>CM067365.1:1230725-1833225 GCA_034401795.1 Chaetoderma sp. LZ-2023a
TGTCTTTTTTCGTGTTGTGTACAGTGGACAATCTTGAAGGATATGTGCTGGTGTCTCTTCTGCGTGTATACAGGAAAGGACAAAGTGTCGTGTCATGTTTGTCACAAAGACCACAGTGATCGGTTCTCAGGTTGTAAGTTGCTGTAGCCTGTCCTTTGAGTCTATCCAAAAATCTGAGCGCATCTTAGTGTGTGTTGTTGACCCCCCCCCCACCCCCACCCCCCCCCCTCCAATACTGCATTTACAAGGGTGTTCGTTTCCCTGAAAGTCAGAACAGAATGTATCAACTTGCAGTTAGTGCTGCTACCTCCCCGCTTGGCCAGATTCAATCCCATTTCAATACCTGGAATCCCACAGTATTTGATTGTTCTCTCATTCTGCCAGAGCTTCTTAAGACTGTCCTGCAGATCGGTGAAGGATGTATCCATATTGGCGCTTACAGAGTAGACATTGAGTCTATTAGAAGAACAGCGTGTGTGAAAACCCTCTTGGATTTCATAATACTGGGTTGCGGGCGCATACTACACGCCATAGTAGGCCAATAACATAAATAACAACGGACCTTTCCACTTTCCAGTTTATCCATCCATCATATTACGTAATCAATTGCGTAACGTGTAGAATGACGTCATAATCAACGACGTCATGAATGATGTAGATAAGTACGTAGCGAACGCTTAATTGAAGACTGGCTAAGCGTTGGCGTACGAATTGTATGTCTTTATTATTTAATAAACATTGTGTTGAATATTTTGAAACTAATTTAACTTGGCGCTGTTGCTGCTATAGGCAGCAATATCATTCAGTCAAATTAGTTTCAAAATATTCAACAGCTTGCCTGTATAGCTTTCTGGAAATTCAGTCAGGGAGTGCAGGGATTGATCGATCCCTACACGAGCGAAGCGTGGGTGGAGCTTAGCTAGAGATGGGCGGGGCATGGCTAAAACTGGAAATGTCCATTGATTAGTAACTAGCCGAAAATAGTTATCATAGTCACTACTATGAACCAACAAATTTTCAATAAATTTCTTCAATTTACTAAAAGTGTTATGCACTAACAGAACAATAGTTGCATGACTTGCGATGCAATAACTTCCAGTCAAGTTTCAATAACAATTTGACTAAAAGTTGAAACCGCTTTGCCCATTACTCCTTTAACACTCAAACCGGCAAAAACGGCTTCTGTAGTAGTCTTAAGAAATGTCCATTTGCAGACCAAACGAAGACTATTTTTGAAAATTTACCACTGGAATGACTGGCTCGATAACCGAGCCAGTCATTCCAGTGGTAAATTTTCAAAAATTGTCTTCTTGTGGTCTACAAATGAACATTTTCTATGAGAAAATGTAAATTTTCTTGAACAAATTTAAGGTTTAAAGGGCTAATAATTCCCAAAATCATAATTACTCCGATCAAATTTGAAGACAATCTACATTTGACTGAATATTAAATTGTTAGCAAAACAATGAATTCTATTCATATTTCATTTGACTTGTGTGACAACCAGGCTCATGTAAATTCAGAACGAACATTATTATCGAGGTGTTTGCAGGTATTCGGTATATGTGTGCCCTTATAACAGGAGGCAGGACCAATTTTTATATCACCCCAGCCCCCACCCGCCAAATTTGCCTAGAGACTACAAAACTGTTTATTGTCATTTGTCAGCCAATTTACTCTAATAGGCGTCAGATTAGCATAAACATTCCGTTACTTCTCCATCTTAAATCCGAACAATATGTCTTCAAACGTACGTATGGTACCCAGCTATTCCTAGCAAAATGGAAAACACCTGTGAGTTCAAACTCCATCTATGTTGGCTTTATGATTATGCTTATAGCGCTCTTTGAATACCTCACAACTTAGCGAAGCTGGTTACCTACAAACAGTACAGCTCAGAAATAACTTATCATTTAACCATTGAATTTGTTCAAGAAAACTTCAATTTTCTCATAGAAAATGTCCATTTACAGACCGAGAGAATACTATTTTTGAAAATTTACCGCTGGGATGACTGGCTCGGTTATCGAGCCAGTCATTCCAGCGGTAAATTTTCAAAAATAGTATTCTCTTGGTCTGTAAATGGACATTTCTCAAGACCACTGCAGGAGCCGTTTTGTGCTGACATGAGGGTTAAAGGTGTTTCCATACCAAAATAAGCTGTTGAATATTTTGAACATAATATAGATGCCAATCTCATGATGTTCAAAATATTCAACAAAAAACATTTGTATCTAACTACCATGTTTCTGTTTTTGTTTTGAAACATTTAAATTTATTTCTGAGCTCTACTGTACTCTAAACGTATCTTCTGGAATAACAAAATGTGGGTATTAAACGCGTATCCGGACCAGATTACTGTTCAGGTTCCGTATGAAATGTATTGTATAGCCACAAGATGGTGGTTCTCTAGGGAACGTGGTCGCTCAGAGTAGGTTTGGCAATGTACATATCTTCGCGAGGTATTGGCAAACATGACTGAAGCTGTAGATTCTATTAGCGGGTTGTTAAAGGGCCGATATGTCGGATATGTGGCAACGGTGCGCCCAGCAATTTATGACTGGAGCGGTATATTTACGAAGAATGCTGTGTTTCTTGACCTGGTATTTCGTGAACACTATTACTTCTAATTGTCATCGGATATGCATAAAAATAGCAGCGATCGACTTTCAGTCAAACTATTTTGACAGGCGCTAGATAGTGACGAAAGCAAGATTCCAAAATTCGAATCCATGATGACATTCATGATTTTTACTAGGCATGACGGCGCTATGATATCAGCCTGGATTCCGGTCTCATCATTTGCGACATAATTAATGAGTGATAATGGGTACGCTGAGATCGCGATGTCTTAAATAGTGCGTGGGAAAAACAAGAGGATAAAGACCACGAGTTAAGCTTGATGTCATTAAGTTAAAATAATATCAAACTGCAGAGCTCTGTTGAATGAACAAATTTGGTAAAGAAAGCCAAAGTATTTGCTTATTGAATGTCCGTTTGCAAGCTAAGAGAAGACTACTACTTTTTTAATTTACCAATGGAATGGCTGGCTCGATGAGTCATTCCAGTGGTAAAATTTCAAAAATAGTCTTCTCTTGGCCTGCAAAAGGACATTCCTCAAGACCACTGTAGAGGCCGGTTCTTTTTGGCCAGCTGCGTAGATATTTCAATACTTTTATTTAATCTATCAACATATCTTTGGTGCCAGTAGGCTGTTTCAAATCATGCTTCGCGATCCTTTTAATGACGTCACGAATAAACACGAGCAATCAGAGATTTCGGACCCTCGTTCTCGCATTTTCGTCACATTGTAAAAAGTTTTTCCAGATTTTCTGGATTTTTTTCTGGATTTCCCGGATATTTTTTTGGATCACACCCAATGTTTTGGAATCTTAGGTCAAATTCGACTCGCTAACTATAGTCAGTTTCATGGTTTACTGATCATGCGCAGTTGCTATGCCCAGTCGAACTTGATTTTAGTCGACTATAGTTTGCTGGTCCCCGGTTCCCTATTCAATTACTATTGCAGAAAATTTGGAGCCGGGTACCAGTCTCCATTAACCCTTTCTGTCGTGTTTTAATGAGCTACGAAAATGGGTTATTTTTGTCCGCTAAGACGTCAAAAAGCGCCCATATGGCATAAAGTGGGAAGGAATATGGGCTTGGGAATATCGACATACAATGGGAAGGGATACTTTCATCAAACCTAAGTTATTTAATGAAATATTTACACTTTTATATGCATTTATTCGTGGCAAGCGATCGGTATCAGCCATTTTGAAACTTACGCAAATATCGGACTAGCCATCTGAACCGAGGTCGTGTGCTCGGTTGACTATAGTTGACTAGCTAATTAATTATTTGAAGTTCGACTGGTACTCTAGTTAGCTATAGCTAACTATGGTTAGGAGTCGAACTTGACCCTAGTGTATGGCTATACCATTTCCTATGTTAAAATTTGAGCCAGATCGGACTAGCAGTTTCCGAGTTATAGGCTACATATATCCCGAATTTTATCTGATCCGCATACGGGTTTATTTATCCGGATCAAGGTCAGCGTCTGGAAATCCTCTTGTACGCCAAGTTCCTTCGTTACATTGAAATTCATTTTGCTTGTGACGTAAGCTAACGAGTGACGTAGTTAATTATGACGTCAAATAAGTAACTTGAGTAACAGATCGTATCCCACCAATACTACTTACACTTACCGTACAATTTCATCCCTAATCCAGTCTAACAAACATTTTAAATACCAGCTCAGCATTCCATTTAAATCACAAAAAATTTCCGGTATATAACAAAAAAGACGAAAATATGTAGGCTATATTGTAATCAAAACGTGTTAGTCAAAATGCTTAACCGTTAATTAACCCATGCATACAAGAACTGGCCACTTTTTTATGATGTAAGGAATATTATGTTGATTATTTTGAAACTAATTTGACTGGGACATGTTGCTGCCTACAAGTCAGGTTTCAGTTGAATTAGTCTCAAAATATTCAACAGCCTCCTGTAAGTTTTCTTAAAATTGAAACACTGACATTTTAAGGTTGACAGCGTTTAATTAACCATGAGGTCACCCAGAGGCAAAACCTGTCTGCACAGCTCTGAATACATGTAGGCCTCTATACGTAGTGATAAAATATAAATATACACTACAGCTATGAATACAAAATATGGCGTTCTTTTTATCTTTATTATAACTATAGCTTTAATCAACCTTTCCATTTTAGCTATGCCCCGCCCATCACTAGCTACGCTCCACCCACACCTCGCGGTGTTGGGATTGATCGATCCCCGAATCCCCTAACTATCAATTTCCTGAAGACTATACAGGGAAGCTGTTGAATATTTTGTAACTAATTTGACTTGGTGTTATTGTTGCCTATGGCAGCAACAATTGCTGCCTTTGGCAGCAACAGCGCCCAGTCAAATTAGTTTCAAAATATTCAACAGAATATTTATTAAATAGTAAAGGCATACAACAAAGCATAGACCGTCTTCAAATATGCGTTCGTGACATACTTATCGACATCATTCATGACGTCATTCATTCTGCTGTCATTCTGCACATCATGTAGTTGATTATGACGTCATATGATGGTGGATACTCTGGAAAGGCGAACTGGACCGCGTATAAATTAATGTCAACATGTAGTTACCTTTTAAACCAATCGCGTGTCATTCATGCACGCGGATATAAATGTTGTACGCACGGGGCCACCCACCTACAAGCGAGGGCACGCGCATGCGCATACATACGTAGACATTACGTCTGTCTGTTTGTTTGATTTGATTTGATTTGATTTTTTTTTTTATTCTATTGGTAAATATTACAAATTGCAAATATGATAACAGGGAGTCCACTGGAGGCTGTGCCTATTAGCTCGTGGACCCTGACATAGAATAACATACAAATTACACATTGACATAAGTAGACATAAGGCATTATGACAATATATTATACATAACTACAGACAAATAATATAGGATTTGACAAAAAAAGAAGAGAAAAAAAAAAGACAAGACATTTGACAAACATGGTTCATTTGTTTTTTTATTGTTTTTCATACTGTGGGTAACATATTTCACTCATTGGAATGGGCTATGGGATGAAGTGGGTGGGGTGGCTGGAGTTGATCCTGTTTCTATTATTATTATTATTATTATTATTATTATTATTATTATTATTATTATTATTGTCTATCACCTTCTTTCCCTAGAGGAAAGAGAGTAAATGTGACCATGTGAATCTGTGTGCTAGTCTATTTCTTAGTGTGTCTCTCATGGTTGAGGAGTGCTGGTCCAATTTGACTCAGATTTTAACACAGAAGCTGCACACTCGCTGAATATTCAGAAAAGCCACCCGACCGAGAGTTGTTGGTGGCTTAGCCACTCACAGCCCCCCCCCCACCGGTCAAGTCCTCTTCAAAACATCCAGCAAGAGGAGCTATGGCCCTTGGGATGTGTTGTCTGTAAGCCCCAGGAGCCAGACATTCACATAAAATGTAATATAATAAAATTAATTAAATTAAATATGATTATGGTTAATGATACAGTAGAGATAACAATGGCCAACATGATTCTAGTAACAAACTGTTTTGGTTATGACGTAAGTAATCTTCTGCACACATTTGGAATAGAGGACATTGTTGCCTCATGCAGAAAATTCTCGCGCAAATTCCACTAGGTCCAGAATATTCAGCAGTACCTTTTATTTTATGTAGACGATATGTCAAACCCGGGTGTAGAGGCAAGGCAAGAACAGTAGTATCGATATTGTTAGCGGGTGGTTCTTCATAATGAATTGCTGTTTATTGCTGTGGTGTCCGGGCACATCACGGTGCAGTAACTAATGTATGAGTGAGGTCCAATTACTCGATTTAGTACTTATTAATGAACATTTGTTTAATAATATGTTTGCAGGAACTTTGACTAATAATCTGTGTACGTGTGTTCGTGTCTGTGTTATTCCGCAGTTTTATAGCTTGAAAGGAAGGTTTTTGTCTTGAGATTTCCATTCTATTGTATTCTGTGTGAAAGTTGTGTCTAGATCTGGTGTTGTATGAGTGTATTTCAGTGTTTAGGTTAAAGAGAGAAGACCGTGAATTTGGTAGATTGCATTTGAAAAAATCATTTATTATTGTATATAATTGGAGATTACCAATATCTTCTAGTTTCTGTCTTGTAAACATTTTGGGCCTCTCCTGTTTGTGCAAAAAGTGTAATGTCTTGCTTTTGAAGTGATTTTAGTCTTGCCAGTCTGATTTTATATGTATTAGTCCAAATAGTGTTGCAATAAGTAATTTGTGTGAGTATTAACGTGCAATATGGTGTGTTTAGTATGTTAGGTGGTAAGTATGATTTAAGTCTTCGCATGATCCCAATGTTTCTTGCCACTTTAGATGTTACAATCTCTATATGTTTCTCCCAGGTTAGATCTTTATCCAGGTAGACACCTAAGAATTTAGCAAACTCAGCCTCCTGTATTTCCTGATTATCAATGTACAATTTTGGCAAGTAGTTTTTCTTTAGTTTTCTAGATTTTGTAAAGAGCATGTAATTAGTTTTCCCGACATTCAGTGATAATTTATTTACTTTAAACCAATTTATTACTTTTTCCATTTCTTCATTTACATTTTTATATAGTGTTTCTATGTTCTTGGTGTGGCAAAAAGCATTGGTGTCATCTGCCAACAGTATTAATGAAAGGTGCTGACAAACATTGGGTAAATCATTCATCTATATTAAAAACAGGAGAGGTCCAAGTATTGATCCCTGCAGGACACCACAGACTAGGTTTTCATTGCTAGAGCAAGCTCCATACGCACTGTACTCTGTTTGATAAATAACTTGTTATCCAATTTAGGGCAATTCCTCTTACTCCATAATAGGATAATTTTTTTGTTAGAATCTTATGCTCAATTGTGTCAAAAGCCTTAGAAAGATCAAGAAATGTGCCAAGAACATAAGAAATGGGGTGACTGTATACGATGATTCCGCAACCTTGGGCGTGATCCCCCAAAATCCAAAAATTAGATCTTTCCCAAACCATCAAGGAAACACTAGACTTAATAGCAACAACATTACCTGGCCAATGGACAGTTCCAATTTCAGCTATACCCCGCCCATCTCTAGCTACGCTCCACCCACACCTCGATCGTGTTGAGATCGATTGATACCAGAAACTCCATGACTATCAATTTCCGGAAAACTAGCTATACAGGTAAACTGTTAAATATTTTTAACTAATTTGACTGCGTGCTGTTGCTGCCTATGGTAGCAACAGCGCCCAATCAAATTAGGTTAAAAATATTCAACACACTTATTAAACAGTAAAAACATACAATTCGTTCAACGTGTCGGACTATTAAGTGTTTAAGACGGACTAAATCGAGTGATTCGTACTGTAATTGATTATGCTACACGTCATGTAGTAGATTATAACGCATATGATGCATGGATAGATAAACTGGAAAAGTCCTTTAAGTAATAGTCACATACCAGACTAATTCAGTGACCACGATGCCGTTATGGTAACCCTAGTCTGCAATATATCTGACAAAAAGAAACTACGTGGACAGTTATTTCAATATTCTAAAGGAGACTATGGCACCATACAGTAAAGATACATTTGAGTTTGCAAAAACGAAGTACTTCAATGGTCACGTGACTGGTCGTGACATCGAGACAAATTGGCAACTAATTAAGAATTTTCTAATTAAAATAATCAGAAAAATATAACTGGTAAGCTATCTCGTTAACAACAACTTTGATTAAGGACAGGAACAAAACTCATGTATCCCGTTTAAAAAGACGGGCAGCCTATGTTTAAAAGATAGCTAGAAAACTCTGCTAAAGCAAATTAAGAAAGAATTTCTGGAGCCCCCACAATAACTATGTCAACAATTTGCTCGGTGATATAAAAGCTGACTCAAACCCTTTCGGAAGTATATTAACAAACAAAAATTTGACAAACACGGATCCCAATGGAATTCTAGCAGATCTATACCGACATCAGCAGAGCCGACGCACTGAACAGCCAATTAAATATCAGTGCGTTCACTGAAACAATCTTGAGAGAAATACCATACATAATTCCTAAAACAAGCAAAAAGGAAAATAGGCATATTACTATCAAACCAAATGGAATTAAGACGTATTAATTGGCTTGAAAAAATCAAAAGCCATGGGGTGAGACGAAATACATGCATGAATACTCAAAGAACTGTCAACATAACTGCCAGACATATTATGACATTTTTCAGTAGTCCATAGACAAAGGAGTTATTCCTACTGAATGGAAATCAGCAAACATTTGTCCCTTATATAAAAAGTGACCGTTCCTTGCCAAGCAACTATAGACCAGTTTCTCTCACATGAATTTGCTGTAAGATGTTGGAACACACCATCTGCTATAATTTAATTAGCCATTTTGAACACAATAGCATCCTATGTTACCGACAACATGCCTTCCGTAAATTTGACAGGTGTCAAACTCAACTAATTAATGTCAACATGAACGGTTCTGGGTCCGCTACTGTTTTCAGTCCACATAAATGATATAGTCCCGGACATTTTCTCAGAGATCAGGTTATTCGCTGACGATTGTCTATGTTACCGGAAAATTAATGACCCCCAAGGACTGCAAATCACTCCAACATGTAGGATGGCTGGGCTACCACTTGGGGAATGTAGGGTTAGAGTTAACCCGAGGTGTGTCTCAGCAGAAAACCCCAAAAAAACCCATCAAATTGGATTACACGCTAAAAGTAATCAGCCTAAGTTTTGTCCATCACTAAATTATGTGCGCGTCGACATCACAAATGACAAACACATCAAAGAGATATGCCGCAAATCGTATCGGACGTTAGGACTATTGCGGGCAAATTTATCATTTTGTTCCCAGGAAATCAGATTTCAGGCATATATGGGACTGATTAGACCTGTTTTGGAATATGCAAGTACAATTTGGGCCACTCATTAAATAACCTTTTAGGATAAACTAGAAAATGTGCAGAAGCATGCAGCTAGATTCATCGCCTGAAACAATAGCTACGAACCAGGCAGTATGCTGAATATAATGTTAACTCTAAGACCCCACCATTGAAAGACAGACTGGAAACAAAACTGCCTTATTTTATTCTACAAAGCCATGGTTTCTCATAAGGGTCCTTTTGAGGGTATAGGCCCCCAAATGCACCTTGGGACCCCCAAAAGTTGTTGTAGTGGGTCCCATGGGAACCCGGAAAATCGTGTATGATTGTTAAATGCTAATTAGCTTCATAGGTTTTTGCACAAACATACCCACATAATCTATCATTGGAGCACCCCCAGATTTCAGTTTGGTATCCCCAGATTTCAGTTTGGTATCCCCAGATTTCAGTTTGGTATCCCCAGATTTCAGTTTGGTATTCCCAGATTTCAGTTTGGTATCCCCAGATTTCAGTTTGGGATCCCCAGACTTTTGTTCGGTATCCCCAGATTTCAGTTTGGTATCCCCAGATTTCAGTTTGGTATCCCCAGATTTCAGTTCGGGATCCCCAGATTTCAGTTCGGTATCCACAGATTTCAGTTTGGTATCCCCAGATTTCAGTTTGGTATCCCCAGATTTCAGTCAGGTATCCCCAGATTTCAGTTTGGGACACCTAGATTTCAGTTCGGGATCCCCAGATTTCAGTTCGGGATCCCCAGATTTCAGTTCGGGATCCCCAGATTTCAGTTTGGAACACCTAGATTTCTAGGTGTGGGTTCTCTGGCATCTCCAAAATGTAGATGCCATGAGAAACACTGTCTACAGCAATAAGCAAAGATACCAATAAGCAGTCTACAGACGCCAATTCGGAAAGCCTAAACCATGCACAATAGCCACTTTAAACAAATCTGTGCGAGAAATAACATCCGTAAATTCAAATTTATTCCCAATACGATAAGGGATTGGAACAAACTATCACAGGCACTTCTAAGCAGCTCAGAAAGCTCAACAAATCAACTCTTACTAAATGTACAGAATTAATCATAAGACAATAACATATAGATCTAACTTGGCTACTTGACGAATGTGCAGCGAAAGAATGTCCTCTGGACATGTCACCATAACTAGTCAAGATCAAAATCAAGATAGGTTTCGCAAAACAATGTATATCATACACTCATTAGGTAATCACGCCCTGCATATCAAACGACTGTGTTTCTATCGTCAGACGATACAGGGAGTTTGCAACTATACATCCTGTGTGGTCAATGACCATACTAGTGTAGTGGATATAGACCGACTATAGGAACTATTGTTGGGGTCATGAGAGAGAACGAATCGGAGCTATAAGAAGGTCCAGTGTCTGCCATCTTTAATATGATGCCTGGTAGCGGTTATTTCCCTTTATCAGAGAAGAATCAGAAGCCCTGTGTTAATAACGGAACGACACGAGCACGTAGAAGTCCAAAAATGAAACAGAAGTCGGGAAATAAATGAATAAAATTAGGACACGGTCGAGAAAGGGTTACAGAATTGCGGCTCGACAACAGAAGTCAGGAAGGAGCTACCCAGATAGTTTGCCATATCTGTGTGTGCCTAGAAGGAGTCGGAGGTCCCAGGTGTTTGCGCTATTCAAAACAAGGGATTTTTCTGACTTCCATGTTATCCATATAGCTG
Organism: Chaetoderma sp. LZ-2023a; assembly: GCA_034401795.1. NCBI lineage: Eukaryota > Metazoa > Mollusca > Caudofoveata > Chaetodermatida > Chaetodermatidae > Chaetoderma > Chaetoderma sp. LZ-2023a. The sequence continues at coordinate 1,241,878 of CM067365.1, forward strand.
ATACGTATCTCGTATTTTGGGCAACTGGGTCCTAGAGATGCTTGGCGATTGAGAGAAGTTGTAATTTTCTTTCTACGCTAGTGAAAAGACTGGCATCGAAATAAGAACGCATCATCCTATTCAACGGGATGTAGCTGAAGAGAGAAGCAAACGGTCTTCAAAGCTCGCCATTTCCACAGGCATCAATAGACAGACATTTGGTCATATACGGATAGAAAGCAGTATATCTCTCAGTTTAACGAACAAACACTTAAGAATGATCTATTGATCATGATAAAGAGCCGCACCAGAAACAGAATATTTGTCGAAGTCTACCTTAAAGTTGAAAATTACAGTTCGAAATGACATCAGGGTCCAAGTTTTTTGTTTGGAAGTTTGTTGATTAAATTCAATTGTTTATTGTTGTCTTTCTATAGTTGTCAGCACTGTAACCAGTGCAACAGCTCAGAATGGTATGGGAAAATGAAGGTTTAACCCATAGCCAGACGATAGTCTGGTTGTACATAGAGTTTGAAAAGAAATTCGACTGAAGAATTTAATGATATTGTTTAGATTGCTTCCATGTAGATCCTTCCCAGCATATGCAACACCTGACATAAGAACACACACACACACGCACGCACGCACGCGCGTACACACTCACGCACGCACGCAGCATGCACGCACGCGTACACACCTCTATCTCTAGCTAAGCTCCATCCACACCTCGCTCGTGTCGGGATCGATCGAGCTCTGAACTCTCTGACTATTAATTTCCAGAAAATTATACAGGTAAGCTATTGAATATTTTGGAACTAATTTAAATGGGTGCTGTTGCTGCCTAGCAACAGTGTCCAGTCAAATTAGTTTCAAAATATTCAACAGCATGTTTATTAAATAGTAGAAACTTACAATTCGTACAACGTGTCGGACTATCAAGAGTTAAAGTCGGGACAAATAGAATCATTTATGACGTAATGATTATGGCATCATCCTACACGCCACTTAGCTGATTATGACGCTATATGACGTCAGATTGATAGATGGATACTCTGGAAAGGTGAATTGTTCTTTCTGTAGAAACAGTTTCCAGAGCCCAGGTTAAGGAAAATAACAATCAAGAAGCAAACGCTCTGCAAACGGCGCATAATACCCTAGGAATGAGAGCTTTCAGAAAATAGCGATTTGTTCCTCAGCCCTATACCTGCCATCCTCCGAAGTTTCAAAGTGATCTGCTAAACGGTCATGGAGTTATTGTCCGGAAACCAATTTTCAAGATTCCCGCCGGTGGCTGTCAGCCATATTGGATTTCGGATCATCTTCTACTTCAATAGGTTATCCTCCTCAGATGAAATGGAGTTGTCAATCGGAAACCTGTTTTCAAGATGGTGGCTGGTGGCCATATTAGATTTAGGATCATCATCGATTTCAAAAAGTTTGTCCCTCAGACATAATCCAATCCATCACCCTATGATGTTTCAAACCAAGTCGATAAATAATTAGTAACGGTAATAATGGTAACAGAGTTATCGTCCAGAAACCACTTTTCAAGATGGCCGCACTTGTTTCGGGGCCATCTTGGATTTTGAATCATCGTCAATTTCGATAGGTTCCTTCCCCAATTACCTTATGAAGTTTAAAAGCGAGTTGATAAACTGTAAATGGAGTTATCATACGGAAACCAATTTTCAAGAGGATTTCGGATCAGCGTCAAATTTGATACTTTCTTCCGCAGGTCTAGTCCAAACACCCTATGAAGTTGCAAAGTGGTCCGATAAATGGTAACCGCTGTTTAAGACTAAATGCTCGGCCTCAACGTGGCACAGGGGTGTAACCCACTGGGTGTCAATCCAGACATTTGGAGGGGCTAACCTGAGCATTATGCACAACGCTAATGAAATGACACTTGGAGATCGAATCAACCGAAATGGTGCTCACCCTGTGAGGATCCGCCGGGCAGGTGCAGCGCCGGGATCCACGCCTCGAAGGAGCCCACCCTCAGCTACTGGAGGTCCCATCAACTCGTCTTGTGGAGCCAGGGGACGAGGATGGAGAGCTACTGGCCAACCGAAAGAGAAGACCAACCCCAAAGAGAACCCCAGTATCAACATCATGCACTGGAACGCAGAAGGGGTTACCAACAAGAAATCAGAGCTCGAACAGTTCCTGTACGAAAACAACATTGATATCTGCTGCATCCAAGAGACACGCCTGCAAGAAGGAAACCCATTTAAGATCAGAGGCTACCAGATTTTCCGGTGTGATCGAAGAGGAGGAAAGAAAGGTGGGGTGATCACCTTGGTCCGAAATAGCGTGAACGCCAGCCAGATCAAAACCTTTATGGAAGAGGCAGAATATATCAAGATCAAGGTAACAACCAGCAACTCTGTGATTGACATTGTCAATTATTACTGCCCTAATGACAAGAATCTCTCACTTGACACAATCCAGGTCCCGGACTGCCACTTCCTCATTGCGAGAGACTTTAATAGCCAGTCTCAGAGCTGGGGATACAGAACACTTGATAAACGATGAGAAGACATTGAAGCATGGCATGCCCACAGATCAGCCTACCGTCTACTCGCGCCGGTGGCACACGACAACAACGCCGGACTTGGCATTTTGTACAGAAGACATTCACAGAAACTTCAGTAGAGTGGTCGCATCGCAGTTAGGAGGAAGCGACCACCGCCCAGTCCTCCTCTCTCTTTCTGGAAGTATTTCGACAAGTACACCTCAACATCCAAGGTGGAACTACAAAAAGGCAAATTGGAGTCTGTTCGGCATTCGTTTCAGTGAGCTTACCCAAAATATAGCAGTAGAAGGGAGAAACATCAACAATGTGGTCAAGGAATTTAATTCAAGTATCCTCAAGGCTGCCAACGAAAAACTACCGCCCATACTGGGCAACAGAACTGGAAGCAGCACATGATAAACTAGACAAGGCCAGAGAAGACGCAGAGGGTAATCCCTGTCATGAAAACCACTTCACGCCACAACAAACTAAAGCCAGGTATCTAAAGACCAAGCTGGAGGCCAGAAGAAGAAGCTGGAGGGAAAAGACGGCAGGGTTTAATTTAGAGCGAGACACCACAAAGCTATGGAGACTGACTAAAGCACTGAATGATGAGGGTGTCTGGGGAGAGAAGATTACTCTTGAAGAAGATGGACAAACACTGACAGGAAAGATGGCTGCAGATGCCTTTTCGAAGGCATATGCAAAAGAAAGCAACATTTCTATACCACGGATGCATCAAAAAGGGGTTAGAAAAGAGCAAAAGGAAAGAACAGACACCAACACTCACGATGCAATGAAAGTTGACATTAGTTTAGCAGAACTGAAGAAGGCTATCCGCCAATTTAAGAAGAAGAAATATCCAGGGCCAGATGGCATTACGAATGAAATGATCCAACGCCTTGGTAATGCAAGTTGCTAGACATCCTTAATCTCAGTTGGACCAATGGAGAGGTTCCTCAGTGCTGGAAGGAAGCCAGAATGACTCCTATTCTGAAAAAGGGAAGAACAAGACGAAAGTGCTGAGCTACCGTCCTATCAGTCTTACGAAGCTGCATATGCAAGACCATGGAGTGCATCATCAACCAGCGGTTGCAGTGGTACCTGGAGTCGGAGAACATTATAGTTTCAGAGCAGGCCGGCTTCAGAAGATACAGGAGCACAGAAGATCAAACAACACATCTTGCACAGGTCATAGAGGACACTTTTCAAGCCAAGAAGGTGATGCTAGCTGCATTTATCGGTCTGCAGAAGGCATTTGACAAGGTGTGGAAGGATGGCCTCCTCGTGAAGCTCCGGCGCACAGGCATCAGTGACAACATGTTCCGATGGACCAAGTCGTACCTACACAATTGCAGAGCTAGGGTGCTGGTGGATGGACAATCTGGACAGAATGTATTGCTGAGACAAGGGGTGCCACAAGGCGGATTATTACCACCAACTCTGTTCATACTCTTCATTAATGACATTGTAGCAGAGCTTCCCAATGGGATCCAAGCAGCCCTCTATGCAGATGACCTCGTACTCTGGTGCACCGAGGAGTACACAACGACTGCCACGTACAGAATGCAGCTCACCTTGGACAGAATTACAGCTTGGGCCAATCGCTGGTGTATTACCATCAACAAAGAAAAATCATCAGCCATGCTATTCTCACTGTCCACCAAAACCAAGGTTGGCAATCTGACACTGGGCGGTACCCCACTCGCGTATAAGGACCAGCAGACATACCTGGGAGTCACCTACGACAGAAGATTAACATGGAAGGAGCACATACAGAATGCAGAGGCAAAGGCCAGAAGAAAGCTAAACATCATGAGGAAGCTGGAAGGAACAAAGTGGGGTGCCAATGAAAGGATCCTCAAGACCATCTACCTAGGTGCCGTACGACCACACCTTGAGTATGGATCCCACTCATGGATGACAGCAGATACATTTCATCAACAGAACCAGGCACTGCGCATCATCACTGGTGGAATGAGATTAACACCAATAGAAAAGATGGAGCAGACAGCAGGCATCCCCCCCCCCCACTTAGCAAAGGAAGGGAATGCAAAGCACTGATCCAAGCTGCAAAGTTCAAATCGTTCAGCAACCACCCACTGAAGATCAGGCAAGCACAGCTGTCATCAGGAAGACTTAAAAGATCAAGTTTTGTGGACGAGACAAAAAGCACTTCAAAGGAAACAGCCAGAAATGTTGCCAGCACAACTAGAAGACCCAAACCACACCCTTGATCCTCCACCCTGGGAAAACAAACTAGAGAGCATAGCTATTCGCACCACAGTACCTCATCTCACAACCAAAGATGAACACAGTGATGTGAGCAAGAAGGCCCTGACCCTAGCCATGCTGGAAGAAATGTATCCCCAGGAGACATGGATAAGGATCTACACAGATGGATCAGCTAAAGATGCAATTAGGAGCGGAGGTGCCGGACTGTACATACAGTATCTAAACGGACAACATGAGTCAGCTGCAATACCGACGGGCAAACACTGCACAAACTACAGAGCTGAAGTCGAAGCACTGGTTCATGCAGCTAATACCAACAGCAGACACTATTGCACAGATTGTCTTTTTATCTGATACGCGCTCCGTCCTTGAGGCTATCACCAAAGGTAAGCTGCCACAACTTGAAGAAGCACTACAAACCATCAAATGCTTTCGGATAGCACTGCAGTGGATCCCCTCACACTGTGGAGTCCAAGGAAATGAGGAAGCAGACAAGATGGCAAAGGTGGGTGCAGAAGAGAATCAGACAGAAAACATGTTACCCATACAGAGATGAAGACTATCATCAAGTCGCTCTATAGAACACCTCAATCAGAAGATGCCTACCATCATCTCTCGAGGCCAGAGCAAGTGACTATTTTTCGTCTCAGAACTGGACACAACAGACTAAACCAACACATGTACAGGCGGTTCCACCTTACGACATCACTCGCTTGTCCTTGTGGAGAAGCAGAACAGACCACAGAGCACATACGTCAATGTTGCAGTACGTATCAGCTGCTGAGAGAAGAGATCTGGCCTTTGTCAACCTCTTTTCTTGAAAAGCTGTATGGGTCTGTGGAAGAACTGCAGAAAACCACAGATTTCATCTTGAGAACGGCTCTCCAAGTGTGATACCAGCGATCGAAAAGAAGAAGAAGAAGAATGGTAACAGAGTTATCGTCCAGAACCGCTTTTCAAGATGGCCGCACTTGTTTGGGGGGCATCTTGGATTTTGAATCATCGTCAATTTCGATAGGTTCCTTCCCCAATTACCTTATGAGGTTTAAAAGCGATCCGATAAACTGTAATGGAGTTATCATCCGGAAACCAATTTTCAAGATGGCCACCAATGGCTGACGGCCATCTAGGATCTCGGACCATCGTCAATTTCGATAGGTTTCTTCAGTAGACCTAATCCAACAACCCTATGATGTTTCAAACTAATCCGATAAGCCGTAATGGAGTTATCATCCGGAAACCAATTTTCAAGATGGCCGACGGAGGCTGGTGGCCATCTTGGATTTCAGATCATCATCGATTTCGAGAGGTTTCTTCCCCCAGCCCTAGTCCAACCACCCTATGAAGTTTCAAATCGATCCAATAAACGGCAATGAAGTTATCATCCGGAAACCACTTTTCTGGCGGCCATCTTGGATTTCGGTTCATCATCAATTTCGATATGCTTCTTCCCCTGACCTAGTCCAATCACCTTATGACGTTTCAAAGTGATCCGAAAAACGTCAATGGAGTCATCCGGAAACCAATTTGCAAGATGGCCGCCTGTGGATGGCGGCCATCTTGGATTTCGAACCATCGTCAATTTCGATAGGTTTCTTCACCAGGCCTAATCCAACAACCCTATGATGTTTCAAAGCAATCCGATAAGCGGTAACGGAGTTATCATACGGAAACCAATTTTCAAGATGGCCGCTGGTGGGTGGCGGGCATCTTTGATTTCGGATCATCGTCGATTTCGAGAGTTTTTTCCTCAGACCTAGTCCAATAAACCTATGAAGTTTGAAAACAATCTGACAAATATGAGTCGAGTTATTGTCCGGAAACCAATCTGCCGCTGGCACGTCCGCGCGCCTACCCGACCACCCGCCCGCCAAGACGGACGGCGCCATTATATAATACCCCGCAAAATTTATGACGGGATAGAAAAAGCTAACTAGACCTCCAAAATGTGAAGAATAATCATTCAAATCAGCTGCTGTCATTTTAGGATGTTGAATCGGAGCTACATTCTACATAGTTAGCAAAGAGGTGCTTCTAAACATCGTGAACTCGAGATAGTCAGATAGAGGACTGATGAAACCTCGCGCATGTCTGATGATTCAACAAGACTAGTTATCGTACATCATCCCTAATGTCTCTCGCTATCATAACAAAGATATTTATAGAAAACTCTATGCATTGAAAAGATGTGCTCCAAGAACCGATTGGAATATAGTAAATAGCGCCAAACTTAAAACCAGAAGAAATAAGCTAGTGCAGAAAAGAAAGCAATCAAATGTAAGCTTGCTGTGATCCTCAACAATTGAAAGCAGATGATGGTGCACAATTAAACAGATAAAAAGAATACAATTTAAGTCTGGAAGAAATCAGTCGGAAAACTGAATGAGCAGACATGGAGTAGTAGGAATGAAACACAAGAAAGAAATAATAATAATATACTAGAATGCTAGAATTGGCGGTGAAAGTCTGTCATTCAATGCCTGCTAAAAACGTCGCCAAAGCAACGATATGAAATACATGCTAGAAGCGTCGCCAAGGCAACGTGTATTTTTAAAATTGTGTTTGAGTGGCTTAGTGGTGAAAGTCAATCAGTTAGTGATTTGCCTAAAACAATGGCATGGGCTTAGCTTAGTCAGTAAGTTTGGGGCTGAGCGAATCACTACCAAACGGAAGATGAAATTCAAGGGGCTGTTTTGTAATTTGATTGGATGGCTTGGTAGTGAAAGTCAGTTAGTGGCTTGTGTGAAACATTGATATGAACCTGGCGGTGAAAGTCAGTCGGTCAGTGGTTTGTCTGAAACACTGTCATGAGCTTGGCGGTGAAAGTCAGTCAGTCAGCCAGAGCCCGATGGAATCACCGCCAAAGTAGGTACTGAATCTACCTTTTGGCGGTGAAAGTCAGCCAGTCAGTCAGTAAAGTGCCTGTCACCGCCAAACTGCAGATATAAAGTGCAAATGTTGTAACCTTTGATTTGAACCCTCTAGTGATAGCCTTTCAACAATTGATTATATTGTACTTCTGACGGGAGAGTACTTTGTATGGTGATTATGATTATAATCATTTCCCATGTTTTTAATCTTTAGTTAACCATTATAATACTCTTAAATGCCATTTAGCCCTCTAGTTACATAATTGCATTCCTAGGCAAATTGATTAAACCGTTAGCAATTTAATTGGCAGCCGCTGCTAAGCTAGACAACAACAACATTGAATCCAATTATTGTCGTAATATTTATTATAGTTCATACTTATATTTTGCTCGAACTTACGTTTCTTGCTAAGCAGAGTTGTGATGTTTTGTACAAACTTCATTACTTATTAAAACTCTCAAATTCAAAACCAAAACCACGTGACTGACCTTATGTCACTAATATTCTGTTAAAATAATTAAATCTGGTTGTTCTCTCAAGTTGTTTTAACCATTTGAACTAGAAAGGCCGAACTCGGAAATTAATTTAACAATTTAATAAATATTATGTTGAATAGTTTGAAACTAATTTGACTGGCACCTGTTACTGTCTATGGTACAGTTTCCTGTCAAATTAGATTCAAAATATCCAACAGTTTACCAGTAGAGTTATGAAATTGAGATTCTGGTCCATCAGTGCTGGAGGTGTTGACATATTTAGTACTTAGATATATGTATGCACTGTGGGCGCAAGGCAGCTGACGCAGGTACTAGATTATTATATAATTCCAAGGATCCTCGATTTTGGCACGCTAATAAAAGTTACATAATATTTCTCAAACATCTAAACCCTGTAACCCTTGAAATTCCAATAGTGCCTATAGGCCTATCTCAATGGACCTTTTCAAATTTATCCATCCATCATATGATGTCATAATCAACTACGTGACGTGTAGGATTACGTCATAATCAATGACGTCATGGATGACGCGATTTAGTACGTCTTTAACGCTTCACGTTGTACGAATTGTATGTCTTTACTATTTAATAAATATTCTGTTGAATATTTTGAAACTAGTTTGACTGGGCGCTGTTGCTGCAACAGCTCCCAGTCAACTTAGTTTCAAAATATTCAATAGATTACCTATATAGGTTGCTGGAAATTGATAGTCAGGACGTTCGGAAATCGATCGATCCCAACACGAGCGAGGTGTGGGTGGGGCTTAGCTAGAGATGGGCTAAAACTGGAAAGGTCCGTTGCTAGATAACTTATACATATGCATATGTATAGCCTATGCAGCAAACTGTTCTAGCCAAATTGGTTTCAAAATATTCAACATTATATTGCCTTGCATTATAAACATTTGTTTCTGTTGTGTAAGTCCTAACGGGTTAACTCTCTGCAATGCCTTATAAATGCTTGGAGCACATTATTTTAGAGATTATTATAGACAGCAATGGAAGAATCCAGTTTATCCATCAATCATGTGACGTCATAGTCAATTACGTCATGAATGGCATGTCATGAATGACGTGGCTAAGTTCACCACGAACGCTTAAAGGGATATTCCACTGGGGTATTTTATGCATCTGACGTAAAGTACTAATTTTTCGCATTAATTTGAGACCAAGAGCACAATTTTATGCCAACAAATAAAAAAGATATCCTCAATTTAAATTGCTAAAGTAACCAGTAGATAGAGGCGCCATTTTGGACAAGCAGCTGACGTCACCGACACACCTGCTCTGTTTGCCCGATCGAGGATAGCCGTAACCAGGGGAGGTAAATCTTGCATCTCGTGGATAATTAGCATATTGGCTAAACAACTGACACTTTGCCAGTGTTTGGAGGAAATTAAAGTGCAATTAGTGTCCCGATGATCGCGCCAGTCATTGTAGTGCTAAATTGTCAAAAATTGTTTTCTTATGGGCAATTTCTATTTTTTTTAAACATTGAAGGGTTATGCCAGGAGCGTGTTTGCAATCAACCAGCCACAACAAATTCTTGAAAAATATGTTAGTTGAATAAATGTTGAATGTAATTTCTCTGAAAGCTGTTGCTATTGCAACTTCTGCTTCCAGTCAAATTCCAGGTTCAAAATATTCAACAGGCAGTAAATATGGGTCAACATTAAAAAATTTGCGATCACTTAGTTAACCCTTTCAAGGACAGAAAAGCAGAACGCTTAAAATTTACCCTGCATAGGCCTATTGTGGGAAACTAATTAGTTTGGAAGCTACTGCAACATAATTCCAGGAAAATTTAATTCAGAATATTCAACACTCAGCATAGTTATTTTAAAATTGGGAGTAAACGTTGTAAATGATTAATAACGCTGGATTTCAATAGTGTGAAAGCTCTAAACTACTAATTATGTCTAGCGTACACTTGTCATTATTTACTAGCTGTCACCTACTATCGTTTAAGAAGTAAGCCGCTAAGAGGTTGCCTATAACTGACCGACCGGGCAATCAGCGACATCGTTTCATTTTGGTTTGCAAATCCCGTTTTACAATTGATGCAAGCAAATACGACGTTAATTGTCGAGTTTGATTCTGTTATATTAAAATTAAGTACCGCGCCTTTTGTTTTGAAATGCATGACACATTATTTTAAAATTATACGGACTATATATGTTCTAAACTTGTGTCATCCAAATTTAAATGTGGAAGATATCCTTCCAGTGCCGATGTTATGAAGCCATCTTTCAGTTAGCCCCTTTTCATGCGGATGCTTCTGTGGATCCGGTATCTGAAAATGTGAATTTCCGTACCCTTTCCATGATCGTTTCTATTACTGCAAGCCCATGCTTGACATGCGGACATGATGCGATTTAACCATTTCACGCCAGCACTGGCCTCTGCAATCGTCAAGCTGAGGACGCAGGTCAAAAGAAGGTTATTTTGAGAATTTACAACTAAAACGACTGTCTCAGTAACCGAACCAGCCATTCCAGTGGTAAATTTTCAAAAATAGTCTTCGCTTGGCCTGCAAATGGCCATTCAATAAGGAAATATTCTGATTTTCCTGACAGAATTTTGTCATTAAAGGGTTAATTAATATTCGGCCTTCAAAACGCGAAGTAAACAGATAAATCTAAAAGCGCTGGCGATATTTTGCTGGTGTGTCGTTGACGTCATAATCTCGCGGTTTCTCGCTCTCGTTGCGAGAAAATGGATGCGCCCAGGAGTCACGTTTTCGAGCGTTTTGGGCATATTCATTTTATTATTTCTCGGCAATGGAACAGTGTATTTTATATTTTTTTGCGGCAACTATTTCGGATTATAGTATATTTTTAGCTGACTTATTCCCGATTTTCACTGGAATTTCCCTTTAATTGATGACGAACTAAGCGTCGTTGTACAAGTTGTCTGTTTTTACTATCTAATAAGCATGCTGTTGACTATTTTGAAACTAATTTGACTGGGCGCTGTTGCTGCCTATCAGCATCCAGTCAAATAAAGTTCAAAACCCTTAACAGCTTACCTGTATAGTTTTCTGTAAATTGAGATTCAGACAGTGCAAGGATCGGTCGATTCTAACGCAGGCAAAGCGTGGGTGGAGCTTAGCGAGAGATGGGCGGGGCATAGCTAAGGCTGGATACCTCCATTGCCTGACAGTGACTGCCTTATATAAGCAACCATCGCCCAGACGCCCACTCACGGTGGACCTGCGAGTACGCACACGCGCGTGTATTTGCATTCGTCCACGTTAATAGTTATGAGTTACAAACAATTAATTTAGCTTTAAAAATAAGCTTATCAAGTTTCTTCTGCATCCTCTTACCTGTAGCTAAAACCCGAAAACACCGCAACCTGTTAGGCCCACACAATGTTAATGCAAAATAATAATCTACTAACAATCAACTTTCAGCGAAGACAACGTAGCTTAGCCGAGATATATATAAATACTTCTCTGGTGTGTATCGCCGTAAATCTATAGTCAACGAATCCAACAACAACTAAGATATGCGAGGGTGGAGGAAAAGTGTTTCTTCTACTCTAGGAGGCCCCTCTATAGGCTAACATACGGTTTGGTTACAACAACACGAAGCAGAAGGAAGCCACAAACGAGAGCTTAAGAGTAGGCAAAGTGGTGTTGAGGAAGAAGGGGGAGAAGAAAGCCACGATCGTCTGGATCTTCCAGGGAAAAGAAAGCCAAGATCGCCTGCGCCGTCGTAAAGAAGAGTGCTATAGATAGATCATAAACAACCTAGGGGTGCCGTGACTGATTTCGTCTGCTTTCCCGAAATAAGCATCTGTAGCGCTACCAGCCTCTTCTAATACTTTAATGATAGCCCATTTCACACTATTTATTTTGCAGACGATATTTGTGGTCTAACATACGTATCATTATGCGTATCATATATATTTACTAAACTGATTCTGATTATTTATTCCCATTAAATGGTTTTAACATGTTCATAAACTTTCGAATGCTTAAAGCTCGCTTGAAGCGAGCTAGGTTTGATGAAATTCTGAATTAAACGGGTTAACTATCTGGCTTGCTTCTGAAGGCCAGATGTGAAGATTAGAAAATTACGGTCGTCAAACATCAAATTCTGTCGAGATTTCGAAAGCAATTTGACTGAAAGCTGTTGCTACCTGTGCAATAAACAATTTTCAGTCAAATTGCTTTCAAAATATTGAGCAATTTTCGCTTGGGTTATGGGATGTTTGTTTATCCGCACAATACTGAAATAGTTAAAACACAATCTATGCTATTAGCGCATTAACCTTTGAAATCATATACAGTATCTCAGTTTCATGACACCTCCTAGTAGACAGGTAAGCTGTCGAATAGGTTGAAATTAATGGAGGGATCCGATCTGTCGCTCAAGTATTTGGCGTCACAATCAATTACGTCACTAGTTCGCTGACGTCACAATCAAAATTACGTAGCTCCATCAATAAACTTAAAAGGTCTGTCACGAAACTGTACGATTGTATGGCTTTGATGAAATAACAACTTGATAAACATTATGTTGAATAACAGACCCGCAGTCAAATTAGTTTCAAAATATTCCCCAACTTAACTACATATTTGAGATTGAGATTCCAGAAATTAGTGCTTCAAAGTATTAAAATCTATTCAAATATGGTGGGCGGAATTTGGCTAGAAATGGACCCTATATTGTCCGAAGCCTATTTGATGTCAGAGTTCGTGTAGGAATCACTAGCTGAGATCCACCCACGCTTCGCCCTGGTTGGGATCATTCGATCCCTGTACTCTCTGGATGGGGTGGGTGGGGCGGGGAGGGGGCTGGGGGTGGCTTCTTGGGCTTGGGTAGCGCGATCAGCGTGCCTTGGGCCTTGGCCTACAACGTCTATGGGAATGTGGTGCATAATATGCCGACGATGTGGACTTCATAGACGAGGAAAAGAAACCCCTTGACGAACTTCTCCCAATAGCTGCAAGCAAACTAAAAATTGCGAGTCTCTTTATGAATGAATCCAAAACAGAGTTCACCCACATATGCCTATCTACAAAGCATAGAACTAAAGAAAATGACGATCCACTTCGTGGCGGCAAACCATGGAGGAAAAGTACAATCCTGGGCTCGTCGCTATGCAGTACTGCTGACATTGCCGCACGCTGCGTCATGAGGAGGGAATATAGCTTTCCAGTCCTTCTGGAAGCTATATCATCGTAGATCAAAGATGCCCTTGGCAAAAAGACTACGTTTATACAATGCAACCCGCGTATCCTTGATGCATGTATAACTGTAACAGCTGGGCAGCTCCAAATGCAGCTCTAGACAAACTCGATGCTTACCACCGCAAATACCTATGCACCATCACTGCACACCGATGGCCAAACAGCGGAATTTCCAATGATGCACTATATAAGATGTGTAACACATCGCCGTTGTCTGTAAAAGTCGCCCTGCAAAGATGGCCCTATTTGGCCATGTGCTAAGGATGCCAGAAAACACACAAGCACAGGGAACCTTGGGATTCGCCCTACTCGGAGCCAGCAAATACAAAGACAGACGAGGACGTCCTTGCGTAAATCTGCTAAGCGCGCTACGAGGTGACCTCAGGCAGGCATGACTCGGTACACTCAAATCAAGAATGGACCTGAGGAAGCTAAGGATTTCGGCTGAGGACAAGACGCAGTGGGCAAAAGCCAAGAAGGACTGATTGCAGCTGCAGGATGTTTCTACTACTACAACCGCAGAATTACAGTAATCATACATACGCTCTGATCACACATACTCTTAGAAAACTATACAGGTAAGCTGTTGACTATTTTGAAACTAATATGAGTAGGCGCTGTTGCTGCCTATGGCAGCACCAGCGCCCAGTCTAATTAGTTTCAAAATATTAAACAGAATGTTTATTAAATAGCAAGGACATGTAATTAGTAGAACTTGACAGACTATTTAGCATTTGTGACGGACTAAGTCGTGTGTCATTTATGTCATAATTGATTATGACATCAGCCTACATCTAACGTAGTTGATTATGACGTTATATGATCGATCAATAATTAATGACGATTGTTAATTAATGACGAAATTCTTATAATAATTTTAATATTCCTTATAGCGCTCACCTGGACGCTCTGCAAATACAATCCACCATCTAATGCAATAGATACTGTAGATTTATATGCATACGACATCGCATTGGATTAATCCGCTACTACGATGGTTGGTGTTTCTATACGAATTAGCTACATGAAGAAATACTCCCTATACGACGTCACCCATTCAAGCACATATAGACACGAGACAGTCATTACGATATTATGTTGACTGGCTTTAACCCATTGTACCCTGAACTCACATTCAAATTAATTTCAAAATATTATTTATTAAATTGTAAATGAGTATTCGAATTCTTCCTTTCAGATTCAACTTTATGGCTATAACTATAATTCCCTTGAAAACTGCTTCCACTCAAATTATTTTTTAAATATTCAATGTAACTTAATTGTGCACGTATGCCTATGTGTGAGTTGAAATTGAGATAGGGCATATCATATGGCTTGTAATCATTTGCTGCTCATATTGTTAGATTTAGTCCGTGTTTTCACGAGAGATTAATCAGGAATAACGCGATTCTGAACTGAAGTATGACGTTATTTCAGATTAACTCTCCAGTGAGAACACGGCCTAAATGTCAATTTATTGATACAACACAAACCACGTTTATTGTTAATCAGCCAGACACTAATAAAACCCGAGTAGGCTACATAAATATGAAAACTGTTGATTGTTTAGAGACAACAAAGTTATCTCCCTGTCTAATGTAACAGCGATTGTCTCTTAGACTGCTGTCAAATATTCGGTGTAGCTGCCACGCGTAGTCAGTCGCCTTGATACATTTCAATACAATACAGTATAAACTGAGTTAAGCAGGTTAAAAGTAAATCCATCTCGTGAGCCCTATTAGCGTTTATTAGTCGCATTAGCGCGGAGGGAACTACGCTTTTTCCATAGGACAACAATTTAAGTCTACATCAAAGAAAAAAGTCGGACAATAAATGCATAAATATTTACATATCCTCTCGAGCGTAATGAAGTTCAACCCTACAAACCCCGTTCGTTCTGTATGATGGAGGTGTATGCTCTGAAACACTACTTTAAAGATTTTGACGATTTCAGTCAGAATTGTGAATGTCTGCATTTTCAAGCCAGTATCGTTCTCTGAAGGCGACCAGGAGACGAAGGGGACTGACTGACCTACGCCGTACATATTTGGAGTACATCCTGAGCAAAATCTATAACGCTTCGTTGTATAAAAATGAATATTACAGAGGTAATGGCATTGCGTCATCGGCATATCGACATTTAGAATTTATACATAACGATAATGTGATTTTGAATGTTTATTCTGTAGTCGCATTAATGTCAGAGACAACGGGAGAAGGTGGGTTGCTTGGGACCTAGTAGCCCCCCTCCCCCCCCCCACACCCACACGCACGCACGCACGCACGCGCGCTCGCACCCTTTCCCTCACAATTATCATCCAGGTCATCCAACCATCTATGCCGCCACACCGACATATGATTTTCATGCATCAATTCTATTTAATATTCTGTGTATGTAATGTGGTCTGTGCATTACAGACATTACAACCTGCTCTAATAAAATTTTGGGTTATTTTTTTCTCCAAAAATTTATCTTTTCCTTTTCCACAACATAATCATATCACAATAGAAACTTCCAGAATTCCCAGTAAGTCATAACATTGTGTGTACTGTTCTTTAAATATACCGCATTAAAGAAATCTAATCTGAAGTTTCGAGCTGGAAGATATTTTCAAAGAACCAAAGTTCGGATCCGTATAATAAGATCGACGTAATCATAGTGTCGGAAAGGATAGACTCCACATCAATGGGTATATTATTCTCTTTAATTTCTTTTGTCGCAGGTAGGCGTAGGAACCGCTAGTTCTGGTCCCTATTAAACAGGTCACATTTGCGTAATACGGGAAGGCATCCCTTAATCTGCGAGATTAATAGGCGTGTTAAGTAATTACGTACTTCCGGGTCCAACTTGATTGTTAAATTAAAAACACCCAATGTTGTTGGCGAACAAGAAATAATGACGATATGACTATATGCAGACATTATTATGGCACAATAACCACGACATACACACTTCCGGGTACATTAACCTGTGTATGACTTCAAACGTAACTAGGCTTGTTCAATCATGCACACGTTTCTGGTGCCCGTAATGTGCAGTCTCCTTTTCTTGCATCTTATGACGTCATCATTTGTTGTTGACCAACAACATTGTTTTCTCATTTATCAATCACGGTGAACCCGGAAGCATGTCATCACGTTTCACCATTCTCATTTTCCGCAAGTGCCACTCCTGAATTTTCTCACCACCTGCTAGAAACGAACCTCGTAGAGGTCTACAAGTACAAACACGGCATCTTCAACACAGATTGTGACCAGCCAGTGCGTACAGCCGGGATCAGTTTTAATACAGACACCAGGAAGTGATTCTTCGGTCTTAGTGTCTCCAGTTACTGGAACAGTCTGCCAAACCATGTAGTCACAACCCTGACACTTAACAGTTTCAAAGGTTCACTCGACAAGTATTATGGCAACAATGCTTATACCACGGTGTTCTCTGTCAAATCCATGTGCACCCAAGTATCAGTCCAACTGGTGCAAGCAGACATCGAGAAAGAAAAACGTGAGAATCTGTGCTGTAGATGCCGTGTTTGTACTTGTAGACCCCTTTAGGGCCATCACATAGTTGTCAATAGATTAAGCAACTTCAATAGTCTGAAAAGCTCTTCATATGGTGGCTCTTTAAAACTGGAAATCTTTGTCGCTTTGCAAAGCACTGAACATCTTCCAGTAGCTTGACATCCTTCTTGTAATAAGATGACCACGCCATGTTTCCGTAATCCGGATGCAGATGTACCAGATTTTGTACAGTAGCATAAGCGTGGTAGGTTTCAGGAAATCAAAGGATCGATGGATCTTGCTAACAAACTGGTTAGCCTCATTTGCGTTATAGCCTTATCTGCTGGTTTCTCTGCGTGTTTGTCAAATTTGAGGGCATTGTCAACCTGTACACCAAAGTCCTTCTCACAGGATGTCTGGTTGCTATCTAATCTTACATGCCGACCTGCCCAAATGCAATCGAAAGCCTTCGCAAAGTATAGGTAGACAACATCTACAGCTCTTCCTTCATCAATGACTTTAGTACATGCATCTATGCACTCCAGGAGCTGGATGGTGCATGAGCGGCCACTCAGGAACCCATGCTGACAGTCCATAACTTTGTGGCCTATGGACCAGAAAGGCAATCAGTGGTTTCGTAATAAGATGGCTGGTTTCTTTAAGGACCCTGGGATGCAGTTCATCTGGACCATGCGACTTAAATACGATCAGTCTATTTAACATATTGAGCACATCAGCTTCCTGAATGACGATGTTATCCAGCATGTGGCTCTTCAGTACATCTGTAAGTTGCGGTAGATGAGTAGTATCTGCCCACACTTATGAAGAAGCTGTTGAGTTCGTCTGCATTTTCCATGTCTGTTCTAGTTAATGACCCATCACTGCACTTCCGATAATCAATATCTGAGGTTGTCTTCAGTCTGGACTTGATGTAGCCATAGAATGCTTTGTGGTTGCACTTATAGAATTCTTGACAACCTCCCATTCAAAGTAGGGTTGCACGATTTTTCGATTATTCGATTAATCGCGATTATATAATTCAAAATGATCGTGGACGATTATAAAATGAAATAATCGTATAATCGCCATGTTGAAATTTTTGTCAAGACACTTTTACGCTTGTGAAACTCTGCTCGCGTTACCAAGCATGGAAACAAACATCCGGCTATCAGCCGAATGTGTGAATGATTAAATAAACTAAATAAATAAATAACTGATTTGTTTGTATTGACTCAGGATTAGTTTTAGATGGATAAAGATTGTTCACTTGGTCGCTATTTGTCATTGTTGTTGTAATCACACACGCTTATCCCGCATTCACCATTCTCTGAATAGTTATGCGCTAACGGTTTTCCCAAAAAAGTTCTAGAACTGATACCACGGAAATTCAACGCATTTTCTCACGTAAAAATTCTCACCGCCTACGCCTATGTTTAATGTATACCTCAAAACATCCCCGGGGAAGTGAAATTATTTGATTTATTTTAGGGCCTAAATATTGCGTATCCTTTAATAAAGGTCGTTTATTACACCAAAATTAATCCACAATTTCATATAAAATGGCGTGGCGAAAAAAATACAAATCACGTGATTCGCCTCCAATTGAAGTTTATTTTAGAGCGAGTACTCGGATATAAATATTTTGGAATCGGGGACTCGGAACTCGGGAATTTCTATATATTATCATTGCGCGATAGGAACTGAGTATTATACTGATCTGAATAACGGATACCAGTTTGATAAACTCCCGTTAGCGTATAATATCTCGCGAGAACACGCCGCCTCCCATCGCAAAAGAGCCACTGGCTCGCCAACTTAAGAAGCCGGCTATATTGTCGTTCGTAATAATTCAATTTGGATGATTTAATGTTGATCGGCGTTACAAAATTGATGTGCATTTTCTCCCGTACTTGTTTGGGACATAAATTTGGTCTTACAATATATTTATAAGGAAGCTATTTAAGACTGTTTTAAGCGCATTTTAACTACAAAAGTGTGGAATAAACTTTATTATATCTTGAACATACGTGGCCTACTATTAGTATTAATCTAATGGGTGGTCGGAATTTACAAATGCGAGGCCTGTATTGACTTCTAGAGGGGCCGGAAATGTATCGGGCAGAGATCTGTCTTAAGTAGACACACCCTGTGACACGATTGTTATTATTATACACGCTATTCTTACAAATTATTTGCTGAGTTAGGGGGTGGGCTTCTAATACAGAGTTTTGCCGTTTTGAAACTGCTAAGAAATCATTGGAGCTCATATGTCAAAGTTAGGGGGTGGACTTCTATTAGAGCATAGGCTACAATTAAACGAAATACGTTACCTTCCGTTTTCCGTCTAGAAAAATCTTGATACATTCCTTTGTTTGCAATCAGCAACTGGCGTATTCTGTCCATGTATGTATACCCATGTGCCTAACCCATAATCTTACAATCTGCAATAGCGTAATAACGTCCTCTAAGCGGCATTGACGTAGTTAATATAGTTCACGATTAATCGTATGATCGCGATTATTTTTCTTAGATGATCGCGATTATGAAAAGTGAATAATCGTGCAACCCTAATTCAAAGTATATTTAGACCTTCTTCACGACCTGCTTCACTTGGTTTCGCCAATTTGCTTACTGTGTGTGGTATACTTCTGCACGCATCTTGCTGAATTGGTCAAAATCATGTCTCTTTTCGCATAGTTTCCCACGATTAATGTCAGTAAGCCACAACACTTTCTTCATCTAACAATTGGATTCTTTCTTCAGTCTTTCGGCTGATGCAGCTCTTCACTTATATACTTCCAGAATGTTTTGGTAATTCCCTTGGCAAAAGCAGCGGTAATGATGTTATTTATGTATTGGCTCCTAGCATGTCGTATTTGATGTGCGGCATCTTGTTTTAGGACTTGTACTTTTCTCAAGCAAATTTAATATTTCTTTGTTTGACTATATGGGATAGCCATTGTCCATGTCCCTATAGCTTGTCGTGAGCACAGAGCGCTGTATAACCAATACTCCAATAGGTTACAGTTCTTAGACCCACCCTCCCCACCCCACTCGCTATGCCAATAGAGGGTCCATGTATGTTATTTGTAAACACAATTGACCCCTTTTGCATATCGGCCTGAAAACAGACCCTTTTTCTTAAGAAAAATCACTAATATTTTGACATTGGGTAGGTAGGTAGGTTAGTTGGTGTATTGGCCGCTCACACCTAGATGTACTGTTGTTGGCAGGTGTCGATGTTATATGCCGTGTTGAGGAGGGGATGGGAGGGGAATTACTTTATTTCTCATGGAGGTGGGATGGGGTCGAGGGCAGTCTGTAAAATAAAATCTCAAAACGGGAATCGGGAAAATTTTAAAATCCAGTGTTTGTAAACTAAATATCCAAAATTAGCTTACAATTATAACCTGTTGCTATTAAAAATAATAAGTTGAATTCACGTGGCGCTATTTGCGAGTTAAATTCGGCCTAATAGTCACGTCGTCAAGTCACTAAAAATCCATCCTGTCATACTTATGATAAAATGTTGCTCCGGCGCTGGACCAAGGAGAGCAAAGCAGAGCGACAGCATCTACATCAAAAGCAAAGCAACGTCAATCACGACCTCCGTATCCAGTTTTCGTGTTTCCACCACCACACACCAACGTCTTCGTCATGGCATCATCGGGCGAATCGTCACCGCAGATAGAAGCAGCAAGCTTGTAGCGTCACCACCCCCACTCCACCAAAGGCATCTCTCCAGGGCGGGTTGATTGCAGCTCAACGATAAGCCCACCTAGATCACTGTGTGGCGCCAACTCCACATCCAAATTTCCGGGTTCCGGCTTCAACGCGCGTAGTCACGTCCTTTTTTTCCTTTTTCTTTTTTTTACACTGACATTTTTTCAAAAGATAACAATTTTTTCATAAGTTACAGTAATGTTAAAGGCACAATTAATAAAAACATGCTTAAAATTACATTATTGAAATAGTTAACGTTTAGAATGTTAAAGCGTGTGCTTCTGTGCAATGAATCAAAATGTTTTAACATTGAAGGATTTCATTTTTACTAGATTAATATGATTTTTAGTTTTTAATGTTAGTTTTTATATCGCATAAAACCTTAGTTACTTTAATTTATACAAACTAAATGAGTAGGACTTCGATCAGAATCCATGTTCGCCACCTCGGGAAAAATACCCCACTAATGCAGTACAGCATAACAGATACTCCAATTGCTCCGCCAATAACCGTAACGGATTGTGAAAAGGACCTCGGAATTCACATTGACAACAAATATCGGCAATAGGGCAAATGGTATACTAGCCGTTGTAAAGAGAACATTTACCTGGACTCCAAAGCATTGCTACTGCTACACAAAACACTAGTGAGACCTATATTGGAATACTGTAACTCAGTGTGGGCACCACACCTGCTGAAAAGGTCGGACACTAGAAAGAGTACAACGACGAGAGACCAAGCTAATCAATGGCATACAACACCTCCGTTATCAAAGGCGAAGATCATTAAATTTCTTCTCTCTCATTTACAATGTTGATTCATCCAATCTCTTCAGCGAACCCTCCACAAGCATCACACGTGGGCATAGCTTCAAACGAGGAATCTAAAGCTGCAACACTAACTTAAGAATGTACTTCTTTACAAAACTTCACTGATGCTTCAAAATGCAACGTGCTTCATGTGGGCAAAACTAAACCCCATTATACATATGAAAAGTGTAACAAGAGCGAAAGGGTTGCTCTAGACGCAATTTCTGTTGAGAAGAATCGTGGGCTAAACGTTGATGCTAACCCTACATTTCCATCTCACATAGAGATGCAAGTCGACAAGGCAAATAAGATACTAGGGTTGATTAGAAGATCATATGAGTACGTGGATCAAGACTCCCCAAGAATACTCTATATAGCCCTTCTAAGGCCACCTAGCTATGTCAAAGATGCAAAACTTATAGAAGGTGTTCAGAGGAGAGCAAGAAAGCTGGTCCCCTCTATATCGGCACTAGAGAAGGAGGAAAGATTGGCAGCACTGAGTCTCCATAGCCTGTACTTTCGACGAGCAAGGGGCGATACGATAGACATCTACAAGCTCACACATGGAATATACAATATCGCAATTAGAGACATAGTGGCCGAGTGGTTAGAAGCGAGCGCTCAGTGTATGCACAGCACATCAAATTAGCTTAGATGTAGTAGGAACCAGGCAAAGCAGCCACGGCATCCAAACCTTAGGTGGTCAACATAATGGTAAAAATACAAATCAGTGGGTAAACAAGAGTTAAGTGTGGCATCCGTGTAGCCCGTCTAATGACTTAAAAGATGGTAACGGTGAAACTGTTACTCAGAATAAGGGTCAGGTGGGGTAATCGTACCAGCCCTCAATCAAAAGGTGGGTAAGCAGTAAATGGTAATTAAATAATAGGCGCTAGGTGTGGAAACCGCATTTGATCGTAGAAATAGCAAATAAGCAGTAGGAATAGTAGGGGCGAGTTGTGGTAACCATGCCAGCCCAACTATGGCTTAAATGGTAATAGCTGAAATAGTACCAGTAGTAGAGGCAAGGTGTAGTAACCGTGACAGCCCACCAAAAAGATATAAGTTGAAAAGTGGTAGTGGTATGTTATTAGTCTTAGAAGCTAGATGGCATAATAGAGGTGATACCAGATGAACCTAGCAGATGGGTCAGGCGCAAGATACTTGCACGAAAAGTTTAGAAAATTACTTAAGAATAAATAAGTATACAGTTAAAAAAGCAAAAATACGAACCGATTGTGGGTCTGGGGCCTAATCGTCAGGTACATAAGTACCACAATTTTATTACCGAACATATGTATCATGTCGATTCTTTGGTTGGACAGACGATATATACATATGTTTTCTATATATTCCACCACTGGCCTCGCCATATTACAACGACTAGTTTGCCCTTCTCAAAACAGATATCCCAGTTCATCCAGAAAAGGAGCATTCTACTAATGTAAGATACAAATGGTAGAACCATGGAAAATAACAAACCACAGAATTATTTTATCACTGATGACAATTGTAATTATTTGCCACTTCCAGATGATTATTTATCAGACTATGTGCTACATAAACGTAACTCCAAAGACACCAAAAGCAACAGTCATGGGAAACCACTTAGTGAGCTATGTGCATTCACTGGTATACGGATACTAAGTGGTCGCACACAGGGTGACTATCAAGGCAAGCTAACATGTTTCAATGCTCTATGGTTAAGTATAGTAGACTATACTTTGTAATGATAACTTTATGAACAAAGTATTCAGTTTCTATGTTGACGACCCGAAGACGTACTCTATACACTGCCCAGTATCACTTATAGTTAAATGTAGCCTGAAAATACCTTATAAGTATGCTATGCAAATGACCAACACCCTTCCTGCTACACATAGACTTACTGACTCTAACAGAAATGAATATATACATCAACTTGTATCCCCAATTTCTCAATAACAAGTTAAACAGTATATGCAAAATACAATTCGGTGTACAACAGCGTGCATAGATGAGGTTGTCAATCAGTTTAATAATATTATGATGTGTGTGGCATCACACACTTGCCCCAAAGGACCACTAGTGAAACGTAAAGATAATAAAAATAGCAAGCCAAAAGCAGAAGACTTTAATTCACCTTTCCAGTGTACTCACCCATCATATGACGTCATAATGAACTGCGTGATGTGTACAATAACATCATAATGAACGACGTCGATAAGTACGTCACGAACGCACATTTGAAGATGGTCTATGCGTTGTTGTACAAATTGTTTGCTTTTACTATTTAAAAAATATTCTGTTGAATATTTTGAAACTAATTTGACTGGGCCCTGTTGCTGCCATTGGCAGCAACAGCACCCAGTCAAATTAGTTACAAAAGATTCAACAGCTTCCCTGTATAGTTTTCATGAAATTGATAGCTACGGCATTCGTGGATCGATCAATCCCAACACGGCGAGCTGTGGGTGGAGTTTAGCTAGTGATGGGCAGGGCATAGCTAAAAATGTAAAGGTCCATTATAGAACTACAACAACCTGCAAAATCCATGTGTAGATCTCCTGATAAGACTCAAACAAGACTTTATAACATTGAAAAGAAAAAGAAAAGAAATGACTAGAAAACATGAAGTGTCTAGAAAAGATCAGCTATTTGGCAAGTTCGAGAACATATACAATAAAGGATTTTTACAACGATCCCCTGAAAATCTTAATTTACCTGAAGATATATAGTAAATATTCTCTACATGCATTTCAAAGATATCAACCTGCGAGATACTATATCAGATGAACAGAGGACAATGACAAACGAAGCACAATGTGGACTTCAAAACAGAGAAAGCCACATTAACGCAACTGGCTCATTAGATGGGAGCATCAAACGAAAGGAGGTTGTCGATGCTATAAATAATCTAGAGTGGGTGATCTCGATCAGGTACCAAACGAGATGATAAAATATGGACAAGATGTTATCCCGCCACTTCTCGCTAAACTCCTTAACACAGTATACCAGTCTAGCAAATTTCCATCTGGCTGCACTACAGGTCATATAACACCAATCCACAAGAAAGAATTTAAACTTGACCCTAATAACTATCGAGGTATAACAATCACTAGCAGCATAGGCAGGTTATTTTCAAGCATCCTTAACAATAGATTAATTAATTACATTGAATCCAATAAACTAATGGCTGATAATCCAGCAGGCTTTAAGAGAGGTAGGAGACCCACAGATAATGCATTCTTAAGACACTAGTAAACAAGTACATTAACGCACGATCATACGAAAATATACATATGCTTCGTATATTTCAGCAAGGCCATTGATAGAGTCTGGCATCAATGAATGTTACTCGAGCTTCTCCGCATGCGGATAGGAAGCCAATTTTACAAATCTATCAAAGCTATGTACACACATACTAGAGCTTCTTTGAGAATAAGGAACGAACTCACAGACACATTCACCTTTAATATAAGAATGAAACAGGTTGATAACATTAGCCCCACTTTGTTCAATATATTTCTTAATGGTTTATCCTTTTCCTCTGACATCTGTAACCCAATCGCAATACAGAATCAAATGCTTTCGCACTTATTATGGGCAGATAATTTACTTATCGTCTCAGAAAGTCCTGAAGTCCTACAGAATTGCTTAAATATACTGCATGATTACTGTACAAAATGGCATATGTATATTAATATTAGCAAGACAAACTACATGATTCTAAAATGCGGAAAACTAACTAGCTCACACAATTTAAAACTTGGGACAGAAGAACCACTACAGACAACGGAATATACATACCTATGATGCACAATGACGGCAAACGGAATTTTTAATACGGCGAAAGAGAATATCTATGCTAACAGGCTAAAAGTACTTTTCATACTTCAGAGAAGGTTCTCCGGTTCACGAGCCCCAGGAAAACTATTTGACACTTTAATCAAACCAACAGTACTGTACAACTCGGATATATAGGGTACAGAACTTCAAGGGAAACAGAAAAACAAAGACTATGGCAAATATATGGACACCTTAGACTCTGAACCCTTCGAAAAGATTCACACAAAATTTTGCAAATTTAATCTTCAGAGAGCAAATAATACAACAAACCTCACATGCAGGTCAGATCTCGGTAGTTTCCCCTTATTAATGATATAAACACTCCGATAACAAAATATTGGTCACACTTGGATAACCTACCAGATAACCGCATCCTGTTAGCTGACACTGTGCTCTGTAGCAGGGCACCGGCTTTCGCAAATAACAATAGTTGGCATGGTTACACTGCTACAGTGTTTCACAAGAACAGCATTAAAGCTGCATTATTAGACCGCATGCCTGAAAAGATACACAACTAGGTCAAAGGGTCAGAGGTATACTCGAAGAGAACTACCTGAAATACTATAATGAAAAAACTATGAAATCTGAAAAACCACAGTATTATAAACACATGCGACAACCATATTCCATTGTGCCATACCTAACTGAAATTAGGAATTCAAACATCTGGAGAGCAATAACCAAACTCTGCATCTGTGCACATAGATTAGAAATATAATGTGGACGATACAAGAAGATAGACAGAGGGTGTGTATAATGTGCCAGGTAGAAACAGAAGATGAATTACATTTTCTAACCAAATGTTCAGCTTACAAAAAAACATATCGAACTCTTGTATAGAAAAGCTAATGTATGTAGCCCTACCAGACTTCTATAACCTAAATGATATGGAGAAAATATTCTTCATTCTTCTTCGGGTGTGTGTGTGTGTGCAAGCGAGTATGAGTGCGTGCATATGTGGGTATATATGCGCAAGATGAGAGTGAGCATGTGCGGTTATGTGAGCATATGTTGGTTTATGTGTGATAGGACCTTAAACTGTACTTTAAATTCTTAGTAACATATACAATCATTTGATTGTTTGATTATATATAAGTGTGCGTGCGTGACATTCGTCTAGATCTGATAGTAGTTTAAATCTGTAGGAGGTATAATAGGTGTCTATTATTAGCTTCTAGCCCATCCAATACACCCCTTCTAAGATCCTTTAGTTCAAGGATCATAGTATGGTCTAGGGTAAGTTGGGTGATGTCTTTTGTAGAGCATTTGTTCAGCTGTAGTTGGCAATCTTTCTGTATAATCTCAAGTATTGACTGCAGCACGTTGCTTCTCCTACATTCCAATGCACGGCATGTCATCACAAAGTGGCTCACAGTTTCTGGTTCTTCCTTGCATAGCGGACACAATGGACCACGTACATCATGTCTGTAGTGGCATCCACTGGCATGGAGGCTATGCGTACCCTTAGCTTCACAGGTATTCGCGCGATTTCATATAGAGAGAAGTAATGTGCTTTCAGAATAGGGTGGGGATTACCTGGTGTGAAGGACGAGTCGTTTAAGTATCTAAGAGAACTATAGAGAGGGATCACCTCTACTATGGTTTCTTCTCAATGGTGTCTAATAGCTCTCTTGATAAGTAGTTTCTACTCCTCTTTTGTAATTGATGAATCAAGGTACATCTCTATTTCTAGTACGCTAAATTTCCAGAGAATTTTCTTCAAAATGATGAACCAGCTTTGGCTCTCTATAGACTTGGCGGCAAGGTGGCGTCTTGCTAGCTTCTTCTCCAGGGCAGTTTCTGGAAGATTACATATATTGTTGTAGAGCATGCGTGCTTTCTGGTGGACCTGTGTGCCTCAACAGGAAGAATCCCAGATAGGACATATACTGCTGGATCTGCTGTTTTTTTTGGTAGTGAAGGAGGTTGCTTTAGAAGCTTCTTTTGAAAGTTTTCAATTTTACATAGGTGTTCAGACTTGGGTAGTATGAGGTCGAGTCCATAAGTGAGAATCGGTGCAACATAGATTTTGAATAGATGCAGTGTTGATATTGGGTCAAGTCCATTCTGCCCATGGAAACCGGCAGCAAATAGACTATAGGCTGTTCGCCAGGCCTTCTTGATATTCTGTTCAGCATTCTTGATGACGTTCTGCCTTAAGGATGTTGTCCTTTTGATTCCAAGATGCACACTTACCAACTCGGAGGTCATCTTTTCATTATATGGGAGGAACAATGGGGAGGGTGGCATGTTGGTCCTTTTGACAGTTAGGTAAATTGACAACGAGACACAATTTGTAGGTTGCAGTTGGTAGCGCTCCATTCTAGAATAGGTTGTGGTTATATTGATGAGGATCTATGAACTGATTACATCAGAACTCATTAACGAGATATCGTCAGCGCACGTACTATTGTTGAACAATATATTCCCAAATGCGTGCACCAATCTTAGCGGCTTCATATCTGTGTAATAACTGAATTGGAAGGCATTGTTGCATTAGGCAGCTATGTCTTCCAATCCAATTATGTTTAAAATATTCAACAATACGTTTTATTTAGATTTTAAAACATTTAAAGTTATATCTGTGCTGCACAATATGGTTAAAGGACGATCTGTTTTAAAGAACTATCATTTTGAAGCCACCCTTGGCATGATCTCAGAATATGCCAAGAGTGACGACAAAATGCGTGTTCTTCAAAACAGGTTGTTCTACGACCACCAGAAGCACAACCTTCTGCCCCCAAGGTCAGGTGACCTCTCGAGCAGTCTTATCTATATATGTTAATCTATGTGTAAACTTGAATCAAATGACGTCAGCTGTTAAAGGTATATATTCACACCAAAGTGAATCAAAATAAAATTCTGCAAATTGTATACTTTTAGAGCCTTAAATCGTGCCTAAATGTAATAAAACGAAATAGATCTTACCATATGATGATTTCCTTACGTATAAATTAATATATATTATAAGCTGCGGAACTCAAACAGAGACGTGAGTCCCTCCTACTACCTAATTCAACTTTGCAACTAAAAAGTATATTTGGCTAATTTATACAGAATGAAACCATCCTACGTTAACCCCTCTTGTCTTAACAGTGCCTCAAAGCGCTCAATGCATCGCTTACATAGGCCTATTAATTAACCATTTAACGGTCAAGATTTGTAAAAAAAAAAAAGAAAAGAAAAAAGAAGAAAGTGTTGCTCATTGAATGCAATTCATTTGCAGGCCAAGAAAAGACAATTTTTAAAAGTTTTCAAATGGAATTTACACAAAAGTCTTTCAGTTGTCTTGTAAATGAAGGCTGTTTGAGCATTATATGGTCAACAAAATTCAAATTTGTGCATAATCGGTATCCATTGCAGGCTAAGAGGAGACTATTTTTTAAAAGTTATCACTGGAATGACTGGCTCTGTAATCGAGCCAATCATTCCAGTGGTAAATCTTTAAAAGAAAGTCTTCTCTTGGCCTACAAATGGACATTCCTTAACACCACCGAAGAGACTGCTTTGGCCAGTTAAATGGTTATGTTGACACAAGATGGGTTAAGATTTCTTTGTTTCATTTCATTGAGGTACATAAACAAAGCCTCTAAAATTAGGCCCTATAGCCTACCATCATAAGAATTTTATTTCCACGCATTCTGACGTGAATATGCAGGTCGCAATCAAGATATACGTATCCCAGACGCCGATATATTTGCTACGTTTCCCTAACGGACTCCTGCGAGTGTGGTTGTTGCTGACTATTGTCCGCAATAACAGGAGTATTTGACGTGATTAGGCCAGTGTCTTCAGAGGTGCTGGACGTGGTGAGTGTACTGTTTTCAGTGTTTTTGGGTGTGGTGAATGTACTGTTTTCAGCAATGATGGGCGCAACGAGACCACTGTTTTCAGTGATGGTGACCTCACATGATGTTGGCGTAACCACTGTTGCACTGCCATTGCTCAGGATACTTCCATATGATGCTGGTTGCGATTGTCCATGAATTGATTGTCTTCTCTTCGCATACCAACACGCAGTTACAGCCACTCCCACAACGACAATCAACGACAATCAACGCTCGGAGTGTTCCAAGAATGATGCGAAGCACGCCTCCAGGGGTGTATTTTGTTAACAAGATTTGAATTGAATTCTTTGGGTAAGGCGCTCCCTCTGTGTACGTCAATGTTAACCACGTGCTGTAGGTAGGGTACGTAATGTCATGTATATCGTTTACACATAGCTTCTGAATAACCGGTCCTTTCCCTTTCCCCTGTTGAATTTCAACGAAATCCGTTTGACAATTTTGATTTGCAAAATCCAGTGAAAACGCGTTTACTAAAAATGTATCATATTTTGACATTAGTGTTGTCTAGAAAGCAGTGGAGCAGCGCTCAACTCGACACGACTCACAAAAGACGATGAGAGAGTCATCGTAGACGGTAATGTCTTTACCGCATTGATCCATTATGTTTATACGGGTAATACAAATCGAATGGTCTACAAAACACATGAAGATCCATACGCCTACCAGGACAATGCTTTTAATGTCAGCCATTATTCGCCCCAAAGTTAATCTTCACTTCTAAAAAGCAGAACAAGAGACTACAATCGTATGCTCTATCTAAATGCACTATAAAGGTTTGAGACAAGGTTACTTAGTCACTGAAACAATTATCTTTCGATCAATATCCCACCCCACCCCACCACCTGCCTCTCTCTATTGAACCCATGCCGCTTTAATGTCACTATTCTATATTTTATTGTCACAATGACAAAGAAACTGGTGTACAATTTTCAACAAGTTTGGTGGAAGATGTTCCTGTCTATGACAGCAACATCTTCCACCAAATTTGTTATTTGCAGTTTAAAAGGAGCTCTCAATTTTCGATCGAGAGACAGTTGGGGCGTGGGTCTGCCAGAGACAACTTACTGTATAGCAACGGTGGTCTAGCATTGCTAACCCGAAACAGTGCAATTCGGTTTTGAGTTCGAATCTCTGGGGACCACGTTCCACGCCGCATCTGGTTTTTGTATACTCCTGGAGATATCCCCAGCGGTAATAATCTAAATTTAAAGAAGGGTTTCTCACTACCAACAACTTCATAGGGACCTTCTCTGCTGCGTGGCCCTTTGGCCACAAGTTACCATCTTAACCAGTATGTAGGACGTTTGGTGTTCGCTGATATCTCGCCGGATCTGTCGTATCACGTCGAAATAGTGGTGAACAAACAATGCACATAGCTAGTGCCTGAGTTTTAATGTTTTAGACCGCAGTCCAGATTAGAACATTTCCTTACACGCCGCTAAAAGCTAAGCGACGTGTATCGTCTTGTGCCGCAAATCATGAATCCTGCATTATTATCAATACAAACCTAGCCTTCATTAAAAGGAAGGCATCTTCAAATCCCCACCAAAACGGGTGCAATCATCATTGCGATAAATTAGACAATGTAAAAGATGTGTGATCATCTATGAGCCATCAAATGTGACATATTCTTCAGTGTTCCTGAGTACGAGCCACATGAGTTAGATAACCTGCGGCAAAATTGCCAAATAGCAACTACAGAATCGAACCAGTTCGCGCCGCACTTGTGCAACATATCAACAACATATGACGTTTATGAACATTGCACTGATGACTAATACGTGCACCATAGAATATATTTAATTACTTTTATTTTCTCATGTACCGATGACTAATAGGTACAATAAGGTCGGTTGCGACCTGAAATGTTATTTTAACTGTATATATTTATTTTCATTTATCAAGTGCTGATTACTAACAGGCACAGCAAGGGTGGTTGTGACCTCATCGTTTCATTGTATTGTATAAATCTGTAATGCAGCAGTAGCTGTCTGAGTTATTCATTTTGTAGTTATATAGTAGTTATTCTTAAAAAATAATTGGACCGCACTTCGCTTAGGTTACACTATACATCATCAAACAAGCACACCACCTTGTTTCTCCCCACAGCAACAATTTTTCACTAAGTTCGCTGCTCGTGCTCACTTGGTGAACACGACATGCAGCCACTAAACATTACTATGATAGCTCAATAGGATAGGTTAAAAGTAGCTAGGAACAACTACTCACCTGAAGGAAACTGTTTAATGTAATGCCTCTTTCCCGAGTGCTCCGGCTCCGCAACCATGCGCACCAGCAGTTTTAATAATTGGCCACTCACTTTAAGGCCTTCTAAATCTAATACATCAGTAGCTGTCTCTTCCTACGCTTCTCCGGCCACCTGGCCTATTAATTGTCTTGATCTCCCTCTGCCGCATTGGTTAGAGTCGATCTAAGAAACTATTGGAGTTTCTTAATGGTCAGAATCAAGGTGTCGATGACGCACACACTTTTTGCGAAAGTAGGAATCAGTGCGCTCATATAATTATTGTAGCATGGTCAGTAGCGAATTCTTTTGGGTACATTTCCTTAATCCTAAACTAGGTAAACATTAGCTCAAAGGAGTGGATCTCACATGGTTCGCTCTCGAAATGCTAGGTGATGGATAAAAACACAGATCACCCTCTAGCTCAGCAGTGACTGGGTGAGGGCCTACGAGCCATCCACACATTCACAGGAAGGGGCATCATAGTTAGTTATCTGTTTCTTTCTCCCCACCATAAACAGATACGTTCTTTCTAATGCTTTTGCAATGTGACTTGTCCGTGTCTTATCACTTGTGGTTGTGCTGTGGTATGCGGAGGGATCGCTCATCAATTCTGAAACTACCACCAGACGACATGTATGCACCGCCGGCCTGAGGGAGTGTCTCAGTGGGTACGTGCCATGAAACGTGGTTACCCAAGGCCATCCGGCAGGAAGGCAACCTGTTACAAAGTTAAGTAGGTACTAAGCTACTTGCGGCCTAAATCATGAATGTTTGGAATTAAAAACTAAATGATAGTCTAACTCCACAAGAAGGCCTGCAGAAATAAAGTGGCGACTACTACACAGTATTTTAACTCACATAAGGTGGCGGCATTGAATTCCTCGGAAATCAGCAACACCATCTTCACATAAACCAGTGTACATCCCTTCTGCAAATAATTACACTAGGTTGATTCATTTTCTCAACTTTAGCATTGTTTGAATGGGAGAGCGGTCCTTTTTGCCGCATCCCCTCCTCCGCTCCGACGTTGTAGGCATTTTCCTGTGACGGTGGCCCGTGCGAGGCACTGTCCTCTCACAACCAATAATTATTGGCATATATAGCTTGTATTGAACCAGCTAGTATCCACGTAAGGACCCTCCCTTACAGGGATGACTTTCAGAATATACCAATTAAAGATTGGTTAGGTATCTCTGGGGAGATACAGAACAAACAACACTATTTCGTTTCTATATACCTATATACATTAGCAGCAAACGAGTACGATTGTTTAGCAGCTTTAAGACATTTTCGTAAGATCAGTTTCAACACCCTGATTCGCACACATCAAAATTAGTGGAATGAATTGACGCACAGGTAGCACAAACAGCCAGGATGATAGGTAATGTTTAACTTCCACGGCAATGATTGTTCCACCAACTCTAGAGGGCCATCTTTGTGGACACCAGAGATGCATGGTAACCCTTCACAATCCCCGAGGCCAGCTAACCAGCATCAACGGGCTGACGTACCGCATGGGTACGAATCAGACATGGAAGATGAAAATATGGAGCAGCACGCACCCCTGGAAGCTACAATTAGTGGGTGACACGTTACTAACAGCCATGAGATCTTGCTCAACCCATTCATCAGCTCCACTAAATGCATCTTCCACCATAGATAAGGCTGTGCTCGACAGAGCTTGTCGCTACTTGTCATGAAAAACTGTCAATTCTTGAAAACAGACCAAGTAGACTTGTGGAGTAGTATAGCCAGTATTATAAAAATACCACCACCCTCCACAGGCAACCGTTCCACGATCCACGACTCCCACCGCTCTGTCAATTCCTGAGGCATAGGAATTTTAGACATGGGCCACACAAACACATACCATACCTCATGTCTCTAAATGGGAAGGACCGAACACCTATTTAGAGACACGCATCCACAGGGATATAGCAACTTCTGAACATACACATTACATGGTCCGAACGCCCATTTAGAGACACACATTCTACATGGTATACCGATCACACATTACAGGTCTAATCATCCAGAGACGAATCTGATCAACATGAGTGCTTCTTCTGGCCTAATAGTAGACAAGTTTCTCAACATTTACAGCCACCCCCTAGAACTATGGAGATACATGCATGGTGTAAGCTGTGCGGCATGGCGAGAAGAGGTGGCAAGATCATTACATGACCTGGGCGACTATACAAATAGATCACTTGAGTCCTGGCATGCTTCTCCTGACCTAATGATCCCAACAATAGTAGACGAGTTACTCGCCTGAAATCCACCAACAGTACAGGAGGTAAGAAGCTATCCACTGATAGAAATGGCATTAACAGAATTATGGAAGTATTTAGATAATCTGCAACGATCTAGATGCTGCCAAGCCCGAAAATTCGGGTGCATTCCATTTTAATCTCTCCCGGTTCCATTAAGCCAAGACAGAATCTCGTCCATGAGACAGAAAAGTACCGCAGAATACGCAGGCGATATAAAACAGCCTACAACAGTCTAGCATGCACAACCACAGCTGCGGGTGTGATTGGAGCCAGTGCTGGTGTGGCCGCCATTGCCACCTTCGCTACAGGGGTAGGTGCTATCATTGCTATCCCGCTGAGTGGTGTGACCCTTGCTGCTACTGTTCTGGCCACCGGCTTGGCGGTTGGACAGTGTCAGACCACCAGGAAGCTGGAGAAGCATGCTAAGTATGTAACACTGGCACAGAGCAGCAGACGGGCTATCGACGAGTCTGTCAGCAAAGCTATCGAGGATGGGCAGGTCAGTGATGAAGAATACCATCATATATTGAAGCTCCAAACCCTGTACCACACAGAGAAACCTAAAGTGCGCCAGCAATACCTCAATGGCTCCAGCAGACGGGTGGACATGGAGGAGCTAAAAAATGAGATACTGCGGGGGCCGCATCGAAGATCTCTATGTTGCAAAATAGTATGTTGCATCCGCAGCTGGAACAGCAGCCTTAAGATGGCTACTATAGATGGCATTCCCGATGAACTTCACGACAATCGACCAGAGCAACTGCCCCTCCTGGGTATACTCTGGACCGGCTCGAGAGCTGGACTATGTGGTCTCCTGAATGACATACTGGACCTAACACCTATTTCGATCACAGTCGATGGCCGGTCCCACATGAGCTTCTCCATCAATCCACGACCACTGACCAACCTTGCAATCACCATCAAGGATGTGAAGAAAGCTCATACATGGATGGCAGGACCGAATCTCTCGTTCCGGAACCAACAGCTGAACCTTTCCATGTGGTGTGCCACAGCAGGATGCAGCGTCGGCATGGGTTTGCTGCACTCCTATTCTGGTACCCCCGAAGCTGTGCTCATTGCCAGCTATCTCAGATTCCATGTGTATTACACGGCGCGATGAATCCTCCATAAACTGGTGCAAGCCTGCCTGATACGAATGATTTCAACCCGCAGCCCATGGAAACCACTAGCTACAGCCTCTCAGCAACCAGTAGACTCCAGCGAGAGTTCAACAGCCACTCAGACTATCGGTCGCATGGTGGTGACAACAAGCGCCTGGACATTATGTATGGTGACCCGAGATGAAACTACTCAGGCTTCCCCTATCAGACACCATGGAAAATCGGCCATCGGAAGACAGCAACATTCTCATTCGATCCAGACTCAGAGCATGGAGTGAGAGTGCAGAATATGCACATAATCAGCACCAGGCAAGACCACCCACATGCCTGGAAATACTTTATCCCTCACAAAACCTCAGGGCTTCCACCAGCCATGATCGTTCGAATCAACCAGTCCTTAGAAGCATTATGTTATTGTCTCCTGGCAGCCCAGACCAAGCTGCGCCACTCCATAGAGGGGATGAGTGGAAAAGAGGTGCAGGCCATGTTCAGCAGTCTCGTTGAGGATATGATCATCAGCAAGTCTTATAAAAGGCCCGTCATATGCTCGACTTCGCTATACCACCACACCTACGACTTATTCCGAGCAATATGATCATGAATGTTGAGGATCTAAAGGTCAGGGGCTACAATAACATGATAGTCGAGGGGGAATTCCCCAGGTGTGCACTTTGGGTTTAACACTGACATCAACTTGGCCGCTCATGTCATCCCGATGCCTATGACACCTAGGTCCCCCATGGTCTCCTACGAGGGCCAGTGCTACCATCGTTCCGACTGTCATTCCGACTGTCGTTTCGACCGCTGGAACAGCAGGAGTGCTGGACGACAAACAGTGACTTGTGCTAACACCCACCACCCCGCACGGCAGTGCTAGCAGGACGACAGCCCTATGAGTGGTGTCAGGTCTGGCTATGGCTGTGCTCGTCACCAGTCTTCTCCACCGCTAGTAGATCCTGCTCGTAGAGCAGTAGATCATCCTGACTCTCAGGTACGGGAGTCATGACAAATGAGTTTGCCTGAACTAGCTTGGCCTGCCTGACAGCCCCCAAATACGCTGAGTTGGGAGATGTCATGGATGCCTGCAACTGCTGGAACACATCCGACAGATACTCCCAATCATTGTAGAATCCCTTAGTACACAGGAGCTGCTCTACGATACTGCCTCCCATAATGAGGTATTCGATGAAGCAGGTCTACCCCTTACCAAATCCTAGGTAGAGCTTCACAACTGCCAGCTCCTCTGCTACCTCGGCATTAGAGAGCTGGACGAGCTCATCTGGTGACTTCTTCTTATAGGCCTTCAATTCAGTGCAGAAGATGTCATAGTACCTAGTACATAGTACTAGTAGGGCCATGGTTTAAGCCACTATGTATAGTGCTATGGATATCCGCAAGTACCAATCTAAGCAGCTGACAGGTGCAGACTGGTTAGAGCTGCTTAGCCCTCTCGAGGTAGAACGTACACGTTTAAGCACACTGTATACTCAGGGCTTAAACAATCACATCAACGGTACAGATTGTAAAGCAACTCTCGGAGAGCCAGGCGAATCTCCAGAAGGTGGAGAAGCTGCTCAAAAGCAAGACCCAGAAGCTACTGACACAGGCTAAGCCCCTGGTCATTCATGTCACCAGTAATGTGGAAGCAAATGCGGCCATGGTGAAGATGACGGGTGGTAATGAGGTTATCCCTGCCGCTGGAGCCGCTGTCCTCATTACAGTAGCGAGTACGGCTGTCGACAACTGTCTAGGAATAACACATCTGATCCCAAAGATCGCCATCGGTGGCACCTCCTATACTGTTGCTGCCAAGATTATGTGTTCGCCTATAACGAAAGCCTGGCAGGTCCATGACACAACAGTAGTCAATCACACGGACTGAGGATTTCCAATTACCAGAAATGGTGGTTAGCCCACAAGGCATGCCCCTGCGCAGAGAGCCAGTATTCTGAGCACTGCTACCTATTTCCGTGGCCCACTACCTGGTCTACCTATGCCCATCTGTTTCCGTGGTTCCCACTGGATAGGACTAGGTTTAAGGCGCTATATATAAACCTAGTCTTATCCAGCGGGAACCACGGAAACAGATGGGCATAGGTAGACCAGGTAGTGGGCCAAGGAAATAGGTAGCAGTGCCCATATACCCAACACTGTCTCTATCACTTACAGACCTAGAAAGCAAGGAGATTGGGGAGGTGGCCCACTTAGGTGAGGCACGCCTCAGCTCAGAGGGCACTGTTGCCCCCATCTCCTTCATGAACTCCGATGAGAATCCGTGGTACCATACCAGTCAGAGACCTCATCGGAAATGTACAATCCATATGAGCCTCGGCCCTTAACCGTGCCACTGCTGCATACAAAGGCATGACACTAGAGGACAGGCTAATTGTCAAAGGTGCCCTTGGGACGAGTGATGAAGGAGCCATCAAGCTGTTGGCTGAATCACATGCACATGAGCTCGGTCAGACCCGGTTTAAGAGCAGAAGCTCCATCCAACTGGATGGAAATAATCTAAAGATTTGTAGGATCACGGTCACTGATGTTAGCGTCAATGGTGAAAAAGGGGCTGCCTCTAAACTTCAACTCCCCGAGGTGAAGAAGTCAGGGTTCTTTGGCTTGCTGTTTAAGACCTGTTAATAGACATGACCTCACGTGCTTGCCTTATACGGCTACTCGATGTTCTGGACACTGCTACTGACACTCTCTGCATTACCTTCTCAGATGTTGTTGGGATTTCATGCTCGACACCTCCATTACATCATTTGTCTCGGCTGGCTGTACAATAATGCCAGTCCTGCAAGCGATAGAGCTCATACAGGAAGTGCTTCCATTTAAACTCCCAGATATAGACGAGGCCACAGTCAAACAGGTGCTGGCCATCCTTCATGCGCACATGCCACATGTCAGTACCATACTGGCCGATGCTGGGCAGGTGGTATTGATCATCGCCCCGTTGGGACATGGAAAAAACATCTTGTTGCGTGCCTTACTGCCAGAACATCTGCGTGAGCGCTACATAGTCCTGGTGTCCGACTCTGCCACTGACGCTGTCTACAACAATGACCAGTGGTATATGGGCCCAATAACCAAAATGCAGAACCTAGAGGCATTGATGGGGAAGCTGCTAGCAGCTCGACTGACCGCCATACTTGTTCTAGTCATCGATGACCCTGCAATGGACCAGAAGATGGTCACCTACCTCGGCAAAATCACAAGGTGCATCCGTCACACCAAGATCACTGTCTTCACCCTCTTTCAGAAGTACACCCATGAGATCTCGCCAGATATCCGCCACAATGCTCGGTTACTGTACTTCAGCACGAAGTGTGGGTGTGCCCTGCTGGAGACCATACATGACAGCCTGCCCCTCAACGAGACCAAGCGGGACTTTGTCGCACGACTACAGAAGGTCGCTAAACAGTACCAATTCATCTTCAGCAACAAGGAGACTGGTGGGCTGTCACACTTCAAGTCTTCTCTGGAGAAAGCAGACAACTTTAGCTACAAGCTGGATCCCGCCAGGAAGTTAAAGTGAAAGCATTAGCCCAGGAAGCTGAGCTGCAACAGTAGTAGTAGCGGCGGCGGGGATACTTTTTCAGGGTCGAGAAACTTCGTCAGAAGCTTGAGTAACTTCGTCAGAAGCTTGAAGAACTTCTTCAGAAGTGTGAGGAACTTCGCCAGCTTGAACCTTTATCCACTTAGAATCAGATGGCATGCATTTCTTCTTCTGAAACTTCTTGCGGAAGACCCACTTCAGCCACGATTTAAGGGCATCTGACTTCTTAACAGTTTTGATGAGGTAGTCCTGGTAGTTCTCATCAGGAAATATTCTAAATGCCTCCAGATTACGCACCAGCCACTCACGCCTCTTCAGATGTGCTCAACGGCTTCCTTGTGGTCAGCGGCCAACCCCTCCTCTCTACCTTCGGTGTGACCAGTGGCATGCCCAGCCTCACCGGCCTCAGTCACAGCTGTACTGATCTCCTCTCGGAAGTACTCTGTGGCTCCAGCCTGTAGAGCATCCAGCATCAGGTGTTCATCATCAGTGTGGATATCGAATACGCCAGCCCACATCCCTACCATTTGGAGATCTTTGTGATCAACCAAAGCCTTCTGGAGAGCTAGAATTACAGGAC
Source organism: Chaetoderma sp. LZ-2023a (assembly GCA_034401795.1). NCBI lineage: Eukaryota > Metazoa > Mollusca > Caudofoveata > Chaetodermatida > Chaetodermatidae > Chaetoderma > Chaetoderma sp. LZ-2023a. Next base: position 1,280,659 of record CM067365.1, read on the forward strand.
TCTTGGTAAGTGTCCTGGGGAGATCTAGTGACCTTCCCTGAGCACTTTCAAACTTCTGGTAGAGCAGCCGAGTCAATAATACCTTCGTACCACAGGCCGGTGTGGTCTCCTTTATGTCAGCCAGTATCTCTGCATCAGACAGCGGTCGGACCTTCGCTCGCTCATGGATAATGTTGACATCACGAAGTAGTCATCAGACCCTGTCAATCGGCAGCTGTACTTGTTTCTTCTTGGAGGGTGATACAGGTTTCTTCTGCCTACTGAAGACAAGGTCATGAAGTAGTACTTTTTACATCGCCGTTTAAAACATGTATATACCTAGACATTAAACATGCAGCAGTATGTACAGCATCCAGACAGGGCAGTTGAACCTGCAGCCTCGCACAACATTGATTCTCAGAAGGACTGTCTGGCAGTCATTCGACCTAGTATCCATGATGGGAACCCTCTATCCACAGTGAGTAAGTTCATCGACTTCACCCTGTTGGGACAGACACATGAGATTAGGAGCATGACGCTCAAGTTCAAGCTCAAGAGCACAGAGGCGAAGAAGGTAGAGCTCCTGCAGATGGTGAGCCGGTGGGAGATTATGCAGAGCAACAACACCCTGGACACCACCTATGTGAACACTACTGTTTTAATTACAAAGTGTTCCATAGCTCTAAATTAGTATGGATAGACATACACTAATAGTTGGGGTGACACCATGTGGTTCAATCTTGGTGGCAATGGTCACACAGCCCCACTGGAACATCAGTGTTCCACCGGCTCAAGAAGTCAGTCTTTGTATTTCTCGGAGAGACATCATATGGGATCCGCAACCCCGAGATCCGCAGCTAACCAGCCATCCTGGTCATCGTGCACTTTCAGTGCGATGGGCGGAAATCTGTTAGCGGACCAGTACGTACCACCATGAGCTACAGCAGCCTGATGGCACCAGCTAAACCGGCAACAAAATATTAGGTAGAACTTATCAAAATCCTAGAGGATCACTTAGCACCAAAACCGAGTATTATTGCGGAGCATTTTCGGTTCCACAAGCGTGAACAGAGAGAAGGGGAATCGGTGAGCACATATGATGCAGAGTTAAGGAAGCTCCCCCAGCACTGTGAGTTCGGTGACACATTGAATGATGTTATTCGTGACCGACTAGTGTGTGGCTTATATGCAGAGAACATTCAAAAACGTTTGCTTTCAGAATCACAGCTACAGTTAGCCAAAGCTATTGAGATAGCTGTTGCCATGGAAACAGCAGCCAAAGATGCATCAGAGTTGAGGGGTACCCGAGAAAAACATGAAATGTATAGACTATTGGCATCTAAGCACAATCATGGTGAGAGTGTTCCACAGAAGTACAGTGAATGTGTCCGATGGGCGGGATCGCACTCATCTGCATTATGTAGGTTCAAAAAGATGATCTGTCGATTCTGCCAGAAAAAATGACATATTGAACGGAAATGCTACAGTAAAAATAAAGTCAGTTCGAAAACAAGTAAATACCTGCAGTCCTCAGAAATTATACTCGTTACAAAAAGACAATGATGAAAGTAGCGTAATAATTTTGGGGATTATTTAATTTGTTCAGACCTCAGGTGGTGCTGGTACAAAGTTCAAAGTTCAAAGTTGTTTATTTCATAACATATTTTACATATATGTAAATTGAAAATGGGCAGTCCATCAAAGGCACAGTCTATGAACACACAATACGAGACTGTGTACATGCCATAGGGGATGAGAGCTGCTATCATGCTAATGCTATGACATGTAGTACAACTTGTAGAGATTGGATGATATTTGTGGTAGATAAATTCATGCTCATTTTTAGAGTTTTATTGCTAACCCCTGCTGCTGTCTTGATAGCAACAGCTTTTAGTAATCCATAACTGTCAAAATAATCATCAGTTAGCTCTAAGATGCTGATTTTAGGCCAGCAGGACTTGTGATATTATATATCAATAGCCTCTGGCAATGGTCGCTGACGTGGATTTATTATTATTATTATTATTATTATTATTATTATTATTATTATTATTATTATTATTATTATTATTATTAGAATTGGGGATGCCCTAGTTCTTTCTTTCTTTCTTGTGTAGAGCCTGTCTCTTGAACATGAAGGTTGATGTCATTTAGACGAACCTCCATTAGGAGTAGATACCGAATATTATTACAATACTTATTATTTAATAAATTTGAATGTCTCTAACCGAAGAACACGATATGTAGATTCTCGTGACTTGCTTGCTATCAAAAGTCCATTGTCTTGATGTGTACATAATCTGTAAGTAATCTGGATCAGACTGTCAAGATGGTGCCTTTAGATTCAGCATACCAGATTTCCCTGCAGGCAGTCAGGGGTCTTCATGATCGCTGTCCATTTCAGGTGCAGCATGTAGCAGAGATCTCTGGACTCGTTCAGGAGTTTGGTTATGGTCTGCAAGTTTTCCTGCTGAACATTAAGTTTGCTGCTGTCGAGTATAGCCTTATGGTATGCAGTTGGCGTTTGTTGCTATAAGCCCAAGCTGATGCAAGTGCCATTGAATTTTCTCTAGCAGGTTCTTCCGGGCTGACTGAAGCTTAGGGCATATCAAGAGGAAGTGAATGAGAGACTCGTTATCCCGTTTGCAGAGAGGACACATAGTAGATGCCGATCTGCTCCTGGAGAGTCCACCAGGTGGTATCGCTGGGCGAAGAGTCTAACGTGCACAGTATTTTGATACTTTGACAGTTTTGCAGCTTTCCCATGCCATGTGTGGGTGACCGATGCGACAGTCATCTATGTCCAGGTACTCTAGGGTTTTCTTCACTCTGCCCTCGTCTTTTAGAATTCCCTCCCAGTATGCATTGATATGTGCATTCACCAACACCTTCCATCTTTCTTTGCCAGACAGGTTGTTCAGAAGACTGAATGCTGATGGCAGACTATATTGATGTAGAATGTGTCTGAACATAGTCACCCAGCTATAAGATGAAAGGGTCTTCACAGCAAGTTGCCTAACGAATAGTTCTTTCTCAACAGAATTATGTCTATGCAGCATATTTACTAGGAAAAGCAGGATCAGCTTGTGCAGTTGGCCTTCAATCGGAAGAGCTTTTAACAGTAAGTAGACAGCAGCATTTGCAGTCATAACAGGGAGGTGCTGTATATATTTCAGGTTCATCCGGTAGAACTCCTCGAGTTTATCGATCTCTGCTCTCTTTAGAATCAGCCCTTCTAGTCCATATAATAGGATTGGTGTTACATATATGTCCCAGATGTGCTTGGATAGCATCGGGTTGAGGCCATTCAAGCCATGGAGACCAGCCCCCATAAGGGAATATGGAGCTCGCCTAGATGTGTTAATTCTGCATTCTCTGGTCTGCTTGTTTGAGCATGATGGATTTCTGATTTCCTAGTTAATTTCCTTAGCATGTGCACTTGTCAAAATATGCCCACGTGACATCAGTGACCTACTTCCCGTTTGACACATTTTAATGCTTGTAGCATCGCATCGATGCGTAGTAGTGACCACGGAAATATAATCATCAATTTAGGAATCAATTTGAAACAACCCGGTTCAAATATAGGTATATATCAACTGTTTTCGCTGTGTTTTGCACCACACGGTTCACCGGTTCAACTTTCACTGATGTCTTGTTGAGCGGGACCGGTAGTTGATAATAACATTCAACCACCCGATCTAGAGCCCGATTTACGGAAATATAGGAATAATTTATTCCTGCCGTTCTTCAAATTTTGTCGTTTATCAAATCTTATTTCGTCTAACTTGTCCAATGTAATTAATTTTGTTGTTTATTCTTTACCCGAGACTTGTACCGGTAACACCAGTCAGTTTTTATTTCCAGCTTCCCAAAAACTGTAAATAGAGCACATTTTCATTGGTTCTGGGTCACTTGACAAGGATACATCATAACGACAACAACTCGACTCGATCCTTGTCTGATCGGTTCCCGATCTAACACGTTATCAACGTCAATTTAGGGCGGCGGGGTTGTTACAGTAGTGGCAACAGTTGTGATAACCTTGTGATTGCGAAAATTGAAGTAAAAAACGTGTGAAAGTCCACATCTAATGTTATTTGGATCAAACCAAAGTTGGCTAATAAAATTTTGAACATGGAACTTGATACTGGGTCAGCAGTTTCCATCATTTCTTTAGCATCATATAAAGATATGTATCCAAATATTAAGATGGAAACTACACCCGTCATGTTAAAAACATACACCTGGGAACAGTTATTTCCAAAGGGTAAATAGCGTGTTCCAGTAGAGTATAATGGTTACATGTGTAACTTGGACGTAAATGTCATTGACTCAACAGGTCCTGCACAATCAAACTTGACTGGCATGAAATCAACTCAGTAAGATCTATCGATACATCCACAGATTCTCTGCTGCAGTCTTTGCTTAGTAGATATCAGGAGGTCCTCCTCGATGAAATTGGAACATTAAAGGGAAGAAAAGCTAAACTAACACTGAAGGAAAATAGTAATCCAAAATTTCCTAAGGCCAGTAAAGTGCCATACACATTACGAAAAGAAGTAGAAGATGATAGTTTGGAGAAATTGGGTATCCTCACCAAAGTTGAACAAAGTGAATGGGCTACACTGATTGTAGTCAAGAAATCTTGTACAGTTCACATATGTGGTGACTTAAAGGTTTTGGTTAACCCAGTTTTGATGGTGGATCAGTATCCTTTACCACAACAGAGGATATATTTGCAAACTTATGTGGTGGAAAGCGTTTCACCATATTGGATTTGCATCAGGCATATCTCCAGATGGAAATGGATAAATCGTCTAAGCAATATATGACAATAAACACACATAAATGGTTGTACCGTTATAATTGTCTTGTTTTGAGGATAGCCTCAGCCCCAGCTATTTGGCACTCATGTAGGGGATGTCCTCTTGTTGGGGTGAGGTGACCGTGGGGGTGAGTGAGTATGTCAGCCTCCTGCTTCCTTCCACTGCTAAAATTGAGCTATTTTTATTTGATTGATTTGATGTAGCTTGCTGAGAATTTGTTTGATCCTTTACAATCTGATTGATTGATTGATTACATCAGTGGAAATAACAGATTCTTTTGTTTCTGGTTTAAGTTAGTCTATTTTGACAGAGCTGTCTTTATCTCTGAGCATTTAAGTTACTGGCCAAGATATTTATATTGGGACTTTTATTTTACGTTTCTTACAGAAATACTTGTCCAGCCAAAATTCGCAAATGATTCATATTCATTGTCCAAATATTAAAGGTGCATATTCACACCAGAATGCTCTAAAATAGAATTGTTTAAATTGCATACATTTAGAAGCTTAAATTATATACCTCAATTTAATGAAACGAAATAAATCTTAACATATGATGATTTCATTACATATAAATTAATAAAAAATTTTAATTGAGTGGAAATAGAGGCACATTCCATTTCACAACTTAGGAAAATTATATAAATTTGTATGTAATGAAATCATCATATGTTTATGGTTGAAGATTTATTTCGATTCATTACATCTAGCTACACAATTTAAGCCTCTAAAAGTATAAAATTTGAACAATTTTATTTTCAAGCATTTTATATATATAAAATATATATATTTATATATATGCACGTGATGTTGCAGGCAAAAGATGCAGACCAAGTATGATTTTTGTAATGGCTATAGACATATGCATGCGGAAGGAAAACGTTCAGAGAAAATATTCAGATACATTAAAGTTTTGAAATAACTTAACATGTTTCCAGAATAAAACATACTGGTGACTATTTTGAACAAAGTTGGGTGGAAGGCATTACTACCTAAGGCAGCGATTTCTTCCAGTCTAATTATGTTTAAAATAGTAAAAAAAGCAGTTCTCATATCGTCTTCAAATCTGTAGTAACAAATATGTTTCTGTTTTTGTTTGGGAAACATATACGGTTATTTCTGAGATGTATTGCACTATGCACGCCTAGTGATCCAAAGTATACAGAAAGCTGGACTTATCACTTTTCCGCGTTGTGTACATGACTACAACTTTAATAATTAAACTAACATTAAACATCTATGTGATAACCAGGTAGTAATTAATATTTATTTCATTTTGATGAAGGTAATAATACTGATGAGCAATAATACATTGTAACACTAAGGACGTGTGTTCTGGTTTTTAAAATCGATATCAAAATATTTTGCGTATTAATTCACACCAAAATGGTTGGAAATAAAATGGTTAAACTTGTATACTTTTAGAGTTCTAAGTTGTGTAACTCGGTATAATTAAGCGAAATAATTATTAAAGGTGCATATTCACAGCAAAATTCCTGAATGTAAAATTGGTAAAATTGTATACTTTTAGAGGCTTAAATCGTATGTCTAGTTGTAATGAATCGAAATAAATCTTAGCATATGATGATTTCAACACATATAAATTAATATAATTTTTTTTAGTTGTGAATTTGAATTAGGGACTCGTGTCTCTAATTAATTTTCAAAACTTAAACAAATTATATTAATTTATATGGAATGAAATCATCAAATGTTAAGATTTATTTCGTTCCATTACATCTAGCCACACGATTTAGGCCTCTCAAGGTTTACAATTTTAACAATTCTATTTTCATGCATTCTAGTGTGAATACGCACCTTTACACTATACACTATAATATGTTTAGATGTGAAGTTGAATTATGTACTCGTGTCTCTAATACAATTTCACAACTCGCAAAAAGTAGGAAATCATCATATGCCCCACTCACCCCCCTCCCCCTACCCACCTATTTCATTTCATTATTTCTAGACACATAATTCCAACCTCTAAAAGTACATAATTTAAGCAATTATATTTTAAAGCATTTTGTTCTGAATATGCACCTTGAAATAGGCCTCTATATACTACACACACAGGCACGTATGCATGCGTATACTAAGCGGCGTCAGAAACAATTCAGCATACGTCTCTCCAGTTGATGGTCAACGTTGTAGAAGCCTTTGTAACAGTAAGTAAGTCCCTATCAACCATATGATACAAGCTCTACTTGCTTATCTAGATATGGAGAAGCTCACGCACGCACGTACACACACACCCGCCCGCCCGCCCGCATGCATGGATGCACGCACGCACGCATGCACACACACACACATGCACACACGGATGCACCCACGTGCCCACGCACACACGTACATGGCTTTGACATATAATTTTCGGCTCCTGTAGCCTGCTTGCGGAGATCTGATAACACCCGCCAAGTTGATTTATCCTCTCGCTTATGGCTACTCTTATGTGTTCGGTCAAGTAGTATCTTACAAGCCCTTCATCATGAGCACAACGTTGTCTATGCGTGCAACCATTTTGCTTTAGTGTTTCAGGTTCAATGGCCATGTTATCTCAAATTCAACTGATTGTCACCAAGTCCTGTAAACTACACTGGAATCATGCACATATTTCCTTTCCCGAGGACTTGTTGTCATCCCGTTTTGCAGCAGAGCAATCCAGGAGGAGATGTGGGCAAACTGAAACAGTCTTCCATAAGGCAAACGTATCCAAAAATCGTTTGTCGTCCATCAATAATTTATTCATTATATGATGCAGATTTTGGACACAATTTAGCAACTCTGGCAGAGATTTCTGAGCTGCCTCTATATTTGCCAAGTGCATGCTGGAGATCCTCACATGCTTCTATACTATGCTTATCACACTCCAGAATCATATCTGTCATGGTGTGTGAGTTTTGCTGGTCCATCCATATCTCGAAATGCCATACATTTACAAGGAGGGGCACACATCAGCGTAAGAAATATGGCCTGATAGACCAAGGAATGTTATGCTGTGGCGACCATCCATCCGCCTGTCACCCGTCATCCGCCTATCATTCATCCAACCATCAGGACATTTTTTCTTTACACGACGTCTTCTCAAGAACTACTGGGCCAGGTTCAGTTATATTGGGCAGGAAGTATCCTTAGGGCATAGAGTTCCAAGATTCTTATTAAGAAGCTTATCCACCAATTTGACCGGTGACAATCTTAGATTTCGGCCGATTTTTAGAAATGTCTAAAATTATTCTGCAAAACCACTTGGCAGTTTGAATCAAATCTCATCAAGCACATTTCAAACAACATCTAGGGCAACAACTGGACCAAGTTTGTTCAATGGAGACTGATTAGCTAAATGCTTCCAGACCATAATTCGGATACAATCCCATGCTAGAACGTTGAATCACAGTCCAGACGGTAATTCCGATGACATCACATGTTAGAACATAATTCAGCTTGAATCACGGTCCAGACCGTAATTCGGATAGCATCACATGTTAGAACGGAATTCGGTTTGAATCATGGTCCAGATCGTAATTCGGATGACATCACAGGCAAGAAAATAATTCAGTTTTGAATCACAGTCCAGACCGCAATTCGGATGACATCACATGCAAGAACATAATTCAGTTTTGAATCACGGTCCTGACCGTAATTCGGATGACATCACATGTTAGAACATAATCCAGTTTGAATAACAGTCCAGACTGTAATTCGGATGACATCACAGGCAAGAAAATAATTCAGTTTTGAATCACAGTCCAGACCGCAATTCGGATGACATCACATGCAGGCACATAATTGAGTTTTGAATCACAGTCCAGACCATAAATTCAGATGATATCACATGTTATAACAAATTCAGTTTGAATAACGGTCCAGACCATAATTTTGATGGCAACACATGTTAGAACATAATTCAGTTTGAATCACGGTCCAGACAATAATTCAGATGACATCACATGCATGGACACAATTAAGTTTTGAATCACAGTCCAGACTGTAATTCGAATGACATCACGTGCTAAAACGTAATTCAGTTTCAATCACAGTCCAGACGGTAATTCGGATGGCATCACATGATAGAAGGTTATTCAGTTTGAATCACAGTCCAGACCGTAATTCGGTGTGCCTCTTATTGCAAGAACTTAATTCGTTATTCAGTCTCTGGATCAGCCTGCACAATTTATATACACATGCGCGCCATCCTTCTGGAATTTTATTCAGCTTGAATTATAGTCCAGACTGTAATACAGATTGCATCTTATTTCTAGAACGTAGTTCGTTATTCAGTTTATATGTAACATAACATAATAAGTATACAGCTACCAGGACTTTTACGTCCTATTATCAGCTGGTGTATAAACTATAATTATTAATTATTAATGTATGGTGATTTTCGGGTGATTTGGCTTATCTAATGCTCTATAGCTGTAGTACACTGGGTGCGTTACATAGATTTTGTCTAGTCTAGCTTTGAATGTGTTTATGGTAGGTGCGTCAACGACTGTTTCCGGTAATGCATTCCACCAGTCTATGATTGTGTTGGAGAAAATATTCAGGCTATTGTTAGTATTCGCTCTAAGTTTGAATTTGTGGCCACGTGTTCTGTCATCTTGATTTAATGTGAATAGTTTACTGGGATTTACTGAGTAGATATTATTAAGATACTTAAAAACATTTATGAGATCTCCTCGTATTCTTCTATACATTAAGGTTGGTAAGTTGAGATTTCGAAGACGATTTTCATAGGACATGTTCTGCAAAGCTGGTACCATTTTAGTGGCTCGTTTCTGGACCTTTTCTAATTGTTCGGCAAATTTCCATGTGTGTGGGGACCAAACGGGGCCAGCATACTCCAGATGAGGGCGTATTAAACTTTGGTACAGCATCTTAAATATGTCTATAGTAATGGAATGAAACGTTCTCCATATAAGCCCTGTCACTCTGTTGGCTTTTGATGTGATGTTATTTATATGGGTTTCAAATGTTACGTTTGAATCGATTATTATACCCAGATCATTGATCTCGCTCTCCTCCTTTAGGGCTACTGTTATATCATTATCAAGGAGTTTGTACTTACAATTACTGGCACTTGGCTTGTGGCCAATGTGCATAGCTGAGCTTTTGTTTGTGTTGAACATTAATTGCCAATTTTGGGCCCAGTTTTGAATGGCCTCTAGATCATTTTGAAGGATTTCACAATCACTCACATCAGTTATTGAGTTGAACAGTTTAGTATCGTCTGCAAAAAGATAGAGTCTGGATTTTATGTTTCTTGGCATGTCATTTACATATATTACAAACAGTAGTGGGCCAAGTACGCTGCCCTGTGGGACACCGCTTATGACCCTGGCCCAATCTGAGGCTGCCCCATTAACCACGACTCTCTGCTTTCTTCCTATTAGAAATGACTTAATCCATTCTAGGAGTTTCCCCGAAATACCATATGCGTTTAACTTGATCGCTCGTGTGGTACAGAGTCAAAAGCCTTCTTAAAATCAAGATAAATTACATCAATCGATTTCTTATTATCCAAAGCATTTGTCCATTCGTCTATTACTTCTAGCATTTGAGTTACCATTGATCTCCCCCGTAGGAACCCATGTTGGTATTCGGTAATTATTTCACTTTTCTTCATATACTCTATCAGCTTGTCCCTTACTATGGTTTCAAGTATTTTGGATGGAACTGAGGTTAGACTGATGGGTCTGTAATTGTTCAGATCCCTCTTTGCTCATTTTTTATGCACAGGTATAACATTAGCACATTTCCAGTCAGAAGGTATAGTCCCTTCTGATAATGAATTGTTATAAATTATGCTAAGTGGTTCAGATAATACATCTTTTAGTTCATGTAAAATTCGTGGATGCAGGTCATCAGGACCAGCTGATTTATTTGTTTTTAAATCTGCAAGTTTTATTCTGACGTCTTCAACAGAGACAGTAATATTGTTTGTTGTTGTAGTCTCTGTTGTAAATGTTGGGATACTATCTAGGTTCTCACTGGTGAAGGTACTAGAGAAAAAGCAATTTAGTTCTTGTCTTTTTCTTTCGTTTGTGGTTATTAAATTGCCATCAAGATCTTCTAAGTCTCCCACATTATCTTTGGACTTGAGCTGGCTATTTACATAAGCCCAGAATGACTTTGGATTAGATTTGCTATTTTTAGCTACAGTTTCCTCATATTTTTTAACTGCCCGTTTACAGAATTGGTTCACCTGATTTCGTATACTAACATATTTGTTGTAATTTGTTGATGCTCTTGTTTGCAAATACCTTTTCCACTTCCTTTTTTTCCCCGCACTAACTTGAAGGCCTTTCTGTCTAACCAGGGTGGTCTATATATTTTATTGTTTTTAACTTGTTTGGTTGGAATATAGTCTTTCATGAATTTATTTACATGATTTTTGAAATTTATCCAACATTCTTCAGGGGATTTGTTGTGGAAAAGTGCTTCCCAGTTAATACTTAGAGCTGATTGTAGTGCGGAATAGTCACCTTTGTCATAAGCCAATTTATTGGTCATATTCTGCTGTGGTTCAGCGTAGCATTTTAGTTCATAATAAATGCATATATGGTCACTTTTACCAAGGGCTGGTAGAGGGATTATGTTGTCAATCATTTCTTCCTCATTGGTGAATACTAAATCTATGACACTAGGCTCACGATTTATTCTATATCTTGTGGGAAATGAGATATGTTGGTGCAGGAAAGCATCGCCTACAGCATCCAGAAAGTAATCAGCGTGCTGTGATTGTTTTACGAGAATACCACCTGCTTTCCAGTCAATTTCTGGAAAATTAAAATCGCCAGTAATTAGTAGGTGTGAATGCTTTTTGGCAGACACATTCTTAATAAATGTATTTAGTTTTGTATTGTTTTCTTCGTTTGAGTTTGGACTGCGATAAACTACCAGGATTAGCAATGTATCTGACCCCTTTAACTTAACATCTACTCCAACTACTTCCTCAGGTAGATTACTGAGAGTTGATTTTGCTTCTGTGGGATTTAGGGATGATGCAACTTGTACACTTATTCCACGGACATTTTGTTTGTCTATATTGGTGAATATATCGTAGCCATTGATTTGCAGCTCTTCTTTTTTAACAGTATATCTTAGATGTGTTGCGTTTGTTTCTGTGATTATGGGGGGATAGCTGCGATATCTTTATTTGTAGCTCCTGCCTCTTATTTAAAACTGAGTCTGCATTGGTGTAAAATACTTTAAGTTTGTTGGAATTATTCATATTACATTGAGACTTCTGGGTAGCACTAGTTGTTTGATTTGGTCATTTGTGTAGTAGACCCGGTTACTTGTCTATGACCTTATTTAGTATTAACTGTGATTTTGTTGGCATGTTTCCAAAGGGGTGTTTGAGATATGCACATGTGTTAACACGTTTACAAGTTCCTCCATGTACAATGGTTTTATTTTGTTTGGTTGGGTTTATTGTATGGTGATTATTCTTCAGAATGCTGTTTGGTTGTGTAATTATTTGTTTATGTGGATTTGGCTGGTTGTCCGCTTTATCGATACATGTTGTATTGTTATGTGTGGATACGTCGGTTAACAGGTGATATCGGTTCGCTAATGCAATTGGTTCAGGCTGTGTTCTGCTTGGCATATGTTTAATAAGGCTACAGTTGTTCTCCCCCCTATCCCCCTCCCTTATAAAAAATCCTGAGAGAGTGAATCTCTCATGTTTGTTCGCATTTGTAGTGAATGAGAAGTTGCAACATAATTGGTTATGTTCTCGGATAGTAGACAAAGACCATTGTGGTTGGGATGTATGTTGTCCCTGAATAGTAGTAGATTGGCTTCCCCATTGGGGTGGGTGAACAGTTCTGAGTTGTCTACATATGTTACACCATGCCATGTAGCTAGAGACCTTATCATTTCGTTAAATTGGAAAACCAAGTTGTTCTCGTATCTATTGTTAGGTCGAGGCAGCAGTGAAGAGACTAATATTTGGATATTTGGTGCTAGTGTCTTGGCTTGTTCTATCATCGAATCGTAGTCATTGATCATTCCATTTACTCTACGCTTGGCAATATCATTGCTTCCAACATGGACTACTAGTGTGGTGTAGTGGTTAGTTGATAGGAATTGGTCAAGTTTATCCGCAATTTCACTGATTCATGCCCCACCATAAGAACGGACAGTTACATTTGTTGTTTCAGATGACATGTACATTCCGCTGAGCTTTCTCAGAGTTGAACTTCAAATAATTAGAACATTTTGTGGTGTTTTGTTCTTTTGATAAGTATTTGCATGGCGAGCTTGACCCTATTCAATGTTGTTGTTATTTGTGTGGTCAGAAGGTATGCTGTATAACTTGCCAGCAGATTGCTTCATATTGTGGTTGTTACCATTTGTTTGTCTAGAGAAGGATGGAGATTATGGAGTTTCTACGACATTGTTGTTAGCAGTGACATGGCTGTAACTTCTGGCCCCAGGCTTAAGAAATGTAGGCCTGTATACTATTTCTGTGTATACACGCACGCATTAAACTTGGCGCCTATTGCTTAATCTGCAGCATCTAATATTTACCGTATAATGCGCCTGTTCCCATCGAATTTCGAACTACGAACTAGGTATTTCGGGTTTACTTATAAGAGGTCATTCATATCTCACGAGAACTCCTTCGTTTCAAAAGCTCTATTTTAGATTGCTAAATTAACACATCCCAAAAACAAACAAGTCGAGTAAACGGAAAGACATATGGCTTACTTCCAGTGCCACACACACCCTTAAAGCAAAAAGCAAACTGTACAAAAAATAGAAGAGAAAGAGTTCTGATGATTATAACCAATATAAAATGGCAACGAATAATTCTACATCATGTATCAAACAAGCCAAAAGGTCATTTGAACGAAATATAGCAAGAGAATGCAAGAAAAACCCCAAGTCTTTTTGGAAATATGTCAAAAACAAAACAACTCTCAAAGAAACATTAGGCCAACTTAAATATTCAAACGATGAAGTGTGTACAAATGATATAGAAAAGGCAGAAGTTTTGAGCATCTATTTTGCAAGTGTATTTACAGAAGAGAACTTAAATGCAATGCCAAACACTAATAAGGCGCACAAACATATTTAGAACCCTGTATACATCATTAGTACGGCCACATCTGGAATTTGCTAATCAGGTTTGGAGCCCCTATCTCAAGAAACATATAGAGCTGTTAGAAAATGTTCAGCGAAGGGCGACAAAAAGTGTCTCAGGACTATCAAAACTAAATTATGAGACTAAGCTCAGGGTCCTTAATATACCAACTCTTGCATACCGTAGAGTACGAGGAGACATTATTGAAGCTTACAAAATTATAACCAAAAAATATGATCCAGAAGTGTGCAACCTTTTTGAATTTCGATTAGACTCAAGAACCATGGGACACAGGCTAAAACTATACAAATCCAGATCATGTTTAAACGTACAAAAATACTCATTTAAACATAGAATTGTGGACTTATGGAAGTCTTCCGTACCATCCATGTTATAGAAGCATTAACAACCATGATATCATTTGAAACAAAACTAGATAACCAACCCCTATACTATAGCTATCTAGCTGGCAATATAAATCCCATGTTTTATTACCAAATTGAAAAAGGAAATTAGGAATCTGTCATTACAGGCTTTTAGCCTTCTCACAGAAATAGAATATGATATGATATGATGAGGGGGATGGTGATGATAAAGGTCCCGCGACAAAACCATACAATTATTATTTGGGCCCGTAGCGCTTGGTTCCCGGTCAGTAAATTCTGCGACCGACGATGTAATGCTAATTAATTATTGATCGACACACACGGGAACCGGTTTAGAAGCGGAATGTTGACTTTTGATTTTCTTTGACAGATATAAAAATTATGCCAAAGGAAAATTGACATTTCACAATTATCGCCGACTGACTCAAGCGTAAAACAATAATAGTTTTCACGTAATTCTGTGGCCAAAACTTCAACGACAAAACAAGAATGTAAATACAGTTAGAAATACGATTGTTCCCATCTGTTTACAGTGTTTTGTGTTTCCGTGATCTTACTCTTAGTCTGTGCCATAAGATTCAAGATTAAATATTTACTTTGTTTAGTATATGATATACATACATCACAATTGGGCAGTCAATCAGACTTCAAGTTCAATATTATTTATTTCACGACTTATGTACATGTACACATACTACAGGCAGTCCATCCAAGGACTTGAACTTGGCATCACTAACAACAGATAATGAGATATACAAACAAGCAAGATTCAAGATTATTTATTCAATAATTCCAAGATAAGCGAATTCACAAATCATACCAGGTTGTCCGCCTAAGGCAGTGCCTATTGTTATGGCGAACACCTTACACACATATATACAGGTATATATAAATTAGACAAGACAGTACTTACACAAACAATTTTAAATTCAGACATTACATTTACTACTTCCTTATTAACCCTTTGGCCCTTTATCCACATAAACAGTTTAAATTTCAAAGAGGAAATATGTCAATTCGCGGGTCAAGAGGAGACCACCCATCCCCACACACCCCAGCACCCTCCCAACCCACACACCCCCACTCCCCCCCCCCCCCCCCCCCAGAGTTCACCACCGGTTCAATTATCTTGTCTGTCATTACAGTGGAAAGAAAAACTCCTGGAGTGGGCCTCTCTCAGTCCGCGAACCAACATATAATACTGTAACAGGGTGTGTGTAAGAGTTAGTCACTTGGGTTATTATTATTATTATTATTATTATTTAGCGATACATATGGGTAGTAAATAAGGACAAGACAGTTACGTAACAGACACGCACAGAACATAGTCAAGTTCAATAATATACAGGGATGTCTATGATTATAGATACAACAATAAACATTTATATATTTTTGGGGGAGGGGACTTTTACTTATAATGATGATATACTGTTTACAGGATGCTGGCTAATGGGGAGCATCCTTGGACAAGGGAAGGGGGATGGAGGGTATGGGTGCTCATTCTCCTGCTCGTCCTGTAGTTTGTTACTATGGTAATTAAAATTATTATTGGATATAATAGCAAGTGGAGTCATCTAGTCATAATTCTAGTAGTAGTAGTAGTAGTAGTAGTAGCAATAGTAGTAGTACTAGTAGTAGTACTAGTAGTAGTAGTAGTAGTAGTAGTAGCATTCTTTACCTTGTTTTGTAGACGAGTCGGACCATTTTTGAGCTGTACTGCATGAGTTAGATAATACTAGTATGTGTTAATCAAGTGGTTTTTTATTGTTTTCTTGCAGAATTTTGTTGATAGAATTTTCTCACGTGTTTCCTGTTTTGTGTTGTTCCATAGTTTAGTGGCTGCAAATGATATTCGATGTTTTCCTATGTCTGTCCGTGTGTATTGCTCATGTAGTTTATGTCTGCTTCTAGTGTTATGTTGGTGGATGTTAATATTGTTTATAAAGAAGGGGGCTATAGATTTGGGTAAAGTGTCGTGGTGGAAGTCTTTGACAATAGTTAGCATTTGAGATTTTCCTATGTCGGTGAGCTTAAGCAATTTTTCTGCTTTAAACATGTTTTGGCCCTCTGCTGGCCTAGAAAATAGTTTGATGCTTTTTTTTTGGAGACTTTGAATTTTGGATATTCTGTTTTTGTATGTGTTAGTCCAAACAGCGTCGCAGTAAGTGAGGTGCGGGAGGATCAAGGTGCTGTACAGTATTTTAACCGTGGCCTGTGTCATATATGGTTTTAGTCTTTGGATGACACCTATTCCTCTTGCTACTTTTGCAGTAACTGTTTCGATTTGTTTGGCCCAGGTCAAGTTTTTATCTAAATATACGCCTAGGAACTTTGCATAAGGGGCCTCTTCAATTTCCTTATTGCTAATGTACAATTTTGGAACCTCTTTATTTATTAATTCTCTAGATTTTGAAAATAACATATAGTTTGTTTTATCCACATTTAGTGATAATTTATTTAGTGAAAACCAGTTAGTAATTTCTTCCATTTCCTTATTTACATTTTTATATAATGTAGCTATGTCTTCGTCAGAGCAAAAGGCATTGGTGTCATCAGCAAATAGTATTAGTGACATATGTTTGCATATGTTAGGCAGATCGTTCATATACAAGAGGAACAGCAGAGGGCCAAGGATGGACCCCTGAGGGACACCGCAAGTTAGTCTCCTATTTTCAGAGCAAGTTGTATTGAATTGCACACATTGCGTTCTGTTACTTAGATAACTTTCAAACCAGATTAGTGCACTTCCTCGGATTCCATAATAGGCAAGTTTTTCTAGTAGGATTTTATGATTGATAGTGTCGAAAGCGTTTGAAAGATCCAAAAAAATGCCTATTATGTGCTTTTTCTTTTCAATTGATTCTATTATTTTTTCTGTCATTTCAATTAGTGCTAGCATTGTTGAATGGTTTTCACGGAATCCGTATTGTGATGTATAGTGGATTGACTTTTTATCTAAGTAGCTGATAAGCCGATTGTACATAAGTCGTTCCATTAATTTGTAGAAAAGTGGAAGTATTGAGACAGGTCTATAGTTTGTGAAATTAGATGAATCCTTTGCTTTGTATATAGGTGTTACTCGTGCTGCTTTTAATTTTGATGGAGATATGCTTTGAGTGAAAGATAAGTTACAGATGTGGTTAAGGGGTATTAGTAGCGCTAACGTGCAGTGTTTGAAAATACTCCACTTGAAACCATCCAAGCCAGCACTTTTTGCAGGATTTAGTTTGTTAAGAATGATAAAAATTTCTTCATTTGTGACCGGGTTAGCGAAAAAAGAGGATTGATAGTCGCCTGTGAGATAATCACTATATTTATTAGAGGATGTTGATTTGATTTTATCTGAAAGTGTTGGACCTATATTAACAAAATAGTCATTGAATCCTGTTGCAATTTCTAAATCATCAGTTATTATCTTGTTATTATAAAAAAATTGTGTTTGTTGCGCTTTGCGGTTATTTTTATTCAAAAGTGATTTAATTATTTTCCATGTTTCATTTATGTCATTCTTGCATAGTTCAAATTTGTTATGGTAGTAAGGTTTTTTTGCTGTTTTGATTATTTGGTCCAACTTGTTTCTGTATTTCTTGAATTTCTGTTCATTATGCTTTGTTTGACATTTGATAAACATCAAATAAAGATTATGTTTTTTATGACAGGCAGCTATCAGTCCAGTTGTTATCCATGGTTTAGTCGGGTTGTGTTTAAATTTCTTCTTTTCTTTCATGGGAAAGCTGTTTTCGAAGATGTGCATGCAAATTTCATGGAACTTGGTGTAGGCACTTTCGCAGCACTGTATGTCTGTTACTGCATGCCAATCCACCTCAGACATGTATTTTTTAAATTGTTCAATATTGACCTGATTTATTTCTCTGCATTTAATTTTTTCATATTTGAATGGCTTTGTGCAGGTCAGCTGTCTTTCGAGAAGAAAAATTGGTAGGTGGTCTGACGTGTCAGTGACGAAAATTCCTACCTCCGATTTATTACTGAAGTTAATGTTATTGCTGAATATATTATCAATAATTGTGGCCGAAACATCACCTATTCTAGTCGGTTTTGTAATTGTTGGGTAGAATGAATGAGCATTTAGTAAGTTTATAAAGTTTTGTGTATGAAAGCAAGTTTGTCTCATCAGGTCAATATTGTAGTCACCCATGAGGTAGACAGTTTTGTTTTCCTTTTGAATAGTTACCAAAGTTTTTCCTAATAGTTCAATAAGACGTTCCTTATCGCCTTTAGGTGATTTATAAATTGTACCTACAATTTTGTTTTTTCCTTTCGGTGTTTGAATTTCGATAAACATTGTTTGAATATGTTCTTCAGTATTAGAAAGGTCATCTCGCTCAATGAATTGGACATTTTCTTTAACATACATGCCTACACCACCTCCCCTGCCCGTGGTTTTGTGCTTTTCAACAAATGTGTAGTTCTTTATACTGATAAGGTTAGTAGGTGAATTTGCATGTATAAATGTCTCTGTAATTCCAATAATTCCAAATTCATGTGCACTCATATCTAGGAGACGGTGTAACTTGTTGCTGTTCCCCATGAGAGATTGCATGTTGATAAATAGAAGTGAGAAGGCTATGTGTTCTTTGTTTCCTAGTAGATTGTCATTGAATGTTTTTGGGAGGATGTATTCACAGGTTGGTGCAGATATATTTAGATCATTTCTAGTATCAGCATGGTTAAATTGGGATAGGATTAATTCGAATGGGTTTAGAGTGGGTTTTTTGTCGTCAGTAGCCTCAGTGGTAGTAGGGTTATAGTATGGATTTAGAACAGCCAGTGTGAAGTCTGTATTGTCATTGTAATGATTGTACGGGAAAAGTTACTTGTTGCAGTTGGTACATCACCAGCAGGTGTCGTCAGCTTCGAGGTTGCGATAGTCAGATGTTGTTAATTTGGAGCAACTTAGATGAATCCATGTGCTACATAAGTCACATAATAGTGCTCTCTGATTATTCTTAACAGGTTTCCTACAGGATGAGCAAGGGAATTTAGCGGGCATGGGTTAGGTTAGTGGGAATATGGACAGGGAGGAAATAAGGCAAGTGAACTACTGAAGAGAGGGAGGTTATTGGGGGTCATTTGGAGGACTGAATAGTTCTCCTTCGATCAATACTCACCATTCTGTTACTTCTGATATACAGCTGGCCTTGACAGCGGCTCTAGGATTATAGACTTAGAAAGCTTTACCGACTCCTTGGAACCGGGTACTCGGCTCCCAACTGCCGAGTACCCGTTTACCATAGAGCTCATTCTTGTTTGCATAGCAACAAGAGCAATACATGCTTTCTGCAGGGAGAGGATTTTAGTGTCTTTTGTTAAAGAAATCTAAGTCTTTGTCTGTAAAGTGATAGTTTGTGCGTTCTTGAAGGATTTAACTGGATACTATGGAGAATACCGCCGATGAAAACCAGGTTGTATCATTCTGTATTATCCATAGTTAAAAGACTTAGGTCTCTAAATTTCGCTGTGTCACATGTCCCGATTTCTGACCCCAGAGAATCTGGGACGTGTGCTAACAACGATATATGCCAGACGATCGCCTTCTTTAAACCCCAACAGGCGATCGGCAGATATGAAAATAGGTGTTGCTACGGTATTTCTAACACGAATATCGGCTGACGGCGTTCTCCGTAGGATCTGAGCGGGTGACGTCACACCCGGTCGCTCGGATGTTTATGTGAAGAAAAATTTTCATTAATTCGCGCATCTCGTTCTGGGTGCTGCGTACTAAAAATGGTACCGGAAACTTTAGAATGTTCAAGTTTACGTGCGATCACGATCGGTTTGCAATGATCGGTGGTTTCAAAGTTCTTGAGTAGATGCGTGGTCTGCGGTTTTACCGTGTGATACAGCAGTTTGTTATACATTTTGTTGTTTTCTTCACATATCGTTTGGCTTTCGTTAGGGAGTATAATTTATATTGATTGGTAAATATACCCCGAATGCTATGCGATATGATTCCTGGAGCGTTACACATCCTGGAGGATCTAATATGGGTGTGTTTTATGCCCGCTTCGTTCTTGTCGTCATAATCAATGCGATCTTTGTTGTGGCGGGGTGGGGTGCGGGAGGGATACGGTTAATTTATGAGTCAAATTATTTGAAAATTAATTGTCTGCCTTCCATCAGGGTCTCGTTCCGCTTGTAATTGTAGGTTTGTGCTTATTTTATAGGCCAAGCCAACCCCGCCATCATGTGACGAGTGCCATAAATTTGTACGAGTCGTATTCAAGGACCATGTCTGTTTTAGGTGTTCGCCCTGTAACCTAGACCATAGGTGTAATGTGTGAGCAGTGTGGTCCGTGGATATGATGGTTAAGTTCCTTGCCCAGAAGGACTTGACTGGGTCTGACGCGGGGTCAGGCGGTCCGAGAGTAAATCGTGGAGCGGCCGGTGGGGGTGCTCCCCGTCCCCAGCTGGAGGTGGCAGAGATGGCACCGCCGGCGTGGTTTGGTCCGGCTATGCAGGGTTTTCTGCATAGCGTTCTGCCCACGCTGGTGTCGTCCCTGCTACCAAAGGTTGGGGGGGCAGTTTCTCCCCATGTCCTGGAGCCAGACGGGTTCTGTTTCTCTGCGGCCACGGTTTCCTCGTCTAGTGACGACTCTTCGGAGTCTGAAGACGAGGAGGCCGAGGAGGAGAGGTTGCTGCGGCCTGTGATGCCGCAGGTGGAGAATATGGAGGTCGATTCCATCCTGGACGGAACCGGCCTCCATTTGTCTGGCTTGGCGCAAGCCAGGGCAGCGGCTCCGCCTGTGGCTGAGGCTAATCTGGTACCGGGCACCGGTTCCGTGACGGTTGGTTTGGCACCAGCCGACACGGTAACGGGTCGGCCGGGCCGGGCGTGGTACTCACCTATCTCGCCTGGTCCGGCAGTCGGACGTGGGGTGCCGTTGGCGCCCGTGTCTGGCTACGGTTCCGCGACTGCTACGGGTCCGTATGGTTTTCCGTGCGGACCTACCCCATGGACCGGAGTGTTTCATGGGGTGGCGGCGGAACCGTGTGGTACCGGAGTGCCTGGCGTGCCAGCCGTGGCTCCTTGCCGGGAGGCCGTGGCTGGCAGGCCCGTAAACACGTCAACGGGTGACGTGTTTGCGGGTGTGTCTTCATCGGAGATAGATTGGTCAGAGGCTCAGGCGTGGCTAGCCATGGTTGACCCGTCTGTGGTTTCGGCCACGTCCGATGAAGATGCGCCCCGTGCGTCGATCAGGACGGGGATTTTGCCCGCGTCCCGGATCCAGTCTGTGGGACTGGATCCACGGTTCATAGAATTGTTGGAGACTATTTATAGCAAACAACTTATGACCAAGGGTCAGCTCCCTGCGGCCTCCAGGGAGGTGCGGGCAAGATGTCGTATTCCGCGGGGGGAATACGACAGATATGGTGTAGTCCCGTCGGTCACCGAGGATGACCGATGGGTACTGGGCGTTCAGAGTGCCGGGGCGGGTGGCCCCGGTCCGGCACTTGTGGACAAGGCTCAGGTACACCAAGAGGAAGTCCTGTCCCTATGCGATGAGGGTGTGAGGGCAGCTATGAGCGCTGTCAACCGCTCGTATTGTCTCCTTCAGTCGGTGTGGGCTGAAGCTGGGGCAGGCCACCCTGTGCCACCTGTGGCACTTTCGTGCGTAAATGACGACCTGGTGCTGTCTATGGACGCATTGGCAAGGGTGCAAGCGCGAGTGACTAAATCCAGGAGGCAAATGGTCATTGACCATATGCGGTCGGCTACGGCAGTCAGGGAGCGTCTTCTTGGGATGCCCCTGACAGGGCCTAGCATCTTTGGTGGCCAGGCGCGGGCCATCTTAGAGGATACAGCCAGTATCGCGCAGAATCGGTTAGCGGTCAACCTGCAGCTAGAGCTAGTGCGGCAAGCGCACGCACTAGGGGCTGTAGGGAAACCGCTAGCGGAACAACCTTCAAAGAAGCAGAAGAAGCATAAGGGCAAGGCGAAAGCTAAGCCTGTTGCGACTTCTGCTTCAGCTGGCTTTTCTCAGCCGCCGCCGGCGAAGAAAGCCAGGAAGGTTGTAGAGGTGCCTACCCTCCCCAAGGTTGCTCCTGACCGCCCTAGAGGCGGGAAGGGCAAGGGGAAGGGTAAGTCCTCAAAGGGCGGACAGAAGGGGCCGGATCGTACCTGAGGGTACGAGATCTCCCTTCATATCCGTCTGGACTGCGCCTGTGCGACAGGAACAGCGGTGCCAGTTATACCCGTCGTGCCTAGAACGAAATGGTTCTCTCTCGTTAAGAAAGAGGGGGGAGCGGACTACGAGCCGGACAACCCCGTTAGACGTCGAGGCATCTATGGTGGGTGGAAGGCTCATCCGTTTCGTCGAGGCCTGGCGAGGTGTGACGTCAGACAGTCTGGTCCTGGGATGGTTATCCCAGGGTTACATGCCGGAGTGGTGGGACTTTCAACCACAAAATCTGTCTTTGGCACCTGTCTGGACACCCGTACCAAGGGAGCCAGACAAGTTAGAAGCCGTTCAAAAGGAAGTGTCGGGTTTGCTTCTAAAGGGAGCAATAAAACCAGCAAACCGAAACACTCCAGGCTTCTATTCAAACATGTTCCTTGTCCCCAAGAGCACAGGGGGATGGAGACCCATACCCAATCTCAGGCCATTAAATTGGTTTATCCATACGCCTCGGTTCCAGATGGAAACGCCGAGGTCGGTAATGGCGGGATTGAGGAAAGGAATGTGGTGTGTATCGATCGATCTGAAAGATGCATATTTCCACATTCCGATGAACAGGAGTGTCACAGGTTTCTGAGATTTGCGTTTCAGAATCAAGTATTGGAGTTTATTGTTCTCCCATTTGGCCTGTCGACAGCTCCGAGGGTTTTCACAAGAGTGGTGCTTGCGGTGACAGCGTTTCTCAGAAAAGAGAATGTGGCACTACACACCTACATAGACGACTGGCTGATCAAGGCAGACTCGGCAGCCAGGTTGAACGTGGATACTGCTCTGACTCTGAGGTTACTTTCAGATCTAGGCTGGATAGTCAACGAGGAGAAATCCGAGTTGACGCCCACTCAACATTTCGTTTATTTGGGGATGCGATTCGATCTCGAGGAGGGCAGGGTGTACCCGTCAGAGCCCAGAGTGGTGTCTGTTAGCCATCCTCAAGAGTTTTCGAGTGGGAAACCACATTCAGGCGAGGCGGTTCCTTCAGATGCTGGGCATGATGGTCTCCATGGAGCAGGTTATCCCGTACGCTGCTCTAATGCGAAGGCCTATCCAGTTGTATCTGATGTCTCTGTGGAAACAGAGAACAGAACCCCTGTCAAAACTGGTACCAGTTTTGGAGCGGATAATGTCGCATCTTGTATGGTGGAAGGAGCGTCAGAATCTCCTAGTAGGGGTTTTGCTGCCCCACCCCAGCTGTCCGTGTACATGGATGCATCGCTGGAGGGGTGGGGTGCCTGCCTGGGAGAACACCAGGTCTCGGGCACATGGACTCTCCCGGAGAGTCAGCTGCATATCAATCTGTTGGAAATGATGGCAGTGGAACTGGCGTTGGAAGAGTTCCTTCCGATGATCAGGGGCAAGGTGATATTGATACGGTCGGACAATTCGACAGTAGTATCATATATAAATCGCCAAGGCGGGACCAGGTCGCCCACTCTGTGTATCAGAGTGTGGCACTTGATTCAATGGTGCAGGAATTACTCGGTTGTTTTGAAAGCAGCTCATATTCCTGGCCGATTGAACATTCTGGCGGATGCTTTGTCTCGCAGACAGAGAATTCTGCCAACAGAATGGTCCCTCAACCCTCCAGTTCTGCGACGGATCTTCGAGCATTGGGGCAAACCCAACGTGGACTTGTTCGCCACAAAGGAAGATGCTCAAATCATGACGTATGTCTCGCCGATTCCAGATCCAAATGCCGTCGATACAGACGCTCTGGCGATAAGCTGGAGAGGGATGCACGCTTACGCGTACCCACCCACCATTCTTCTACCGAAGGTATTGGTGAAGGTCAGGGAGGAACCGTGTCTGGTCCTGCTAATAGCGCTGTATTGGCTGAGCAGGGCGTGGTTCACGGATCTTCTAGATCTGTTGGTGGAAAATCCTGTGCAGTTGCCCGAGATTCCGAACATAATCTCCCAGGCCAAGGGACGCTTCCTACACGAGCGTCCCGAAATGTTCAAATTGACTGCGTGGATGTTATCAAACAACGTTCCACGTCGGAAGGCTTTTCTCGACAGGCTGCTGATTTCATCGCGGCTGCGAGAAGGAGGTCAACCTTCAAGTCATATAACAACAAGGTTAACAGATTTGCAGACTGGTGTGAAGAAAAGGGTATTGATACCTTTCAATCCACTATTCAGCAAATAGCAGACTTTCTCTGTGAGCTGTTCTTTTCAGGACTAGCTCCCGTCACAGTTGCTGGATACAAGTCAGCTTTGGCATCAGTTATCCCTTGTCTAGCCAACAGGGATAGTCCTGAGGTGGCCCAGTTAAATGTGATGTTGAAGGGAATGAGCAATCTCCGACCGAGACAACCGGTAGTCATTCCAGCCTGGAGTCTATCTTTAGTGCTTAATGTACTGGCCAAGCACCCTTTCGAACCGTTGCGTTCGGCTAGTCTAAAGCATTTGACTCTAAAGGCGGTCTTTCTATTGGCAGCTTCCTCAGCTAGAAGGCGCAGTGAGATCCATGCGCTTTCGGCAGAGAGGGACCGATTTATTGTTTCTGGAGAAGGTCTGCGTCTTCTGCCAAAAGCAGAGTTTATGTCAAAGAACCAATCTTTGAGATATCCCGGCAAACCGATCATTATACCGAAGTTAACTAGGTTTGATCGTGATGCCAGTGTCTTGTGCCCGGTCCGTGCTTTGACTAAGTACAAGAAACGGACTGACTCGTTACGGTCGAACGATAGACATCTGTGGATCTGCCATAAAAAGCCTTATGGCGCCGCATCCATGGATACTATCTCTCGTTGGGTGGTCGAATGCATTCAGACTACTCACGAGATGGCGACTGGGTACCAGGTGCAAGGCGTAAGGGCACACGATGTCAGGGGAATAGCCGCCTCGACCGCCCTTTACAATGGTGTTCCGTTAGAGGACATCATGGCCGTTGCACAATGGCACTGTGAGTCCTCATTTACGGATTGCTATATGAGGGATGTGTCAGACTCGGCCAATCCACTCGCTTTAGCTGTTTTGAAACGATAGTTAGTGACCACACTGCTCTTCACCCTTTTTTCACTTTGGTAAGAAAAGAACCTAAAGCAGGCATGGTCAAGCGAGAGGATGACAACCAGATTGTGTCACTGATGGCCGGACCAGTGAATGGTTGGAGGCGGTACGTCTGGAGTCCAATTATCATAAGGTAATTCAATAGTGAAAGTTTTTCGTATTATGGATTTGTATCATGTTCATTCATCTTATATATTCATGCTCATTCCCAGGCTAATACATGGAATATGCAGGGAGCAGTTAACCCTCTTGGCATATTTGTGTTTCAGGCGAGATACATGTTCGTGAGTTCTCTCCCTTTTCTTAGGAGGAAAAAGGGGGGGGGGTGGCGGTGATGCGAATGTGATTCGGTTCCGTGAACTTAACGGTCCTTTTAGGTCTCCGTTAGTCAAGTTTGAAGTCTAAAATCTTTCTCCAAGGGGCAAAATTAGCATTTATGGCTTGCCCCTTCCCACCAGGTTACTGATCAAATCTGGTGTATATCAGAAGTAACAGAATGGTGAGTATTGATCGAAGGAGAATGAAGGAAATGTCAATTTCCCTTTCTCCGAGATCTAACAATACTCACCATTCTGTTACGGACCCAGCCTCCCAGCCCCACGGAGGCAAGCCATAGTTTTCTCTTGTTTGGTGGCTATGCAAACAATATGAGCTCTATGGTAAACGGGTACTCGGCAGTTGGGAGCCGAGTACCCAGTTCCCAGGAGTCGGTAAAGCTTTCTAAGTCTATAATCCTAGAGCCGCTGTCAAGGCCAGCTGTATATCAGAAGTAACAGAATGGTGAGTATTGTTAGATCTCGGAGAAAGGGAAATTAACATTTCCTTCAATTTCTCTATTTGGCTGTAATATTGGTTATTATCGTGATTTAATTGTATATAACACCATCTAACCAGTGGATATACTGGATGTGATGGGTCAAGTGTCAAATTGCAATAAATAAGAATTATGGGTGAGTTACTAAAAGTAAAATTGAGAACCTGTTATCATCAACCATTATTTGATCATTGGTTAGTATATAAAAACCAATAACATGTTGGGTATTTTTGCAACTTATCAGACCGGAAGCCGTTGCTGCCTAAGGCAGCAACAGCCTCCAGTCAAACCAATTTCAAAATACCCAGCAGATTATTTCTTGAATTATTAGGAATCTGCCATGCAACACAAAAAGGACCAATAAAAAGCATTCACATAGCTTAGGATGGGGTACTACACTACCATAGTAGACAAGCTATGGGAAAGTCATCCATTGCGCTATAACTACGACTGTGAACCCATCTGTAATATTTATACTCCAGAATCATTATAACATAGCCAATGTATAATTGTTAATAATAACTTAATAACATTAAAATGAACCATAAATATATGCAGCCCATTCCTGACGTTAGAGGCATGTTGACGCCTGCTGTCAGTAGAGGATTCGTGTAAGTTTGTGTCATGTAAGTTAAAGGTCATGTATAGGGATTGTATTTTAAGACAATATATTCAGTCCTTCCAAATCCTATAGCTGTTATATGTTGTAATACATGTCTCTGCTCTTCGTGATATACAGTAATGATCTACCAGAAGGAGCCCACTCGGAAGTAGTTATTTGCAGATGACACTAAAATCTTCCGTATGATTCTAAAAGATGAGGCCCCTGCGGCCCGGCAGACAGATCGGTACATTAGCTGAATGGTCTAATACATGGCTGTTCTGGTTCCATCCAGAGAAGTGTAAATCAGTATGAGTTTAGGAAAGACGCAGAGTGAACCACACAAGTAGCATATTAATTCCTGAGGACTACTTAGGATGATTCTATGGACTCAGGCCAGTATAGCCTTTATGTCCACCTCTTCTTTTGTCACTGGTGGGTATGACTCACGCACGTGACTTCCTGGGGATGTGACTTCCCCTGTAAATCGTACTTTACTTCCAACATTTCCCAAAATCTGTGTAGTCCTACCTCGAACAGAAAAACTGTTTTGGAGTTTGCTACAGCTTCCGGTAGGCTATTCCATAGGTCCACTACTCTGCTGGTGAAAGATTACTTCCTGTAAATGGAAGAAGCCATGATATCCACCAGTCTAAGGAAGAAAGGTCATCGGCGTAATAACACGGGTAGATCTTAAACTTTTATTCCACTAGCCTGTCAGACTAGTGATTTATAAAGTACAATAGTCCGCAGATAAGCATACTAGTCCTGCAAAAGCGTAGTGTCTGGGCGCCCTCCCTCAGAAAAAAACACAAAAACAAGTAGGTGCCTATTGAATGTCCATTTATAAGCCAAGAGACCTATTGTTTTAATTTACAACTAGAATGACTGGCTCGAAATTCTGCAGTGGTCTTGGGAAATGTCCATTTGCAGACCAAGAGAAAACTATTTTTGAAAATTTACCACTGGAATGACTGGCTCGATAATCAAGTCAGTCATTCCAGTGATACAAAAAAAATGGTCTGCAAGCAGCCATTTTCTCTGATTCAAGACTCAAGAGTCAATATTATTTATTCAGTAGCAAAATATAAATGTCATGGATTCAACTAGGTTGTCCGCCACAGGTATCACGTCTGAAAAAGTAGAAGTTTTCCTGAACAAACTTGAGGGTTAAAGGAGAAGACACCAGTGGTCAAAAGCGAAACAGTCTTGTACTCCTCATCAATTATGTCGTACGCGTCAGTTGAAAAATAAAGGAGTACCCTACTCCCAAGTTAAGAAGTTATCTGGAGCACTGATTGCAGTACCGATTGAAAACTTGGCCGATGAAAACGCAACAGTTTTGGTTAACGATAAAGATCAGACAACAGTGGTTAGTGGTTACTGCGAAAGACCGGATCTTTCAGGAAAAGTGGACAATTA
The DNA here is from genome assembly GCA_034401795.1 of Chaetoderma sp. LZ-2023a. Taxonomy (NCBI): domain Eukaryota; kingdom Metazoa; phylum Mollusca; class Caudofoveata; order Chaetodermatida; family Chaetodermatidae; genus Chaetoderma; species Chaetoderma sp. LZ-2023a. The sequence goes on from CM067365.1 coordinate 1,308,998, forward strand.
TTTTCGTTGTTAAAATATGCTAAAGAAATTGTGTGTCCCCATATTTTGCAATGTCCCAACATTTTGGATGGCATGGGCCATTTGTCCCCATATATTGTTACCCTAGAATGAACACTGCCTGTGGTCAGAAACAACATAACTAAACATAAGTAAATGGCATATTTGTATATTTATTGCCGATAAAAGATATAGCTTTAGAATATCGCATCATGAATTACCTCCCTTGAATTCCAAGTAGCCGTAACATCATAGTGGCACAACCGCTAAGTAAAGCTAATACAGGTTAGCAGGATAACTTTTTTCATTCTATTGCATTTAGCAATGAATTTTGAAATAGGCAATGATATTCCCAGTAGACATTAGTCAGAAGTTTATAATAGTGCCGATGCCGTATTTATATGAATATCTCAAGCACGAAAACCCCCTTTTTAGATGAGATCTGCTCCGAGAAAATATCTCTGTGATTCTGTAGATACGGTATCCACTTTATATCTAACTACATCCAGTATTGGTGGGGTGGCCGTCAAGCGCAGATCTAGGATTTTATTATGGGGTTAGTCCAATATTGGAGAGAGTCTGTGAGTGAGGGTGTGTCCCCTCCAAATGGCCAGGTGAGGAGAGATGGGGGTCTTCTACCTGAAAATTCTGATGATTTACAAAGTCATTTCCTGCATTCCATTTGATAAACAACATATCTATTTTGCATAACTGTGCCTATAATTTAGCAGAATCTGTTATGATTTTCCAGATTTAGCTCTACCCCTCCCCCGTCCCACCCGCCTCGCAAGCACACACACAAAGCAATTTATGCAAAGTTCACTGGTAGATCCAAATTTGCAGATATTTGCCTATGGCATCGCAATCAATTTATTTGTTTAAATCTAAGACTAGGGAAACCTAGGCCCATATTGGATACCTTTTATAGGCATATCTAATTAAATTTCCTGTAGACCTAAGCCAAACTATCTGTGACAGTCTAAAAACATCAGTTGTTATTACACCACAAACATCTATACCGTTCAATCACTACTTGCTAAATCAACTACTCTGTATTTAGCCACCAGAATAAGATTCGTATGCTTGCTTACATGCCTCCATATGCCTATACCACTTCATCACACCCTCAACCAGGCTACTGGTAGAGTACACTCCCAGCATATGGCCTACTAGCGACTGGCACCAGTCTACATTCACTCCTCTATGACACCTGTCACTGCACATGACCGCGCATGCGGAAAAGAGCCCAAATAGGAAACGGATTCACTTTTCAAATATTCTGCAAAGCAGAAATTCATAAAATCCTGTTGAAGTTTTTATAACTTGTCTCTGTGTTCAGCAATCTGTTTGGAAGGATTACATCTAATCAATATTCCTAACATGAAGTCCATGTTACCTAGGTTACGTTCGCTGAACGTTTTATGGTCTTTTGATGACTATTTACTTTTTTATATCTTTGTTACCGGTTTTCGTGTTAGTCAAAGTTTCGTGATAGTCAACTATGCCTTCCATTTCATCATCATCATGTTCCCTCAAATCTCTTTACACGAACACTTCAATATTTGTCAATATCTGTAAAGAGATTTTCTTCTTTCTAGTTTATTTTATTGATTTATTTATTTCTCCTTCTGACTAAGTTTCTAAGCATCATCTCTAGATATGTAATTTTTTCTTTCATCCACCATTAGATGGCCAGTTGTCTCCCTTCAAGGCTGCTTTGGTGGTGTGGGGGTGGGTGCGGTGTGTGGGTGTTGCTGATATTACATTTCATTCAATTACTCACATTTTGACAATTGAACTTGATCGGTCATGGTTCGGCGGCCATTTTGGTTGACCTAGTTTTAGCGAAAATGACTTCTCCAGAGCCGCTCAAGGGATCGGGCCGAAATTTGGCAGATATGATTAGGGCCTAAGGGCCATTAAAGTTTGTCAAGGGAAGTTGATCCTAGTGTATTTGGCAGCCATATTGGATTTTTTTATTTGATGGATTTTGAGGCTGAAATTGGGCTTATATGTATTTTTGCGTATTCTGATTTTAAATCTGCAATTTTCGAAACTGTCAGATCAACGGTTTGGCAGCCATTCTGGATCATCTTCCCGCCAAAAGCTCCCCTACTAAAGCAATGGGAAATTTAAAATGTCTTCTCTAGAACTACTGGACTGATTTAAATTATATTTTTCAGGAAGGATCCTTAGGGTGTAGAGATTCAAATTTGTTCAAATTAAGCCAATCGGCCAATTTAGTCAGCAGCCATCTTGGATTTTGGCCCATTTTTAGAAATGTCTAAAAAATCTTCATCGAAACTGTTTGAGCGATTGATTCAAAGCTCATAAAATATCATTTGTGGCACGAGCTGAACCAAGTTTGTTCAAGGGAACTTGATTTGCCAAATGGTTGGGCGGCCATCTTGGATGGCCTGGTTTTCATGAAAGCAACTTCGTCTCCAGGGCCACTGAGCGGATTAGGCCGAAATTTTGGAGATATGATATTGATGACTAAGAGCCTATAAAGTTTGTTCAAGAGAAGTTGATACATAAAGAAACATGGCCTCTGTTTTCTTGTTACAAGCCTGCTCAACTCATTAGAGTTCTACTTATTGTTAATGAGCATTCTAGTTGCGATGCCTATGGTCCAGGTGAGCGATACAGGCCCCTTGGGCCTATTGTGTAGATTTCATTTTATTCTTTCTTCTGTTGATAGAGTGGGGGTTCTTGTTCTATCGGTATTATTAGGGGGCCACGCTGGTGCTTGGCACCCTATTGTTTTCATTCTGTTTATTTTTATTTTTATTATTCCGTGCTTTTTTTGTTCGCGAATAGCCCGAAGACAAAAATGCAGATGAAATTCAAGCTTTGCATGGCAAGAGGGCCTTATTACAGCAAACCTTTTTACGTGTTAATGGATATGATTTTCTAGATAGGTTGGCGGGCATCTTGGTAAAGCAATTGGAAAGTTAAAATGCCTTCTCGGAACCCACTGGGTGGATTTCAATTATATTTTGCAGAAAGCATCATTATGTAATAGAGATCTGATTTTGTTCAAACAATCTTGGTCGGCCTATAAGGGCGGCGGCTATTTTGGATTTTGTAGTATTTCGGGAAACATATTTTAAAATCTTCTCCTCCGAATGCGCTTGGCAGATTGATTCAAAACTCATGAAATATCATCTAGGGCGTCCGCTGAACCAAGTTTGTTCAAGGGTATGTGATTGGCCAAAAACTTTGGTGGCCATCTTGAATGGCCTAGTTTTCGTGAAAACGAGTTCTCCAGAACCGCTGAACGGATCGGGCCGAAACTTGGCTTGTATGATTAGGAACTGAGGAGCATTACAGGTTGTTCAAGAGAAATTGATACGTAAAAAACATGACTGCCATCGACCAATCAAAATTCAGCATAATTGGCGGGCATATTTAATTTTTTTATCTGTGGCAATTTGAAGCCGAAAATGGTTTTACATAGGTTTTTGGGTCTTGTGATTCCAAATTTGCCATTTTCAATACTGTTGGGCAAACGGTTTGACAGCCATCTTGGATTGTTTTCCCGCCAAAATTGCCAATGCTAAATCAATTGGAGAATTGAATTGTCTTCTTCTCACGAAGAACTGAGCCGATTTCATTTATATTATTTTTACTGCCATTGTTGACACACGATTGTTTGTTTTTCAAAACCACATTCAGTGATGGGTAGACTGGGTGGATAAAGAAGATTCCTACTGTAACCTTCTCACATAATTCCATAAAACTGACAGCATTAATCCAACTTGATCAAATCTAAGAGGCTATCTAGGCTCTAAGCCACCTATAAGAGCTGGCTCAGATAAGGTTCTCGTCGTAGCGACCGGGTTGCTAGCCACTTGGCCCCCCGATGCATTGCCGCTTGCGGCTATATTATTTTTATTGACCTTGTTCTGGCATATATTTCTGGATCTCACTTAATATGTTGAAAGATTTCAGAAATTGTTTTCCATTTTTAGCTCACCTGGTCTAAAAGGCCAAGTGAGCTTATGCCGTGGCGACCGTCCGTCAACCTTTCCTTTAAAACGACTTCGTCTCAAGAACCGCTGGGACGATTTCAATTATATTTGGCAGAAAGCATCCTTAGGGCATAGGGATCTAACTTTGTTCAAACGAAGCCGATCGGCCAATTTAGCCGGGGGGCCATCTTGGATTTTGGACAGTTTTAGTAAACGTCTTTAAAAATCTTCTCAGAAACCGCTTGGGGAATCAATTCCAAACTCATGTAACATCATCTAGGGAAAGAGCTAAGCCAAGTTTGTTCAAGAAGACTCGGTTGACAAAATGGCTTGGTGGCCATCTTGGATGACCTAGTTGTCCCGAAAACGACTTCTCCAGACCCGCTGAAGAGATCGGGCCGAAATTAGGGAGATATGATTAGGGACTAAGGGCAATTGAAGTTTGGCCGCCATGATCCAATCAAAATGTAGCATGTTTGGCGGCCACATTGAATTTTTTTATTTGATGGATTTTGAAACTGTTGGATAAACGGTTTAGCGGCCATCTTGGATTATTTTCCCGCCAAAGGCGCCCATACTAAAGCAATGGGAACTTTAAAATATCTTCTTGAGAACTGCTAGGCGGTTTTTAATTATATTTGGTAGGAAGCATCCTTACAGCATAGATATCCAAGTTTGTTCAAATGAAGGCAATCGGCCTATTGAGCATCAGATTTCGTCTGATTTTTAGAAATGTCTTTAAAAATCTCCAGAACCGTTTGAGGGATCGATTCATAACTCATGAAATATCATCTAGGGCAAGAGCTGCACTAAGTTTGTAGAAGAGAACTTGATTGGCCAGATGGTTTGGCGGCCATCTTGGATAACCGATTTTTTGCCAAAACAACTCCATAACCACTGAATGGATTGAGCCGAAATCTGGGTGATATTATTAGGCTCTGGGTGCCATTAAAGTTTGTTCAAGGGAAGGAGCTACGTCAAAAACATGGCCGCAGTAGCCAATCAAAGTGTAGTATGTTTGGCGGCCATATTGGACTTGCAAAACTGTCCACAAACTCATTTAAAGACTACTAAACAACCACCAACAATTTTGACAAAAAATTAGAGTGCTCCAGGAGTCTAGGTGAGCGACACAGGCCCCTAGGGCCTCTTGTTTATCATTTCTACGGTAATAGTGGAAATAACATTTTTAACCGTTTTAATGCTAACAGTTTAATGGTCAAACTGACCAAAAAAATATTTTGCAGTGTTCTTTAGACATGGCTATTTGAAAGACCTAGAGAAGAGTATTTTTAGCTCATCTGACCTGAAAGGCTAAGTGAGCTTATACCGTGCTGACTGTCTGTCGTGCATCTGTCCGTCCGTGAGCTTTTTCTTTAAACGACTTCTTCTCTAGAACCACTGGACCGATTTCAATTATATTTGGCAGGAAGCATCTTTACGGCATAGGAACCCAAGTCTGTTCAAATGAAGCCGATCGGCTAATTTGACTGGCGGATATCTTGGATTTCGTCCGATTTTAGGAAATGTCATTAAAAATCTTCTCCGAAACCGCTTGGGGAATTGATTCAAAACTTATGAAACCTCATCTAGGGAAAGACATAAGCCAAGTTTGTTCAAGACGACTTGATTGACCGAATGGTTCGGCGACCATCTTGGATGACCTAGTTTTCCCGGCCTTATTGGATTTTTTTATTTGATGGATTTTGAGGCCAAAATTGGTTCTATACATTTTTTAGGTATTCTGAGCTCAAATTTGCAATTTTCAAAACTGTCGGATAAACAGTTTGGTGGCCATCTTGGATAATTTTCTCTTCAAAAGCGCCCATGCTAAAGCAATGGGAAATTTAAAATGTTTTCTCGAGAACTACTAGGCCGATTTCAATTATATTTGGCAGAAAGCATCCTTAGGCCATAGGGATCCAAGTTTGTTCAAATGACCTGATCAGCCAATTTGCCTGGCAACCATTTTGGATTTCGGCCGATTTTATGAAGCGTCTTTAAAAATCTGCCTTGAAACCGCTTGGGAAATCTTCAGCTAGGCCAAGAGGTAAGCCAAATTTGTTCAAGAGGACTTGATTGACCAAATGGTTCAGCGACCATCTTGAATGACCTAGTTTTCCCGAAAACAACTCCAGAACCGCTGAAGGGATCAGGCCAAAATTTGAGCGGTATGATTAAGGACTAAGGGCCATTAAAGTTTGTTCAAAGGAGTTTGATCCATCAAAAAAAACATGGGCGCCGTGGGCCAATCAAAATCTAGTGTGTCTGGCAGCCATACTGCGCTTGTAAAAATGTCCACAAACTCATTTAAAAGACTACTAAACCATCCACCAACAACTGTGACAAAAATTGATGGTGCTCCAGGTGAGCGAAACAGGCCCTTTGGGCCTCTTGTCTTTCTTGCTAAAGGAAGAGTTCATATCTAGAGTCATGTAGCTGTCTGTAGAAAAGTTTTTACAAGAAAATTTAGATCCAGGATTTAATCCCTCTGCATAGTTTTCAGCTGCAGCAGGAATTCGTCATTATCCATCAATTCAGACAATTTGTCCTTGGTCATCTTTTTTCCTCGAGTATAGTTTCTTCATTCAACTCTTTCAAGAAATATTCCAGAAGTATGCCGTTTGGCTTGCAAGCTAGGTTGGATTATAATTCTCAAAAAGTCAAGTCTAGTCCCTTCTCAAGTTTTCACCCATCTAGGCATCTCTTTCGACCTGTCTCAGGGCTTAGTCTTTCCCTCAGAGGCAAGGCTGGAGGCAATCTTGTTGGCTAGGGACATTTTGACAACCTCTTTCTCAGTCAGGGCAAGATTTTTTCTCAGGGCTCTAGGCGTGATGGTCAGCGTCGAGAATGACTTTCTCTGGGCGACGCTGATGAGAAGACCCTTTCAAATGTTTCTGATGTTCCTCTGGAAGCAGTCAGTTCATTCTTTGTATGGAAATTTGGAATCTTCTGTTGCGGTGTCGCAAGAAATTTTTTTTTTTTGAGTGGCCAGTCATGTCCCAGGCAGATTGATCTTTCTTGCGGACTAGTTGTAAAGACCCAGCAAGTTTTGCCCACACTGAGTGGCAGTTAAAGAAGTCGGTTTCCAAAGCGATTTTTCAGCTTCTGGGTCGGGCCCACGTAGATCTCTTTGCGACATGTCTGAATGCACAGATCTCCTCTTTCATGTCTCCTTTTCCGGACAGTCAGGCTCTGGCATTGGACGCCTTGTCTCAGTCATGGACAGGAATGTTTGCTTACGCATTCCCACCATCCATTCTGATTCTGTTGGTTCTGAAGAAGGTCAGGGACCAGATCTGCGGAATTGTTCTGGTAGCTCCATTTTTCCCGAAGAGGATCTGGTTCGTAGACCTTCTCGACCTTCTGGTAGACATTCTTCGTCTTCCTCCTGTGTCCCCAGATCTTGTCTCTCAATTAAGGGGCACATGTCTTCATCCAAATCCAGAATCTTCAGTCTGTGCATCTGGAGAATATCGATTTTCCTTCGATCATTCTATTACTTCTGATAACAAGCTACCCTGATAGCTGGCTCTAGGAATCTAGACTTAGTAAGCTTTACCGGCTCCTGGAACTGGGTACCCGGTCCCAACAAATGGGTACCCTTCTGCCAGTGAGGCTCATTCTTGTTTGCATAGCAACAAGAGCAGACATGCTTTCTAATTGCATTTGGAAATATCTTAGTTAATTTAAAGTTTTCTACGTCTTTCTGTGCTGTGGTAGCTGTTTTTTCGCTTACAATGATTATTGGATTACCATGGAAGGAGCCGTTGAAAGCCAGGTTGTATATTTCCATGTTATTCCATAGTTAAAAGAATTAGGTCTATAAAATTTCATCTGTGTCGCATGTTCCAATTTCTGACCCCGAATCTGGGACATGTGTTAACAATGAAATATGCCAGATTGGTCGCCTTCCTTTAACCCACAGGCTTTCAGCAGAGAGGGACCAATTTATTGTCTCCAGAGGGGGTCTGCGTCTACTGCCAAGAGCAGAGTTTATGTCAAAGAATCAATGTTTGAAATATCCCGGCAAACCGATCATTATACCGAAACTAACTAGGTTTGATTGTGATGCCAGTGTCTGGTGCCCAAGTCTGTGCTTTGACTAAATACAAGAAACGGACTGACTCGTTACGGTCGAACGATAGACATCTGTGGATCTGCCATAAAAAGCCTTATGGCGCCGCATCCATGGATTCTATCTCTCATTGGGTGGTGGAATGCATCCAAACTACCCACGAGATTGTGACTGGGCACCAGGTGCAATGCGCAAGGGCACACAATGTCAGGGGAATAGCCGCCTCAAGCGCCCTTTACAATGGTGTTCCGTTAGAGGACATCATGGCCGTTGCACAATGGCACTGTGAGTCCTCATGCACGGATTACTATATGAGGGATGTGTCAGAGTCCGCCAATCCACTCGCCTTAGCTGTTTTGAAACGATAGTTTAAAAATGGCCACACTGATCTGCTCCCTTTTTGGTACTTGAAGAAACTAAATTTAAGGAACAGACATGGTCCGGCGAGAAGATTACAACCAAATTGTGTCACGGATGGTCGAACAAGTGCTTGGTTGACGGCTCCGCGTCTGAAATCCAATAATCATAAGGTACATGTAATTCAAGTTTGAGAGTTTTTTCTATTATGTTTATATATCGATGATCATTTATATTAGATATTATTAGCATATTCGTGTTTCAGGCGAGATGCATGTTCGTGAGTTCTCTCCCTTTTTCTTAGGAGAAAAAAGAGGGTGGGGGGGGGGGGGGGGGCGTTGGGCAGAGGTGCGAATGTGATTCGGTCCCTAAACTTGATGGTCCTTTTAGGTATCCATGTGTCAAGTTTAAGTCTAAGATCTTTCTCCAGGGGCAAAAGAAGCAATTGATGGCTTGCCCCTTCCCACCAGGTTACTGTTTAAATCTGGTGTTATCAGAAGTAATAGAATGGTGAGTATTGATCGAAGGAGAATGAAGGAAATTTCAACTTCCCTTTCTCCGAGATCTAACAATACTCACCATTCTATTACGGACCCTGCCTCCCAGCCACGGAGGCAAGCCATAGGTATTCTCTTGTTTGGTAGCTATGCAAACAATATGAGCCTCACTGGCAGAAGGGTACCCGTTTGTTGGGACCGGGTTCCAGGAGCCGGTAAAGCTTACTAAGTCTAGATTCCTAGAGCCAGCTATCAGGATAGCTTGTTATCAGAAGTAATAGAATTGTGTGTATTGTTAGATCTCGGAGAAAGGAAAATTTAAATTTCCTTCAGTGTCCGGCCCCTGAGATCAAGTTTTCTTCAAGATCACAGGAAATACTTGATTCTTCCAGGAGTGAGTCGACCCATCGAGTTTACAAGGGTCAACTTAAATCTTTAGAGAATGGTGTTCAGACCATGGTCTCATTACAGTTATCTGCTAACACTGTTAGGAGTTATAGATTTTCCTTGGCTTCTTCTCTGCCTTGTCTCTTGAATACCGATTTCAAGGATACGAAGATTCACAATGGTTTTATTAGAGGATTGAGGAATAATCATCCTCCTTTTTGGTTCTGACATGGACAGAACAAACGTTCAGCAATTTTTTTCAGTTATTTAACCCTTTAATGGTCAAATTTGGTCAAGAAACTTTAAATACCTGCCTATTGAATGTCCATTTACAAGCCAAGGGAATACAATTTTTATGTGCCCGCGTAAGCGGGGTCGTATTATGTGATGGCGCTCGCCGTCCGTGCATCCGTCTGTCTGATTTCTTGTCCGGAGCAGATCTCGAAGAGTTTTGAGCCTACACTCACAGTTTCTTTTCAGCAGCTGTGTTATAGATAGACGAAGTGCAATGGTTTTGTTTCGTCAAAATCCACCCATATTTGCCCGAGTTATCGCCCCTGAAAAGTTAAAATTCATCAAATTTTCTTGTCCGAGCCATATCTCGAAGAGTTTTGAACCTACACTTACAATTTTTTTTCAGCAGATGTGCTAGGGATGGATGAAGTGTCATAATTTTGTTTCGGCAAAATCCGCCCATATTCGGCAACGTTATCCCTAACTAAATTTGTCAAAATCTTGTCCGGAGCAGATCTCGAAGAGACCTACACTCACAATTTCTTTTCACCAGATGTTTTAGGGATAGACGAAGTGTCATAATTTCATTTCGGCAAAATCTGTCCATATTTGCAGAGTTATCTCCCTTGAAAGATTAAAATTCATCGAAATTGTATTGTTGTGTTTGTAATGATCAATGCAGCTGTGAATATTTTAAGTGATGTCTTTGCCGTGAATTCCAAATGTGTACTTAATAGAAGTCTTCCCCCCCCCTTTCTCAGAGAATTATCAAAAACAAACTGTTCACAAGCATCCGTCAAACAGGTATGCCTGCGGGCGCATGTTGAGTTTCACTAAAAATCTTGTTGAAAATTTATCATGATAATGACTGACTCGGTTATCGAGCCAGTCATTTCAGTGGTAAATTTTCGCAAATTTTATTTTCTTGGTCTGTAAATAGACATTCCACAAGGCCATAACAGAGGCTGGTTTTGGACAGACATGACCATTATAGGGTTAAATATATTGTTGTTCCTGCTGTTCTAATAAACATAACAATTATTTGTATGAGCGGAATTCGAAGTTAATTGTAAATGCAAGTGGATGTTTATCTATAGATAATGGAACGGATACAATATGATGTACGATGCTCTGTTTTATTTCCAGATCCTTGATTCGCTGACCACACAGAAGAGGACAAGTACGATCTCGCTCTAGAAGAAACATGGCCACAAAACCTGGTGGTTGTCTCTTTAAGATTGCGTACGTATTTAACCATTGTAATGTTGAATTATTCTGATTTATTTTATACATGTAATTATAACAGGTACTACCGTTTGTATTCAAGTATTAGGCGCTAGCATATAGTGGACGCATGCTAAATTTTTGCCCAAAACCTCCACAAAATTCCTTATAGTTGCATATATATTTGTAGTATATTGGAAAGCTGGTAACAAGTACTCTATTCCGCCTATTACTAGCCTAGGTTTCGATTAGGATAAGAGGTGTTCATTTTCCAAACTAACATCTCTGAGAAAAGTAGTGGGCATATATTATGTATATTTCAAGAAGAATTTTTAATCCATTCTCTAAAATGGTTAAAATTCATAGACAATAACATGAAAATTTAGCGCAATTTCCTGTTAGTAATTCTTACCTACTTACCAATATATTAAATGTGTACCTCAAAAAACATCATTGCAGAAGTGAAATTATTAAATGGTGTCACTTAAATATTACGTACATATCCTTTAATAAAGATTATTTATTGCATCCACTGGGTTCGAAATAACTGATTGCCCGGAGAAACCTAAATTTCAAGCGGGCAACTACACATTTGCTATTGTCGGTACATCGGGCAACCATGAGAATTAATTAGTAATAGTTAATTCAGTTTGCATTCCAGGCTGTTTGCATTGCGCAATAGCCTCATAATTTCCTTCAAACATGTAAAATCGGCCACGGAAATGTCAAAATTTGTTCTTTATAACCGTGACAGATAAAATCTCAAATGGGTACGCGTCTATATGTGTATTTGGAACACCAGCCCCGATGGGCTCACCACTCCTTCAGCGAGATAAATGAAAACGTCGGATAGTATTTTTAACTGTACAATTTGAAGGCCGAATATTGCCGAGCACACGTAAATAGCTGTTTACTAGTTGTAATGACGACCGTAGCCATCACGTATGGGCCAATCATCAGTACGGTCAGTGCACTATCAAAATCACGCTAAATAATGAAAATCAATTTCGAGTTCAAACTATGCTCAATCGAGTACTCGTTTTATTCGTGAGATAAAGGGGATTTCCCTGTGAATCTTTATCGGAATTTGACAAATTGTACAATTTACTGATGCACTTCCCGCCCGATTTAAGCCATTTACATCCCTAAAACAGTGTTAAATGAAAATAGAATATTTTGAGATGACTTTCTAACTAATACTATCATTATTAGTCATTTCACGGCTTTAAAAGTGATCGAAATGGCTAGAATTTAGACAAGATGGCGGATCACATTTTGCAATTATTCCCTAGAGAGGGTAATTGAATTGTTGCTATTGACAAATGTCTAGGGCTACAGTAAAATGTTTGTCTGCTTCAATAACCGTGAAATAATAATAAAATCTATTGTTTTCAAATCAAACACTATATTGAGTTTACTTCGCTTTGGTTGACTTCAGTCTAGTGTCTGAATAATTTTGACTTCTGATTATCTCGAGTCTAGTCTATGATTTACAGTGCACACATTGACCCTTTCAACAACAAATCTCTGAAAGATTAAACTCTGCAATGAATCATCTATCAAATATTTTGCAAGTATTATGACTGGAAAGCATTGCTGCCTTCGGCAGATATGACATCCAGTCAGATTAACTTCAAAATATTCAATAGAAATAGCATATGCTATAGTACTATACATTGCAAAGAATCTCTTTTTTCAGTGATTTGTCATTGAGAGGTTTATAAAATACTAATTCTCCAAAGTTAATGCAGAATTGTTGTTTCTGAGTAATCATGATGTCATTTCATGATGTCGTTTCTTGATACATTACTGTTAACATGTTAAAAAATAATACTCAAGGCATTTTCTTTGTCGTTTCTATTAGCACATTATTTAAGGGCAACCTTGATCAGTGGCGGGCAACCTGAAAATGGGTGAAATGGCATTACAGATTTTTAAATTTATTTCTACCCCTGATCCAAATCAATGATAAACTTGACATAAAATGTCTTGAAATGTACTTTAGGTCCGATCCGAAAAGGTATCTATTTGATAACTTATTGGGCGTTAATAGGGGTTGCTTCAGACAAGGAAGGGTTAGATCTAACCCTTCCTTGTCTGAAACTCCCATTAGCGCCTCCAAACACGAGAGGTTTAGCCATATCCACAAGGATTTTAGGGTGTTTATATCTGTGTTCTTGATCATCAATAACGTCACATGATCAATGTGAGCTAACCCTTCCTTGTCTGAAACTCCCATTAGCGACTCCAAACACGAGAGGTTTAGCCATATCCACAAGGACTTTAGGGTGTTTATATCTGTGTTCTTGATCATGAATAAATTCACATGATCGTGGATACGCTTAAAAAGAGGCAGAAATGAGGACTTCTGAGTTTTAATACCGCATTTTAGAAATGATACAGTACATTTACAGAGGAAATAATTACAAACAATAGGTTTATTACATAATATCCTAGTATTTTAGTCCCCATATTGGTTATTATTTAGACTCCATACCGAAAATGTTTCCCAATCCGATGAGGGCCTATTTTCGTCAGATTTTCCACCCCGTAAATGCTGTTTTGACGTGAAATATTTTTTTTTTAGCAAAAAAAGAAGTCAAAGCTATGTTGTCATTTATAGTATGCAGGGGTAGTGCAGAAGCTGTTTTGGCCGGCTTTAGTGTTAAAGGGTTAAAGTGGTCACACCCCCACCCCCTTCATGTTATTTCCTAAGGCCAGCAAACTGTCAAATTTAGCCATTACAGTTACATGTTATGACTGGGGTATGGTGTTTGGGACTCATTGCTATTAATCAACTAACTAGTCAGTCATGCCAACAAAATTTTAATTCTGAACGAAAATATATTTTTATATCAAAAATGTGTTTATTTTATATCTAGCTGTGTTATGGCGCATACACAGTTAGCCTATAGAGATACACTAGCGTTCTAAAGAAAGGGGCATATTGGAAAATGAACACATATTTTTGGTATAATAATACTTGTCATTCTGAATTCTGAGATTTGTTTTAAAGGAGGCAAATTTAGAAACTAGTTTGACTGAAAAAATTGCAGACAAGAATTAATCATTTACAAGTTAGTCAGATTGTTTTCAAAATAATTAGCAGAGCTTCAACTATAACATACATGTATCATTTACATACATATAACCTAGAAGGAAAAGCGTTAACACTCCACATTTTCACTGAGTAGTTCTTTATTTAAAAGGGGAATTCCAGTTTTTGCTTCCTATTTGATTAAAATGGGACTACAGTATAGAAGTGCTGACAAGATAGGTTATTGCAATTAGAATATTGTTCATTTAATCTTGGCCAGTGTTTTACATATATAATCCCAGGTTAGAAGCGCTAATATATTGTTTACTGTAACAAGAGAGCAGATGTTTTAATATGTGTGGGTAAACTAAATCATGTGAAGAGAACTTGCAGTTGTTATTGAGAATTGTTGTAAATTTCATATTAAAAGTTATTGCTATAATTACCTCTCCAACTAAAATAAGTGTGAAATAGTCATGTATATTTTGCCGTATTTAATGAAATATTCACAATTGAAAAATCTTCCATCTCCACTCATATGTTATCCGTGATTACAAAATGCTATGTAAGATATGCCTTCGTGGAGATTCAATGTCTGAAAGACAAACTTGAAATTGTTGCAGCCTGCTCTGTGACTAGCGTGTTGATTGTGCGGAGGCATATAATGAAGGAGGCATATAATGAAACTCGGGAGACCCTTATCATTCATGTCTTGCGGAATCACCTTTGATACGAACTCGATCACCAAGCCACGCCTCTATTTTTAGTTTGCATATTCATTTGTCACATTCGTTCATCTCGTATGAATTTATTGGTCAATTATTTCTTTCCAAAATAAAATTGCGGGAAAATATCGGATGGGAACAAAAATCAGCAATTATGGTAACCCATTTTAGGTCGCGTAAAATTAAATAAGGCAAGCTCGCTCATGGCGAACGCGTTCAGCCGTTCGACATAACAGCGCAGACCTGCTTCTGATCTCGAACATTCTTTTAGAGTAATATGATGACCAACCACCAAGGTACATAAGATGTGCCAGATTTATACTGTGAAGTGTCGTAAAAACAAACTTCTTATCTCGAACGTTCTTTTCGAATAATATTCTGAACAATGACCGTGCAACATAAGAAGTAAAATTTCTATTGTGAAGTATCTAAAAAACGAACCTCTTATTATCTCAACCGTTCAGTTTAGGTGTTTAGAATAATACGAAGCGACGGTTTTAGGTAACTGTAGATTAGCTATTTTAAAACTATGTCATATATTACATACGGAAATTGGATAATTGGCTTATGTTGTGAACAGTGGTGCAAGTTTCCCACAATTTTAAGCATTAAGTCTATCAACGTCATGGGATATTTAATTTTGGCGAGTCTAATAGATAATTTTGACAAGAATTTTGCACTAGACCACCGGACATGTGACTAATAGACTATGAGTAGTCCATGTGGGAACCAGGTAGTCTCGGACTAGCAGACATGACTTAAGATCAAACCCTGGGATGCTTTTTAAGCACTTGAAAATCGGTTTAAAAAAACTGCGTCTAATACATGTGGTAAAACACTAGTGCTGATTTAGAAGCTGGTTAAGTTGTACCGGTATTGTGTAGTTACAGTCCTTAAATAACTGGTTATGGTATTACAAATTCCTTTGTATAGTTGAAATTAATCGTTTAGTTGGCAAGATGTATTAAGAAGTTTAAATCATTGATTAGTTAATGCTCATTTGGACAGATCAAAAGACGACTACATGTATGTGTAACTCAACTTTACGAGGTAAAACATGCTAAATTGTGATACCTTCTGTGTCAGCAGCTAATGGTTTATACTGTGGATCTCAATGTAATGAAAACAAATATATCTTAGCATGTGATGATCTCATTCACTACAAATTAAAAAAAAAAATAGTTTGTTTTAACCCTTTAATGCTCATATCAGCCAAAAACAGCTTCTGCAGTGGTCTTGAGAAATGTCCATTTGCAGACCAAGAGAAGGCTATTTTTGAAAGTTTAGCACTGGAATGACTGGCTCGGTTATCAAGCCAGTTATTCCAGTGGTAGATTTTCAAAAATAGTCTTCTCTTGGTCTGCAAATGGACATTTCTCAAGACCACTGTAGAGGCCGTTTCTGGCTGATATGAGAGTTAAATGGTTAATGGTCAAGCGGCCCAAAACTGGTGTCTGTCATAGTCTTGAAGAATGTCCATCTGCAGGCCAAGAGAAGACTTAAATTTAACACTTGTAGGAATGACTATGGCTCGATTCCAGTGTTAAATTTTCAAAAATACTTGTCTCTACCTGTAGATGGACATTCAAAACGAAATACTTGCATTTTCTTCAGCAAATTTGACCATTAAAGGGTGAGTGGATGAGCATCTTGTCACACTTGTGTTCCCTAATGGCATACATCCTACATAATGTGAGTGTTTTCAAAGGCTGTGTGTCTTACATGCTTACTTATTTGTGTTACCTAAGGTAGCCACATAAGACACTTTTTACCGCTTTTTCTCTCATCATGATGTGTGTTGTTTCTAGATACTGGTTTTACACCCGTACACGATTCGGATATCTCCAGCACCGACGTGAATTGTCTAAAGCTCGAAGCAAATACCAGACTGGACATTCTGTGACTGTACCAGTAAAATTCAATGGTAAGCATGAATTTCTCAAATATGTGAAACTGTTGTGTGAAAGCTAATGGTGATTAACCCTAATGCTTAAATGTGATCAAGAAATATCTGTCTATACAATCTCCGTTTCCAGACGGAGAGAAACCCATTTTTTTGGAAATTTACCACTGGAATGACTGGCTCGGTTACTGAGCCAGTAGTAACGGAAGCAGTAATTCCAATTGTAAATTTTCAAACAATCTTCTCTTGACCTGCGAATGGACATTCCTTAAGACCGCAGCAGCCAGCTGATTTTGGCCAGCTTAGTCATGAAAGTGTTAATTAGTATCACAGATGCTTGAAATTATAGTTGCAAATGTCAACAGCTCATCATGAACATGAAACAAAAACATGAAATCTGATGTTATGATGAATTGAAATGGTAGCTATTTAAATTGTGACGAGTGTCAGGGGAGCTTTTTGGATATTAGATTGGAGCCCCTATCGGGGTTCCTTTTACTTACATGGAACCAGTCACCACGTGTATTTTGTTGTGTAGGGAATTCAGTAATCAGCAGAATGTGTGTATGAATATCATATGTGTAGCCAGGTTAAATACAAATTGCTTGACCAAATTTGTGAGTGAAATAACAGGATTAAAAGGCATTGCGCATCTTAACTGTTTACACGCTTAAATCTGCTCAAGAAAATTTCAATTTTTTCATAGAAATTGTCAATTTGTAGATCAAGAGAAAACTATTTTTGAAAATTTAGCACTGGAATGACTGGCTCGGTTATCGAGCCAGTCATTCCATTGTTAAATTTTCAAAAATAGTCCTCTCTTGGTCTACAAATGGACATTTCTCAAGACCACAACAGAAGACATTTTTGGCCTGATATGAGTGTTAAAGGGTTAAATAATACACATTAATTTTTTAGCATGCAAGAGCGTAATTGTGTAACTATTGTGCTCATCATGGTGATGGCCACATGTAATTGAATCGTAATGATTGGTCAAGAGAATATCAATCTTTGTGAATGTCCATTTGCATGCCAAGATAACCTTGACTATTTTATGAGAATTTACCATTGGAATGACAGTCATTCCATTGATCAATTTTCAGAATGGTCATTTCAGCCTGCAATATATGGTTGTTTCTCAAGACCACTCCTGAAACAATTTTTTTATTGGTTCGACCATTAAATGCGATTTGACCTATAAATTCCCTGTATCTCAATCTCGGGGCAAACAAACAGGAAAGCTGTTGAAATTTTTGAAATTAGTATGACTGGAAGCTATTGCTGCCTTAGGCTTCCAGTCATATAAATTTCAAAACAATCAACAGAATATACATCATAAAGAACGTGGCTTTGAAAAGTTTGATTTAACATGTCTTGTATTATGTTTTCAGGTCTGCAGATTATTCCGATAGCCATTCTAGATGACAATTACTCTTACTTGATTGTGGATACTCATAGCAACATTGCTGTGTGTGTGGATCCTGCAGACCCACAAGCTACTATGGTATGATCACTTATTAACACCTTAGAACTCGGACTGACTGCTGCAGTAGTCTTGAGAAATATCCATTTGCACACCATGAGAAGACTATTTTTGAAAATTTACCATTGAATGACTGGCACGATAATCGAGCCAGTCATTCCAATGGTAAATTTTCACAAATAGTCTTCTATTGGTCTGCAAATGGATAATTTCTATGAGAAAATTGAAATTTTCTTGAACAAATTTTATAGTTAAAGGCTTAACCATTTGAACCTAAAAGACCAAATTATATTATAAATCATTTACAATGTAAGAAAAGTTAGGCTGAATATTTTGAAACTAAACCGGAAGCTGTTGCTGAGGGAGCAGGTTCCTGTCAAATTTGTTTCAAAATATTCAACAGCTTACTTGTACCTATAAAATTGCCTTGAAATTCAGATACTTGGACTCGAGGATTCAAAGGATTAATATCTACGTTCATTAGTAACTGTAGTACAGGGTTTCTCATAATGGTCTTTTTGAGGGTATACACCTCCAAACTGCAACTTGGGACCCCCAAAACATGTAGCAGTGGATCGCATGGGACCCCTGAAAATGTATGATTATTAAATGCTAATTATTTTTTATAGATTTCTTTGCACAAACATACCCACGTAATCTAGCATTGGACCATTATAATATATACCTCTGAGCTTATGGTACTCTCTAATCTTGGCATGGAGGAGAAAACTGCATGGGAAGAAAATGTATGATTATTAAATGCTAATTATTTTTATAGATTTCTTTGCACAAATATACCCACGTAATCTAGCATTGGACCATTATAATATATACCTCTGAGCTTATGGTACTCTCTAATCTTGGCATGGAGGAGAAAACTGCATGGGAATCCCAGATTTAAGGTTGCGACTCCCAGATTTAAGGTTGCGACCCCTAGATTTCTCGGCATGGGGTCCCTGGGGGTGTCCGAAATTTAGATGCAATGAGAAACACTGCTGTAGTAATTTGTTTCTCGCAAAGCTGATAATGTCAGTAATTTCTACTCAGGTCAGGCACAAACTATCTAGAGCTAATGCGTGAAGTAATTAATAGAGGTCTCGAATCTGTCACTCAAGTGTCTGACATCATAATCAAAGTGCATGTATGTTACTTGTTTAGCTGATGTCACAATCGAATAATGTAGGTCTGCCACAAATATGGAAGATGGTCCGGCGGCTCCCAGTTGAATTAGCTTCAAAATATTCAACAGTTTACCTGTATAGCTACCCAGAAAATGAGATTATGCGAATTTGTTGTTCAAAGTGTTAAAATTGATGATTCAAATGAGCACATAAAGAGATCAGAGCTTAGCTAGAAATAAGCGGGGCACACAAAGTGATCTGAGCTTAGCTAGAAATGAGTGGGCCCACAAACTGATCAGAGCTTAGCTAGAAATGAGTGGTGCACACAAAGTGATCAGAGCTTAGCTAGAAATGAGCGGTACCCAAACTAATTAGAGCTTAACTAGAAATGAGCGAGGCACACAAAATGATCAGAGCTTAGCTAGAAATGAGCGAGGCACACAAAGTGATCAAAGCTTAGCTAGAAATGAGCAGGGCACACAAAATGCTCAGAGCTTAGCTAGAAATGAGCGAGGCACACAGTGATGAGAGCTTAGCTAGAAATGAGCGGAGAACACAAACTGATCAGAGCTTAGCTAGAAATGAGCGGTACCCAAACTAATTAGAGCTTAACTAGAAATGAGCGAGGCACACAAAATGATCAGAGCTTAGCTAGAAATGAGCGAGGCACACAAAGTGATCAAAGCTTAGCTAGAAATGAGCAGGGCACACAAAATGCTCAGAGCTTAGCTAGAAATGAGCGAGGCACACAGTGATGAGAGCTTAGCTAGAAATGAGCGGAGAACACAAACTGATCAGAGCTTAGCTAGAAATGAGTGGTACTCAAACTGATTAGAGCTTAGCTAGAAATGAGTGGGGCACACAAAATGATCAGAGCTTAGCTAGAAATGAGCGAGGGACACAAAGTGATCAGAGCTTAGCTAGAAATGAGTGAGGCACACAAAGTGATCAAAGCTTAGCTAGAAATGAGCAGAGCACACAAAATGATCAAAGCTTAGCTAGAAATGAGCGGGGCACATAAAATGATCAGAGCTTAGCTAGAAATGAGTGAGGCACACACAAAGTGATCAGAGCTTAGCTAGAAATGAGCGAGGCACACAAAGTGATCAAAGCTTAGCTGGAAATGAGCAGGGCACACAAAATGATCAGAGCTTAGCTAGAAATGAGCGAGCACACAAAGTGATCAGAGCTTACATAGAAGTGAGCGGGGCACACAAACTGAGCAGAGCTTAGCTAGAAATGAGCGAGGCACACAGTGTTTCACTTCAAGAGTATACTTACCTCCCTAATACTTTTGATATTGCTAAATATTGGCTTTCACTCAATAAACACTCAGATTTAAAACAGTTAGGTGCCCCTACTGGGCAGGGAGTCAGAGCGTAGTCTGGCGGATGCCAGCCCCACCACCGCGCATGCGCAGACTAGCACTTCCTCTTTGCTAGATTATTGGCAAAGAGATCACACATGTTTTTTTGTTCAATAGCTTTTTCGCTCTCTTAAACTGTTTAAGTGGTGTTTGTTTGGAGTGTTAGTCACTTTTTTGGATGGCGGATAGGAATACGTCGCCACAGGAGGACGGAGGACCTTTAAATCAGGTGACTTCTAGTAAAATTAGCGAGTTTTCTTCCCGGTGTATTGTGTTTCCGGGACTCGCGTTTACCGTGATAAGCGCCTTAGTTAGTTGGTTTAGGTCAACTCGGTGCTACCTAGGACTAATTTCTCTTTCTGTTTCTGTCCACAGGTCTGTATGACGCTAGGTTGTGACGTCACAGTACCAGAGAATTAGTATTCTCTCCACCATGGTTCCATTTCCTACTAACACTGTTAGGTTATCTAACCAAATGAAAAATTATGCCCAGTGAGTTGGAGGCCTGGTATAAAGGTCTTCTCACTTTGCCCTCTTGTTCCAATTCCTTCCCCATGAGGTGGAGAGAGTTAAGAGGCGTGCAGATGGTGGAGTTTCCGGTTCGTCACGTTGGATGGTTTGTCTATACAAAGTGTCAGGTATCTAGTTATTGATAATGTGGTGATGTTAATTATTGTAAACAATCAAAGGGAGATAATTAACATTTTTGCCAGTAAAGAGTTATCTATATGTATCTGATGGTTGTGTAGTCAACTTATCCATTCAGCATACAATTCGTCTTTGCACTTGGATGTTTTGTTGGGATCGAATTTTTCCTG
This sequence comes from Chaetoderma sp. LZ-2023a, assembly GCA_034401795.1. NCBI lineage: Eukaryota > Metazoa > Mollusca > Caudofoveata > Chaetodermatida > Chaetodermatidae > Chaetoderma > Chaetoderma sp. LZ-2023a. Next base: position 1,330,199 of record CM067365.1, read on the forward strand.
TCACGGGATTAATGACGTCATAATCAGCTGGCTATGTATTTATTAGCAATTCAAGCGCTAGGCTGGTTTTTGATGTATATTGATCTTTATGATCGTTTTCCTTCTCCTTGAGTTGGATTGAGTTTCTAAGCTTAACTAGTTGCTCATACTCCTTGTCCTTTGCCCTGTTTCAGGGACCGGGTTGCGCGTCCTGTGGACGTTTTATGCATGTGAAGTTCTGGCCGCATCTGTGTTATCGATGTAGCCCTTGTGGTCCATTGATTAATTGTGACATATGTAAGCACTGGGGGGGCGAGTTAATGTCCGAATTCTTGTGCTGCTTACAGGCGACGGACAAGGTGGTAGTGGAGGAGAAGAAGAAGAAGCGGAAACGAGAGGTTGTAAGTGAGAAGGGTAAGGGGAAGGTCTCGTCCGCGGTGGATATGGAGACCTTCCGGACCGAGATGTTGGGAGAGATGAGGAGGACAATAAAAGATTTGGTTCCAGGGTTGCTTCGTGGCATGCTTCCTGGACCAGATCCTTTATTGTCCTCATCATCGGCTTCGGAGCAGGTAATCCCCGCCTCTGGATCGATTTTCCTTAGTCCGCTTCCGTTGTCCGACGATTCAGAGGTGGCCCCATTAGAGGGGGCGTTCCACGGCCCTGGCAGCAGGCTTATTGCCGCGCCGATAGGGGACCGTGGACGGTTGTCGCTGGAACCCGCTGGCTGCTTATCAGTCCAGGGGTATCCGCACGCCGCGGTGGCCAGTACCTCCTATGGCACCGTTCCTGGTCAGCCCGGGTTAGCTCTCTTTGCTGACCCGGGGTCTAATCTTTCTGACCAGGGTGATGAGGATTACCTGCTAGGGTCGCCGTCTGACGACGCGGACATGGATGAAGACGTTTGTGCACCCCTCGCGGGGAATACAGGCGCTTTTTTCCACGGTATTACTCACCCTGGAGTAAGGTCCGCGGTTCAGGTGGTGGCCCAGGGCGCTGCTGATGGCCAGCGGTACCGCATACCTCGGCTTGCCGAGAGTGTAGCTGGTGCTGGCCGGGCCCGTGGTAGGGCTATATATACCCCGCGCTCTACCGCGGTGCCTGCTCCTGGTCAGACCAGTGATATTCTCATGCCGGTGCTGACAGGCCCGCATGTTTTCCCTGGCTTGCCAGGTGTATCAGCGTACCCGCCGTCAAGTACTGCTTGCGCTCAGGAGGAAGACGAAGGACCCCGTCTTGTAGAGCGCTCGCAGTTAGCCACGGAGGAGGATTGGTATGACGCTTGCCAGTGGTTGGTGAGCGTTAGGCCTGATCTGCCCGTGGAGCAGTCGGCTAGCCACCGTGTTCACACGCCGTGGTTAGCTGGGAAACCAACTGCTAACGCTATGCCTTCTCTGCCGCTGGCGGAGCATGTCGTTGACATGTTCAAGGCGGCGGAGGCGTCCATTAACACGAGTGGACGTCTCGCGAAGGCCCCTCGCGAGGTGGCCAAGCGTTGTCGCATCGTGCCCCTGGACTACCAGCGGTACGGTGTGGTACCCAAGCCCAGCGTGGATGACCGCGCGGCTTTGGGTGAGGATACGCGGCCAGGATCCCGTTCTGACGCGGGGGTCTTGTGCGCGAACGCGTTGCGTTCGGCGAATACCGCGTTGCGTGATGCGGAGGAGAGTGGGAGGGCTTCGATTGCCGCTCTGTCCCACGTCTCCCAGCTGTTACAGGGGGTAGTAACGGCATCCGCATCGCGCCAGCCAGGCCCGCTCGCGGTCCAGCGAACCATCCAGGATGGTATTAACCTGGCGCTGGACTGTATGACGCGGGCGGTGACCAGGAGTGTCAGGGCAAGACGCACATTTGCCCTGGACAATTTGTGCCCGTCTCAGGACCTGTATAATAGGCTACTCCGTACGCCTATGACGGGTCCTGGTCTTTTTGGAGGTGAGGGATGTCGCCACCTCCAGGAGACGGTCACCCTGGTGAATAACCAGAGGGCGCTGCGCGAACAGTTTGAGGTACTGCGTCGTGCTAACGTTCGCGCCGCGGCCCCTGCGTATCGTCCCCTGCAGGCTCGAGGTGGTGCTGGCCAAGTCAGAGGCCAGCCGCCGTCGCAGCGCCGGCCTCGGCCGCGTGCGATTCGGCCAGCAGTGAGGGGGGCGCAGGCTCCTCAGCCGCCGTCAGCCAGGCAGCCGCCCGTGCACCGAGGTGCGCGCGGGGCGGGGCGGGTCGCGCGAGGATCTGGGCGTGGTTATCGTTCCTGACAGGGCGCTTACCGCGGTAAGGACCACGCCGGTGTGTATGGCGACGGAGACAGTGCCGCTCTTGCATGCCTTGTGTCCACCGCGGTCCCTAGGTGGACCGGTGGGAGGCCGGCTTGCCGACCACATGCAAGAGTGGGAACGGTTAACTCAGGACCGTTTAGTCTTGCGATGGCTTTCCGTGGGGTATCATCCAGAGTGGATGACAGGCCCGCCGTCGCGACTGTCTCTGGTGCCAATCTGGACTCCCGTTCCGAGAGATCCAGATCAAAGGTTGTGTATCGAGGAGGAGATAAATTCCCTCGTACAAAAAGGAGCTATTCAGCCGGCACAGAGGTGTCCGGGCTTCTATTCAACCCTGTTCTTGGTAACAAAACGCACCGGTGGGTGGAGACCGATTCTCAACCTCAAGCCATTGAACAAGTTCATCGAGACGCCCAGTTTCAAGATGGAAACGGTGCGCTCGGTGTTGGCGGGGTTGGAGAGGGGGATGTGGACGGCGTCGATAGATTTGAAGGACGCTTATTTCCACATCCCCATCCACAGGGGTTTCTGTCGCTTCCTGAGATTTGCATTCCAGGGCAGACAGTGGGAATTCAGGGTGTTGCCCTTCGGAATTTCCACGGCTCCTCGGGTTTTCACCCGTGTGGTTCTTGCGATCACAGCATACCTCCGCAGGAGAAGCATAGCAGTCCACACGTACATAGACGACTGGCTGTTGAAAGCGCACACCCGGGAAAGTTTGTCCGCCAATCTGGAGATTGTTTTGAAAATTCTCACAGACTTGGGCTGGATGATCAATTTCCCAAAATCAGAGCTGACTCCATCCCAGAAGTTTGTTTACCTGGGGATGTTCTTCGATCTGGAGACAGGATATGTTTATCCTACTCAGGAGAGGGTTCAAATACTCATCTCGTTGATTCAGTCAGTGTGCGACAGTCGTCATGTCCTGGCACGGGTTTACTTGAGAATGCTGGGGTTGATGGTTTCGTTGGAACCAGTCATTCCTCAGGCCGCCTTACGCAGGCGGCCGATCCAGTTGTTTCTCATGACACAATGGACCCAGAGTACAGGTTCGCTGGACTCGAATGTGTCAGTGTTGGCGCCTCTGATTCACCACCTGCAATGGTGGTTGAATACAGAGAATCTCTTACCGGGGGTTTTGCTAACCCCTCCCCACCCTCAGGTGACTGTGTATACAGATGCATCGATGGAGGGCTGGGGAGCTTGCCTGGAAGAATCCACGATATCAGGGCTTTGGAATCTGGAACAGTCACAGGAACATATAAATCTACTGGAGCTAAGAGCAGTAGTCCTGGGCCTGGAACATTTCTTACAGAAAGTTCAGGGCAAGATTGTTCTTATTCGTTCAGACAACTCAACAGTTGTGACTTACATAAACCGCCAGGGCGGAACGAAGTCGCCCAGTCTCTGTATGATGACATGGAAACTGCTATGTTGGTGTCTGGATCACCAGATTACCTTGAAAGCAGTTCATATTCCGGGAAGGTTAAACCTGCTTGCAGACTCATTGAGCCGAAGGATGAGTGTTTTACCCACGGAATGGCAACTAAATCAATGTGTGGCGGATCGTCTGTTCGACCATTGGGGGAAACCCAACATCGATTTGTTCGCAACGAAGAAGAATGCGAAGATGACGACGTACGTCTCTCCGATTCCGGATCCAAGCGCTTTCGCAACAGATGCGTTAGCTATCAGCTGGGGGAGAATGTATGCATACGCATTCCCTCCAGCAATCCTGATTCCAAAAATTCTTCAGAAAATCAGACAAGAGGAATGCCAAGTGCTTCTGATCGCCCCGGATTGGCCAAGCCGATCATGGTATACGGATCTGCTGGACCTTCTGGTCTGCAATCCGGTTCCTCTGCCTCTGATGGACGATATTATCTTCCAGGGCAAGGCCCTTCACAACAATCCGTCAATGTTCAGATTGACTGCGTGGATGTTGTCAAGGAATCTAGAATTAAGGAGGGCTTTTCTGAGCAAGCAGCCATGTTTATGGCCAAAGCCAGGAGGGGGTCAACCTCCAGAGCATATAATTATAAAATCAACAGATTTGCAGAATGGTGCTCAAAAAGATGTATTGATCCAATGGATTCATCTATTCAAGTAGTAGCTGATTTCCTCTGTCACCTCTATGATGCCTATAGCCTCAAGCCTAACTCTATTGCTGGTTATAAGTCAGCATTAATGTCTGTTATTCCTTGCTTGGCTAAGAGGGGAAGTGATGAAGTAAATACATTGAATGTATTAATTAAAGGCATGGGCAATCTAAGACCAAGGAATCCTCCTGTGATTCCGTCTTGGAGTTTATCGCTAGTGCTTCAAGTACTAGGTGATAAGCCTTTTGAACCACTTAGTTCCATTTCTATGAAACTATTAACACTGAAGACTGTGTTTTTAATTGCTGCGGCCTCGGCTAGGCGTAGGAGTGAGATTCATGCCTTATCAGCCGAGGATGACCGTTTTGTGGTTTCAGGGGAAGGCCTTAAGCTGCTACCTAGGATTAATTTCTTGGCTAAAAATCAGTCGTTGAAATATCCAGGTCAACCTATTATTTTGCCTGCTTTAACTAGATATGATCCTAATTCTAAAGCATGGTGTCCCGTCCGGGCGCTGCGCCGGTACAAACAACGTACGGCGGCATGGCGCACCGACCAGTCAGCGTTATGGTTGTCATATATTGAACCCCATGGGAGGGCTTCTAAGGACACCATTTCCAGGTGGATTGTGGAGTGCATTCAGTTTTGCCATAAATCCGCCACCGGGAAGCAGGTTGACGTGGCCAAGGCTCACAGTGTCCGCGGCGTAGTGACATCCACGGCCCTATTTAATGGGGTCCCTGTGGATGATATTATGTCGGTGGCTCAGTGGCACTGTGAGTCAAGTTTTACAGACCATTATCTCCGTGACACCTCTAATCCTCTCGCCTTGTCGGTTTTGAAAAAATAAATCGGTTTATATTTTTTGAGGTGATTTCCTCATTTCTTATATATATCACAATTAATTTATGGAAACACCCACTTTTTTGGGCCTGCATCAGTCTTTACCGATGGGAAGATGATGTCAGCAGCCATTTTCAACAAGGTCAGTCTTGTTCATGTGTTGTCCGTTGTTGATTGTATTGTCACGATTACCCGTTATTAATATGGTGATGGTTTGTGTATTTGTGTGGTTCATTGTTGAGAGTTACGAAAATGGAGCTTTTTCGTCTCTGTCCTGTAGTACATGGCACTTGTACGTAGAGAGCGTATAGGACATTGAGGTCAGTCGACTCTTCCTCCCAGGAAGGAGGGGGGGGGAGCGCATATGACATTCGGTCATCTCTCATACATCGGTCGTGTTATCCGATGGTTAGTCAAATCCTGACTGTTTTTTCTTACAGTTTCAGAAGTTTTAGTGCCTTAAACGCAGAAAAGCGTATTGGGATGAGCTGGTCTTTTGACCTCGCCTCCCTCCCGCCAGATTCGCTTTCGAATTCTGGCAATATCAAAAGTATTAGGGAGGTAAGTATACTCTTGAAGTGAAATAAACGAAATCTAGGATTTCTTTTTTCACGAGAGAGTTGATACTTACCTCCCTAGATACGGACCCGGCCTCTCCACCCCACAGAGGCTCGGTCTTCAGGCTCTTAATAGTTGCATGTGTGTCAGCCAATAATCTAGTCAGAGGAAGTGCTAGTCTGCGCATGCGCGGTGGTGGGGCTGGCATCCGCCAGACTACGCTCTGACTCCCTGCCCAGTAGGGGCACCTAACTGTTTTAAATCTGAGTGTTTATTGAGTGAAAGCCAATATTTAGCAATATCAAAAGTATTAGGGAGGTAAGTATCAACTCTCTCGTGAAAAAAGAAATCCTAGATTTCGTTTAATCAGAGCTTAAGCTAGAAATGAGCAAGGCACACAAAGTAATCAGACCTTAGCTAGAAATGGGCAGGGCACACAAAGTGATCAGAGCTTAGCTAGAAATGAGCAAGGCACACAAAGTGATCAGAGCTTAAGCTAGAAATGAGCAGGGCACACAAGGTGATCAGAGCTTAAGCTAGAGCAGGGCACACAAAGTGATCAGGGCTTAGCTAGAAATGAGTAGAGCTTAAGCTAGAAATGAGCGAGGCACACAAAGTGATCAGAGCTTAGCTAGAAATGAGCGAGGCACACAAAATGATCAGAGCTTAGCTAGAAATGAGTGGGGTACACAGTGATCAGAGCTTAGCTAGAAATGAGCAGGGCACACAAAGTGATCAGAGCTTAGCTAGAAATGAATGAGGCACACAAAGTGATCAGAGTTTAAGCTAGAAATGAGTGGGACACACAAAGTGATCAGACCTTAGCTAGAAATGAGCAGGGCACGCAAAGTGATCAGAGCTTAAGCTAGAATGAGCGGGGTACACAAAGTGATCAGAGCTTACCTAGAAATGAGCAGAGCACACAAAGTGATAAAGAGCTTAAGCTAAAAATGAGCAGGGCATACAAAGTGATCAGAGCTTAGCTAGAAATGAGCAGAGCACACAAAGTGATAAAGAGCTTAAGCTAGAAATGAGCAGGGAATACAAAGTGATCAGAGCTAAGCTAAAATTGAGCAGAGCACACAAAGTGATCAGAGCTTAAGCTAGAAATGAGCAGGGCATACAAAGTGATCAGAGCTTAGCTAGAAATGGGCAGGGCACACAAAGTGATCTGAGCTTAGCTAGAAATGAGCGAGGCACACAAAGTGATCAGAGCTTAAGCTTGAAATGAGCAGGGCACACAAAAGATCAGAGTTTAGCTAGAAATGACCGGGGCACACAGTGATCAGAGCTTAGCTAGAAATGAGCAGGGCATAGCTAGACATATATTCCTCTATTATTTATAACAGTACATAGAGTTTTGTGTATGTATCCAAAACAGAGTTCACCCACATATACATGTACCTATTGACAAAGCATGAAACTACAGAAAGTGGCGATCCACCTCGTGGTGGTGAACCATGGATGAAGAGTACGATCCTGGGCTCACTGCTCTGCAGTACTACTGACATTGCTGCACACCGCGTCATGGGGAACATAGCTTTCCAGACCTTCTGGAAGCTATGGATTTGTAGATCAAAGATGCCATTTACAAAAAAAGCTACGTTTGTACAACTGAGCAGCTCAAATAGCAGCTCTAGACAGACTTGGTACCTGCCCCCACAAACACCCGCACAGTCACTGGACCCTGATGGTAACATGACAACATAATTTCCAATGAAGCACTATATGTACAAGATATGTAGTACATCGCTGCTGTCCCTAAGTCACCCAGCAAAGATGATCCATTTTTGGTCATGTGCTAAGGATGCCAGAACTGAGAAGACACACCCGGATAGAGATCCTTGAAATTCGTCCTATTGGCAGTCAGTAAATACAAAGACGGGAGAGGGTGTTATTGCATTGATCTGTTAAGCGTACTTAAGTGTACCAGGATTCGCTACAGTCAGATCAAGAATGGACCTAAGCAAGCTAAAGCTTTTGGCTGAGGACAAGACACAGTGGTAAAGAATGAAGAAGAACTTATTGCAGGTGTGGCATGTTTCTACTGTTACAACCGCTGAATACAGTAATCATACATCATAGATAGTTTTACAGTTTTGAACATCAATTTTCTGACATGGGAGTGGTTATGAATTGCGTTCAGATTTGGTATGTCTTGAAGAATGAGTTTATTTTTTGGTTTAAAATGAAGATCACTGTTATGAAAAAATAACACATTTCTTTTTCCACACAATTCTACATCGACCAACTGGATTTAAATAATATGTGGTATATCTGGGTTTTTGCGACCCTGGTTATATATATTTTTAGATAGTACAGTATTAGATTTTTGGTTTTCTTTTCGTTCAGGTAAGAAATATGTTGTGTTATGATGAAAGCCACTATTTCTAAATCATAATTTCTGTTGCCATGTTACATGTAGCTACGATTCAAACAAACAGCTATGATTCAAACAAACACGTCTTCATATTTACTGATGTGGCATACAGAATATATATGTATCTAAGTGTTTGTACGTTTTCATGATTTTCTCACCTATGATCATAGTGTGTGTTTATCTAGATTAAACCCTTACCCGTCTGATGTCAATGGTGTATCCTTTACTGAGTCACTAACAAAGAAACTGGTGTGCATTTTTCAAAAATTTTGGTGTGTGATGTTGCTGTCTACAAGATCTTCCACCAAATTTGTTGAGAAAGGTTAACCAGTTCATCTTTTAATTTAGTTTGAAAATTTAAAATTTTGACATCAGAGTGATAGCTATTAAGAGTCATGGGATTCACCTAGGGTCTATTTGAAAAGTCACGATTTGGTGTGGGATAGAATTTGATAGCTCATATGACTAGTGTTATTTAGTGTAAAGAGGTCTAGGTAAGTTACACTGTGAGCACATACACAGAGTTAGGCTAGATGTCTACCAACACCTATCCTATGGATATATTGCAAAATCGTTTGTGAGGTGGCCAAAATGTGTTGGTGTGGGACGGAATCGATAGAATTCACTATTTCCACCATCATAGAGATAATGTGATATTCTATCGAAAGTAGAAGGAATTCAATAATTAAACTTCTGTGCTTTATTAAGTGGATAGCCATGTGTTGAAGATATAGAACCATTAAAACTACAACCTGCACAATTATATTATGCAACAATAAAAACCATTGGTAATGGACAGAAAGAATTAGTGTAGGATGGAAAGCACTATGTTGACCAAATTATTTTTTATGGGGATCACTTCACTATGCATATTTCTTAGAAGGGCTTTGTATGTCTCTAAAGTAATTACAATAAACAAACAAAACTTTCTATTAGAATAATAGATATTGACTTTGAAAAAGAAATTCCATCTCACACCATCAATGCATTCCGTCTCACACTATAAGGAGAACATTGGAAAATCTTAGAAATATTTGAATTATTTGGAAATTGAAATGAATTTAAGTAGTTGTCTCATAAAATGTGGGTTAAATCCCTCAATTGTTTGAAATAATCTATGAAATGTAGATGGATACAGACTCAAGCTCATTTACATGTCTTCAAATAATTGTCCAATTTTCTTGAAATCGTCATCAGAAACTTTAGGTTTGTCCGATTGACTATGCGAAACTTGTATGAATTCAGTTGTGAGCTTGTAAAGCAAATCTTTGACACCTTAATTTTGGCAATTTGTATCATGTTTTAAAAAATTGCTGTATTTTGTGATTTGCTCTTAAAAATCCATTTTGACAGATCAAGATGGCAGCCTCAATACCATCCCAATAATACCAATAGTTAGACAAAGTGCACAACATACAGTACCATTAACCTGCTTCTAGTGAACCTACATGCATCATGTGGAGTGAGAAGTCAGGATGTCTATCAGCAGTACTACCTGACTCCCCCTGATAGGAATTCTTAAAGCTGATCAGTGAATGGACTTAGTAATTATGTGTAACATTTCTGTCATGAAGTCAAAGATGGCCTAGAGGTAACGAGTTTGACTCCTAATCTGAGGGGCATGGGTTCACATGATGAGACCCAAAGAAAGGTTGAAACTAGTTGCGCAGTGGATGAGTGTATGGTGTGTGTGACTAAGTCATTAATTTCATGACCGCAATACCACATAATTGCTATAATAAGTTGTGTCATTGCCTCGATAAAATTGTGGTCTCTGTTGAGTATCCAGTTAGGCTCGAAGTGGCGTGTCAGATCCTGCTCGTATAATCGATAATATACTGCATCGAAAGTTGTCCATTACAGTAAAATCAGCTTCCTACATATCATGTGACACCTGTGGCCTAGAGGTAATGAGTCTAAATCAAAATCTGAGAGGCATGTGTTCAAATCCTACATATGGTTGACGAGAGCTGATAAAGATGGAAACTAGTCATGCCAGTGGATGACTCTATGCCGGTGTGTGGCTAAGTCATTAATTTCATAACCATAATACTACTGTGTTTACAAATAATGTTAATTGCTATATAACTGGTATCAGGCCTGCATAAAGGTGTGGTCTCTGTTTAATATGCGGTCAGGATAGAATTGCTGTCACATTCTGGTCGCATAATCGTCACTGCATCGACCGTTTTCCACTATGGTAAATCCGCATCTTAGACACCATGTGACATATGAGGTCTAGACTGCCCTATAGGTAAGGATTCTGACTCGTAATCTAAGTGTCACGAGTTCAAATAGTAATCCTACCTGATGTGACCCAAAAATGTCAAAACTAGGTTGTGTAGTGGATGAGTTAATTTCAGTGAATGGAGTCACTATGACAATCCTCCTTACACAGTAGCCTTTCCAGACAGTGTACTTTATGTGTGCTTAGAACTGGAAGTATATCAGGACAGTCAGATGGATTAGATATATTGGACAAATAAAACAGATTACTCTGATGCCCTTAGCCACCTCATTAGCACAGTTGGCAAATTGTTTTACTCAGTTTATCACCACCTACTTAGACAACACTTTAGACTACATTGCATTTGTCTCACAGCCACTGATCAATATCGTCAACTGAGCCATTCCTGTGGTGGCTATGAAATAAATGGCAGACAATTTGCAGGTTATGGTCTTCTATATCAGTAATTCTTGTAATTGGAAACAATATTTGCATCTAAGCTGTAAAACATATCTGTCGGACAAAATTGTACGGTGTTAAAATATTATTTGGACAGAAAACAGTTGTAGAATGAAATAGTTTTCAGTGGTATGTCACTAATCTTGAGTGGTCTAACTAAAACTTTGAATGTTTCATTTGTGATTGCATTACAAACCATCACATGGGCAATGGAATGACGATGTCTTACAATTGTGCCTTATTTTAATTTACAAATAGATGTACATGAAAACAACAGAGTTCACACTATTCATGTTATAGTGTGGGATGGAAATGCATCAATGGTATGGGACGGGAAATAATTCATTATTCAGCCAAAGTTACATATTGAAGGATAACTCAGTTTTAATTTCTGTTATATGTAGACATAATGGCATTGATAGTTCATGAATGTTAATTAAAGATTATTGCTAAATTAATAATTAATTGCTATGGATACCATAACTTATTTTTGTAAAGATCCTTATTTTCATCCTATTACAGTTTGACATTAAATTCCACCCCACATCATAAAATCCTTAGGTACCTTAACTATTTAATCCATTATTCAAAATATTTATACACTATAATGAAAGAAATTATATTTTTGTATTCCGTATATCCTACGGATATTTAAGTAGTAATTTGAATTTACAAGAAAGCTTTTCAAACAAACTGACTGTAGTTGATTGATTCAGAATTATGCTTTTCAGTGTTTTATATTTACAGTACCTAATATTGATTGGCAATGGCATGATTCACTTACAAAAGAAACTATTCAGTTATCGACAGTCTTTTATCACCATAGCAACTAAATGACTGAGTTGTGGCTTATGCTTTTGATAGCATGCTCTCAAGAGGTTTGGCAGAATTTCATTAGTCAATTATTAGCTCACCTGGCCGGAATGGCCAAGTGAGCTTTTGCCATGACAACCGTCCAGCATCCGTCGGCCATCCATCTGTCAACTTTTTTCTTTAAACGACTTCTCAAGAACCACTGGGCTGATTTCAATTAGATTTGGCAAGAAGAACCCTTAGGGCATAGGGATCCAAGTTTGTTCAAGCGAAGCCGATCGGCCAATTTGGCCGGCAGCCATCTTGGATTTCGGCCGATTTTAGGAAATGGCTTTAAAGATCTCCAAAAATGCTTGGTAGATTGAAGCAAACCCCATGAAATATGATCTAGGGCAAGAGCTGAACCAAGTTTGTTCAAGGGAACTTGATTGGTCCAATGATTCAGCGGCCATCTTGATTGACCTAATTTTAGCGAAAATGATTTCTCCAGATATCTGGCCGAAATTTGGCAGATATGATTAGGGACTAAGGGCCATTAAAGTTTGTTCAAGGGAAGTTGATCCATCAAAAAACATGGCCACCATGGGCCAATCAAAATGTATTGTTTGGCGGCCATATTGGTTTTTTTATTTGATGGATTTGAGGCTGAAATTGTTTTTATATGTGTTTTTGAGTATTCTGATCTCAAATTTGCAATTTTCGAAACTGTCGGATAAACGGTTTGGTGGCCATTTTGGATCATTTTCCTGCCAAAAGATCCCATACTAAAGCAATGGGTAATTTAAAATGTCTTCTCAAGAACTGCTGGGCCGATTTCAATTATGTTTGGCAGAAAGCATCCTTAGGTTGTAGAGATTCAAGTTTGTTCAAGCGAAGCCAATCAGCCAATTTGTCTGGCAGCCATCTTGGATTTTGGCCGATTTTTAGAAATGTCAAAATCTTCGCCGAAACTGAGCGATTGATTCAAAAGTCATAGAATATTATTTGTGGCACGAGCTGAACCAAGTTTGTAAAAGGGAACTTGATTTGCCAAATGGTTGGGCGGCCATCTTGGATGGCCTGGTTGTCATGAAAGCAACTTAGTCTCCAGAGGCACTGAACGGACGGGGCCGAAATTTTGGAGATATGATATTGATGACTAAGGGCCATTAAAGTTTGTTCAAGAGAAGTTGATACATAAAGAAACATGGCTTCTGTTTTCTTGTTACAAGTCTGCTAAGGCAGCAACAGCACACAGTCAAATTAGTTTCAAAATATTCAACAGCATGTTTATTAAATAGCAAAGAATTACAAAGACATGCAATTCATACATGTCTGACTATTTGAGATTTGAAGATGGTCTATATGGAACCCTTTGTGATGTAATGATTGTGACGTCATCATACATGTACATGAGCTGAGCTGATTATGACATCATACGAGGTCGGATTATGGGTGGATACTCTGGAAAGGTGAATTAGATCACATGCAGGCTGATGTCACAAACAAAATTCCTAATGCTTATCAAGGTCCATCATGAACATTTATTAGTCCTGCAAGTGTACCAATTATATGTCGTTACTATTTAATAAACAGTCTGTTAAATATTTAGAAACTAATTTGACTGGGCGCTGTTGTGGGCATAGGCAGTAATCGCACCCAGTGAAATTAGTTTCAAGATATTCAACAGCTTACCTACAGGTGTAGTTATCTAGATATTGGGATTCTGGGAATTCATGGTTCGATCAATCCCAACATGCGCAAAGTGTGGGCGGAGCTTAGCTAGAAATAGGCATAACTAGATAGGGATGGGTCCCTTTATTGACCAATGAAATTCTGAGAAACCAGTCACCTAGCTGCTCCATATTTGCTATTATCTGTGTTCACCATGTTTTGTTTCAGGCAACCATAGAGACTTACAATGCTCATCCTGTAGCAATTCTCACCACTCATAAGCACTGGTAATAAACAACGCATACTTTATTTCTCTCGTGAATGAGGTGTTTCAAGACCATTAAGATATATTGTAATGTGTATTCGTGTCTGTCCGTTTGTACGCACATGTGTTTTCACATCAAGAGTATACTTACCTCCCTAATACTTTTGATATTGCTAAATATTGGCTTTCACTCAATAAAACACTCAGATTAAAAACAGTTAGGTGCCCCTACTGGGCAGGTAGTCAGAGGTAGTCCGGCGGATGCCAGCCCCACCACCGCGCATGCGCCGACTACTACTGCCTCTTTGCTAATTTATTGGCAAAGGATTCACATGCGCTTGCAGTTATCTACAAGTTTTCTACGCGTTTGAGCCTATTTTCACGTCTGTTGAGTTCAATTCTATTGAGGAAAGATGTCAGAGAGAACGAATTCACCAGAGGAGGGGACTGGAGCTCTTTATCAGGTGATTTCAATGATATTCTAGCGAGTTTTTTCCCCGGTGTAATGTGTTTCCGGGACTCGCGCTTACCGTGATAGCGCCTGTTTGAGTTGGGTTTTTCCAACATGGTGCTTTATAAGACTAAATTCTCTTTGTGTTTATGTCCACAGGTATCAGTTTGGATTATTGGTGGACTTCTCAGCACAGGAGGGTTTGTTTCTCTCCACCACGGTTCCATTTCCTACTAATACTGTTAGGTTATCTAACCAAAAAGTCTATGTTCAGTGAGTTGGAGGCTTACTATAAAGGTCTTCTCACTTTGCCCTCTTGATCCAATTCCTTCCCCCAAGGTGGAGAGAGTGAAGAGGCGTAGTCTTGGTGGAGTGCTCCAGTGCATCACGGTGGATGGTTTGTCTATACATGGTGTCAGGTATCTAATTAATGATATGAGGTAATATGAATTATTTGAAAAAATAATGACTGTTTTTTTACCATTGTTATCATTCTGTATCTGATGATGTGTAGTCTGAATATCCTTTTGCGGATGTTCTGGTTATGAATACAATTCGTCCTTGCACTTGGATGATTGTTGCAGACCGATTAATTTCTGTTAAGGGATTGATGACGTCATAATCGGCCTTGCTCTTTATTAACATTTAAAGTTTTGTCCAACGCTGGTTTCTTCTTGATTAGTGATCTTTATGATCCTGTCCCTCTCTTTTAGTTTGGTTTTGAGTTTTCTAACCGTAACTATCTTGCTCATTGTCCTCGTCCTTTGTCCTGTTTCAGAGACCTGGTTGCCCGTCCTGTGGTCGGTTTTTAAAGGACCGTTTTGCACCGCATTTGTGTTTTAGCTGCAGTCCCTGTGGACCGTTGCTAAAATGCGATGTCTGTAAGCAGTGGGGGGGTGAGCTAATGGCTGATTTTTTGTCGTTACAGGCAAGGGAGAAGGTGATGGAAGAGGAGAGGAAGGCGAAGAAGGAGGGTGGTAAGAAAGGTAAGAGGAAGGCCTCATCCGCGGTGGATATGGAGGCCTTCCGGTCCGAATATGTTGGGAGAGATGCAGAGGACAATAAAGGATTTGGTCCCAGAGTTGCTTCGCAGCATGCTTCCTGGGCCAGGTCCTTTGTTGTCCTCAGCATCTGTTTCTGAGCAGGTGATCCCCGCCTCTGAATCCGAGTTCCATAGGTCCGTTCCGTTGTTCGAGGGGGATTCAGAGGTGGCCCCGTTGATGGGGGCGGTCCACGACCCTGGCAGCAGGCTTGGTGCCGCGCCGAGGGGCCGTGGACAACGGTTGTTGCTGGGACCCGCGGTCTGCTCATCAGACCCTGGGTATCCGCGCGCCGCGGGTGTCAAAGCCTCCTATGGCACCTTCCCTGGCCAGTCCGGGTTAGCTCTCTTTGCTGACCCGGAGCCTAACCTTTCTGGCCAGGAGGAAGAGGATTACCTGCTATGGTCGCCGTCTGGGGACGTGGCCATGGAGTACGACGTCTGTGCACCCCTCGCGGGGAATACAGGCGACGTGTTCCATGGTTCTACTCACGCAGGAGTAGAATTCACGGTCCAGAAGGTGACCCTGGGCGGTGCTGATGGCCACGGTTACCGCATACCTCGGCTTGCCGAGAGTATCGCTGGTGCTGGCCAGGGCCGTGGTGGGGCGGTGTCTACCCCGCGCTCTACCACGGCGCCTGCTCCTGGTCAAGCCAGGGAGTTTAGCATGCCTGTTCTTTCGGGCCCGCATGCTTTCCCTGGCTTGCCAGGGGTATCAGCATATCCGCCGTCTAGTACAACTGCGTGCGCTCAGGAGGAAGACGAAGGCCCTCGTCTAGTAGAGCGCTCGCAGTTAGCCACGGAGGAGGATTGGTCGGACGCTTGCCAGTGGCTGGTAAGTGTTCGGCCAGATCTGCCCGTGGAGCAGTCGGCGAGCCAGCGTGACCATAGGCCGTGGTTAGCTGGTAAGCCGACTGCCACCGCTATGCCATCTCTGCCGCTGGCTGAGCATGTCGTTGACATGTTCGAGGCGGCAGAGACGTCCATTAAGGCGAATGGGCGTCTTGCGAAGGCCCCTCGGGAGGTGGCTAGGCGTTGCCGCATCGTTCCCCTGGATTACCAGCGGTACGGTGTGGTGCCTAAGCCCAGCGTAGATGATCGCGTGGCTTTGGGCGAAGATGCGCGGCCAGGCTCCCGTTCTGACACGGGTGTCCTGTGCTCGAACGCGTTGCGTTCGGCTAATACCGCGCTGCGTGATGCGGAGGAGAGTGGGAGAGCGTCGATTGCTGCTCTGTCCCACGTCTCCCAGCTGTTACAGGGGGTGGTAACAGCATCCGCTTCACGCCAGCCAAGCCCGGTCACAGTCCAGAGAGCCATCCAGGATGGTATCAACCTGGCTCTGGACTGTTTGACGCGGGCGGTGACCAGGAGTGTCCGGGCGAGGCGCACGTTTGCCCTTGACAATCTGTGCCCGTCCCAGGACCTGTATAATAGGCTGCTGCGAACTCCTATGACAGGTCCTGGTCTCTGGAGGTGAGGGATGTAGGCACCTCCAGGAGACGGTGACTCTGGTCAACAACCAGAGGGCGCTGCGTGAGCAGTTTGAGGTGCTCCGGCGGGAGCGCGTTCGCGCAGCACCCCCTGCGTATCGTCCCCTGCAGGCTCGAGGTGGCGCTGGCCAGGTCAGAGGCCAGCCACCAGCGCAGCGTCGGTCTAGGCCGCGTGCGATTCGGCCAGCGGCGAGGGGGGCGCAGGCTCCCCGGGAGCAGCCAGCCAGGCAGCCACCCACGCACCGTGGTGCGCGCGGTGCTGGGCGTGGCACGCGGGGATCTGGTCGCGGTAATCGGGCCTGATGGGCCGGTTACCGCGGTGGGAACCACTCCGGTGTTTCAGGCCGAGAAGACAGTGCCACTCTCGCACTCCTTATGTCCACCTCTCTCCCTAGGTGGACCGGTGGGCGGCCGTTTGGCCGGCCACTTGCCAGAGTGGAAGCGGTTGACTCAGGACCGTTTAGTCTTGCGATGGCTTTCAGTCGGGTATCGTCCCGAGTGGATGACAGGCCCGCCATCACGACTGTCTCTCGTGCCGATCTGGACTCCGATTCCGAGGGATCCAGATCAAAGGTTGTGTATAGAGGACGAAATAAATTCCCTCATACAAAAGGAAGCCATTCAGCCGGCGCAGAGGTGCCCGGGCTTCTATTCAACCGTGTTCTTAGTAATGAAAAACACCGGAGGGTGGAGGCCAATTCTCAACCTCAAGCCATTGAACAAGTTCATAGAGATGCCCAGTTTCAAGATGGAGACTGTGCGCTCGGTGTTGGCGGGGTTAGAGCGAGGAATGTGGACAGCGTCAATAGATTTGAAGGATGCTTATTTCCACATTCCCATAGAGAGGAGTTTCCGTCGCTTCCTGAGATTTGCATTCCAGGGCAGACAGTGGGAATTCAGGGTATTACCCTTCGGAATTTCTACGGCTCCTCGGGTCTTCACCCATGTGGTTCTCGCGATCACTGCATACCTCCGCAGGAGAAGCATAGCAGTCCACACGTACATAGACGACTGGCTGTTGAAAGCACACACCCGGGAAACGTTATCGGCCAATCTGGAGATTGTTTTGAAAACTCTCACAGACTTGGGCTGGATAGTCAATTTTCAAAAATCAGAGCTAACTCCATCCCAGAAGTTTGTTTACCTGGGCATGTTCTTCGATCTGGAGAGGGGATATGTTTATCCCACTCAGGAGAGGGTTCAAAGACTCATCTCAGTAATACAGTCGGTGTGCGACAGTCGTCATGTCCTGGCACGGGTTTACTTGAGAATGCTGGGGTTGATGGTTTCATTGGAACCAGTCATTCCGCAGGCCGCCTTGCGCAGGCGCCCGATCCAGTTGTTTCTCATGACACAGTGGACTCAGAGTTCAGGTTCGCTGGACTCGAACGTGTCAGTGTTGGCGCCTCTGATTCACCACCTGCAATGGTGGTTGAATACAGAGAATATCTTGCCGGGGTTTTTTGCTAACCCCTCCCCACCCTCAGGTGACTGTGTAGACAGATGCATCGATGGAGGGGTGGGGAGCTTGTCTGGAAGAGTCCACAATATCAGGGCTTTGGGATCTGGATCAGTCCAAGGAACATATCAATCTACTAGAGCTAAGAGCAGTAGTCCTGGGCCTGGAACATTTCTTACAGAAAGCTCAGGGCAAGATTGTTCTAATTCGTTCAGACAACTCAACAGTAGTGACTTACATAAACCGCCAGGGCGGAACGAAGTCGCCCAGTCTCTGTATGATGACATGGAAACTGCTTTGTTGGTGCCTAGATCATGGGATCACCTTGAAGGCAGTTCATATTCCGGGAAGGCTAAATCTGCTAGCAGACTCATTGAGCCGAAGGATGAGTGTTTTACCCACGGAATGGCAACTAAATCAATGTGTGGCGGATCGTCTGTTCGACCATTGGGGGAAACCCAACATCGATTTGTTCGCAACGAAGAAGAATGCGAAGATGACGACGTACGTCTCTCCGATTCCAGACCCAAGCGCTTTCGCAACAGATGCGTTAGCTATCAGCTGGGGGGGAATGTATGCATACGCATTCCCTCCAGCAATCCTGATTCCAAAGGTGTGCCAAGTGCTTCTGATCGCCCCGGATTGGCCAAGCCGATCGTGGTATACGGATCTGCTGGACCTTCTGGTCTGCAGTCCGGTTCCTCTGCCTCTGATGGACGACCTTATCTTCCAGGGCAAGGCCCTTCACGACAATCCGTCAATGTTCAGATTGACTGCGTGGATGTTGTCAAGGAATCTAGAGTTAAGGAGGGCTTTTCTGAGCAAGCGGCCATGTTTATGGCCAAAGCCAGGAGGGGGTCAACCTCCAGAGCATATAATTATAAAATCAACAGATTTGCAGAGTGGTGCTCAAAAAGATGTATTGATCCAATGGACTCATCTATTCAGGTAGTGGCTGATTTCCTCTGTCACCTATATGATGCCTATAGCCTCAAGCCTAACTCTATTGCTGGTTACAAATCAGCATTAATGACTGTTATCCCTTGCTTGGCTAATAGGGGGAGTGATGAAGTAAGTACATTAAATGTATTAATTAAAGGCATGGGCAATCTAAGACCAAGGAATCCTCCACTGATTCCGTCTTGGAGTTTATCTCTGGTGCTTCAGGTACTAGGAGATAAGCCTTTTGAACCACTTAGTTCCATTTCTATGAAAATGTTAACGCTTAAAACTGTATTTTTAATTGCTGCGGCCTCGGCAAGGCGTAGGAGTGAGATTCACGCCTTATCAGCCGAGGATGACCGTTTTGTGGTTACAGGGGAAGGCCTTAAGCTTCTACCTAGGATTAATTTCTTGGCTAAGAATCAGTCATTGAAATATCCAGGTCAACCTATTTTTTTGCCATCTTTAACTAGATATGATCCTAATTCTAAAGCATTGTGCCCCGTCCGGGCGCTGCTCCGGTACAAACAGCGTACTTCGGAGTGGCGTACCGACCTATCAGCGTTATGGTTGTCATATATTGAACCCCATGGCAGGGCGTCTAAGGACACCATTTCTAGGTGGATTGTGGAGTGTATTCAGTTTTGTCACAAATCCGCCACCGGGAGACAGGTTGATGTGGCCAAGGCTCACAGTGTCCGCGGTGTCGTGGCATCCACTGCCCTGTTTAGTGGGGTCCCTGTGGATGACATTATGTCCGTGGCTCAGTGGCACTGTGAGTCAAGTTTTACAGACCATTACCTCCGTGACACCTCTAACCCTCTCGCCTTGTCGATTTTGAAACATTAATCGCTTTTACATTTTGTGAGGAGTGCTTCCGCATTGCTTATATACTTCGCAATTTAGCGATGGTAACAACCACTTGTCGGGACTGCATCAGGCTTCTCTACTGGGATCATGATGACAGCTTCCAAGTTCAACAAGGTCAGTCTTGTTCATGTGTTGTTCATTGTTACTTGTATTGTCACGTTACCCATTATTATTAATATGGTGATGGTTTATGTGGGAGGTGGTTCATCATAGAGAGTATACGAAAATGGAGCCTTTTCGTCTCTGTCCTATAGTACTTGGCACTAGTACGTAGAGAGCGTATAGGACATTGAGGTCATCTAGAGTTTCTCCCAGGAGGGGGGGGGGGGAGCGCATATGACATTCGGTCATCTCTCATGCATCGGTTGTGTTATCCGATGGTTTGTCAAATCCTGACTGTGTTCTCACACATTTCAGACGTCATAAGTGCCTTAAACGCATGAAAGCGTATAGGGAAGAGCTGGTCTTTTGACCTCGCCTCCCTCCCGCCAGATTCACTTTCGAATTCTGGCAATATCAAAAGTATTAGGGAGGTAAGTATACTCTTGATGTGAAATAAACGAAATCAAGGATTTCTTTTTTCACGAGAGAGTTGAAACTTACCTCCCTAGATACGGACCCGGCCTCTCCACCCCACAGAGGCTCGGTCTTCAGGCTCTTGGTAGTTGCATGTGTTAGCCAATAAATTAGTCAGAGGCAG
This sequence comes from Chaetoderma sp. LZ-2023a, assembly GCA_034401795.1. Taxonomy (NCBI): domain Eukaryota; kingdom Metazoa; phylum Mollusca; class Caudofoveata; order Chaetodermatida; family Chaetodermatidae; genus Chaetoderma; species Chaetoderma sp. LZ-2023a. The sequence continues at coordinate 1,350,702 of CM067365.1, forward strand.
TAGTAGTCGGCGCATGCGCGGTGGTGGGGCTGGCATCCGCCGGACTACCTCTGACTACCTGCCCAGTAGGGGCACCTAACTGTTTTTAATCTGAGTGTTTTATTGAGTGAAAGCCAATATTTAGCAATATCAAAAGTATTAGGGAGGTAAGTATCAACTCTCTCATGAAAAAAGAAATCCTTGATTTCGTTTAGTGTGTGTGTGTGTGTGTGCGTGCGTGCGTGCGTGCGTGTGTAATATCGGTTTTCAATATGGTATATCCCGCAGCCCTAAATTTGAATAAACCTGTTAATTTTGTGGTTGAAAGGTCAAAGGTCACGATTACCAAGTTAAGGAAATTGGTTGTGTTTGTGAATGATAACTAAAGTTCTACTGAAGGGACATTTTTACCAAACTTGGCCTGTGTGTTCCCCTTGGGGTACATGTACTTGGAATCCTAGTAATTTTGATGTCAAAGGTCAAGGTTATGCTGACCCAATTAAGGAAATTGTGATTACTTTCAAATAATATGTGTTTTATAGCTGAGTGAATGTCAGCAGTGCAGTGCGTACTTGCATACATAACTAAGCATGAGCACAACATGTTGTTATATGCTGTATCAATTAAGTTACATGTTTTTTGCATCCAATTAGCATTGTTCATTGTTCCAAATTGCAAGCACTATGTATAGATAGTGATTGATTGATTCTTTTCAGGGACCACTGTGGTGGTAATCAGGACATGAGTCGCGCGTTCCCTGATATTAGAATATATGGTGGAGGATTGGACAAGGCGGCAGCCGTCACGCAGTAAGTTATTGTATTAGCAAACAGCAGCTTCATGTTAACTGATGTCACAATCAAATGATGTAGTTCTGTCACGAAAATCCAAAATTCTGTTATGACAATGTACAAGTTATATGTCAATGGTGAATTTACAAGTTATTAAACATTCTGTTGCATATATTGAAACTAATTTTACTGGGAGCTATTGCTGCCATTGGAAGCAAGAGCTCCTAGTCAAATTAGTTTCAAGATATTCAAAAGCTTACTATTATAGATACCTTGAAATTTACATTCTGAGAATTGAGGTTTTGATGTCTGCGCTAAGTTCGCGAAACTTCCTAAATGAGGTCAGTCTACTACCACCTAATAAGACTGATCGGTTATTATCATCCTACTAATATACTGTCAATCACATAGATTGACATTCGTGTCCCGCAGGCTCTCCATCGATATTGGCACGGAGCCACGCCTCTATTTTTAGATTTATAGTGAGATTGAAGTAGGCAGAAATCTGATTGTCTACCTGAAAACCGGCAGTCAACATAGCGAGAAATCGTGGGTTTGCAAGTACGGCCTCAAACAGTGAAGCGATGTGAGTGGGCGTATGTTAGTACGATGCTGCTTTGGAGGAGTTCAAGGCTTTTCTCTCTTGTCCTGTGATATGGTTGTTTTCATTTAAATGGCCACTCCTCCCTACCCAACAATTCTCTTTCAAATTCCGGGTATATCAAGAGTATGATCCATGGTAAGTATACTCCTGAAGTAAATTCAAATAAAATCCCAAATTTCTTTATTTTACCAGGAAGTTGATAATTATCATGGTGATGTGACCCGTCCTTGCCTCCCCAGGACATGTCACTTATAGCTGTCAAATCGCAATTATAACCAATCCTGTCACTGAGCATGCACACTTGTGCTTCCTGTAGTTAGACGTGACACACTTGTGCTTCCTGTAGTTAGACACACTTGCGCTTCCTGTAGTTAGACACACTTGCGCTTCCTGTAGTTAGACATGACACACTTGTGCTTCCTGTAGTTAGACATGACACACTTGTGCTTCCTGTAGTTAGACATGACACACTTGTGCTTCCTGTAGTTAGACACACTTGCGCTTCCTGTAGTTAGACATGACACACTTGTGCTTCCTGTAGTTAGACGTGACAGCAGGTCCACCTGCCTTATGTGAGCAGGATTTATTAATTATTCTGTATTATAGAGATCTGATATAAATTATACCAGTATATATCAAGAGTATGGTGAATGGTAAGTATCAACTCACTTGTAAAAAAGGGAAGTCTGAGTGTAATTCAAAAGCTCGGCTGACATGTCTAAATGGTTCGAATTCAGGCAAAATATCTGCTCCCATTGGAGTCAATAGAAATGAAGCAAAGGCGGGTTTAAATGCCTTTTAAAATATTTGTATAATTCATTTTTGGCATGTGAGCTATTTTACTGAGCAGCATTTGATAAGTATCTGTTCTGTTTGTTTAACCCGTTAACGGTCAAGCCGGGCAAAAACGGTCTCCGCAGTGGACTTGAGGAATGTCCAAATTTACTAAGAGAACACAATTACTGAAAATTGACCACTGAAACACCTGGTTCGATAACTAGACTAGTCATTTCTACTTCGAATAATACTTACCAGATGTACTATTATGATAATGTCTATTATCTAGTCTAGCTCAAAATAAACAATTAAAACTCCGCACTCTCCTGGTCCTGCCCATACTGTGTCCGGGAATACCATAGCCGCAGGTACCGAGTCAATTCCCAATCACAGTCAGATTCGTCTATTTTGCGCTTATTGAAAGTCGCGTGTTTTGTGCTCTCTATATTAATTGGAATTAAGCTAGTTTAGCGTGTTTTTTCGATAAACCATCGCTGGCTTCATGGAGGAACTTGGGAAATCATCACAGGGGCAGGTTGTATCAATCTAAAATTTATACATTCGTGCCATAATGACTGTTTGAAATTTCCTTAAATTGGCACATTTTTTATAATGATAGCCATTGTTGGAGTCGCTTCTGTACCCGTTAACTTTTAGTTTTAATTCGGGTACTCGGTTAATTTTCTCTTGCGACTCGGTTCCTCTAAGATGGATGCGTCCTTGGCCAAGATGGCGGCGCCCATGAATTATGTCGTTCTTGGCTTGGTGTATCCAGGCACTCTGTTGTCGCCGATTTTAGCTCTCGCTTAGTTGTCGAGGGTGTTTGTAGTGATCGACGACTTATTCTTGGTTATTTAACGTTAGTTAAAGGCTGAGTTGTGTTTTTTTTTTAATTTTCACTCAAAAAAAAGTTTCAAATATTTCCTGCCTAAGACTTGTTATCATTAAATTGAGAGAAAGTTAATGTGTTTAAGAAATCTTAACTAGCAAGTCTATTGTGCGTATTGCTCGTCATTGGTTGTCATGTGCAGCGTTTTAATTCTTCTCTGTGTTCGCAGAAACTGAAGAACTCGGACTCGTTGTGCCGCAAGTGCAACAGGTTCATGAAACGGAAGTACCTGGGTCATCACTGTGTGGCGTGCGCTAAGTGTAAGGTCGGGAGCCCTTGTGATGTGTGCGTCAAGTGGTCGTCGGAATTGGTGGCGGAGTTTGACAAGGATCGACGGGCGAGGCTGGAGCATATCGAGAAGGATAAGGCAGTGAAGCTGCAGCAGGTTTCGTTGCTGGGTCTGGAAGGTCGGCTGAATGAGAGGATGGATTCAGCACTGGGCGTATGGGCGGCCCAGTTCAAGGCTATGTTTGACTCGTTGCAGTCCACGGTCCCGGTGAGGCAAGCTGGTGCAGGACAACCATTAGGTGGTCTGGCTAGTTCTGCTGAGGGTCATGCACCTGCCCCTTCTCTGTCCTTGGCTCAAGAGCCGACGATAGAGGAGGAAGATTTGCTGCTGAGGGAAGATTCCGGCATGCCGGATCTTTCAATGACGGCGATGCCTAGTACGTCCCAGGGGTCGCCCTCGGGATTTGTACGGGTTTGCCAGGCGGATGGTGATGTCGACGTTCCGTCGGGCATTTTTCATCCGCGATTTGTGCAACCGGATATGCCGGCGGAGCCGTGGTTTGCGGTTCCTGCGGCTATCCCGGCGGCGTTAGGTGCGGCTCCTATCGGAGTGACAGTGCCAGCCGTAATTGAGGCCGTCAGAGTCCCGGATCCCGTGTTGGAGCCGATGGACTGCGGCGAATCCGTATCTGGCGATTCGTTGGATACTGGTGCCGCTGGTAGTCGCGCTATGGATGCGCTCTGTCCTGGCAGAGACGTGTATCGTAGCGTTCAGCAAGGATCGTCGGTGGCCCTCTCATCTAAGGGAGAGAGGGAGGATGAAAACGGGAGTTCTTTGATGGACGATTCCGCTTTCTGCACCGAAGCTGAATGGGTGCAGGTTCTTGGATGGATGACCAATCGTCTCGGGTTGGCATCTGATCTAGGATCTCAGCGCGATCCGGCGATGGAACGGATGTCAGAGCGTGCGGCTAGCGCTCTGTCCAGTGGCTCTTCTGCCATGCCTACACTCCCGCTGGACACGCAAACTTCTGACATGTTGGAAGTTGCGGCATACCGTCTGGTTCAGCCAGACTATGCGTTGCCCAAGGCCCCGAAGGAGATAAGGAGTAGGGTCCGGTTTCCGGAGCAGGCTTATCATCAGTACGCCAGGGTTCCGCGGCTTTCCGTTCCGGAACGTGAGGCGCTGAATAGGCCGTTGGCTGGGAAGGCCAAGGGGCGGTCACGTCCTTTGGTTTCTCAGACCAACAAAGACCCGTTCAATGAGCTTACACTCATTGAGGATGCGGCTAGGGCAGCCATGGCTGCGCTGTCGCACGGGTGTACCGTCTTGCAGGGTATGCTGGACTGCACGGCGGAAGGCGGACATGTGCCAGAGGCTGCTCCCGGAGTTGTTCGGGACACCATGCGCCTGTCTCAGGATTGCCTGGCCAGGGTAATCACGAGAACTTTGGCAGAGCGACGGAGAATGGTTCTCGATTGTGTGGAACCAGGACCAGAGATGAGGGCTGCGTTATCTTCTGCGCCTTTCATAGGTCCAGGCTTGTTCGGCGGCTCGGCACGACAAGCGCTCTCTAAGGTTGCGTCAATGGTGGCGGAGCAAGAAGTGGTCGGCAAGTCGTGGAAGTCGACCAAGAGGACTCAGCCGCAACAGTCCTACCGTCAGCACAGGCAGGAGCAGCAGAGACAGCGTCCTAGATCGCCCTTCCGTCCTTCTGCCCGTGATGCCCATAGGCCATCCGGAGCACAAGGGCCTGGCCGTTCGTCCGCATACAAGCCCTCTAGTAAGAGGCCGTATGAGGACGACAGGAAGGGTGGCGGTTCGGGCCGAGGCGGCTACCGTAAGGATAGCCGTGGCGGCGGTTCCGGACCGTCATACCACAAGAAGCCGCGGGGCGGCCGTGGGGCTCGTTCCTGACGGGTTTCCGGCGGAACCAATACCGGCGGCTTTGGAAACAAATGGAGTCGAGAATCTTCACCCAAACGATTTAGCGTCTTGTCGGCTAATCTCGACCGACAACTGTGTGCAGATTCCTTCCGTCGGAGGCAGACTTCGGCTATTCCTAAACCAATAGGAACAGGTCGTGCGCGACTGTTTAGTCTGTCAGTGGATAAGAAACGGCTACGATCCGGACTGGCTCATCCATCAATCGTTAGTTCCGTTAACCTCAACTCCAATATGGACTCCTATTCCAAGGGAATTAGACCGTCTAGTCGCCATTCAGTCAGAGATAGAATCGCTTCGTCAGAAGAATGCGATTCACCTAGTCACCGATCAGTCATCGCTGGGCTTCTATTCGATCATGTTCCTAGTTCCGAAGCGTACCGGAGGGTGGAGACCAATTCTCAATCTCAAACCGTTGAACAAATTTATCCTTTCTCCCAGATTTCAGATGGAGACGGTAGCAGCGGTAATGACAGGGCTGAGGAAAGGCATGTGGGCGGTATCGATAGATCTGAAGGATGCTTATTTTCATATTCCAATGTCAATTCCTTTTCAGAAGTACCTGCGATTTGCATTCCAAGACAATGTTTGGGAATTCAGTGCTCTTCCCTTCGGCCTGACCACGGCTCCGAGGGTCTTCATCAAGGTGGTTCTCGCCATGACTTCTTTACTTCGCAGGAGAAACATAGCTGTTCACACTTACATAGACGACTGGCTGCTAAAGGCGGGGAATCCAGTCACTCTGCGCAGCAATCTGATAGTAGTCCTAGACTTGTTAAAGAAGCTAGGATGGATTGTGAATCTAGAGAAATCAGAACTGACTCCATCCCAGGAGTTTGTTTATCTGGGAATCTTTTTCAATCTCCGGGACGGCGTAGCTTTTCCGGCGGAGAGCAGAGTCAGAAGCCTGATTGCAGTGTTGGAGTCGGTTTCTCTAGGAGCGTATCTGACGGCGCGTCAATTTCTCAGAATACTGGGTTTGCTAGTATCTCTGGAGAAGGTGGTGCCATATACGGCACTCAGGCGCAGGCCGATTCAGATGTATTTGATGTCGTTCTGGTCACAGAGAACAGATCCGTTATCTCTGAGAATACCAGTAAAAGAACCATTGATATTCCACCTTCAGTGGTGGTTATCGGAACAGAATCTCCTGCGAGGTGTTCCTCTACAACCTCTTCAACCTCAGATGTCCATATTCACGGATGCATCATTGACAGGTTGGGGAGCGGTATTGGACAATCAGTCAGTGTCAGGGGAATGGGATCGGACCAATGCGCAGAAACATATCAATGTGCTCGAGCTATTAGCGGTGGTATTTGCACTGCAGAAGTTCGAGAGTCTAATTCGAGACAAGATTGTCCTAGTAAGGACAGACAACTCAACAGTGGTGTCTTATTTGAACCGCCAAGGCGGCGGGACGAGATCACCAGAGTTGTGTATGATGGTTTGGAACCTTCTGCTGTGGTGCCAAGAGAGGAATATTATTCTTCGGGCAGCACACATTCCAGGAAGATTGAACATCTTAGCGGATGCTCTCAGTCGAAGGACGGTTTGTCGTCCGACGGAATGGCAGCTCAACCAAGTGGTAGCGGAGGTTCTATTCAAACAATGGGGCAAGCCAAATGTCGACCTATTTGCGATGAATCAGAACGCAAAGATGGTCACTTACGTGTCACCGATCCCAGACCCGTTAGCTCTAGCAGTAGATGCACTGGCGGTAAGTTGGAAGGGAATGTACGCATATGCGTATCCTCCAACAATTCTCATCCCGAAAGTTCTGGTGAAGATAAGAGAGGGGATGTGCCAAGTACTACTGATCGCCCCTTATTGGCCAGGCCGATCATGGTTTACGGATCTGCTGGACCTTCTGGTCTGCAGTCCAGTCCCTCTTCCAGACACAAGAGATGTAATCTCTCAGAACAAGGGTCTGTACCTTCACGACAGACCAGAAATGTTCAAATTGACTGCATGGATGTTGTCAAGCAGCGTGCAATTGAGGATGGCTTTTCTGAGCAAGCAGCGAAGTTTGTTGCTTCAGCCAGAAGACTTTCAACCACAAAGACATATAATTATAGAATCAACAAATTTGCACAGTGGTGTGAGAGAAGAGATATTGATCCCTTTTCTGCATCTGTTCAACACGTAGCAGATTTTATCTGTCATTTATACGAAGTTGACAAACTTGTACCTTCTACCCTAGCAGCATATAAGTCTGCATTAGCTTCAGTCATTCCTAGTCTCACCATTGAGGGAGTGGAGAATGACACCTTGAATGAAGTTATCAAAGGAATGGGCAATCTGCGACCCAGACAGCTAGTTCCTATCCCATCATGGAATCTATCTCTTGTTCTACAGGTTTTAGGGCATGCTCCCTTTGAACCGATTAGATCTATTGACATTAAACTGTTAACTATTAAATCAGTTTTCTTGGTTGCAGCAGCGTCGGCGAGAAGGAGAAGCGAGATTCATGCGCTTTCTGCTGAACAAGACCGTTTTGTCGTCACGGGTGAAGGTTTAAGATTACTTCCACGTCTTTGTTTCCTGGCAAAGAATCAGTCACTTAAATATCCAGGACAGCCGATCAATTTGCCAAGTTTAACTAGACATGACCCAAATTCTTGTGCTTGGTGTCCTGTCAGATGTCTGAAGATGTATAAGAAACGTACTTCTGAGTGGAGAGACGACCCGAAATCTCTGTGGTTATGTCTCAAAGCTCCCCATTTACGTGCTTCGAAAGATACTATTTCTCGTTGGATAATTGACGCTATTCAGATGTCGCACAAGATCAGATTGATCGTGCGAATGCCCATGAGGTCCGAGCACTAGCAGCATCATCGGCCCTTTATATGGGTGTCTCATTAGAGCAGGTGATGTCTGTAGCACAATGGCATGCCGAGTCGTCATTCACTGATTTCTACCTTCGTGACATCTCCAGCACACTTAATCCAGTAGCCGTCGCCAATCTGTCAAACCTAAACTAAGCCACGTCCGACCACTACTTCGCACACATCACAAAAGTCTTCCGCCTACACTAACCAAGCGCTATGCACATGACTGAGTACGACCGTGGATTGGGCCTAGCTCCTGTGATGATCAAGAACAGATCGACCACTCAAAAATGGTGAGTGTTTACATTAATTAAGTGACTATAAATATGTTTACTTCCAGTCGAAATACCAGACTGAGTAAGTGAATGGTCTGGTACAAGAGTATATTTATCCTCTCATACAGACATGAGACTCATTCCAATTTGAAAATCTAATCGATATACTGATAGTTTTTTTCAAAAATTGAAGTTGTAGTAGCTTCTTTGCACTCTACTGGACTGCCCTAGCTGAGACTTGGGGCTGACACGGGTCTGGTGGGTGTTGCATCCCCATGGACATCCCTCTGGTTTTGTGCGGACAAAAGAGGGGGGGAGCGCGGTCTAGACCATAGAAGTTTAGCACTCTATGAGTCAGATAGCAGAACCCAAGCGTATGCCAGGGTTTTAGTCTCTTCACAACCTTCTCTGTTGGATGGTTGATGAGTGCTGGTTCGAGCCTCACCTCCTCCCACCGGCATTTCCTGGCTGTCGAAATCCGGAGTTTATCATAATAGTACATCTGGTAAGTATTATTCGAAGTAGAATCAAAAAAGCATCCGCTTTTGTTTCTACGAGAATTCTTAATACTTACCAGATGTACTATGGCCCTTCCTCAGCCGCCCCGCTGAGGTGAGGCTGAGCTGCTTTCGCAGTTTGCCAAGGCAAATATAAGACGAATCTGACTGTGATTGGGAATTGACTCGGTACCTGCGGCTATGGTATTCCCAGACACAGTATGGGCAGGACCAGGAGAGTGCGGAGTTTTAATTGTTTATTTTGAGCTAGACTAGATAATAGAAATTATCATAATAGTACATCTGGTAAGTATTAAGAATTCTCGTAGAAACAAAAGCGGATGCTTTTTTGATTCAGTGGTAAATTTTCTAAAATAGTCTTCTCCTGGCCTGCAAATTGATATTAACTAAGCAAACTCTTGCTTTTCTTAAACAATCTTGACCATTAAATGATTTAGTTTTGTGAACTCGGCACAGTCCTCAAAAGGTTGAAATATTTCTGTTTTGCTTTAATTGCAGTCCTGTTGCGGATGGCGATGTTCTTGAATTTGGACCAATGAAATTCAATGTGAAACTCACACCTGGTCACACTGTAGGTCATGTGGTATACTTACTCGATGGAGCTCCGTTCGGTGCACCAGACTCCTTATTTAGTGGTGACCATTTGTTCCTGGGAGGCTGTGGTATGTAATATATAGTCAACCCTGTTTTAGCCATTTGGTAGTTAAAACTTATCAAGAATGTTCATTTGTTGACCTAGAGAGGAATAGTTCACTGCAATCACTAGCAAGTCGGTTGAGTGGTAAACTTTCAAAGATTTTCTTATCCTGGTCTGCTAATTGCTGTTTATCATGATGGCTGCAGATGCCAGTTTCACTTCAAGAGTATACTTACTGTACCTCCCTAACACTCTTTCATATTCCCAAATATCGAGTTACACTCAATAAACACTCAGATTAAAAAAGTTAGGTGCCCGTACTGGCCAGGTAGTCAGATGACAGTCCGGCGGATGCCAGCTCCAACCTTGCGCATGCGCAGACTAGCACTTCCTCTTTTCCAATTTATTGGCAAAAGAGACACAGGCAAATTTTGCATATGCTAAAGTTTCTGCTGTCTCTTCACTCGTTTGATTGAAATTCATCTGAATTACCGTGTCTGAGCACGCTAAGTCGCCTGAGGATGTACAGGGACCGTGTTATCAGGTGATTTCAATTCAATTACATATTTGTCTAATTTAGCATTTTAGTCCCTTGTGTAATGTGTTTCCGGGATTCGCGATTAGACGTGATAGTCGCCATTAAAATGGTGCTATGAAATACTAATCTCTCTTTGTGTTTGTGTCCACAGGTATCTATCTATGATTGAAAAAGGACAGCACATCTTCAGAGGGTTTGTTTTTCTCTCCACCAAGGTTACATTTCCCATTAAAATTTTACATGTAGGAACAAAATTTATGCCCAGTGACTTGGAGCTTTCGTAAGAAGATCTCACTTTGCCCTCTTGGTCCATTTCCCTTCCCCTTATAGTGGAGAGATTTAAGAGGTCATAGAGAATGGTGGAGCATCCAGTTCATGTGATCGGGTAGTATGCTATGCTAAAGAAGCAGGTATTCTAGTGTTATTATATTAGGCACTTCAAAACTATTTAGAAATATTTCTGAGATCTGCTGCCAATTTTATCACTGTTTATCTGATGTTTACATAGCTTGTATCACTATCCTTTGCAGTTTTATGCTCTGGATTTTGAATACAATTCATCCTTACACCTGGATATTGTTTTCTAGTCGGATTGCCTTCTTATTTTTGAAAATATAACGTCATAATCTGCCTTGCACTCATTATTAGCAAAAATTGTTTTGTCCAACGCTGGTTTATCTATTGTTGTAGTGGTCTTTATGGCCATTAGTCCTCTCCTGGTTTATTTTGGTTTGAGTTTTACTAATTCATTAACTAAAATACTCATTGTGTTTGTCTTGTGGCCTTAAAGAAACCTGGTTGTCCAAACTGTGATAGCTTCATCAAGCCTAGATTTGCCCCTCACCCATGCTTTAATTGCTGTTCTTGTGGGCCACTGTTAAAGTGTGATGTATGTAAGCAGTGGGAGTTGCGAGATCTAATGTCTGATTTTTGTCGCTTCAGGCCAAGGATAAGGCATCAGAGGATGAGAAGCGCTCAAAGAAGGAGTGGGAGAGTGTAAGTAAGAAGGGTAAGAGGAAGGCGTCCACATCCAGGGATATGGAAGCCTTCCATCTTGAGATGATGGGAGAGATGAAGAAGACGATTAAGGATTTGGTTCCAGAGATGCTTCGCGGCATGCTCCCTGGACCAAATCCCTTGTTATCTCCTGCTCCGGAGCAAATAATCTACACATCTGAATTGGTTTTCTTTAGGGATTTATCAGTTTTCCCCCATGATTCAGAGGTGGCCCCTTTTGAAGGGGCAGAAGTTCACTATGAGAACACTGGCAGCAGGTTTGCCACACCGGTCATTCGTGAGCAGGGCTTATCGGGTCCTCAGGTGTGTCCACGCCCTACAGGAATCATATCCTCTTACAGTAGTTTTCCTGGCCAGTCCGGGTTAGCATTCTGCGCTGACCCTGAGTCTAATCTTTCTGGCCAGGAAGAAGAGGATTATTTGCTGGGTTCTCCATGGAGACTGACGAACGTGCACCCCTCGCAGGGAACACAGGCAACTTTTTCCATGGGTCTACTCACGTAGGCATAGCATTCACGGCGCAGAAGGTAGCCTGGGTTGGGGCCAGTGGCCAGCATTACCGCATACCTCAGCTTGCCGATGGTGTAGCTGGTTCTGGCCAGGGCTGTGGTGTGGTGAGTTTTCATTCCCCACGCAATGCCACGGCGCCTGCTCCTTGTCAAGCCAGTGTGTTTAGCATGTTGGGCCTGCATGCTTTGTCTGGCTTGCCTTGAATATCGGTACCTCCAGCCACGCAATCACCTGTGAATGTCCTAGAGGACGACGAAGGCCCGTGCCTAGTCAAACATTCACAGGCAGCCACAGAGGAAGACTGGTCTGACGCTTGTCATTGGCAGGCCAGATCTTGCTGTGGAACAGCCGGTTAGCCAGTGGGACCAGCCCCGTGGCTAGCAGGTAAGCCGGCTGCTACCGCGATGCCATCTCTGCCGCTAGCACAGACATCTATTAAAATGAATGGACATCTCGTGAAGGCCCCTCGCGAGGTGGCAAAGCGATGCTGCATCGTACGCAGTGAATACCAGAGGTACGGTGTAGTGCCTAAGCCCAGTGCGGATGACCGTGCTGCGCTAGGCGAAGGCACAGGGCCAGGCTCCTGGTCTGACACGGGAGTGCTGTGCACGAATGCACTGCGCTTGGCAAACCCCGTATTGCGCGATGTAGAGGAGAGTTTGAGAGCATCTATCGCGGCACTCGCGCACGTCTCCCAGCTGTTACAGGGGATAGTAACAGCATCCGCATCATGGCGGGCTAGTCCGGTAACAGTCCAGAGAGCTATCCAGGATGGTATTAACCTGGCTGTGGATTGTTTAACCCGGTCAGTTACTAGGAGTGTCTTAACCTGGTCAGTTACTAGGAGTGTCCGGGCGCGGCGCACGTTTGCACGTGACAATCTGTGCCCATCCCAGGACCTATACAATAGGCTTCTGCGTATGCCTAATGACAGGTCCTGGTCTCTTTGGGGGTGAGGGATGTAAGCACCTTCAAGAGACGGTCACCCTGGTGAATAACCAGAGGGCTTTGTACGAGCAATTTGAAGTGCTCCGCAGAATAGAGTTCAAGTGCGCAGGACCCCCTGCATACCATCATCAGTATGCACGGGGTGGCGGTGGCCAAGTCAGAGGCCAGCCACCAGTGCAGCGCCGGCCACAGCTGCAGGCCACGACCGCGCGCGCTCCAACCAGCAGCGAGGAGGGGGAGGGCATTGTTGTAGGCTCCTCCAGTGCAGCCAGGCAGCCACACGCGCACCGATGTGTGTGTGCTGCGGGCCATGGCACGCGAGGATCTGGTCGTGGTAACCATGCTTGATAGGCCGGTTTCCACAGTAAGGACCATTCCAGTGCTTCTGGGTCCAGAGACAGTGCCACTCTTGCATTGCACATGTTCACCTCTCTCCCTAGGTAGACCAGGGGGGGGGGGGGGGGGGGGGGCCATCTGGCCCACTGCAGGCAAGAGTGGGAGCGGTTGACTCAGGACCACTTAGTCTTACGATGGCTTTCAGTAGGGTATCATCCCGACTGGATAATAGGTCCGCCATCGCAGCTGTCTCTGGTACCGATCTGGACTCCAAGTCCAAGAGATCCAGATCAACAGTTGTGTCTAGAGGAGGAAATAAATTCCCTCATACAAAAAGGAGCAATTCAACCGTCACAAAATTGTCCGGGCTTCTATTCAACCGTGTTCCTAGTGACAAAAAGCACTGGAGGGTGGAGACCAATTCTCAACCCCAAATAGGCCTCACGATATACCGATATTATACCGAATACCGGTATCATAGCCATACCATTAGTCATACCGATATGATTTTGCTGATACTGAAATATCGAGATATAAGATAAAACCTGTATAACAATTTGTTAGGCAGATAATCTGCTTCCCATTAGTAATATTTCAATAGTATAAAGCTGTCTGGCGATATAAGTTACTGCTCTTCGTACGGGAAAATGATGTTTTACCTGTATTTAACGATCACGCTTATTTATCCAGAGATGTCAAATTGTTGTTTTGCAGCTAGTGTTAGAGTAATTGATAAATTAAAGACTACGGCTACGAACATTGCCTACTTAAATAAGAATGCACTTCTTGCAAGAAATCGAATAAAACTTATGTTAATTACCATCATAGGACATCAGTTGGTTAAAAGTGTCTAAAACCTATCTTTGCCTGCGCTAATATTTTATAATTTCCGCCTGTTTGCTAGAAAAATAATATTACGAAATGAATATTTTGAGAAATATTTTATATCAATTATACAGCCTGGTTAGTCAGCGATTTCCCGGAATTGTGTGCCTTTGTAGTGACTGCCCAACAGCCCAAGTAAAGGGGAACCGGACAATATGAGAAAAACATCTCAATTACCACAAGCTTTTATTCACTTCTTATGTTGGTGGGTATCATTAGATATCGATCGATACAAGCTAATCTAACGAGAGCGAGCATAGGCCTATGTATTCGCAGCATATGGTAGTCTATTTAGTATGTGTTATAATGGCTAAGTTGTACCCCTGCGCGGAGATTTCCACGTTTCCTGGCAGTTTCGTCCCATTGCATATTCATCCTATAAAGCACAGGCCATCGTGGAAAGTTCATTTACTATTCTAACATATACATCAATGCAAATAGCCAGGAAAATTAGTAAAACGTATGTTTACATTCATATCCAACGTGTTTGACTCATAACATTGATATTTGTCAGTCAAATATCAACAGCTTTAAGTGTTCGCAGTTTCACTGGGCGAGTTTATACGTGACGAGATGGTCACTGGTTACCGGTATCTTGCGATCTCCACGCGGAAATAGTTGTAATTTCGTGGCAAATTCAAATCATTTGTAGGGACGATTTGGGGGAGTTTCAGCCGTTTTGGGATATGATTTAACTGAAGACAGTTAAAATTTAGCGTTTAATACCAAGATTCATGTAATTTGTTGGTTTTAATGTGGAAATTTGTGGCCACTAAGCAGCGCTGATATACGTTGAATATGGAATCATACTACTCAAGCCTCATTCCATTTTTCCCATTGGAATAATACCGGTATTAAATGTATACCGGTATGAAAATCGATATCGATACCGATATTCATTTTTCTAATACCATGAAGCCCTAACCTCAAGTCACTGAACAAGTTCATAGAAACGGTGAGTTTCAAAATGGAGACCGTGAGATCGGTGTTGGCAGGGTTGGAGAAGGGAATGTGGACTGCGTCAATAGATCTGAAAGATGCATATTTCCACATTCCAATCGCGAGGAGTTTTCGCCTGTAACTGAGGTTTGCATTCCAGGGCAGACAGTGGAAATCAGGGTTTTACCCTTTGGAATTTCGACAGCTCCTCGGGTCTTCATCAGGGTGTTCCTTGCGATAACAGCATACCTCCGCAGGGGAAGCATAGCAGTCCATATGTACATAGACGACTGGCTGTTAAAAGCACACAATCAGGAAAGTCTATCAGCAAATCTGGAGATAGTTATAAAAACTCTCACAGACTTCGCTGGATAATCAACTTTAAAAAACCAGAGTTGTCTCCATCCCAGAAGTTTGTTTACCTGGAAATGTTCTTTGATCGAGAGATAGGATATGTACATTAATACAGTCAGTGTGCAACAGTCGTCATGTCCTGGCACGGGTTTACTTGAGAATGCTGGGGTTGATGGTTTCATTGGAACCAGTCATTCCACAGGCAGCCTTATGCAGGCGGCTTATCCAGTTATTTCTCATGACACAGTGGACCCAGAGTACAGGATCACTGGACTCAAATGTGCCGGTATTGGAGCCTCTTATTCACCACCTACAATGGTGGATGGAAAGAGAATCTCCTGGCGGGTTGATGCTCACCCCTCCCCACCCTCAGATAACGGTGTATAGAGATGCATCAATGGAGGGATGGGGAGCTTGCCTGGAAGAAGCCACAGTATCAGGCTTTGGAAACTGGATCAGTCACATGAACATATCAATCTACTGGAATTACAAGCAGTAGTACTGGGCCTGGAACATTTCTTAATGAATGTTCAGGGCAAGATTGTTCTAGTTCAATCAGACAATTCAACAGTAGTTAGTGACTTGCATAAACCGCCAGGGCGGAACGAAGTCTCCCAGTCTGATCACAGAATCGCCTTGAAAGCAGTTCATATTCCGGGAAGGTTAAATCTGCTAGCAGACTCATTGAGCCGAAGGATGAGTGTTTTACCTACGGAATGGCAACTAAATCAATGTGTGGCAGATCATCTGTTCAACAACTTGGGGAACCCAACATAGATTTATTCGCAACGAAGAAGAATGCAAAGATGACGATGTACGTCTCTCTGATTCCAGATCCGAGCGCTATCGCAACAGATGCGTTATCTATCAGCTGGGTGGGAATGTATGCATGCGCACCTCCAACAATCTGGATTCCAAAAATTCTTCAGAAAATCAGACAGGAGGAGTGCCAAGTGCTTCTGATCTCCCCAAATTGGCCACGCCAATCATGGTATACAGATCTGCTGGACCTTCTGGTCTGCAATCTGGTTCCTCTGCCTCTGATGGACAATATTATCTTCCAGGGCAAGGCCCTTCACAACAATCCGTCAATGTCCAGATTGACTGCATGGATGTTGTCAAGGAATCAAGAATTAAGGAGAGTTTTTCTGAGCAAGGAGCCATGTTTAGGGCAAAAGCCAGAAGGGTGTCAACCTCCAGAGCATATAACTATAAAATCAACAGATTTGCAGAATGGTTCTCAAAAAGATGTATTAATCCAATCGATTCATCTATTCAGGTAGTGGCCGATTTCCTCTGTCACCTGTATGATGCCTATAGCCTCAAGCCTAACTCTATTGCTGGCTATAAGTCAGCTTTAATGACAGTTATCACTTGCTTGGCTAATAGGGGAAGTGATGAAGTAAGTACATTAAATACTTTAATAAAAGGCATAGGCAATCTAAGACCAAGGAATCCCCCGGTGATTCCGTCTTGGAGTTTGTCTCTAGTGCTACAGGTATTAGCTGATAAGCCATTTGAACCACTAAATTCCATTTCTATGAAAATGTTGACACTTTAAACTGTATTTTTAATTGCTGCCTGCCTCGGCTAGGCAGAGAAGCGAAATTCATGCCTTATCAGCCGAGGCAGACCGGTTTGTGGTTACAGGGGAAAGCCTTAAGCTTCTACCTAGGATTAATTTCATGACTAAAAACCAGTCTGAAATATCCAGGTCAACTCATATTTTTACCAGCTTTGACTAGATATGATCCTAATTCAAAAGCATGGTGTCCAGTCTGTGCATTAAACAGGTACAAACAACGTACCCAGGAATGGCGGACAGACCCAACAGCATTATGGTTGTCGTATATTGAACCTCATGGTAGGGCTTCGAAAGACAAAGTTGACTTAGTTACGGCTCACTGTGTTGCTTCCGCTGCCCTGTTTAATGGGGTCCCTGTGGACGACATTATGTCGGTAGCCCAGTGGCACTGTTAGTCAAGTTTCACCAACCATTACCTCCGTGACACCTCAAATCCTCTCGCCTTATCGATTTTGAAAAAATAATTTAGGAGTATGTATTTTGATGGGGTTTTCTCACTTTTTATATATATCACAATTTATCAATGGAAACAACCACTTGTCTGAACTGCATCAGTCTTCACCAATGGGAAGTTGATGACAGCAACAAGCAGTTCACACGGTCAGTCGTGTCTATATGTTGTTCATTGTTGATTGTATTTGTCATGTGACCCTTTGTTATTAATATGGTGATGGTACCTGTTTTATGTGGTTCATTTTTTAGAGTATATGAAATTGGAGCGCATTTCATCTAATGTCCTATAGTACATGGCACTTGTACGTAGAGAGCGTATGGGACATTGAGGTCATTCTGCCATCCTCCCAAGAAAAGCGGGTGGGGAGCGGATATGACATATGGTCTTCTCTCAGCCATCGGTTGTGTTATCCGATGCTCAAGTCATTTCCTGGTTGTGGTTTCACACAATTTTCAGAAGTTTTAGTCCCTTAAACGCAGAAAAGCGCACAGGGAAGAGCTGGTCATTTGATCTCGCCTTCCTCCCACCAAATTCTCCTACAAATTATGGCAATATCAAAGAGTGTTAGGTAGGTAAGTATACTCTTGAAGTGAAATAAATGAAATCACAGATTTCTTTTTACACGAGAAAGTTGATACTTACCTCCTAACACGGACTCAGCCTCTCCGCCCCACAGAGGCTCGGTCTTTAGGCTTTCTTAGTTGCATTGTGTCAACCAATAAATTAGTCAGAGGAAGTGCTAGTCTGTGCATGCGCGAGGTTGGTGCTGGCATCCGCCGGACTGTCATCTGACTACCTGCCTAGTAGGGGCCCCTTACCTTTTTAATCTGAGTGTTTATTAAGTAAAAGTCGATATTTGGGAATATCAAAGAGTGTTAGGGAGGTAATTATCAACTCTGTCGTGAAAAAAGAAATCCGTAATTTCATTTATTCTATAATGAATTTGATCAAGCTTGATTTGCAGGCTAAGGCAAGAATTTTTTTTAATTTACCACTGGAATGGCTTGCAAATTGACATTCAATAAGTAAATAATTAGATTTTTCTTGCCAATCATTTCACGGCCTGAAAAGGGACATAAGCTTTCAAGACCATTGCAGTTTTGTTCAACTTCATCACTAAAGAGTTAATCCTTAGCACACTGATGTCAAATTCGATCTTTTACTGCGTCAATCACAAAGAAACCAGTATTTATTTTTCAACAATTTTGGTGGACGATGTTGCTGTCTACGACAGCACCATCTTCCACCAAATTTGTTGAAAAATAAACACCAGTTCATCTTTTACTTGAATTTGAAAATTAAAAATTTTGACATCAGATTGGTAACGGTTAATCAGATTGTATCATGTAGAAAATGTAGTCATTGTTAGTGTTCAACGTGACATTTATACAACGTACTAGGATACAGTTAACACTTTAACAATCACAGCAGCTAAAGATGGCTTCTGCAATGGTCTTGGGAATTGTTCATTTGCAGACCAAGAGAAGAATATTTTTGAGAAGTTACCACTGATATGACTGGCTCGGTTATCTAGCCAGTTATTCCAGTGGTAGGTTTTCAAAGATAATCTCTTTGTCTGCAAATGGATATTTTCTATGGGAAAATTGAAGTTTTCTTGAACAAATTTGAGTATTAAAGGGTTAATTTTGATGATGAAAATCATTTTCTCTTGGAGCCAGACATATGTGATCTCTATGCTAGGCAGAAGATCTATGTTACCTTGGCTTTGAGCCTCTATAGAGGTGGTCTTTATGTAGAGATAGTCTATATACATAGGGTTGATTTAGCCTGTGTGTTATTTTCTGTTGCATCATATTATTCTTTGTTTCAGGTCGTATGTTTGAATGTCCCGCTACCGCAATGCTTCGTTCACTGGAGAGTATCGCAGAATTAAAGGATGACACTCTCGTCTGGCCAGGTGAGACCAGATCAGCTTACGTGAGAACTTTGGACGTTTATATGTTAACATTTACTATCCACTCACTTATCTTGAAAAGCCAAGTAAGCCTATGCCATGGTGACAGTTTTGTCGCACTATCCACCTACTGACCTGAATACAGTCTACTTGCTTGCGCCTCTCGAGCTGACTAATAATTTACCAACCAGTTGTATGCACAGATGAGGCCATTGTGTTTGAGAAATCCCAGTCTAATAGTTAGAAAGAATATGGAGTCCGGACATTGCATGTTGGGTAAATTGCACCGAAATCTGGAATATATCCAATACCTTATGCAAAACGTTATTGAGACAGCAGAACTTAAAGGCGGTAAATGACATTCAGAATGAATGGAGGTTGATCAGAGGTCACAATGGCGGTTGCATAAGATACCGAGTTTTCTCAATTTTACACATTCCTTTTTTCCCCCTAGGTCATGAATATGCGTCTGATAATCTGGAGTTTGCGGAACACTTGGAATCGACTAACAGAGCTGTACAGGTTTGTAACAAGCATTGCTTATAGTCTTAGATAATAATCAATTGAGCTAGATTCATTAACTCTTTAATGGTCAAATTTGGTCCAAGAAATGTAAATATTTTCTTATTGAATGTCCATTTACAGGCCAAGAGAATACAACTTTTGAAAATTTATCACTGGAATGACTGGCTCGGATATCGAGCCAGACATTCCAGTGGTAAATTTTCAAAAACTGTGTTCTTTTGACCTGTAAATGGACATCCCACAGGACCATAGCAGAGGGTGGTTTTGGCCACTATTACCATTAAAGGTTTAATAGTTAAGATTGTTTAAGGAAAACTAAATCATTACTTATAGAATGTCCATTTTCCTGTCATGTGGAGGGGAATTTAACAATTTTACTACTGGAATAACAGCTTGATTACCGAGCCAGCCATTCCAGTGGTACATTTTAAAAATAGTCTCATTACCTGCAAATGAACGTTCCTCAAGGCAACTGCAGACTGGTATTTGGCCCAGCATGATCATTAATGGCGTAACAAGGCTTAAAAGGTGATCGCCATCTAAAGTTTAAATTACTGAAATGTGTACCTGAATGCCTTCAGGGGAATTAATAATAGTTTGTGACATTTGCACAAGATTTTTTGAAGATGAGAAAATGAAAATTACGACTTGCACAGATCTTATTTTTGCATGGCATTAGAAATATCTCATTGGATTATCAACTTATAGAAATTGCCAGATGAATTCTCAAATGATTACGCATATCCTTTTGGTGCCTGTATTAGAACCAAAATAAAAAATAGTCTTGTTTCCGGTAAACCGCAGGCTGGAATAAAAGACATTTTCTCCCCAGCATAAATGTTAAAACATCCATATGTCAAACTCTGCATTTTACAATATTTTTAATGCCATATGTAAGCAATTGTGAATCACCTTTGCTAATTGTCTCATTAAAAGATTGACAAATTTGGCAATTACAATCATATTTATTGAATTTCTAGTCAAATACATGAAAAACAAATAATGAAATTTTAAATTAATGATTGTAAAAAACAATTTCCTTTCCTGAAATCTTTTACTCACACCGATTTGCAAGAAACGAATTCTTTTTTATGTATGTCCTTGTGGTATGTTGTCTGTGAGCTTTGACATTGACTGCTGTCATGCTTACTTCATTGATTGTTGAATGAAATGTTAAATTCACATTTGATCTATATTAACTTTAGAATCTTGGTTAATCTATGTCACCTGACGCTGACCAGGTTTTGATTGAGTCTAGGATGCTAGTGCTGATGGAGCTGCTTGCTTTTATAGTCTTCCTGGGTGGATTTGTTTGTGTACAAATTATCCTGGTTGTCTGGAGACGTTCTAAAAATGTCCCGATGTTGACCCGTTTGGTTCTTTTGTTTGCCCGGTATTGGCCCTCGAGGTAGTGATGTAATTGTTGGCCTGGTGATATTATATTTGGCAGTTAGTGGCAGTTGGGATGTTGACCCAATGTTGACCCGTTTGGTTCTGATGTTGGCGCGGTGTTGGTCCTCGAGGTAGTGACGTGTCAGTTGGCCTGGTGATGTTGTGTTGGGTGTTGACACGTGGTTGACACGTTTGTTTCTGATGTTGGCCCTCAGGGCCGTGTGTAGTTAACCGCTGGTTAGGTGGTTTTGTGACAGTGGGGATGTTGACCTGTGTTGCCCGATGTATGCGGTTAATGATGTCATAGTGGTATCCACGTTTTGGTGTATTGGCCAGCTATTATGGTTTTTTCGCATGCCTGTGTTGGCCCTGTGATGTCTGGAGTGTTGTTGCTTGTGGCTCGGGATGTTGACCCGGGTTGGCCCGTTTTATGTGGTTAATGACATCATCATACTGAGGTGTGCAGATTTGTGTTGGCCCAGTGTTAGCCCTGTGCCGAGATCCACATGGTGGTGTTGTCCATGTGGTTATTATAGGTTGTTGACCCATGTTATATATATATGATTTGATGTCATTGTTCTTTTCATTTTCGATGGGTTGGCCCATTTTGGGTTTATATGTGCCTTTATTTGCCTTGTAATATCTGGTTTGTTGGTATGTTGACCCGTGTTGGCCTGACATGTGTGGTTAATGGCGTCATGTTTAAGGTGTAGAGGTTTATTCGCCTTGTGTTGGCCCGGTATAATGAGTTTGCCACATGCCTAGGTTGGCTGTGTGGTGTCCATTACGCTGTCTTTTTGTCACTTATGGTTACCCCGGGTTGGTCCAGTTGTTGGCCTGGTGGCGGCATAGTTGTGTATGACGCCAAACCTATAGAACATTGTCGGAGAAAGGGCTGACCTTTTGTTGTCCTGGTTGGTTTGTGTTGACCCACGGGTTGGTGGCGGTGAAGCCATCCATTCCAGTCAGGTTGTTGTTGTCCCGGTGAGTTGTCCCGATGTGGTTTTGTATTGCGTGGCAGTCCTATGGGGTGTGTTGTCCCCATGTTGGCCGCAATACAGCTGTTGGTTCATTCCTGCATCTACTTCTATGATGGGGTTCTTGTAGGGATGACACAAACCCAATGTTGGGGTTTGGTTTTTAGAACAATTGTAATAGTTTTTTTGGGAACGATATCTCAGTGTGGATATGGGGGATAATTAGACTATTTTTGCATGGTTCTAGCAGGGGGTAAAGTTTTTACTTCGCTTTCCCGGGATCCTGACTCATCCTGAAACTCCTGTTTCGTGCTGGTTTAGCTGTACTCATCAGAGGTGGGTGTTGGTTGTGTGTGTACGTTGCCATATTGGGATGTGAGGGAGTTTGGCAGAGGTGAGGCCAGTGTGGCCCGGGTTGGTGATGGTCCTGAATAAACAACATGTGTGTTATTAAAAGACTTACCTCTGTGCCTAGTCTTCGTAACCGCTGTCACTTTTCACATTTGATCTATCTTGAGATATTCCCAACTAATATTTAACAGTCTAACCCTGATAGACCAAGAATGACAAATTCTGTATGATGTAGGAGACATTCTGTTGAATATTTAGAAAATAATTAAACTGGGTGCTGTTGCCAAGGTTCCTGACAAATTTCAAAACATTCGACAGTGTTCCTAATCAGTGTTCATTCTAGGAGGAGCCATGGGGTCACAGTCCCCAGTTATTTTGAAATG
Organism: Chaetoderma sp. LZ-2023a; assembly: GCA_034401795.1. Taxonomy (NCBI): domain Eukaryota; kingdom Metazoa; phylum Mollusca; class Caudofoveata; order Chaetodermatida; family Chaetodermatidae; genus Chaetoderma; species Chaetoderma sp. LZ-2023a. The sequence continues at coordinate 1,373,282 of CM067365.1, forward strand.
ACCCACATTTTTTTCCTTTAGGGGTCAGATGTCTCCATATTTTTATGGATATTCAACTAAAATAATGCAACTCTTTCAAACTTATATCAGCTATAACAAATTTTTGGCATTGTAAGAAAATTTTGTTGAATATTTTGAAACTAATTTGAATGGAAGCTTTTGCTGCCAGTGTGGATGATTTGAAATTGAGATTCTAAGATGTAAATGATGAGTGTTAATCAGATTGACTTGTAAGAAAGCATCAAATGTGGATATATATTTCTCTAATAGTCCTGTATTTCTGCTAAGCTTTGGGTTCATTCAGAGCCTCTGTCCCTCATATTATTCTAATGTCCCAACCTTTTGCCGGGGTAGGGTCCTTGGGGCCCCGCTATTCAAGATCCTAGAATGAACACTGCCTAATTGTAGAGTTCTCTTGAAATTGCGACACTGGAATTTCAAGTGTGAAATGGTTAATGGTCAATATAGGTAATGAAAATCCAAAGCCAAGAGAAGACAATTTTGAAAATTTTACGTTAGAATGATTTGCTCATTTATCGAGCCAGTCATTCCAGTGGAGTATTTTTTTTAATTAGATTCTCTTGGCCTGCAAATGAAGCTTCCTCAAGCCCGCTACGGAGGCCAGTTTGTGGCCGGCACAACAATTAGATTGTTAATGGGGTAATATGCTATGTATTTTCAGAGTAAGCTGGCCTGGGTGAAATCAAAGCGGAAAGAAAAGGAATGTACCGTAAGTATATCTGGCTACTAGCCGTTTAACTATCACAGACCAGAAAGGATAAATTCGTTATGGTGTAGTGAATATTCCTTTGAATGTTTTGAAACTAATTTTACTGGGAGCTGTTGCTAGCTATGTCTGCAACAGATTCCAGTCAAATTAGTTTCAAAATATGCAGCAGCTTTACTTTATATTTGTCTTGAAATCGAGACACAGGACGTTTCCAAGGGTTTAATGGGTAAGGATTCAGCCCTTTGCTTTATGCTTTGAGACAATAATCAAGCACATTTGTGGAAGGAATTGAACTCTTTAACACATTAATGGCCAGATTTGGTCATGAAGATTTCACGCGTGTCATAGAAACTGTGCATTCTGTATGAAACAGTTATGATGAGAAATACCTATTGGCAGAACCAGATAGTTTTTTTAATTAACCAGTGGATTGACTGGCTCGATATCAAAGCCAGTCATTCCAGTGATAAATTTTGAAAATCTGGCTCTGCAAATGAATATTTTCAATGAGAAGTTTGAAATTTTCTTGATTAAATTTAAGGGTTAACTGATTAATAAGTAGATTTCTGTGGTGATTATAATTTAGGTTCTTTGATTATTCTTAGTTATTATGCCCCAGCATTTAGATATATAGACATTCGTGCCTCACAAGATCTCCTTCAATGCGCGATCGAGAGGAATCTCGCGTGGATTGAGTGGTCATTGGCATAGTAATTGCCACTAGAATATAGTAAGAAAGAGAATCGAATCTTATAAGGACACTAAAACATATTCATGTTAAGAAATAAACATATTGCTATTCATATATTTCAATATAATTTCACATAAAACGTAATAATATAAAGCTCATATTCTGTATGAACAATAGAAAAAAGAAAAATAGTCCACTTAACTAGTCTTAAAATTCGAAATGGATGCACTTAAAATGAGGACACAGATTTGTTGATATTGGATAGATGCTTATAGAACACGAGCCACTGCATTGATTGAGCCGATTTTAATGCCTATCAAGCTAGTGATAAGGAACTTAAAATGATACCAAATACAAGACGATGCATAATGGTATGTGTACAGTCCTAGTGTCCCACTACAGTGATAGACTGTGTTCTTGTCTGTTCTCCAAAGTGGAGTCTGTGTAACAGTCTAGTCGTTTTGATGACATAACAAGATGGCCAGTAATTGTATTTGAGATGTGTTCTCGGCATGAAGCCACCCCTCTGTTTTTAAATGGATATATGTGGTGGTTAAGGATATATAGCATTTCTTTGTCCATCTGTCACTTCATTTGTCCAAAGCGACCTTGCCCTAACTTAGGTTGGAGTTTGGGTTTGAGCGTCCAAAGAAGCTTATCGATTTTGAGGTCAAAACATCAGAGGTCAAAGTCATAGTGACCAATTAAGGAAATTGTTGCGTTTCCGGATGATGAGGTCAATATTCAATAGGTCAAAGGTCATGGTTGCGGTACCCAATTAATGAAACTATTGCACTTCCGGATGATATCACAAGCTCTATTGAAGCCCTGATCTTTACCAAACTTGGGTGGGAACTGGGCAGTTGTCCTTGGTTGTCCGAAGAACTGTATCGATATACGGGTCAGAGGTCAAGGTCATGGTGACCTAATGAAGGAAATTATCTTGCTTCTTTGGATGATAACTCGCGTTCTATTGAAGGCATATTTACTCAATTTGTGTGCAATGTTGCTGTTTGATGTCCGAAGAAGGTCTCAATTTTGGTGTTAATAGGTCAACGGTCATGGTCACGGTTAATAAGATTACATTGCATTTTGAGATAATAAATCAAGCTTTACTAGACTATGGCAGGAGGTTGCCCCCAGGGTCCAAATAAAATTATGGATTTTGTTGTCAAGGTCACAGTTAAGGAAATTATGTTGAGTTTCCAGATGATAGCTTAAGTTCTATTGATGGGATATTTACCAAACTTGGGTGGGATGTTGCACTTGCCGCTCTAAACACGCCTATCGATTGTGGCGTCAATAGATCAACGGTCAGGGTCATGGTGACCTATTAATGAAATTAAATTGCATTTCTGGATGATAACTTGAGTTCTACAGAGAGGATCTTTACCAAGCTTGGGTGGAAGGTTACCCTTGGGGATCCAAAAATTCTTGATTCTGGTGTCTAAAGGTTAAAGGTCAAATAATAACTCAATTTCTATTGAAGGGATCTTTAACAAATTTGAATGGGGCAGTTTCCCTTAGGGCTCCAAAGAACTTGATCAATTTTGGAGTCATGGTCACGATGACACAAAGAAATATTTGTAAGTTTTCCAATGATAACTCAAGTTCTATCGATGGAATCTTTACCAAACTGGAAGATTGCCCTCGGTGATCCTATGTTCTACTTCGAATAATACTTACCAGATGTACTAGTATGATAATGTCTATTATCTAGTCTAGCTCAAAATAAACAATTAAAACTCTGCACTCTCCATGGTCCTGCTCATACTGTTTCCGGGAATTACCATAGCCTCCACCTACCGAGTCAATTCCCAACAACAGTCAGATTCGTCTATTTTGCTCTCCAATCTAGTCGCACGTTTTTTGCTCTCTGAAATTTGCAATTTTCTGAGGATTTAAGCCATTTCTTTCTGATTCGTTGCTGCAATCATGGAAGGGAAAGGAAAGTCATTACAGGGGCAGGTTGTAACAATCTAGAATTTATACATTCGTGCCATAATGGCTGTTTGAAATTTCCTTAAATTGGCACATTGTTTTAAAATGGTAGCCATTGCTAGAATTGCTCCAGTACCCGTTAACTTTTTTGCCTCTCCGGGTACTCGGTTAATTTCTCTTGCGAATAGCCAAGATGGCGGCGCCCATGATTAACGTTTTGTTTTGGCTTGGCGTGTGTATGTACTCAGTTTTTAAGCCCATCATTAGCTCTCGCTTCATTGTCGAGAGTGTTTGTAGCGATTGGTCTTAATTTCTTGGGTATTTTAATTACCTAGTCGTGTTTATAAAATTTTCACTCTAAAAATGTTCAAATATTTCCTGCCTAGAACTTGATTATCATGAGAAATTTAATGTTTTAAGTAATTTTAAAATTACAATCAAGTAAATTATGCGTATTACTCATCATCATCTTATCATGTGCAGCTTTTTAATTCGTATTCTGTGTTCGCAGAAGGTGAAGGGGCAAGGCAAGGCCCCACCGGATACATTATGTTCCCACTGCAATCGCTTCATGAAGCGGAAGCTTGCGGGGCACCACTGTGTTGCGTGTGCCAAGTGTAAGGTTGGAAGTCCTTGCGATGTGTGTGTAAAGTGGTCGTCGGACTTGGTGGCAGAGTTTGATCGCGATAGGTGTGCACGTGTGGAGAGAATCGCAAGGGACAAGGCGGCCAAGATGAATCAGGCATCAGTTAAAGATCTGGAGGAGCGCCTGAATGAGTGGATGGACTCAGCCTTGAGTGTTTGGGCGACCTAATTCAAGGTGATGTTTGAGTCATTCCAGTCCACGGTTCTGTCAATGGTGCAGGACAACCTATCGGTGGTCCGGCCAGTTCTGCAGAGGGGCATGCATCTAACCTTTCTCTCGCAGAGGATATTCTCCTGATGGATGACTGGCATGCCAGACTTTCACAGGTGACGGATTCTGGCGTTTTCCGCTGCTCATCCCCGGGTTTTGTTCGGATCTGTCAGCCGGGTGGAGATACAAATCATTCTGCACCGAAGCTGAACGGGTGCAGGTTCTTGGATGGATGTCCGACCGTCTCGGGTTGACATCTGACCAAGGGTCTCGGCGCGATCCGACGATGGAGCGGATGTCAGAGTGTGTGGCTAGCGCTCTGTCGACTGACTTCAGCCATGCTAACTCTACCCTTGGATACTCAGACCTCTGACATGTTGGAAGTCGCAGCATACCGTCTGGTTCAGCCGGAATACACGTTGCCCAAGGCCCCTAAGGGGATTAGGAGTAGGGGCGACCTTCCAGAGCAGGCCTATCATCAGTACACCCATGTTCCTCAGCTTTCAGTCGGAGAACGTGAAGCACTGAATAGGCCATTAGCTGGGAAATCCAAGGGTCGAACTAATAAAGATGCCTTCCATGAGCTAACGCTTATTGAGGATGCGGCGAGAGCGGCTATGGCTGCTCTTCCATGGCTGTACCATCTTGCAGGGGATACTGACCTGCATGGCGGAAGGTGGGGAAGTGCCAGAGGCTGCTCCCGGAGTTATCTGGGACACCATGCGCTTATCCCAAGATTGCCTGGCCAGGGTGATCACTAGATCATTGGCGGAGTGGAGGAGAATGGTTCTCGGTTGTGTAGAACCAGGACCAGAGATGAGGGCTACTTTGTCTTCTGCGCCCTTCATTGGTTCGGGCTTGTTTGGCGGCTCGGCAAAGCAAGCTCTCCACGGTTGCAGAGCAAGAGGTCATTGGCAAGTCATGGAAGTCGACAAAAAGGAGTCGGCTGCAGCAGTCCTATAAGCATCACCGTCAGGAGCAGCAGAGGCAATGGCAAAGATCACCCTTCTGTCCATCTGGCGGTGATGCCCATCAGGCATCCGGTTCTCAGGGACCTGGCCGTTCATCATCGTATAGGTCCTTTAATAAGAGGCCGTATGAAGACGACAGGAAGGGTGGCGGCTCGGGACGCGGCGGCTACCATAAGGATAGCCGTGGTGGCGGTTCTGGGCCATCATGTTCCAAGAAGCCTCGAGGTGGCCGTGGGGGATGGTCCTGACAGGCTTCCGGCGAGACCCCTACCGGTGGCGCCAGGAACGCAGGGAGTCGAGGATTTTCACCAAAATGAATTAACGTCTTGTCGCGCAACATCGACCCTGAGCTGTGTGCAGATTCCTTCCATTGGAGGCAGACTTCAGCTGTTCTCAAACCAGTGGGAACAGGTCGTGCGAGATTGTTTAGTCTGTCATTGGCTAAGAAACGGCTACAAACCGGACTGGCTCATCCGTCAATCGGTAATTCCATTAACGTCGACTCCCGTATGGACACCCATTCCCAGGGAATCTGATCGTCTAGATGTCATTTGCTCAGAATCAAAGATCTTCAACGGAAGAATGCGATTCATTTAGTCCGCAATCAGTCCTCCCTGGGCTTCTATTTAATAATTTTCCTCATTCCGAAATGCACCGGAGGTTGGAGACCGATTCTCAACATCAAACCCCTGAACAAATTCATTCTTTCACCAAAATTTCAGATTGAGACTGTTGCAGCGGTGATGACAGGGCTGAGAAAAGGCATGTGGGCAGTATCGATAGATCTGAAGGATGCATATTTTCATATTCCAATGTCAATTCCTTTTCAGAAATACCTTCGCTTTGCGTTCCAAGACAATGTCTCGGAGTTCAATCCATTACCACAGCCCCGACGGTCTTCACCAAAGTGGTTCTCGCCTTGACTTCTTATCGTCGGAGAAACATAGCTGTTCATACTTACATAGACGACTGGCTGTGCAACAATCTTCAGGTAGTCCTGACCTTACTAAAGGACCTTGGATGGATTATGAATCTAGAGAATTCAGAATTGACTCTATCCCTGGAGTTTGTATATCTGGAAATTCTTTTCAATCTCAGGGATGGTGTGACTTTTCCGGCGGAGAGCAGAGTCAAGAGCTTGATTGCAGTTCTGGGGTCAATTTCTCTAGGCAGTCTGGAGAAGGTAGTACCTTATACGGCACTCAGGCGCAGGCCGATTCAGATTTACTTAATGTCATTTTGGTCTCAGAGAACGGATCCTTTATCTCTGAGGACTCCAGTAAAAGAACCATCGATATTCCATCTTCAGTGGTGGTTATCAGAACAGAATCTCCTGTGAGGTGTTCCTCTACAACCACCTCAACCGCAGATGTCCATCTTCACAGATGCGTCAACGACGGGTTGGGGAGCAGTATTGGACGATCTGTCAGTGTCGGGGGAATTGGGATCAGACCAATGCGCAGAAACACATAAATGTACTTGAATTATTAACGGTGGAATTAGCACTTGAAAATTCAAGACTTTAATCCAAGACAAGATTGTCCTAATAGGGACAGACCACTCCACAGTGGTGTCTTATCTGAACCGCTAAGGCGGGACGAGATCACTGGAGTTGTGTATGATGATATGGAACCGTCTGCTGTGGTGCCAAGAGAGGAATGTTATTCTTCGGGCAGCACACATTCCAGGAAGATTGAACATCCTAGTGGACGCTCTCAGTCGAAGGATGGTTTGTCGTCTGACGGAATGGCAGCTCAACCAATTGGTAGCGGAGGTTCTATTCAAACATTGGGGCAAGCCAAATATGGATCTATTTGCGATGAAAGGAAATGCTAAGATGGTCACATACGTGTGACCGATCCCAGACCCACTAGCTCTAGCAGTAGACGTGCTGGCGATAAGTTGGAAAGAAATGTACACGTATGCGTATCCTCCAACGATTCTCATCCCAAAAGTTCTGGCAAAGATAAGAGGGCATATGCCAAGTACTACTGATCGCTCCTCATTGGGCAGGCCGATCATGGTTTACGGATCTGCTGGACCTTCTGGTCTGCAATCCACTCCCTCTTCCAGACAGAAGGGATCTAATTTTTCAGAACAAAGGTCTGTATCTCCACAACAGACCGGAAATGTTCCAATTGACTGCATGGATGTTATCAAGCAGTGAGCAATTGAGGGTGGCTTTTCTGAGCAAACAGCGAAGTTTGTCGCTTCAGCCAGAAGGGGGTCAACCGCCAGAACATATAATTATAGAATCAACAAATTTGCAGAGTGGTGTAAAGGAAGAGATATTAATCCCTTTTCTGCATCTGTTCAACACGTAGCAGATTTTATCTGTCATTTATACGAGGTTGACAAACTAGTACCTTCAATCCTAGCAGCATATAAGTCTGCATTAGCTTCAGTCGTTCCCAGTCTGGCCACTGCAGGAGTGGAGAATGACACTTCAAATGAAGTTATTAAAGGAATGAGCAATCTGCGACCTAGACAGCCAATTCCTATCCCAGCATGGAATCTATCTCTTGTTCTACAGGTGTTAGGGCATGCTCCCTTTGAACCAATTAGCTCAATAAATATTAAACTGTTAACTATTAAGTCAGTTTTTTTGGGTTGCAGCAGCATCGGCGAGAAGCGGAAGCGAAATTCATGCGCTTTCTGTGGAACAAGACCGTTTTGTCGTTACGGTTGAAGTTTTAAAACTATTGCACGTCTTTGTTTCCTGGCAAAGAATCAGTCACTTAAATATCCAGGACAGCCGATCAATTTGCCAAGTTTAATTAGACATGACCCAAGCTCTTCTGCTTGGTGTCCTGTCAGATATCTCAAGATGTATAAGAAACGTACTGAGGAGTGGAGAGATGACCCGAAATCTCTGTGGTTATGTCTCAAAGCTCCTCATCTTCGCGCCTCGAAAGACACCATTTCTCGTTGGATAGTCGATGCTATTCAAATGTTGCATAAAATCGCAACAGGAAAGCAGATTGATCGTGGAAACGTCAATCAAGTCCGAGCACTAGCAGCAGCATCGGCCCTTTATAAGGGTGTCTCTTTAGAGGAGGTGATGTCTGTAGCACAATGGCATGCCGAGTCGTCATTTTCTGATTTCTACTTGTGCGCTTAATCCGGTAGCCGTCGCCAATTTATCGAATCTTACGTAAAGCCACGTCCGACCACTGTTTTACACACACATCGTAGGGTTCTTCTACAGGCACTGGCACTGGTGATGCACATGATCCGTGAACGACCGTGGATTGGGCGAAGCTCCTGCGATGATCAATAAAGACCAAGCACTCAAAATTGTGAGTGTTTTCTTAGTTTAAGTGACTAATATTAATTTACTTACAGTCGAATTCCCAGACTGATTAGGTAAAAGTCTGGTTGACGTCTTATTCATTGCAACAGACAATAGACTCATTCAAATTTGAAAATTTAATTGATATACGGATATTTTTTTCAAAATTAGAAGTTGTAGTAGCTTCTTTGCACTCCTGGACTGCCTTAGCTGAGACTTGGGGCTGACACGGGTCTGGTGGGTGTTGCCTCCCCTTTTGACAGCCCTCAGTAATTTGTGCGGGCAAATGAGGGGTGGGGGAGCGCGGTCAAGACCATGGAAGTTTAGCACTCTATGAGGCAGATGGCAGAACCCAAGTGTATGCTGGGGTTCCAGTCTCTTCACAACCTCTGCCGGATGGTAATTGAGAGCTGTTTCGAGCCTCACCTCCTCCCACCGGAGTTTCTTGGCTGTCGAAATCCAGAGTTTATCATAATATTACATCTGGTAAGTATTATTCGAAGTAGAATAAAAAAAAGCACCCGTTTTTGTTTCTACGAGAATTGTTAATACTTACCAGTTGTACTATGGCCCATCTAAGCCGCCCCGCTGAGGTGAGGCTGAGCTGCTTTCGCTGTTGATCAAGACAAATATAAGAGGAATCTGACTGTTGTTGGGAATTGACTCGGTACCTGGAGGCTATGGTAATTCCCGGACACACTATGGGCAGGACCATGGAGAGTATGGAGTTTTAATTGTTTCTTTTGAACTAGACTAGATAATAGACATTATCATAACAGTACATCTCGTAAGTATTATCAATTCTCATAGAAACAAAAGCGGATGCTTTTTTTAAACCTTCTTGATTTTGGCATCAAAAGGTCATGGTCACAGTGATCCAATTAAGGAAATTATTTTGCGTTTCTGTATAATTACTCGAGTTCTACTGAAGGAATCTTTAACCAGTTTTGACGAAAATCAGTAGGTTTTATTGTTATCCCCAAGGGCAACCTTCCATCAAACCTTGGTAAAGATCCCTCAGTAGAACTCGGATATAGATTTTACAATCTTTGATTGTCTTTCCTGTTTATTTTAGTGCCCATCCACCCTTGGTGAAGAGAAGACATACAATCCATTCTTACGGCTATCTGAGCGGTCATTGGTTCAATCTCTTGGAACTGAAATAGGTGGACAAGCCTCGGCTGCCAATGCAGCTGCCAGCCCAGAGGCTGGCCGTGCCAGAATACTTGCCGAAGTTCGTGAGCGAAAAGATGCATTTAAATACAAGTTGTAGAATTTATTGATAGGATTGAGTAATTAATAACAATCTGCATTAATAATAATAATAAAATAATAATAATATTAATAATAAAATAATAATAATAATAATAATAATGCACACTTTAAGAATCAGAGACAATTGTAGCCTTTTTAGGGTGCGTGAAACATTTAGAGCATCAAATATCATTGCCTACATATGCCATAGCACCTTTTTGTATCCTAATATTAGCATTATTGGCTTACCTGCAAAATGGAAGTGAGACATAGCTATCACTGTTTCTGACAACGGCCATGGCATCAGAGACGGCCATGACATCAATGTTAAGTTTTGTGTTTAGCAGATTACTTTGTCATATTATTCAGGCTTAGTTAAGCCTATAGTATCTAAGCGTGAGTATGTGGTCGCCCATTGTCTTGGGAATCTCATGCTAACAGTGAAGTCATGTTATGGTCACTTTGACCCTGGTACAAAACCCTGATTTTTAAAACGTTAACGTTTATCAAAACTTCTCAGAATTATATTTCGGGACTGATTGTCTACAATGTTAGGAACTATTGTATTTATTCATCCAGACTCAACGGACACTAACCATCAGAACAAACCTAGCATCTTACAAGCTTTTCACAAAAATATTAAATGTTAGGAACTTTACCGGCCTGCAATGAGGGCACGTGACACATTTAATTCCGTTTAATTTGTTTTATAAATTTGTTGAAAGCCATAATGGTGTAAGTCCATTTGGAAAAGTCATTGGAGCATCAGAAGGCCTAATGTTGTGGTCATCCCACCTCAGAAAAATTATATCATTGCCTGCTTAAACTCTTTACTGGTCAAGCCATCCAAAGCCTACCTCTGGCAGTGCACTTGAGGAATGTCCATTTACAGGCCATAAGAAGAGTAGTTTTCAAATTTATCACTGAAATGACTGGCTCGATAACAGAGCCAGTCATTTCAGTGTTCAGGTTTTTTAAATACTCTTCTTTTGGCATCTAAATAAGCATTTCACTAAGGAATATTCAAAATTTTCTTGACCAATTACGGGTTTAATATTTGCATTGGAAAAATATCTTCTCACAAGCGAGATGAATACCAAAAAAATGGGCTATCTAATCTTTTTATAGTTTTAAATTATATATATATATATATACGTAAATGTATTAATATATAAATGTTTTGTTCTTGCCTATATTCAATATTTTTCCTAACCTTTACTGAAAATTAATTGTAAATTAGCATCCCAGCGCCCATCCAGATGGATAAATCGACCATGCATGCATATGTACAGTACAACTCATAAATAAATCAGATAGTTCCCAAAACAGAAACATGTTAGTACAATTTTGAACAGAAATGTATGTTAAAAATTGTGGACTTAATTTGATTGGAAGCCATTGTTGTCTGATTGGAAGCCATTGTTGTCTGATTGGAAGCCATTGTTCTCTGATTGGAAGCCATTGCTGCCTCAGGCAACAGTGCCTTCTGATACATTAAGTCCAAAATATTCAACAGAACATTTTATTTTGTTTTGGAAACATAAGTTGTTCTCCAGAGCTGTACTGTATGTATTTTGATGATGGCTGCCATGGCTGGAGAGCTTCTAAGAATGGATCATTGTGCAATCGTCCTTCGGAATTTTATTAATTTATTCCCGACCTGAGATTAAATGTTATTTGCTCACAATATATAATTAATTGAAGGGTAATTTAATTTTGACAATATAATGAATTTGCATAATAATAATCCTGGTTTAACATAATAATAGATTGGCTTTTTGCTCGTGGATTTTTTCTGCTAAAGGATAATTGGTTGCTTATGACTATCATTTGTGATGGCACTAACACTCTAATGATTAATAACTATAGAGGGATCCAATCTGTCACTCCAGTATCTGACACCCCATATTCAAACCCTTTAAAGGTCAAATTAGGTCAAGAAAATTAAAATATTTACTTACTGAATATCCATTTGCAAGTCAAGGGAAGACTGTTTTTGAAAATTTGCTACTGGAATGACTGGCTCAGTTATCGAGCCAGTCATTCTAGTGGTAAATTTTAAAAAATAGTCTTCTCTTGACCTGCAAATGGATATTCTTCAGGATCACTGCAATGGCCGGATTTGGACAGCTTGACCATTAAAGGGTTAACAGATGTTGCCATTAAACTGATGTACCGGTAGATCCATCGTGAAAACTGAAAAGCCTGTCATTAGTCTCTACTAATTGTATGACTTTTAATGAACTTAGAACTTAATAAACATGCTGTTGAATATTTTGAAACTAATTTGACTTTGAGCAGTAGTTTCAAAATATTCAACAGCTTACCGGTATAATTATTACCTTGACACTTAGATTCAGGTAACACTTTCATGGCAGACATTTCAATTTTGATGATGGAACTACGTTATTTTGATTGTATAGTCAGCTAACATGTGACATATTTAAATAAAGCATCAGATACTTGAGTGACAGATCGGATCCGTCTGTTTGTACTATGCCTTCAGATATTTGTGATAAAGCCACTCATATTACAGGTTTATGAGTTAGCATAATCCTAACAATGAAAACCTAACATTCCTTTTGCTCAATGTTACAATTTCATTCCAATCTATTATAACATATATCAGAATTAGTCTAATTTGTAATGTTTGAAATTAGAATTCACTGTTTTTCCATTCCATATAGCGAATGTGCAAAATTTAATCTTAATAAAAATAATAATAATAATATACTGCCTGTCACTACTTAATCATGCATATTTAAATGGGTAGTTATTTTTTTAGCAATGATGCCTGCGCTTGTCTTGTATCCATTGGTTTATGATCAGAAATCTGGCGCTAAAAGACAACAAATTATATATGTAATATTTAGGATCCACTATCTTTATATAGCCTTGTTTTCCATTTTATGGTCAAAACAGCTCCTGCAATGGTCTTGAGGAATGTTTATTTGCATGCCAAGAGAAGACTGTTGTTATCAATTTATCACTCGAATGACTGATGCAATAAACGAGCCAGTCGTTGCTGTGGTACATTTTCAAAAATAATCTCTTGACTTGTAAATGAATGGTCATTAATAAAATATTAAAATTTTCATGAGCAATCTTGACCATTAAAGGATTAATGTCCGACATTATATCATTTAAGAGCTTGTCGAAGAACGCACTCCATTTACCATGTTTATATATAGGTATTGTTCTGGAAATATAGTTTAAATGTACTGGTAGGTAATAGTGTTTATATGCAAATTAAACATAATATCCATTTATTTGGCGCAATATTTCATATTGATGATTTTATATATATGACCTTTGGGAATTTCCATTTATATATGAGATTATATCTTGTAATTTGAATATAAATTCAATTTGAAGATTATAGTATGTAATTTGAATATGAATTAAATTGAAAATCATAGTATGTAATTTGAATATGAATTCTTTTTGTATATTGAGAATTCCAACCCGCCATGTCATGCCTATGGATTTATTCCAATCATGTATAAGTTGCATTTTACTGATGTTGGATAATTCTACATTATATAAGACAATTGTCTCTGTATTTACCGTAACAAATTAACACACAAGCAGACCAAAAACAGCTTCGCAAAACCAGTTTCATTTTGAGAAATGTCCATTTGCAAACCAAGAGAAGACTATTGCTGAAAATTTACCACTAGAATGACTGCCAGAGCAAGTCATTCCAGTGATAAATTTTTTACATAATCTCTTGCTCTACAAAGATTTTCTACTCAAATTTAAGGGTTAAAGGGTTATTATTTCAGTGCTCACTTGTTCTAGGCGGGATAATTGGTGTTCACAGAAACATGAAGGAAAGACGTATTTTTGACAACCTTTCACTGGTTCACTCTTTTAACATGTATAACCTGTAGTTGTCAAGATTTCTAAAAAAAAATGTGAAGTTTTCTTACTTATCAATCTACAGGCCAAAAGAAGAGTATTTTGGAAAATATACCAATGAAGCTCATGAGTCGAGTTGAAACTTTCAAAAATAGGTTCTTTTCCTGCAAATGGACCGTTCCAAATAAACCCCTAAAAAAATGTTCTTAGTCAATTATATCCATGAAAATGTCTCAAAATTACAAATATTTCTGTTTCCTGTGTTTATTTATTAATCTATTCCCCGTGGTGGTTATAAATATTAAATATTTCTTAGACATTTGAAACACATTACCAATTCTTATGGTAGCCTTTTCGAAATATAACTGACTACTTAAACTTACATATTTGACTTCATATGGCACATTTAAATATGTTAATTATTAATATTTGATTCTCTAATCCATTTTGCCAAATTTAATATAGCCAAATATTAAATTTTAATTAATCAGGGGCCGTATTCACGAAGAGTGCGTAACTTACGCGTGGCATAACTACCTTGGAGTCATTATGACGTCATATATGTTTGTACGTCATTTAATATTATGACGTCATATTCTCCAAGGTAGTTATGCCACGCGTAAGTTACGCCCTTTCGTGAATACGGCCCCTGATGTTTAATGACTATCATTATACTCCTCTTATTAATGACATGATTACTACATATATTACTTAGTACAAATATTGTCATGAATAATGCTATAAGGAATTATACATTTTAAATTCTTTAATGGTTAAATGTGGGTCAAGAATATTTCAATTTTCTTATAGAAAATGTCTGTTTGCAGGTCAAGAGAAGACTGTTTTTGAAAATCTTGCCGCTGTAATGACTGGCTCGGTTATCGAGCTAGACATTCTAGTGGTAACATTTTTTAAATTATTCTCGTTGTCTTCAAATGGTAATTTTTCAAGACGACTGCAAGGTCACATTTTGGCCTGTTTGACCATTAACTGATTAACCTAAATTGCTACGCAGAATTTTACATTTATGAATCGGATGTTGGAAATAATATTTATTTTCAAACTATTGCATGTGACCAGGATAGTTTTATTTATGCATGTACTTATGGAAGCATCACTTTCATGTTGATGTGGTTATAACAATTAAATCTCTTATCACCTGGTTATTTATATTTTCTGTCACAATAATGGAAACATTCTATAACAAACATAATATATTACAGGCAAAAATAGGTTTAGTACTTTCCTTAGAAATTACCAGCGTATATATAGCATTAGTTACAAGGTAAATTGACATTGTAAGTTCATTGAATTTTGTAACAATTTTAACCATTAAAGCCATTTCAAATTTATTGATGACATACTTCGGCCTAGGTACATATATATATATATATATATATATATATATATATATATATATATTCTTTTTTTTTTTTTTTTTTTTAAACTAATTTGACTGGAATCTTTAGCAGTTATAGGCACCAACATCTCCCTGTCAGATTAATTTCATAGATATTGTAATAATCCAAAAATAATTATTAAAATTGAGATTCACTTTCAATACAAAACTTACTTAGCCATTGAACCTGAACTCGTCAGCATGTAATTAGCATACATATATAATAACATCATTTATATCTATTGCTGCAATCCTAGATTCATCCGGTGTTTATAAAATACTTACATTTTTTATGATACTTACAGCTGTTAAATGTTAGTTAATATTTATTATGATGTCATATGTTGACTGAGAAACTGGAATCCTCCATTTGAGTATCAGCTCGGATGGAGCAAAGAAACCAATGATTGACAGGGATAGATGGAGAAGTTTTACTGCCCATTGCTCTGTATGGCGATGGTATCGGAGGATCAAAGTCTACATACGGTCATGATTTGGATGAATAATCTGGATGTAGATGAATCGTGTTATCGATCTAGGAATATCTCGGAAGCTACAAGTCCGATTTTGCTCAAAATATTACATAAAACTGATGGGAACGTACACTAGGATTCTGCAACTTTTGGAAGTGATCTGGAAATTCCTAAAAATAATTACAATTTGAAAGTGAGTGTGAGGGTATGCAATCTCTGATTGATATTGGCGCTGCGAGTAGGGTGAATTGTTGTTAAAAATTTGTCAGAATAGGGTGAAAAAGTGTTGAAATTTGTCTTATTGGATATATAAGTTTTTGTTAGGATATTTTTTTTAAGTGAAGTGATTATTGGGATTTTCTGTAGGGTTGGAATTTAGTAGGTGACTGTTCACAATTTTCCAGTTGACATTTTTGTCATTAAGAGAGGTTAAAAAGGCAAACACCACTGATACAGTATCTAGGTATGGCTGTGTACAGATGGTAATTGGTGAGCATTGAACCCCAGAAGCTGTGTCAAGTTATAAGATAAGTGATAAGATCTAGTTTGTTTAGTAAGTTAATTTTTTGTAAATTAATATACTAGGTAGTAACTTCCATACAGTGAATTGTCATCATCAATTTCATGCATTTTTTTATTGGAATTAGTTCTTCCTTGTAACCTTGTTAGGATAGAAAGAATGTGTAAATAGAAGTACGATTCCTGGATTCATAGTTTCGCGTGCAAGAACCAATTTCATCATCTGGGCCTAGTGCCAGGTGTCCATTATAGACAGGTTTGACTGAATTTTAATAGAGATCTTAGCACCATTCTTGACGTTTATTACCAATGTTTTCATCGCATTGAAATGTGTTTTATATGGACATGTATATATTTGTTTCTTATATATTTCAGCCATGTACAGACTTGCATTTGAGTATAGGTCTACATACGTTCATCTCTGTCATTTAATAGAATGGTCCATTTCTAGCTATGCTCTGCCCATTTCTAGCTATGCTCTGCCCAATTCTAGCTATGCCCTGTCCATTTCTAGCTATGCCCCGCCAATTTCTAGCTATGCCCTGTCCATTTCTAGCTATGCCCTGCACATTTCTAGCTATGCCCTGCACATTTCTAGCTATGTCCTGCCCATTTTTAGCTATGTCCTGCACATTTCTAGCTATGCCCTGCACATTTCTAGCTATGCCCTGCACGTTTCTAGCTATGCCATGCCCATTTCTTGCTATGCCCTGCACATTTCTTGCTATGCCATGCCCATTTCTTGCTATGCCCTGCCCATTTCTAGCTATGCCATGCCCATTTCTTGCTATGCCATGCCCATTTCTTGCTATGCCATGCCCATTTCTTGCTATGCCCTGCCCATTTCTTGCTATGCCCTGCCAATTTCTTGCTATGCCCTGCCCATTTCTTGCTATGCCCTGCCCATTTATTGCTATGCCCTGCCCATTTCTAGCTATGGTGTGCTAAGCTTCATCTACATTTTACAAGACAAGTATTGGAATTGATTTGAAGCTTTGAAACCTGAATTCCCAGAATCTAGATTTCAAGGTAACTACAGGTAATGTGTTGAATATCTTGAAACTAATTTCACTAGGAGTGGGGTCACTATTTAAAAAAATTTTTTACTACTGGACTGACTGGCTTGATAAACGAGCCAGTCATTCCAGTGAGAAATTTTCAAAAATAGTCTTCTGCAAATGGAAATTCCTCACGAGGACTCTTGAGGCCTGCTTTGGCCGGCTTCTCTCCTTAAATGCCAATTTCAAGCTAACCTTAGCCAAGGACATCATCCAGTCAAATTAAAGCAGAATATAGTCTACTGGTTATATCTCGCTCCTTTGTGGAGTTGACATGGTTAAAATTAGCCCTTGTATTGCAAAATTGTTAGCTTGTATGATTCAGTTAATTTTTTTGTTCTTGTCTTTGTAATAACGCTATGACACTCAAATCAGCAACAAATGTCTGCTACACTTCATGTGTACTGTGTTCTACGATTGCAGTAATTTGAAGACATCCACCAGCTGTAATCAGTCGTCTGTTTCTTGTCTTCAGCAAGAGTCCTTAGCTCCCTCAGGATCCTCTTGGTCACCAGTGTCCCCAGTCTGGCTTCTTTTTGATTGATGTGTAGCATATTTAACAGGTTTATACAATGGCACCTTCTATGAGCCTCTGTACTGGTCTTGAAATGGAAAATGTCCATTTGCAGACCAAGAGAAGACTATTGTGAAAATTTTACCACTGGAATAACTGACTCGATAAGTGAGCCAATCATCCCAATAATACATTTTCACAATAATCTTCTCTTGGTCTGCAAATGGACATTTTCTATGACATCATGATAAATTACATCATGAATGATATAGATAAGTTTGGCACGACCGCATATTTGATGGCGGACTAAGCGTTGTGCAAATTGTATGTCTTTACTATTTAATAATCATGCTTTTGCATATTTTTTCAATTAATTGACTGGTCGTTGTTGCTGCCATAGGTAGCAACAGCACCCAGTCAAATTAGTTTCAAAATATTTAACAGCTGACCTGTATAGTTTTCTAGAAATTGATAGTCAGGGAGTTCAGCGATCGATCGATCAATCCCACCATGAGCGACGTGTGGGTGGAGCTTAGCTAGAGATGGGCGGGGCATAGATAAATGAAAAGGTCCATTTCCTGAATGATGAAATATATTTACTATGTCATTGCATCTAATTAATAAACGTAACAAGTTTAGTTTTGTTATATTTTATTCGATTGTAATTATATTGTGTGATATAAATCCCAAGCCAATTAATTGTACACCTATATAATTATAATCTGATTACCCTATATTATATAAAAGTTTTACTTGTTGCAGAAAAAGAAAAATATTATACTATTTTATGTGTAATTTAGACCTGGAATATATTTTGTACTGTTTATTATTAAATTGTATTATACATATTATAATATGTACGGATATTGTGTTGTTTATGTTCTGTTGTGTTATCCGGTTAATATATATATATATATAATTTATATATGAACAATGTTTAATCATAGTTAATTTAATAATAATAATAATAATAATTTATGTGGCAATATTTCATATATTGAGCATATCCGCCATACTATCTAATGTTATACAGGGCTGGTAATACATATGAGGATTTCAAATAAGTTGACATTTTTTATTT
The DNA here is from genome assembly GCA_034401795.1 of Chaetoderma sp. LZ-2023a. Lineage (NCBI taxonomy): Eukaryota > Metazoa > Mollusca > Caudofoveata > Chaetodermatida > Chaetodermatidae > Chaetoderma > Chaetoderma sp. LZ-2023a. The sequence continues at coordinate 1,391,922 of CM067365.1, forward strand.
CATATTAATTTTGTTACGCACACATTGAGTAAGATCTCAGCTGGGACGCGCTTTCCAAATGAGATCTTACTAACCTTGTTGATAAATTTAATATGAGATGGAGATGAGTTTGAGATTCTATTCATCATATAATCGATTATTCGTGTTATTCACATCGATTCTAGTCACTTTCTTACAATTCATTTATCGCCATAGATCTTCACTACCGCATCAGAACTGCCAATGTACTGCAAAATATAGTCGTTCCCAGAACTGCGGGTATATAAAAAGGTGCCAAAAATCAGAGCTCAAGTCTCATACTTTTGGATCTAACCAGAGAAATATAAGCATCATTGGCCACGACAGATCACTTACTACTTTGTCATTACCTGGCAACCAGAATTGTTATCACTGCTAGACAACACCGGGTGTAGTAATACATTGCATGCGATGTCCATTACTAGCTTGTTAATATATCATTCCTGTGATAAATTTTCAAAAGTAGAATTCTGTCATGCAAATGGACACTCAATAAGCAAATAATTTGATTTTCTTGACCAAATTCATCCATTAAGGGGTTAATGAATGCGATAAAATGGAATATAGTCTTGTTATAATGTGATAAAGAATGCTATTCTGATGTAACATTTATATGGCATAGAAATGAGAGATTTAATCATTCAATTTTAAAGAAATAACAGTGGCTAAAGTGTAGCTTTACAAAATCTTGATATTAATCTTGTCTGTCTGATATAGAATGAGGGATGAGACATATGTGTGCACATATACTACTAAGCATGTAATGGCATTGATTTAGAAGCAGACACTGGGGAGCGTCGTTTTTGATGATCCTATGACGCAGTTCCTGGCTCTGGTCCTACAGATTATTGAATTTTGTCTTGTTTTTGTAGGATCATACGCTTCATGTGGTATAATTATCAAGTTGATCCTTTCACCAAATATACTCATCAGATTATAGAGGCAGGATCGCTGCCCAAACTAGTGTCAATTAAAATGTGTGTCATTAGCATACCAGGACAAATGTTATTTTGTGACTGTAATAGTTGTGTGGCAGGTTTGAGGTAGAAGATAAAATAACCACATCTTATACAAATGTAGGACGATAAATATAGAAAATTGTTTGATAGAAATTGAAATGTTTCTACCATTTCTTATTCTGTAAAATCCTGCCTTATGTGACCATCTTATGAAGCACAAATAATTTGTCATCAAATAATTTGTCACTATAGACAGACTGTGTGTCTTTTAACCCTTTCATCCTCAAATTTATTCAAGAAGGTTTTAAATTATCTCACTAAACATCCATTTGCATACCAAGAGAAGACTGTTGTTGAAAATTTACCACAGGATTGACTGGCTCGTTTATCGAGCCAGTCAGTCCAGTGGTAATTTCTCAGAAAATAGTCTCTCGGTCTGCAAATGGACATTTTTCAAGATCACTGCAGAAGCCATTTTTGTCCGATTTGAGTGTTAAAGGATTATTACAAGTGATATGCGTTTTGGATGGAAGTGATAGTGGTTCTTTAAGACAGGTGATCACTCAAATAGGTTTGCATGTTCTCATTCATTTTATCCCCCTTGGAGACATTTTCTACAGTAGGAGCCAATAGGGAAGGATATTCCTTCAGTGGCACATTGTGTCATATTTACAGCTACTGACTTCTGACTTTGTTTGTGCGTAGCTTCAGGCATAAGCTACCAGCTTTGTAAGAACTAGATCGGTCAGACATAATTTCTGGTTAACAGGTCAAATGTCAATTTTCCCTTTGGAGTCAATAGTAAATTATTCAGCCGCCATATTTTGATGCTTTTTGTATACAGCAACCAAATTCGTCGTATGGATGCATTGTTGGCTAACAGTGTATTCGTATGTCAAAAGTAAGTCACTGTGACATACTTTTTACAGTTCAGTGAACATCAAGGCATTTTCCTATACAGGGACAAAACTTGCTTTGTGGATGCATAGTGCGGCGTATATCAAATGTAGGTCAGTGTGACCTACGTTTCATTATTCATCATAGAAAATGTGTATCCAGACCATCGTCTAAAGGCGTTTTCACCTAGGGTCACCAAAGTTGGTGCATGGATGCATATATGCTAAAGTACAATGACCATCAAATAAATTGTGTGGTCTGTATTCTCAAGAGCTGTGTAGGCTCAATGTGTCAGTTGTCGTGTGTCTTTCCTGGTTCATGCAACATTTGGGAGAATTTAGTTCCAGCTGAAATAGTCATTATTCGAGCCAATAACAAACCATTCATCCAATACAATTTTGTATGATTTTCAGCTATTTAGAGTTCAGTCCAAATCTGATGAAATCCCTTTAGAATGGAAGATTCCAGTTTATCCATCAATCATATGTCATAACGAACTACGTGACGTGTAGGACGATGTCATAATCAATTATGTCATGAATCACGGGGATAAGTTCATCACGAACAGTTAATTCATAACGGACTAAGCATTGTCATACGAATTGTATGTCTTTACCATTTAATAAACATGCTATTGAATATTTTGAAAGTAATTTAACTGGATGCCGTTGCTGCCATAGATAGTTTCAAAATATTCAGTTTTCAGGAAATGGAGATTCAGAGAGTGCAGGGATCGATTGATCCTATGTGCCGTTGGAGGAGCTTAGCTGGAGATGTGCGGGGCATAGCTAAAACTAGATTCCTCCGTTAAATACATGTCATGCCTGTAGGCTCGAGAGCTTGTAGTGTCAGGCTGTCTAATATCAAGGCCCTAGACCCTCTTATTTTAAATCATTTTTAAGTCCTTGCATAATGGATGCTATGTAATATTCAATCAGTTTGCTTTCAATTTTTCTTTTGATTTATCGATAGTAATGCTTTAAATGAGCAATTTATTAATTTGTCTTATGGAATTATCTTTCACTAACCTTACAGTATTGGATAATTTATCTTCAAATCCTCTCTATCTTCCAACTTTCATGATTTCTATGATTTTTTGTGCTACAGAATTCTTTTTAATGATATTATTTTTCTATATTACTGTTTTATTTTAGTTTACTGACTTACCTGAGGTAACAATTAAGAATTATTTTTATGCTCTTATTTTGATAATTTCTTTTCGTTAAAATAAGTTGCACTAGTGTTTGGTGTGCTACATTACTATCCTCTGTCATAATATATATATATATATGTATATGTATATCCTCTTATGGTTTCATGAATGTATTAACCTGTGGATGGGATAAATTAGTTTTGCAAACATTATCTCTCATGTTTTACAGGTATGCAATGTATTCTGAAATTTACTTGATTTTCAGGTACTGTTCTACTTTACCTGAGGGAACTGATTCTCTGCAAACTACATTTTCTACGGTTTTTAACTTTGACACTGCTAATTATTTTGAAAACTATGTGGCTGAAAGTTGTTGGTGGCTAAACCACCAACAACTTTCAGTCAAATTGTTTTCAAAATTTCAAATATAGGCGCTAAGAAATTTAATATGATGGATGTGACCTGAGAAAAATATGTACTTATTCTGTGAATATTTCAATTTTATATTCCGACCACCAGAATGGTTTGTTAGGGTTACCATACAATCTGTGTGATTAATGCCGATAGGATCCATTGTGTGTAGTTGGCGGATCCAGTAAGATTCACGATCCTTGCGTGGATTGGTTGCTTCATAGCTATCTGGGTCGTGATGAAGAACCTCAATGAGTCTGTACTGTATGCCGGAAGCATCATGTTCTCCTGCCAGGTTAAAATGGTTGGCTATTTCAATTTTAATTTGACAGTAATTTGAAGCAAAAATATCGGTAAATCAAAGACAGCAACAGTTCCAATCTAAAAAATCCATCTACAAAAAATATATTTATGAGTTTAGATATAGTGTTTTATTCCATCTTAACTGTCTTGACAGATAGAATAGATTTGATGATTTTAGCAGGTAATTAAGTACATTTACAAAGTCACTTTACAGTAACTATATAATGTACTAAGTACTTTTAAGTGCCCATAGATATTTACTTAGTTGCAATAGTCCTTCATCCTAGTCCTTAATATGTGCTGTTTATTCTGAAAGCATTTGAGCTAATTTACATGTCAATTTACAATTCTGCCGCACTATTGATGCTAATTTCCTTATTGTAAAATTAATTTAACCAAATAGTGGAATTGAAAGTGTTATATGTACTGTTGTCTATCTGAATTTCTGCATACTACATTTCCATGTTTTATAACTCTGAACATGCTAAGTATTTTGTAAACTATTTGACTGAAAGTTGTTGGTAGCTAAGACACCAACAACTTTCAGTCAAATTGTTTCCAAAATATACCGCAGGTCCAGAGTTATTGCCAATTTAAATTATTGGTTGGTGTCTGGCAGCAGTCCAATAGTTAAGTAGCAGGCAGACAGGTAAATCTTACCTTGTGTGTGGGCTGTATGCTTATTTACGATAGCGCTACATTGTGAAAGTGATTTTATCCATCATACACTTACATTGTGTGTTCTTTATAACTGATGTTTCTCCTTCAGTGATCAATGTTGTTCAAGGAAATTACAAGTTGTGGAGCAAGAGATTATTTTTGATAACTTAACACAGGAGTTACTGCTTATAACCGAGCCAAGTCATTCCAGTGGTAAATTTTCTAAAATAGACTTCAATTCCTTTGCAAATTGGACATTTCTCAAGAGCTACAGAAATTACTTTGAGCTGGGTTGACCATTAAATATATGTTGTACTACTGTACTCTTATTGCTATTGTCATAACATTAACCTTTGCATCACTGACATCCCTGTATCTCGACTTCATTTCAACCAACCATGCACGAAGCTGTTGAATATTTTGAAAATAAATTAACTTTCTGCCAAATTAATTTCCATAATATTCAGCAGAACATTTCTCATGATGCTGTTTCTGGTGTTTAGTGTTGAAAGGGTTTAATGTATGTGATCTTGTGACCGCAGCCCATCACTGGTCAAGCCGGTTCTACAATTTTTTTAATTTTACCATTGGAAAGACTTGCTCAATAACAGAGAGAGAGTCATTTCAGTGGTCAAATTGTCAAAAATAACAATGTTCTCTTGGCCTGCAAATGAAGATTCGATAGTCATAGTTTTTACCAATGTTCAGCATTAATAAGTTATAAGACGTTTCCTTCTGAACAGAAAGCGGTTAACCGGCTGATTGCTGACTAATTTTGCAGATGACATATTCCAGTGGTTATATCTCTGGACATGCTAAATATTTGGAAAACAATTTGACTGAAAGTTGTTGGTGGCTATGCCACCAATAACTTTGAGTCAAATTATTTTTAAAATATTCAGCATGCCAAGAGTTTTTGCTCATTGAAATTATTGTGTGGTGGCTCGGAGCAGCGAGACAGTTAACTTGCATTCTGTGCATCAAACGTTGTAGATCACTCCAATTTAGAAATGGAGACTAGTCTTCTAGACATGTATTTTGGCTTAGCTTGCATATTAGTTCATACTAGTTGTTTTGTATGATACTCATCCTAGAGAATTTCAAGACAATACCATTAGTATCCATGTGCATAGGATGCACCAATGGTTGTGAAATTACAAATTGGCCATATCGCCATTAAAATACAAACATTGACGCTATCGCCTTTACTCTTGTGGCAGTCTAGTTGATAGATATTACATAAATATGTAGAATTGTTGATTCATAATGTATGTTCACCTATGAATAATTAATGGTGACTAGCTCGGCTGATAGACCCATCTTTATGTATGCTTACCTAATTACCTGTACATAGACACTGCCTTGAAATTAGAGTGCTAAACCCACATAGAAAATGGGCTTATAACGGGTAAGCGCTTGTATCCCTTGTGATTTATGTCCCAGCCCTTAGTACAGAGGATAAGAATCCATTTCTCGCTAGGCCCCGCTTATTTCTAGCTAATCTCCGCTCACATTTGAATCCTGAATTTAAATTCCAAGATAACCATACAAGTCAGCTGTTGAATATTTTGAAACTAGATTTGACAGGTGGTTGTTGCTGCCTATGGTAACTGAGTTTCAACTTTTCGATTTTCTTGGGCGGAGCTTAGATAGAAATGGGCGTGGCATAGATAAAAATGAGTCCCTCTATTGTCCGAAGATCAGTATTGTTCATTTACTACATTTTTATCTATATACAATACAATACAACCTTTATATAGCACCATTTATCAATACATTAATTTTCAAAGGCGCTGATGAACAGGTGTGTTTTATACAGCATAGCTTTTGTCCCAATGGATGAATCCACTTTTATCTATGCCACACCCATCTATGGTTAAGCTCCACCCACGCTTTGCCCATATTGGGATGGATCAAGCCCTGAACTCCTTGAATTTCAATTTCCAGAAAACTGTGCAGGTAAGCTGTTGAATATTTTAAAACTAATTTGACTGGGTGATGTTGCTGAAAATTAAATTAATTTCAAAATATTCAACAGATTGTTTATTAAATAGTAAAGGCATACAATTCGTACATTTAAATGTTCCGGGTGGACTCCATTCATTACGTAGTTGATTGTGACGTCGGCCTACATATGACTTAATCGATTATGATGTCATATACTTGATCAGCAGATTGGATTCATCAATTAGACAATTTGTACCTTCATTACAAATTAAGCCGCTTATATGTAATGAATAAATATTTTTCCCAATTATAAAAATAGTAGCTAGTAAGTGGAGATTATACCAAATACCTATAAATGTTTAATGTATTGTACTACAGCTAAATACGCACTATAAGCCTATATATATATATATATATATATATATATATATATATATATATATATATATATATATATATATATACACACACCTTATGGAGCACAATCAGTTACTATCGACCAGTGGTCTCTTAACCCTTTCAGGGACAAATGCCTAAAAAAGTGTATTCTTTGCGATATAAAACTTAATCTGATGAATATTTTGAAATTACTTTGACTGGAAGCCGTTGCTGCCAAGGTTGAAATTGCTTCCAGTTAAATTAATTTCAAAATATTCAGCACTTCCTGTATGGTTACCTTGAAAATTAGATATGGGGAATTCATCACTGAAAGGGTTAATACAGGTGATGCGCTATATGATATTTGTTTTGGAGCCAAATGAAGGTAGTTCCTTAAGACAGGTGGTCTCTTGCGCAGGTATAATAGAGGGAACCAATCTGTCACTCAAGTATCTGATGTCGTAATCAAATTTGTGACATGTTAGCTGATGTCACAAAGTGACGTAATTCCATCACGAAAATAGGCTGGCATGTAAAAATTACATGTCTTTGACAAATTTACGAATTAATAAACATTGTTCAAAATTTTGAAATAAATTTGACGCGAAGCAGCAACAGCTCACAGACAAATTAGTATCAAAATATTCAACCGCATACCTGTATAGTTACTGTTTATTTAGATTCTGGAAGTTGATATTTTAAAGTTTCAAATTGATTCCAACATGCATAGCTAGAAATGGATCCCTCTATTGACTGTCTATAATGGCATTTATCCTACCTCAGTGATGTTCCTCTTGTATTGTGTTGTTCCTTCTCATCATTATAATGTGTGTATGTCAGTTGTCATGGCAACCACACTGGATCTTAGTCTAAGTTATCTTACACTTAGCCTCCAGACATTCTAACATGACATATGTCAGAATCTATAGAGAACACATAGAACTCAGACTGACGAGATTTATAGACATGCTGACTATTTTATCAAATAATCTGACTGAATGTTTTCAGTCAAGTTATTTTGTAAACAGTCGTCGGAATATTGGTTTGAGGTATATGAGATTGGATTCGGGCACAGTGGTCATGTTATGGGAAACACGGTGTGGTTCTCTTCTATTGTGGTTTTGAAGACCTGCTGCACTCGTCTTGCTTGAGAAATGGTCATCTGAAGATATAAAATTACTAATAGAATAACCGGCTTGGTAATTGATCCAGTCATTCCAATGGTAAATTTACTAAATGATTACTCTCCATGCCCTCGATTGAACATTGTTTTTGAGAATTTATATTTTCTTGACCAATTCTGGCAATTGACCCTTTAATGATAAAATTTGGTCCAGAAATTAAAAATATTGGCTCATTTAATGTCCATTTGCGGACCAAGAGAAGCCTATCTTTTAATTGACCACTGGAATGACTGGCTAGGTTATCGACCCAAGCATTCCAGTGATACATTTGAAAATAAATAGTCTCCACTTGTCCTGCAAATGGATGTTTCTCAACTGCAGAGGGCAGTTATGGCTGGCTTGACCATTAAAGCGTGAAAAGTCCAAATATGTGTTTTTAGCAGACTGGCCTATGCATTCTGACTGACCTATTTACTACATTTAATGTCTTGAATTGGAAATATATTTATTCCACTGGTGATAGATCAAACCTTGAATCAATGTGTTCAGTAGACTAGTTCATGTATTTTGCCAATTTTAAAACCAATTCAAGGAAAGAATTAGTGCCAGTAGTTTTACCCTCTGTAAAATTTTTGTTAATCATATTTGTGTAATAATATTTTAAAGTTTCAATAAATAATGTGAACGTAAGATGTTTCTTGTTTGTTATTGATATACTCTGGTAATTTTCTCTAATGTAAATGTAATTGATATGGCTCCCACCCATCTTTAGGTCATTGCTGAGAGTTGAGTGGAAGTCAATCGGTGTTTGAGTTTAGATGGTAGCTGGGTACCTTGATATCTCCAATACAGTATAGCTCATAAATGAGTTCATATGTTTCAATAGCAAAAACAGAAACATGCTAGTTGGTACAATTTTGAATTTTGAAATGTAGGAAATGTTCTTTTGAATATTTTGAACATAATTGGATTGAAAGACAACATTGCTACCTTATGCAGTAATTTCTTCCAATCTAATTATGTTTAAAATATTCAACTATGTGTTTTGTTTTGCCTTTGAAACATTCTAAGTTATTTCTAAGCTGTAATTTGAATGTAGGTTAGAAAGTATTGATCACGCTCAAGTAGTTTCTCTGGCCCCTCACCAGAGAATTGGTAGGTTCAATGGCAATAAGAAACAAAAGTCTTTAGATGAGTGGTTTTTTTGTTGTGAAGGAGTACATTGCATCCCATTTACTAAGTTTGGTGCTTATCATTTTATTCGAGAGCCTCTGCCAAGGGTTGCCAATTTGGAAATCAATGACCAAGACCCATTCACGCCGTATGAGAATATATTTAAAGTTCTAAGGCAGGTATCTAATGAGTCTGAAAATATCCATTAGTGGAGGCAACATTTTTTATAGGAATTTGGATATTGTATTGAGGATAGAGCAGCAATGGTCCTTGGCAGTATTTGGAGATAGGTGCTTTCTTTGGTCTCCATGATGAGACAATTGCATGAGACAAGATTAGGCATAGCCCGGTTCATAGAGTAGAGGATATTAGCAATTGAAAGCTGTTTTTAAAGGATTTCTATCAAGGTGGCAGTCCAAATCATTTGAGCAGGCATTGTCCAGAGTACTAGAGGAGTAACAAGAATGCGGATAATAGTAACCAATATCTGAGTGGGATTTTCTGGCATGTATGAGTACACGAGAATGCCTATTGGCTTGTACAATTCTCAGGCAACATTATGTATGAAGATGCAGGCTTGTGATGAAAATTTACTTTCTCTAATTTTTTACATTGATGGTGTTTAGTAGTTCATTTGAAAGCTAGATTTCTTATTTTTGCGTTTGGAAGACTTGGTCCTAAAATGAAAGATAAAAATGTTATTAGGCCAAATCATCTCTACTATAGGTGTAAGCATCGATCATGCCAAGATTGTGTAAGTTCCAATCTAGCGCATGATTACATACATTGTCTTAAAGATGGCAGCGAAGGTGATTAAATTAGGGATGTGGCGCAAGGTGAGCCCCTGCAGCACACAGACGATTAGATTAATATTGCCAAGTTCAGTACAATGGAGATGTAATAGGTGGTACAGTTAGCAATGTTTATCACATGATAACATACATTATCTAAAAGGGGCCATCAAAGGCTCATAGAAAAATATGTTACTCAATTAGTGTGTGTGGTGCAAGGTGGTTGCCTGCAGCCCACATACTATTACGTTAATAGTGCCAAGATTCTAAATATATATATATATATATATATATATATATATATATATATATATATATATATATATATATATATATATATATATATATATATATATATATATATATATATATATATATAAAATCGAGGGTACCAAACCAAATGTTGGACAATCGGACATTGGAGTTTGGGGAGGGGTGGGCGTGAAGACATAGTTGGAGGGGGGAAGGGGGTGGCTAACTTAACTAAAATATAAGTGTGTACGTGTACGTACATATTAGATACATATATGTGTGCTTTGTTCTTTGAATGAGATACATCTGGTACATTATCTATTTATGATAGATTTGATTATGAGAAGTTCCAATGCTTAGCCCCCAAATGTTTCTAGGTTAATTTACTTCTTAAAAAGGTATCTAAGACCCACTAAAATTTTGAGTCAACATTCTCAGAAGTTAGTGCAATGATGGGGATAGTTTCAACATATTTCTGGATTACTTTATCGAGGCATACAATTAAATGGGGTTTGATGGTAAAGCAGATAGTATAACCCACTTTTCCCAAGGAAATTGTAATAGAACCATGTCATGAAGAACTGGGATATCAAGGTAGATAGATCTGTTGGGTATTATCACTGCATCCGTATGTTCAAACGTTATTATCAGGAATGTTCATTCCCAAGGCTAATCATCAGATTAAAGCCACCTTGAAACATTTACTAGCCGAAACTCTTGGAAATTTGAAAATTAAGATGAAAACATGAACAACGATGTTATTATGAATCTCATGGAAATTATCAAACAAAAATGCAATGGTACTTTTCATGATCCAATCCATAGTTTGTACCCTGAATACAAAGGTCGGGTGCCAGGGTATTTACACAAGGTAATTATTATTATTATTATTATTATTATTATAATTTGACCTTATTTTCCCAAGGCTAATCCTTTCCCATGGTTAATCCTTGGTAGTCATATTATGCCTCATTCTTCCAGAGGGTATTCTCAATCTCTTCTTAATTTTTCATTCATTTATCACAATTAATGGTCGATAGCATTTTGTTTCCTTGAGTGAGTTGAGTGTATACTGATAGTAATGAGTGAGTGGCTGTCCATGTATGATTACTGTATTCTGCTGCTGTAGTAGTAGAAACATCCTACAGCTGCAATCGGTCCTTCTTCGCTTTTGCCCACTGTGTCTTATCCTCAGCCAAAATCCTTAGATTCCTCAGGTCCATTCTTGACCTGAGTGTACTGAGTCCTACTTTATTGAGGTCACCAAGTAGCATGCTCAGCAGATTTATGCAATGACGTCCTCTCCTGACGTTGTATTTGCTGGCTCCGAGTAGGGCGAATTCCAAGGCTCTCTGTGCTCTGTGCTGGTGTCTCTTCTGGCATCCTTAGCACATGGCCAAATATGAACCATCTTTGCTGGGCGACTTTTACAAACAGCGGTGACGTATTACACATCTTGTATAGTGCATCATTGGAAATTATGCTGTCTGGTCATCGGTGTCCAGTGATGGTGCGTAGGTCTTTCCGGTGGCAGGCATCGAGTTTGTCTAGAGCTGCCTTTGGAGCTGCCCAACTGTTATAGTTATACAGCATCAAGGATATGCAGGTTGCATTGTATAGACGTAGCCTCTTTATCAAGGGCATCTTTGATCTATGAATCCATAGCTTCCAGAAGGACTAGAAAGCTATGTTCCCCATGACGCAGCGTGCAGAAATGTCAGCAGTACCGCAAAGCAGTGAGCCCATTTTTTTATATTTCCTCCATGGTTCGCCGCCACGAAGTGGGTCATCATTTTCTATAGTTTCATGCTTTGTCGATAGGTATATGTGGGTGAACTCTGTTTTGGATTCATTCATAAAAAGATTCTCAATTTTGCTTGCAGCTATTGGGAGAAGTCGTCAAAGGGTTCCTTTTCCTCGCCTATGAAGTCCACATCGTCGTCATACACCATCTCTAGTGGCATGCCCAGTATTGACACTGGGTGGTTTGGTCTTGTGGAACTTTCCCGCACAGATTTCAATGTGGCAGCAAGGTAGCAGGTGAAAAGCACCGGAGATAGACCATCTCCCTGGAGGCGATTGATGTCTCAAACTGCAGACTTCACAGACTTGACTCATACTCTCAGCTTGGTGTCTGCAAGCAGTAGTTTCACTTGTCGTAGCTCATCTTCATTGCAACTGGCCTGGCATAGTACATCTAGGATCTTTGAGCGTTTAATTGTGTCGAAGGCTTGTGACATGTCAATGGCCTTTTTGTGGAAGTCCCAGTGTTTGGACATGACTACTGGCACAAGCATGCGTTGAGCCCATACAATGTCTGTGCAGCTGCGTCCACGTTTGAAGCCACTTTAACATGATCCGGTGAAGTAATCGATCTTGTCTCGGATGCGGCATAGAGTAACACTGGATAGGATTTTCCGTATGCTGTTGAGGAGCACAATGGGCGACAGATTGGCTGTGGGCCCAGTTGGCTTCTTGGGCTTGGGTAGTGTGATAAGGGTAGCTTGACCTACAGCACTGATTAGAAGGTGGTGCATAAAAGCAAAATTGATTAGGTGCGTGATCGGTTTTGAGATGATGTCACTTGCATATTTGAATAATTCATTGCTCATGCCATCAGGTCCAGATGCATGTCCATTTCTCAGGGCTTTAAGTGCCTTCTCAACTTCTGGTGTTTTAATGGTGTTAGTAATGGCCTGGAGTCTCCTGAGAACGGGCTCAAGGGCTCATCATTGTTGTCAGTAAACTGTTCCTTGAACCATTCTCAGATCACCTCGACGTTTCCCTGGTCAGTCCCAATAAAGTGTCCTTCAGAGTTATGTACAGTGAGTAGTGGTCTGTAGTCCGTAACTCTCAGGGCTCGGGCTGCCCGAAACATTTTGTGACAGTCATCCGTGGCAGTGATTTCATCTGCTAGAGAGTTTGCCCGTTGAATAGCAAGATCTTTTAAGCGTTCGCTAATGTGGCGCAGAATAATATTGCGCTCCTGGCATAGTCTGATGCGGTCTTCACTTTGGCCACTTTGATAGCTGCGCAGATGATGATGTTCATCATGAATGGTTATTTCGAGACTCGTAGTCTGTGCAAGCAATGTCTGTGTAAGGGAGCAAAGAAGAGATTATTTAGATAATTAATGTAAGAAAGGTTGTGATCTTGCTCTCGGAACTAACATAGATTACTATCAGCCAAATATGTCGGGATGGTACAGGATTAACTTGTAAAAATGTAATTTAATTGTACTACCGATAACCTTGACATGGCAGTTGATGATGTGGCCAGATACATGATCTAAATCCTGGTACTGAAAAAAGGGTCAATTGTCTGCCAAAAGAGTGGATTGAATTCATTGTCTGCCTACGGCATTGTTGGGAATCTGTATGAGTTCTTCAACAGCATGCACACATGAATTACTTAAGAAATTAAGTGGCTGGGTGACATTTCCAGACCAAGGTACTTATAGCCTTTCCAGACATATTGAAACTGTGCAGCATTCCATTATTGAATAAATGTGTTTCCCAGCTTGGATCATTCTGTATCGGACCCATCATCGACGGGTGGTAGAGCTTTGTATACAGATGACCTGGAAGTCATTAGCAAGGATATGTGTTATTTGTCACCGCTCACCATCACAGAGACTGATGCTGAAGATGACACTCAACCAAGGCAAAGGCATTGGTTTCAAAAACAATTTCAACTAGAGAACATTTACTGAAGTAACTGTAAATATGTGATGTCTGGCCATGAAGAAATAGTATAACGCCTCTTCTGACATGACCATTGAACACGCCTTGTATTGATCAGATAAAAACTCTAGGTTTACTCAGCTCAAAGCTCTATGCTTGAAATTCCCAAAGATTTACACTAATAGGTCACCTTGAACTCAAGCATAAAATAAGGTGTGTCTTCTAGCATGGTCTTTGAAGTTGAAGTTATGCCAAACATGAAACCTGGACATTTTTACCTGTGAATGGCCAACGGAGATATTATAATTTTCATTGGAAATTATTTAGATCTATCAATGTTCTGGAATCTGGCCAGGTTTCAAGAGAATCGGAAGGAAACTCTAGGAGAAAATGTTCAAATATTGCTCCCATAGGCTTACTATGCGGATATGTGGCACGGAATAAAAAGCTGATTTGTCGAAACTGTTGGATGGAACAACTTTGAATTTGAGACCAACTAGAGTCAATATAAGACCTAGAATTCCACCAAATTTCAAGTCTATTGAAGGCAAAAAAACGTTCGGCACACATTTTGAAAAAAATTAATTTTCAACAACATTTTTTCCACCGTTTATCATCCTGAGTTCATTTCTGCAAAACCACCCGAAAACTTGTACTTTTGACACCATTAGTAACATCCCAATCAAGTATGCTAATGATCCGATAAAAACTCTAGGTTGTAGTGGCAGTTCAAAGATCCATCCTGAAATTCCAATTCATTCCCTATGGGGGGCCATTTTCCATGCATTGGCAGTCAAAGGTCTGGCGGCAATTTAGTGGTAACATCCTCACCAAGTATGGTTTGTTTCCAAAAACAGCTGGTTTGCCAAGATAAGAATTAAAATTCTCGCGAAATATGGTTTACCCTCCATACACGACTTTATTGAAAATCCACCTGACAGAGGCCATGGAAGTGCACAGCTAAAAGTAATGCTAACAGAATATGGCCCATGCAACTAAATCAGCAAATACAACTACTCGTCACTACAGTTTCTCCACTCTTATCCAGCTAGCTGCCTTATACCACAACCAGCAATTGCTACATTTACGACATGCCCACGTGATATCTGTAGACTCCATCCGGGTACGAATCATAACTGGCTGTTACATCCTGGAATCAAACATGGCAAAGTTCAATAAGCACGAGGTTGGTCCTACATGTCTTCTATGCCACAATGGACCAGAAAACATCTCACACTTCCGAACTGCTTGCCATGCTCTAAAGGATGTCCGGAGGAAATACATGCTGTTAATCCGTTCATGCCCCTGTGACATGTGTAGCATAAATTCCATCCACGTCTGGTCACACAGTGAAACTCTAACCACATTCCTCGTGAACCCATCCACATACCTGAGGAAGGAGGCTTGCCTCTGCATGGCCAGATTAGAAGCCATGATCAGACAATACTACCATGTCCTGAACCACACAAGAATAGCTAAACCTAATGAGATTGTCCTGATTCGTGCACGTGTTGGCTCCTATGTTACTCCTGAAGGAGAGGGTCCTTTACAAAGGAGGAATCTGCGTAACTGAACGGATCTATGGTAGTGATCTGATCAAAACTTTATGCATAGTAACATCAGTTTAAAGATCAATACTGAAAAAACCCATACATTTCGTATGGGATTCTTTTGCCAACTCAAAGGTGGAAAGCTCGAAAACTATTGAGCAGATCCAAATTCTTCTGAAGAGCCCACGATTCCAGACTAGCTAGCAGAAGTTAACCACGTTTGGACTTGAATGGATGAAAACTGTAGGAGATGCGGTGCAAAGCTTTTGACAAAGAATAAGAAGAAAGAAGAAAGATCATGAGTGATTTTAATGTAATAATTGTAAAATAATGCACTTAGGCCTGCAAACCCCAAAGTATAACTACTACATGCTCGACAATAACACTAGAACAAAATTCTCACCAACTACTAACTTAAAACCATCTGCACATTGTGTTAAAGACCCAATACCTCATAAATCTCAAAATTTAATATACAGAAGTATGTGGATAAACTGGTTCTAGTCTGAGAATACTCGCACTTGAGCAGCGTTTCTTATAAATACGACCATATAATAGTAAAAAAGATGCAAATTTATGAATTTCACAACTAGTAAAATTGCAAACATAAACAGAACTTACAAATTTCACAGAATGCCAGAGTATTTAGTAGGCCCGGGCACTGTTGCATTGTGTAATCATAGCGATGTTGGCAACTGATTAATTTGTTTGATATCGGCTCTATAAATTATTGTTGTTCAGCGCTCGGCGCAGTTTGGCTTTGTTTTTTAGGCTGCACGGGGTTTCGCGGTACGCTTGTGTCACTATTTTCGTTGACTGTCTAGACCTATTTACGATTTCTAAGTTCCCCCCCCCCAATCTGAGTGATCCGTAAACAAATGTAAGAAACCCATGTGCACGTATCTATTAATCCAGAACAACAATAACATAACAATATGGGTGACATAGTCCGAATTTGTGTAAAACAATTAGTATGTATTAATAGTATACTAAGCTCGTTACATTGCAATAACAATATTTAATATTTCCAAAATTTATGTTAGCTTGCAGGTAATGTCTCTTTAAATTAAGCAATCACCCCCTTATCATTAATGTGCTCCATTAGTGAGTTTTAATCATTTAAACAAGAAATCATTCATTGTGTTATAAAAGGCATATGTAAGGCTGCATCTAGAATATTCTGTACAAGTTTAGTCCCCAATATCTAGTCAAAACTATTGCACATATACAACGAGTTCAGAGCTTAAGCAGTAAATATGCTATTAGTCTGTGAAGAGTTATGAACAGAGTCTAAGAAAACTGATTAACAACACTTTAAAACGCAGAATACTGATGGGGCATTATTGAAATGTACAAAATGCTCACAGGTAAAGAAATATAAACCCAGACCAAATTTCTAAATGAGCAGACAACTCATACATGAGGGGGAATACAATGAAACTTTTAAAACATAGGCGTAGGAGACAGTTAAGACACATGGAAGTGAAGGATGGCAGAGTAGCGAGTGTACATGCATAAATCACATAAGAGGCAAGTGAGTGGCATGCTAGAAGCATGAGGGGGTTAAAGAAATTACCAGAAGACAGTGATAAGTTGGAGAAGAGAAGTGTAAATAAATCGCAGCATAGGCAAGGAAATAATGTGGTAGAGATGGGGTGAGGTTTAATAAAACACAAGAATGATATAGGGGAGAATGGTGTAATAAGGACGAGGAGAGGTGTGTTCATAAATCGCAGCATAGTGATGAGAAAGAGAGGAGGAATTTAAATAAACCACTGCAGAATTGAGAAAGTGATGACAGAGAGAGAGTATTAGGGGTGTAAATAAACCACGGCAGAATTAGTGAAGTGATGGTAAGCAGAGTGTACAACAGCGGAAAGAGGAGAGACAGGACAAGTGCACAATCTGATGCTGGTGCAGTAATCCAGAACACCACCACCAAACAGTAAAATCATCATAGAAGCGAAGCCAAAGCGAGCAAAACATAGTCTTACAGAAGCAAATAATACAATTGATGGCTATGATATATTCAGCAACCTAGACATGGGTAGAGGGATAGCGGTACATATTTAGCATGGATAATTTTAATACGTTGAAAGTAAGCTCAAGACAATTAAGGCAGTAGCTGATCTTGTGATATCTGTCATGGAAGAAGTGCTGACAAAATAAGTTCTGAGAAGGTCCAAGTGTTAGGAGACTTCTCATACATATTTACACGCGAACCACCAAGAGAAATGTGATTTCAGGAGATATGGAGAACCCACTGAACGAGTTTATTAAAACAGATGAGATATTAAAGAAGCTGGCAAAGTGGGAAAACTGAGAAATCATCAGGGCCGGATGGAATTCGAATCCACCAGGGATTACTAACAGAGTTGCATGAGGTGATTAGCAAGTCAGGTGGCAGATCAATGGCATTGCAGATGTTGAGCCACACTTGACAGAGCTAGATTAATGAGGGTGGTAACATCGACGTTATATACTTAGAATCCATGAAAACATTCAACACTGTACCACGCATATGTCTCCTTTCAAGTATTCCGGAAAAAGAGGATCGAAGCCTTCCTGTCAGATAGAAGGCAAATATTGTAAATAACCTGGCACCAGAATGGCCCAACGTTCTGAGTGGTATCGCTTAGGGGAGCATGCGGACCCGATCCATTTGTTCTGTACATAAATGACCTTCGGGTGCCACTGATACCTGAGGCATATATGTATGCAAATGACATGAAGATTTCTCGCCAGACGAACAGTGGCAGTGATCAGCCAGGCGCTCCAAACAGACCTGTTCAGGCTCCAAGACTGGTCGGATAAATCGTTGCTGCAGTTCCACGCTGACAAGTACAAGGTCATGACAGTAAGAAAGAAATCTGATACTGAGAGACCGTGTTTCATAAAAGGTACAGGAAATGCAGATCCACAACACAGGCTGGCAATGAACAGCAGAGAAAAAGACCAAAAACATTGGTGCATATAATTGATGGTGATGATTCGGCGATGCGTTATTCATCTAGACATGGAGACATTGTAAGTGCCTATAAAAGGAGCTGATCAGACCAAATCTAGACTATTGTACTGAGCAGTTAATAACTGATGCTCCTATCAAGAGGAGGGTTACCTGAAGATCAATCAATCAATTAATGTTAATGCGGATTGGCAACCACTGAGAAAAACTATGTATTAGCCATTGAAAATGTGCAAAGAAGTTTCACAATGCTGATGCCATTATTGAAAGAACTGTGTTACGAAGACTGGTTGAAGCAACTGTGGATGTGATAGAGATGTTTAAGATGTTGAGTGGGGTCTATAACAGTGATGTTTACCATCACACACCAATCAGAGATGAGACAACAAAAAGCACACTCCCCCCCCCCACCACCACCACCACCACCCCCAACCCAACCTGGAAATCCATATATCGATCTTGATCTCGAGTAACTATGGTGATGCAACCAGAGGATATTATTTCACTGCACATTCATGAATTAGCTAAGTTAGATATATTGCTTCCCTCTAATCAATTCTGTAAATTTACTAGTAGACTTTGTTTAGTTTTCTTGACTACATAGAAGATCCTGTGCTAGTTTGTTACAATCCCTTATCATACTGGGAATAAGAATGAACTTTAAAATATTGGTTCTGGAATAAACTGGTTAAAGTGGCTGATGTTCATGGTTCTGGTTTTCTAAATTGGCAACTGTAGACTGTGTAATGGTATCCGCTGCTTGTTGTTGTAGACCTTTGTAGAACATAATAAGGCAGTTTTGTTTCCTTCTGTCTGTGAATTGTGGGAGTTTGAGGTTTTCCATTATATGCCTATTTGTTATACTGCCTGGTTCATAGCTATAGTTTGAGGTGATAAATATAGCTGCACATGTGTGCACATTTTCTAGTTTGTCCTAAAGAGTTATTTGATGAGTGCCCCAAACTGTCTATTCCAAAAATGGTCTGTATGCTTGAAGGCTGCTCTCTTGGAAGCCGAATGATCCATTTATCTGCAATAGTCGTAAAGTATTGTATGATTAATTGCAAATCTCTGGGATTTGTTTGTCCGGGATGTTGATGCCCAAATACTTTACTGATGAACAGGGGCATCGTGCAAGCCGAAAAGTTGGGGGAGTCCATTGGGGGTGGGTCATGGAGGGGTATCCCCTCCATGGAAGCAGGGAGTTGCGGGGGTCTTCCCCCGGGGGAAATTTTGAAATTAGATGTTCTCAGAAGTGTTTTCCTGCATTCTGAGTGATAATTGAGCATTAGTATTGTGCTTTGAGTTTATGACTTTTTTTAACTTTCATATTACCATTGGTAATGTGAAAGTTAAAAGGTCATAATCTGAAAGCATAATACAGGTGCTTAGTTATGATCGAATAGCACAGGAAACAGGCAGTAGCGTAGCTAGGGGAGCAGGGGGAGCTTGCTCCCCCTGGACCAATCTTCCAAAATGTGGGAGCTAAATCATGTCCGTAACACATACAAGTTTCTGGACGTCCCAATTCCCAAGCCACCTTTAACAAGTTAATCTACATTTGAAAATTAGAACGTTTTGAATTGTTCATCACTAAGTTGAGACTTTTTGTTTTAATTACTTTAGATCAAGATAAAGAATAGTAGAATACATGCTACTTTCTCGGTAGAATAAAATAATTGGTGACGCTAGGATGCTAATTTCTCTTTAATAAAGAAATTTAAGCAGATTCCGACGTCTAATTGGTATGCGGGCTGGCACCTTTTAAGTCCTCGCTCAAGTAGGGTGGTGGCTTTTTAGACCCTGCTCACCCTGACGTGAAAACCTGGCTACACCACTGGAAACAGGCTGGGTGAGCTGGCAGAATACAGCATGTGCACCCATCCCATATTACCACGCACCCCGTAACACACTTGCACCGGCAAAATGACAGTCACAGCTAGGAGTGCCATTATATGCACAGCGAAGGCGTGCCATGTTCTCGTGTAGGCCTACTTTTGCAGAGTTTTAATTATGTATATTCAATTGTTTCACGATCAGACGTGCCGCTGTTTTAAAAAAAAAAATTTGGAAAAATTGTTTTTAGGGTGGGGTTGGGGGAGCTCGGGCTCCCCCGTTTCACCCTGGGCACGACGCCACTGCTGATGAAAAAACTTAGACTCGTTCCTGTTAGCATATAGGCAGATGTTATAGTTTGTTCTTTTCTTAGTAGACACGTCATTTTGTATTTTTTGTTTAGAAGCACATTCCTCAGATGGTAGCCCAGCTACATAACATGTTATGTCTTGTTTGCAGTCCTTAAAGTTTTAATCTAAGATACTGTAGTGCTTTTGCACCACCTATAGCTGTCTATAACTTACTTGTACTAGGAGATGTATCAGGCCCTAGGATGTGGCTATTGGAAGCACATCCATGCGGTAGGCCATTTAGATATCGTCTGGTTCTGTCATCTCGAGAGGTGTGTGATGATGTCACTCGGCCAGTATCGGTAATGTCCGGTGGTGTGCTGATAGTGCATTAGGGCCCGCACCACACTCTCCTCTGTTATATTTTTGTTTTCCCACATTTTGATTGTCTCTAACTCAAGGTTGCGGTTGAAAGGTAGCAGATAGATAAAGATCTAAACAGTACTGAATAATCAGGTCTCAGATCAGATATTACAGTGGACACGATGAGAAGAGTGAAGTGATCATTGCACTCTAATCTCAGCTGAATATAGGAACATAGTATGCGGATGTAAATACTACAGATATCAGGTGGCAAAAAGTGTAACAATTGTCAGTGACAAAAGTGCCCAAGATTGTAATCTGTCCAGTACATATGAAATTGGTGGCCAGAAGATTCAGGTTGCAGATTCCATAACCCATTTATGGATCTTATACGATGGAAAAGTATGCAGTGCTCAGGATACTTAAAAAATTATTTAAAGAAGGCCCGCTGGTCCCTCTATCGGTTACTAGGAGCAGGGATGCGTGACAAAGGCAGGCTTCCTCTCATGATATTAAGGAGCATGCTATTGGCATATATCATGATTCCAGTATTAACATACAGGCGAGAGATTGTGCTGCCAAGTAGAAGAGAATTAGAGTTTCTGGAGAAAGAATTCAGAAGCATGTTAAACAAGCTACTCACACTTTCAGCAATGGTAGCAGCAGTTGCATGCTACTCCTAACGAGGGATCCGGCCTGTAGAAGCAATTAATGATGCCAGGATCTTGGTCCTTATTGGAAGCCTCTGTCAAAATAGGAATATAGCGGAGTATGAAACACTCAACAGACAACTGGTGCTTAAAGGATATAGCAACGACAATTGGATCTGTACAGTAAGAAATGTGGTGGCAGAATATTGGCTTCCTTTAGCCCACACCATTTTGCAAAACCAACCAACTAAGGGCATTTGGAAAGCAACAGTGAACAAGGCTATAGAAGAATAATAGGTGGCATATCTCAGATTGCACGTGAAGCTCTGCCCATCAATGCAATTATTTACAGATCAAGTCACACTCAGAACATTACATCCAGTAACAGAACCCATCAGTAATAGTCTGCAAGTATGTCTACAGAACTACAGTAAAAACTGGATGCTGACGTGAACCTTCCAGCTGCAGTCCAATAAGAGGTGGTGCAATAGTTTTACACCAGATCAGACATGCCTGATATGTCTGAGGCACTCAGAGATTAGAACATTTCTTGCTCCAATGTACAAATGGTGAGTCTCCTCGAAACTGTCAATAAATCAGTGACATTAGCTTTAAGACTTTACCACTGATTGGCAAGGGTTAACAATGGTTTGTGGAAATGCTGTGGTGCAGATGGTTGTTTCCCATGTTAGCTGCAGTGTGCCGCCTACACGTATGGGTGCATGCTGCTGCACCTAACATTTGGTTGCATGTTGACTGGTTGAGGCCATAGTTGGTCTTATTGTTGTTGTTTTCATTTTCTTTGTTTATCACTATCCAAGTCCCCTTCTCTACGATAGTGTCTCTTAATACTACCACAAAAGTGAGGACATGGAAAGCAGAGACCTATCTAGCGATAATTGGAATCACTACTGAGCATGTTTTTATTGATATACATGCTACTCCAAGATCAGTCCAATGCATTGGCAGAATTGCTGTATAACTTTGTGATGGCTGGTATACATATGTTTCTTCAGTCAACTTCAAATGTTCTTTCTTTGAAGTAGATATCTAGTTTACTCTTGAACAATTCGACTGTTACTGCTTTGGCTATTGTAGCTGGTGGTGAATTCCACTCTGGTACCACTCTATTAGCGAAAAAGTGTTTGCGAATATCTTGTTGCTGCATTTTATGTTGAGCTTGAACTTATGACCTCTGGTCTGTCTTCTTCTTCTTTTCGTTCGCTGATCATACCACCAGTCCTGTAAGTGACTATCGACATGATCATAAGCATTAAGTGCGTGGATCCATGGGTTATTAGAGTGCGCCGTGTGGCCTGGAACCTCCGTCTTCAGCACTCGAGGTTTCTGTCAGGGTTACCTCCGCCTCTTACGACACGCAGAGGATACGGAAGGTGTATTCTAAGCCCCACCTACAGGGCAAACCTCTGGTCTGTGATACTGGATGGTTAAAAAAGTAGCACATCAATGTTATATAGATCCATGATGAGCTTGAATATTTCAATTAAATCTCCTCGAAACTGTCTATATTTCAGTGACATTAGATTTAAGGCACCATGTCTTTAGATGTATCTATACTTTCTGATTTGTGGGGCATGTTTTGTTGCTCGGCATTGAACTCATTCCAATAGTTGTGATGGCCTTTTCAATCTTGGTGGCATGCCGAGTTGCAGTATTCGAGTACTAAAACAGACAGAAATAAAAAGGCTGGAGAAGTTCTATAGCTATCGTATGAAAGCCACACAGCACTTACCAATGGGAACTGAAAACTCGGCTGTATGCATATTCTGTTTGGAGCCCTACCAGTCGAAAGTTAACTCCACAAGAGGATGCTAACCTTCTTCGCATACATGTTGAAGAGAGCAAATTCTCTGGAGCAAGATATTCTGGAATGACAACTCTCCATCAAACTGCCATCATCAAACAGCTGGACAGTCAACATCAGGAACATCCTACAGCAATATGAATTATCATCTGCATACACAATGTTGGAGAACTCACCAAGTAAGCTAGCATGGAAGAAACTATCTCAACACATCTCACCATATACTGGGAAAATAAACTCAAGGAGGAGGCTGTGGAGAAACCTACCCTGAAGTATCTAAATACAGACAATTATAAAATCGGTACAACACACATGGTGTGGAGCAGCTATGGAACAGACAAGATTTCAGTGTACAAAGCCACCATCAAAGCCAAACTACATGTGCAGAGATACCACTGTTTGTAAACTCACTAGAAACTGAATGTACACTGTGTAACAGTGAAATGGAAGCTCTCCAGCATTTCCTCCCGTACTGTCCAGATTTAGAGCATATGTGTATAGGTGTGGCTATCTTATGGCCCCCGTCCTTAAGCCACTGCATAGCACCTCTACCTGATGGCAGTAATCGATTAGCTGTAGTATGCATTAATTCAGAGCCTGAACCACTCCTGTTCATAAATACATACATGCCTGCAGAAGGTACTCTTGACAAAACTACTAGCTACATCAGTGTACTAGATGAAGCTGCCGAACTAACACAGGAGTACTCCGGAGCCTACACCTTACTGTGGATGGGCGATATAAATGGTATGCCGGGGAGAGTAAGGGCAAACAAAAATTACAAGCTACTAAAACAGTTCTGGCTGGAAAGGGCTACAGAGTGTCTCCATTAATGCCAAAGTTGCCGACATACCACCACTTCTATGGTGGTATTACATCGCGGCTGGATGTCTTCATCGAGTTAGCTGATCAGAACAGTGTTATAAAGGAAATTCATATGGACTCACGCTATCCGTTACATCATAGTGCGCATGATGCCGTTACAGCCACCCTGTCTGTGCAGTTGAATGGATCTGTACACTCACAGCGATAAGCAGGAATGCTAGTTAAGCAGAGGATAAATGAAATCCTATATAACGCAGCAGTAGATGCCAGTCTGGCCATAAAGAAGCAGCGGGTCAGACCACATTATAAATGGGATGCTATGCTGAAGCCATTTGTAGAATGTTCAAAGGCTTCACACTGGATATGGAAAAAAGAATTACGCCCAAAAGATGGGGAAGTGGAAGATAGGAAGAAACATGCAAAAAAGGATCTTAAGGCAGCCCAAAGACAGCTTATGGCAGAAGAACGAAACAGGCTGCATACAACCATAATGGACTCAGGTCCAAGAGATCACAGCAAATTGTTCAAGGCGATAAGAAACTTAAGAGATAGCAGGCCGGTGCAGAATGTCTGTATTAACTTCGGTATTGTGGGGAGCAGCACCACAGAGCCAGAGCTCTGGGCCCAGTACTTTGAAAATTTAGCTACACCTGTTGATGATCAGACCTTTGACAGTGAGATGAAGGAGTAACTAGTGCTTAGACGTATGCTGATTATCCTAAACTCATCTGCAGAGACACCTTTATCCTCAGTGGATATCCAACAAACTGAAAAGCATGTGCTAAAACTGAAAAATGGCAAAGCAGCGGACATATTCGTTATCCCTGCAGAATACCTAAAATATGCCTCACATGAAGCGCGTACAGTCCTTAATACCATCACAAATGACATGCTGACCACTGATACCATGAAAACTGGCCTAATCACCCCCATTCCCGAAGAAAGGAAAGTCTGCTAGATGTCCAGATAGCTACAGATGCATTACAGTCAGTTCTGTCCTGGGAAAGGTAGTGGAAAAAGAAATTGTACAGCGTATCAGACCCGCCTTAAACCAGACAAAAGGTAGATTGCGGTTCGGTTTTACCCAAAGTTGCTCATCTGTGAATGCAGTTTTTTCTCTTACTAAAACCATTGCTGATGCTGTTGATACCAAGAGTTCACAACACATAACATTTATGGATGCCAGCAAGGCCTTTGATATTGTAAATCACCCAAGTATGCTTAATGCCATCTACAGTCAAGGAATCAAGGGCACTCTATGGGCTATTGTAGACAGTATGTACACAGATATGGGAGCAGCGGTTAAGTGGAAAGGGGAAGTGTCACAGCCCTTTGCTGCGCATCAGGGGATCCATCAAGGTGGTGAGTCATCAACAGACCTTGTTAACAGCAGGAGGAACAAGCTACTACATAAACTGGAAACCCACCCAGCTACATATAGAATCGGTTCAATCCCAACAGGCACGATTATGTGTGCAGATGACCTAGCATTAGTTGTGCGAGCACTGGAAGCTATGCACCTCTTAATAAATGAGGCACAGCTGGCTGCAGCTAGTGAGCGGTACTTGTTTAGTAGCACCAAAACTAAAACCATGGTAGCTAGAGGTACAAAGCCAGCAAATCTCTGCATAAATGGGAAGCTGTTGGAGATCACAAATGAGGAGACCTATCTTGGCATTACTAGAACATCCTCATGTAACAACCTAAAAACAGTTGAAAGCAGAATTAATTCAGCACAGCGTGCAGCCAACTCCCTACTGGATGCTGGCATGTATGGACTTAATGGCCTGAACCCAATGACATCAATACACATCTGGGAAATATATACTACTCCAGTCCTAATGCATAGTCTTGAGTGACTGATCCTAAAGCAGGCTGAGATCGAAAAGCTGGAAGATTTCTACAGGGCCAATCTAAAACGTATGCAGCATCTACCTGCCAGTTGTGCAAACTCTGCAACCTACTTGCTGCTTGGAGCACTACCAGCGGAAGACCAAATTCACAAAAGGATTCTGATCTTTCTTGTGAATATGCTATACAGAGAGAATTCCATCGAATGTGAGATAATTGAACGACAATTAGCCATCAAGGCAGCAAGGTCCTATAGCTGGGTAGCAAATCAGATGCTACAGAAGTATGGCCTGCCGGATGCATACAGTCTCCTGAAGAACCTACCAAGTAAGGGAGTATGGAAAACAATGGTGACAAAACAGGTCCATGACCACTGGGAGTGCAAACTGAAAGAAGAAGCTGCCAGGAAGAAGACTCTGTCGTGTCTTTCCCTTGACTCCTGCAAGATCGGGGAACCACACAGTGCATGGACAAGCTGCAAGTCTGATAAGACCTCTGTATATAAGGCTACTATCCAAGCTAAGTTACTAGTACGGAGATATAACCTACTTGGAGGAACAACCCATAACCGTCGAGGTCCCGCCACCTGTCCACTGTGCAAAACCAAAGATGAGATGCTGGTGCACTTCCATGTCGCGTGTACACAGCTTCAACCTACACGAAAATAACTCCTGAGTAAGATATGTGGCATGTTGAAGACACTAGGACTCTAAGTCACACAGGAGAACTGTATTCAAGCTATCCTTGACCCTAGCAAGTTTGCTGCAGATGATCATGTAAGCTGTAGCTCACAGATACTACAGAGACTCCAAAAACTATCCAGAGAACTTTCTCACATCCTGCATCGACAGCGAGCTAAGATGACTCAGTTGCAGTGATGCGCTCAAAGTTGCATGCTGCAGAGTTGCATGATGGGTCTGACCGCATCGCTGACTATACTCTACCAAACAGGTCACTCTTTTAAACAAAAATTTGTGATACTTAACGGATACACGTATTATTACTACTTGAAAAACCTCACGAATCAAGCTTCTTGTTGGACACGTCGAAAGGAACATGAGATTCTACCTTCAGGAAATATCTAGAATTAAATATCCGTACTAACTGTACTCCATGTGGAGGTTCGTCTGAAGAACATCACACTGTTCGAGAGATGGGATTTACTGCAAAAGAAGAAGAAGCATATTAGAAGCCAAACTAAGGCACATATTAGGACATGGATGCAGCAGCAGAATAGGTGTGTGTACAGACGAATGCCACATGCAAATAATATTGGCTGCACGCACTCACAGAATCACACTCCGAAACATTAAAAAAATATGCAAGACAATATCTTCTGATTTGATTTGACTTGATTTATTCTCTTGGTAAATATTACAAATTACAATATGATAACAGGGAGTCCACTGGAGGCTGTGCCTATTAGCTTGTGGACCCCCTGACATAGAATAACATACAAGTTACACATGATTTGACATAAGTAGACATAAGGCATTATGACAATATATTATACATAACTACAGACAAATAATATAGGATTTGACATAGAAAAAGAAGAGAAAAAAAAAGAGAAAAAGACAAGACATTTGACAAACATGATTCACTTGTTTTTTATTGTTCTTCATACTGTGGGTAACATATTTCACTCATTGGAATGGGCTAGGGTATGAAGGGGGTGTGGTGGGGGCTCGAGTTCATCCTGTTTCTACTATTATTATTATTATTATTATTATTATTATTATTATTATTATTATTATTATTATTATTAAGAATATTATTATTATTATTATTATTATTATTATTATTATTATTATTATTGTCTATCACCTTCTTTCCCTAGAGGAAAGAGAGTAAACCGGCTATGTGAATATGTGTTCGAGTCTATTTCTTAGTGTGTTTGTCATGGCTGGATTTTTTAGAGCTCTTAGATATGATCAAGTTCTGGATCTGTGTATATCTTGAGGAGTGCTGGTCCAATTTGACTCAGGATTTAACACAGAAGCTGCACACTCGCTGAATATTCAGAAAAGCCACCCGACCGAGAGTTGTTGGTGGCTTAGCCAACCACATCCCCTGGTCAAGTCCTCTTCAAAACACCCAGCAAGAGGAGCTATGTCCCTTGGGATGTGTTGTCTGTAAGACCCAGGAGCCAGACATTCACATAAAATATAATATAATAAAATAAATTAAATTAAATATGATTATGGTTAATGATACAGTAAAGATAACAATGGCCAACATGATTCTAGCAACAAACTGATTTGCTTATGACGTAAGTAATCTTCTGTACACATTTGGAATAGAAGACATTGCTGCCCTATGCAGAAAATTCTCCAATAAATTCCACTAGGTCCAGAATATTCAGCAGTACCGGTACCTTTTATTTTATGTAGACGATATGTCAAACCGGAGTGTAGAGGCAGGGCAAGAGCAGTAATATCAGTATTGTTAACAGGTGGTTCTTCATACCTGCTCTACTCTAAATCAACTCACATAGAATCTCCAGTGAAAAGACAAATAACGCCACCGCGACTTCGAGTAAATAACGTACATTGTAAAAACTGAAAATGAAATAATTGGTTAGGAATACACTGCTTGTTTGGAGGATCGCATTAAGAGAAATCAGAGATGTGGAATTTACACAACAAGAACAAGGAGAAAAAGAAAAATTTGTTATAAATTCGGAAGAAAATAATAACGATGTAGCCAAAACATTCATGTCACTTAATACACGTCGTCTTTCTACAAAGTGTAAATATGTTTTTATTGTTCTAACATGTACCGTGGTTAATTAATAACCGAGGTAATTAAATTTTTATATAATACCAGTTTTCGTGAAACCATTTTCTAATTTTAATCAATATCAACATCAACATAAAAAATCTCTGGACAAGCCAAAGCTTCTTATTGTCCCGGTAGTATCAGTGTCTTATAGCCTTGAACAAATAGTTGTCTGGTTTTAGGTTAGTTACTTACTTAACACTTACATGACTTAGTTTATGTCACTAGCTGTTTGCTTACGGGAAATATTTTTGCGTTCTTATTGCATTTTAATGGTGTCATGATTGAAGTGTAAGCTGTGCTAAGTTTTTGGTGGAGAAGAGTATGATCCAGACCGTTAGCTAGGCTTGCACGATTATCCGATATCGAAAATCACAATTTTTTTCCAGCCACAATTTTTTACAATATGATTTTGAAAGAATCAGAATATCGTAATAATCATAATCATAATCATCATAACATGTACAGCTTTTTAGGACATTGTATCCTATTATCAGCTAATTCAATAAATTTGGTGATGAGCTAAAATATTACTGTCACGGCGTATTCTGCCTATTTGTCATGTGTTTGTAGCATAGCCTTCTATTACGGCAAGCGGGTTAATTTATTTCCAAACCAACATCTTTGCTAGAGAGGGGCTTATATTAGGAATGGGTCAAGAAAAAGTTGAAGTTCATTCTTTAAAATTGTTTTAAAAGATGGACAATAATACGAAAATTGAACGCAATTTACTGATACAATTTCTTGCCGTCGTACTGTATATGTCAAAACCATGATCCTGTACGTGAAATTATTACCTGGGACTATAAATATTGTATATTTTTTAATAAAATCAAAATTAACGCTAAATTTGACAATAAATGGTGTCCTGAAAATATATAAATCATGTGATATTGCTTGCTCTCCTGTTTTTGGAGGCGAGAGGTGGTGCGTTCACAAATGTGATAGCTAAATGAGATGGTATGCACGCTTTAGCCAGCAAGGTGATCTATCCGAGATGTTTTTGAAGGCTAACTATTATTAGTAAAATATATAAATCATGTGATATTGCATGCTCTCATGATTTTGGAGGCGAGAGGTGGTGTGTTCACAAATGTGATAGCTAAATGAGTTGGTATACACGCTTTAGCCAGCAAGGTAAACTATCCGAGATGGTTCTGAAGGCTAACTATTATTAGTCAACGGGTACTCGGTAAATGCGGATCAGATCTAAACATTAGATATCTATGGATCTAAAGTGCATTCCTAATATCACGTGATTTGTACATTGTACGCAATATTTAGGTTGTCCAATGTAATAATTTCACTCCCGCAATGATGGTATACATTAAGCCAAGGTGTAAGGCATAAAAAATTTACACCACAATATTTTTGTGTTATTAACGATCGTTCTTTAAGCATCTTGGCGACTGGATTTAAAGTTTCTGTTGAAATTTACTAATTAGAAGTCATATTCGGTTAAAACTGATATGAAAACTCATAGTGAAGCTGACATGTCTACATAAGCCAAACCGTGCAGTCCAACTCAACCCAGGACCAATTCGGCCTGTGAATTCATATACCATAGAATAGGCTATATGATATATCAAAATATCGCGATTTTGTCACCACGATATTGCGATACCTCCTAGGACAATATCGTGCAAGCCTACCGTTAGCTGCGGTGTGCCGCCTACAATACTGGACCCCTGATCTAAATGTTAGCTGCGGTGTGCCACCTACACTTAGAACAGATTGCACTCTTCCCCCCCACCCCCTGTGTAGCTATTTGTTAGATGGCTGGTTTACTGTGTTTTGTATGGCTGATTTAGGCATTGTCATTTTGCAAAGTTTGATTTAGTTTGGCTGTGGTTAATGGGTCATTCCGTGTCAAGGCAACCGATGGGTGTTGCACGACCAATTCAGATTTCCTAGATTCTTTGCGTAGTG
Organism: Chaetoderma sp. LZ-2023a; assembly: GCA_034401795.1. NCBI lineage: Eukaryota > Metazoa > Mollusca > Caudofoveata > Chaetodermatida > Chaetodermatidae > Chaetoderma > Chaetoderma sp. LZ-2023a. The sequence goes on from CM067365.1 coordinate 1,422,536, forward strand.
GTACAGTAGTATGTGTTAGGAAATCCTGCACAGTTTCACTACCCAAATCCCAATACTTTAGGAGATATGGACTCTAGAACAGCAAGGGGTCCACCACATTTGATGCAATTGTCATTTTGTAGCATTTTCAAGGCTCTGCAAATTCTTAACCTGACATCCAATTCCAATAAAGACATGGATGCCTTGGCCAACAAGCCTTCCTACTTTTTTTTTTACCTGCGCGTAGCAGCTCAATAAACTTCCATGTCTCTTAGGCAGTTAGTCAGACCATCACAAAAGCTTTTTCCAGGCTGCTGTTTCTAGATTTTTTTCCTATATACAGTAGCCAAACGTGGGGAAGCGATTGCCTGTAGAGTCTTGAAGATGTGTTATAAATTTGGTGCTCAAATGTCTAGACCACGACGACGTGATAAGAATGATTAAATCTTGAAAACTGTGTACGTGAAAGACGCGTTTGTCAATAACTCTGATTCAGCTTAGAACTCATGGAGAGTTCTTGACCAGACTTGCTTTGAAAACCAGGTTAGAAAGACCTAATCCTCACTTAGTTCAATATTGGTACACTGTGTTATGGTAGAGAATATAAAGCACCTTGAAAATAAAAGTTGTGTTCTCAGATTTTACCATATGGGTCTGTGAATCATGATGTCATCTGAAAATAAAAAATAAAAGAAATATTACACTATGTGAAAAGTCTACATTATGTTATGTTTTGTAATCCATTACAAATCCCCACATTTCCTGGCTTTGGCCTTTTGACCTGACTCTAGGGGGTGAAGTCAAATATAAATGTCATCTCACAGTCCGTAATCAGATCAGTAACTCACATTTAACACATTCGGTTGAATTCCATGCAACGGTTTAGGAGGTAATTGAGTGACTGACTGTTCTTAGGATATTTGACCTTTTGACCCCCATGGCATGGCACCAAAAATAGATGCTGTGTCGCAGAGCACAATGATGTATGGGTAACCCACATACCAAATTTTGTTGAATTCCACCCAATGGTTTGGGTGGAGATAGCGGGATGGATGGAAAGGGAGGTTACAATATCCATAACCTTTTTCTAAATATTAATATTTTTTGTTCGCATTGCTGTGACTGACACTTTCAGACAAGAAAAATTAACGGATATACATACATAATTAACATGTAATATCATAAAAATATACTCACAAATGGCAAAAATACTCCATTTTGTCCCAAAACATTTTGATGGAAGGAGGAATCGAAGAAAATATAATTTTGAATATGTTGTAGAACACACCTAATGCCTTATTGTCTGTAAAGCACAAGTTTCTTCCACCTATCCCACATGGTCATCCTGACAGTTGAATATGGGATCATTTTCAGACTGGGCCAATTTCAAGGGCCTATATTTCAAAAATGTTAAGAACCACATTTTTTCTTTTATGTATAAACTAAGAGTAATATATGTAATTGGCCCATCAAGTATTAAGTTTGTAACTCTAATAGTTTTAACGTAATTGTAATCACAAGTGGGTCTGAAAATTTGTCACTGAATAAATTTTCATTTTTAATGTTAGCTAGGTTACCAATACGAGCACCAAAATTATTATGGCCTGCATATTTCAAGAGGGTACCTACATGTGACCAAGAACTTGAAGATTTATTGGAATTGGGTATCAGGTTAAGAATTGGGCTGTGCGGTTTTGGTAAGAGCCCAACCGGTGACGGTGTTGGCCATAAATCTGGTTTTAACCGGATATCCGGTTTATTGGCTGAAAATATTTTCAGTTTTCGTGGAAAAAAATTATTTGCAATACCACGAAAATAGAACGTTTTTAGTGGTAGACTTAAATCTGTAGCTACATGTATGGTATCCGATGCAATTTTAGAGGATATAGTTATATCATTACTTAAATTGGTTTAAAACATTAGATTTTGCGCTTTTAAATTCATCGCGATATGTCATTTCGAGTTCTTGCACAATCTGTCATATATTAGATTCCTAGACAATTAGCAATTCGTATACCCCCCTCTAGGATAACGCGTAGAGAGATACATTGCCAAATTTACTGTAGCTTTTAGTGGCCAATTCAAGCGGTTCATGGAGTAGAAAATATGTTTTTGGACGACTAAACTACAGTTAGAAAATTTGTAGAGCATTCGTTAAAGATACTACTCGATAGTTAATCATTTCAGGTCTTGGAAACACTGAGCCGGTGATAAATTCTGAAAGATGGCAGACCTAATTAGACTGTTACACAGCCTCCATTTTGGAGACCAGTGAGATTCATGAGAAGCATTATGCAAATGTATATAATATAAAGATAGCCTATGCTTACACACGCTTATGTCGAATTTAGTTGCAAACGTCGTAATACTGCCACGTGGTACAAATCTGCATATCGTATATGCCTGAACATGCATAGTGAATCAAATTTATTGATATAATTAATCGGATACGTGTAATCAAACTCGGCCGTATTACACTATTTACTAGCATACAGTTTCCGTGAAAAAGAAATTCATACATATTTTAATATAGTTCATAAGCGAGATTTGGAAGGACTTGGTTTAAAACTGTATCAGTTGAAAGCTGTAAAAGTTGTTTTCCGGCACATTTATACAATCATGTTATGTATTATGATATATCCTTAAAAAAATAATTATAAAACTGGATTTTTAAACATACACGGTTGTCAAATTATGTCACCGGTTTTCGAACCGTCATACTTAAAAATCCGGAGACGGTTCAAAATCTGGATAACCGCACAGCCATAGTCAGGGCATTGATGGATGGATCCCGACACCAGCGAGGTGTGGATGGAGGCTAGCTAAAGATGGACGGGCCATAGCTGATGAATAACGCCAACCACAGGCCAGCACGGGCCAAATTGACTACATCGCAAACACAATGATGGCCTTAACTACAAAAGGGACAACAATGGCAACCAGCCGGGAATGTCTAAGACGTGGGTCAGCAATGGCAACCATGAGCCAACACCGGCCAATATCCTTAAAGTAGGAACATTTCCAGGTAACTATGATAATTTATAAATAAACCAGCCACCCAAGCGAGACTATCTAAGCAAGCAGCCACGGCAGAACCAATATATTGAAATCAATCAAAACAAGGTCAGCGTCAGGTGTAATGTAACATGCTAATAACCAATTTGGCCCGTTTGAAACAGGCACAGCCCCGTATGACAATCTGTTAATGGCGCATGGCCCATATGTAAATTTGTTATCGGCGCGCCTGTTTGTAAACACTGCATGGCCCATGTGCAAATTTATCGGCACACACGTTTGTAAACGGTGCACGGCCTATATGTCTTACAGTCAATATCACAGTTGTGCCAATAGGAAATGTACATAGTTGTAAATGAATTGTGATTTGGACTTATACATTTGTAGATCAATGATTAATTTTCAGTCACTGGGGTAGTTTATTTGATATGTCTGACTACACCGTCTATCAAACAAGGTGGTGGTGATTCGCTGAATCTTTGTGTGATATGCATGGCAATCCATGGGGGAGGTGTCACTCACATAGTTTTGTAATGAAATGTGTGCATAAATAAATGCTGTTAATTTTTTAACCTCTTACTCTGCTAATTGATATTTTCTATGAGAAGATTTAAAATTTCATTAATAAATGTGAGCATTATTTAAAGTCTATGAATGGAGGGATTTAGATAACCCCTTGGTTATGACATTATTAGTCATACCCAAATGAAATCTGACCATATTAGTGTGCCCAAATTAAAATTTTACTGGCTGCTATCAACGCTAATTAACTGATTTACAGTCAATTAAATACGTAGAGATGGATGCTGTGGCATTTTATGGCCATTCAGAGGTCTTATAGTGCTACTAAAACTGAAATGGCTCAAAATCAATATCTCAATTTTCAAAATGCACTAGTTTCTAGGAGCATTGATGGATCCCGGACCAGATAGGTGGTGTGCCCGAATGAAGTACCGGTAAATCTAAATCCCTGAAATGTAGTGCCTATTGTTGCAAGTTTGACATTGCCATATGGGAAGTGCGCCATTTACAAATGGGCATGCCGATAACCAATTGGTATATGGGCCATGCATCGATTACAAACAGGTACGCTGATAACAAATTGGTATATGTGTTAGCACTGTTTACAAACGGGCCAAATTGGTTATATGGCTTCACGATATACCAATATTATACCGAATACCGGTATCATAGCCATACCAGTAGTCATACCGGTATGATTTTGCTGAAACCGAAATATCGAAATATAACATAACACCGGTATGAGCTTCTGTTAGGCAGATAATCCGCTTTCCATTAGTTACGTTCCAATAATATATCTGGCTAACGCGATAAGTTACTGCTCTTCGTACGAGAAAATTATATTTAACGATCACACTTGAAAATTTTCTCAGTTATCCATATCTGTTAAATTGTTGTTAGAGGTTAGGGGTAAAGTAATTGATAAATTACTTCTTATAAGAACGTACTTCACGCAAAAAATTGAATAAAACTTATTTTGATTAACCTCATAGGACAGGGGGTGGTTAGAAATATCTAAAACCTATCTTTTCTTGCATTAATATTTTATAATTTCGTGCCAATGTCCCTGCGATCTATATTCACTTCTTATGTTGGCGGGTAGCATTAGATATCGATCGATACAAGCTACTGTAACGAGGCTCAGCGAGTGTAGGCTTATGTATTCTCAGCATATTATAGTCTATTTAGTATGTGTTATAATGGCTTGGTTGTACCACCGCACGGAGATTTGCACGATTCCTAGCGGTTTCGTCCAATTGCAATTTCGCCGTATAAGGCACATATTTTCATGGACAGTTTATTTGTTATTCTGGCACATACATCAATACAAGTACAAAAGTAGCCAGGAAAATGAGTAAAACATCAACAGTCTTGGTCGTTAACAGTTTCACTGGGCAAGTTTATTTGGGACGAGATTGGCACTGGTTACCAGTATCTCGCGATCTCGGCACGGAGTAGTTGTAATTTCGTGGCAAATTCAAATCATTTGTACGGACGATTTGGTTGAATTTCAGCCATTTTGGGATGTGATTTAGCTGAAGAGTTAATATTTAGCGTTTAATGTCCGGATTTGTATAATTTATTGGTTTTATTGTGGAAATTTGCGTCGACTGTTTCAGGAGCGCTGATATGGGCCTACTTCGTATGTATGGAAAATACGTTGACTATGGAATCGTACTACTGGAGCCTCACTCTATTTTGTCCATCATAATAATACCGGTATTAAAGGTATACCGGTATAGAAATTGATACCGTAACCGGTATTCATTTTTCTAATACTGTGAAGCCCTAATTGGTTATTGGGTCACTACATCAATACTAGATTTAAGATCAAAGTTTGTCATAGCTATATATTTCAGCTATAGATGTACTGTGCAGTCCTATTGTGTGAACACACAGCTTGTCGATACTTTTCTGTCTAGGCAATGTTTCTTTATTGATTCAAATGATTAACAAGTCAAATTATTCAATAAAGCATGCATTGCAAGTATTCAATATGTAGCTGTCGCCTGAATGTATTATTTCAATTAGATAACTGCATGTATATGCCCCCTGACTTTCTGCAGACTACATTTTCCATATGGTTTAACTCTGGATATGTTGAATATTTTGTAAACAATTTGACTGAAAGTTGTTGGTGGCTAAGCCACCAACAACTTTCAGTCAAATTGTTTTCAAAATATTCAGCATAGCCAGAGTTACTGTCCAATAACATTACTATCTGGTGGCTAAATGCGACAGGCAGACAGTTAATGCTACACGCTGAATCCATTTCAAGCCTATCTATATATAGATTGTCATATGTGAGGAAATCACCACGCTGAAGGACAGTATATTATTTGCATACCTATATTGTTGTGAGGCGTGATGAAACATCATGTTAATATGGCTGGTAAATTAATTCTTCCCTCTGATCCATGAGTAATAAGTGTTTTTAACCCTTTAACCATGGAATTTGTTCAAGAAAATTTCAATCTTCTCATAGAAAATGTCCATAATTTGTAGACCAAGAGAAGACTCTTTGAAAAGTTATCACTGAAATGACTGGCTGGGTTATCGAGCCAGTAATTCCAGTGATAACCAAATTTATGAACATTTTTCAAGACCACTGCAGAAGCCATTAAATTTGGTTGATATGAATGTTAAAGGGTAAATTGCCCAAGTTTTATGTGTGTGTACAGGTTTGTTATCTACCTGCGCAGACAACATATCTCACTCAGGTAAATACAAATGATACTTCCCTTACTATGCGCAGGTCATACATGTATATTAATTAACCTACAAATCACCTGTAGTTAACCATTTAAATCTTAAATCGCTTCAAGAAAATTTATATTTTCTAATAGAAAATATCCATTTGCAGACCAAGAGAAGATTATTTTTGGAAATCTATCACTGGAATAATTGGCTTGGTTATCGAGGCAGTCATTCCAGTGGTGAATTTTCAAAAATAATATTGGTCTGCAAATGGGCATTTTCTATTAGAAAATTTAAATTTTCTTGAAGAGATTTGAGATTTAAATGGTTAAATACAGGTGATTTGTAGGGTTCATATACATACAGGTATGACTTGTGCAAACATAACATCCCTGGAGGATAGTAAGGTAAGAGATGTGCAGTAATCCAATGTACACACAGTATGCGCTCAAAAGGATTACGTGATTCATATGTACCCGCTACATGTATTGCCTTCATTATTAAATAGCAATGTACAGAGTACAGGCGTTTTAGGGAATTTTCTATGTCGAGGCATCAGAAGTGTAAGCAAGTCAAGTTTACATTGGTGATGAAAGTAAATATTCGCCACGTTTGTGATGTCAATGAATGCATATGCATAAGCTTTTAATAATTTCTAGAGGCTAGATCCAATTACAAAACTGGTAGAGATTATGTCAGACAAATTGCTTGTATATTCACAATCGTAAAGGGGAATCGTACTATCGGTTATACCTGTATAGGGAGTTTTGTTTATAAAACGCAATTTAATGGTAATATTTTGTCAAGAAAATCTGAATTTTCTCAGAGACAATGTCCAATGACATATCAAGAGTTGTACAACTGGAATGACTGCGTCAATTCACCTTTCCAGCGTACCCACCCATCATATGACGTCATAATGACCTGCGTGATGTGTACAATGACATCATAATGAATGACGTCGATAAGTACGTCACGAACGCATATTTGATGACGGTCTATGGGCTGTTGTACAAATTGTTTGCTTTTACTATTTAATAAATATTCTGTTGAATATTTTGAAACTATTTTGACTGAGCGCTGTTGCTGCCTATGGCAGCAACAGCACCCAGTCTAATTAGTTACAAAATATTCAACAGCTTCCCTGTATAGTTTTCAGGAAATTGATAGCTAGGGCATTCGGGGATCGATCAATCCAAACACGGCGAGGTGTGGGTGGAGCTTAGCTAGTGATGGGCGGGGCATAGCTAAAAATGGAAAGGTCCATTATCCTGCAAATAGACACGAAACTCTTACTGTGTTTGCTTATTTCTGGACCACTTTGCTGGCAGCGCTGCTCCGAAATGTTTTCTGCGATAGTCTTGAGAAATGCCCATTTGCAGAGCAGGAGAAGAATATTTTAAAACACCAACTGTAATGACATTACAATCCCATATAGACCAGGGTTTCTCATAAGGGTCCTTCTGAGGGTATAGACCTCCCCAAAATGTAACTTGGGACCCCCAAAAGTTGTGGCAGTGGGTCACATGGGACCGCTGAAAGCCTTGTACGATTTTTAAATGTTAATTGGTTTTATAGGTTTTTGCACAAACTTACACACAAAATCTATCACTGGAGCACCATAATTCAGCTCTGTCAACATACGGTACACTCTAATCGTAACATGGATGAGAAAAACTGCATGGACATCCCAAATTTCAGTGTTGGATCCCCACATTTCAGGTTGGGACCCCTAGATTTCTAGGTGTGAGGTCCCTGGGACATCAAAAATTTAGACGCCATGAGAAACACTGATATTGACATTAAAAAAATGTTCGTCCCAATCCCAGGCTAACTCGTAATGAAAATTAGTTCCCTCTCCGAGATGCTAAATTATTTGAGTGTAGCTTTCATGACTGTCTTAGTCATTTAATCCCCAGCACTAACAGACAGTGCTGACATCATAATGAATGACATAGATAAGCATGTTACTAATGCATATTTGAAAACGGACTATGCATTGTTGCGCGAATTGTCTGTCTTTACTATTTAATAAATATTCTGTTGAATATTTTGAAACTAATTTGACTGGATGCTGTTGCTGCCATAGGCAGCAACAGCACCAGTCAAATTATTTAGAAAATATTCAATAGCTTACCTGTATAGTTTTCAGGAAATTGATAGTTAGGGCATTCAGGGAGCGATCAATCCCAACACAGCAAAGTGTGGTTGGAGTTTAGCTAGAGATGGGTGGGGCATAGCTAAAACTGGAAAGGTACATTGTCTGAAATGGTCCTTCAGTCTGATCCTGAGATGCTTTTGGTTTCGTCTATATAAAATATACATGTATGCGTATAGATCTTCAGATATGCCTTGGATATACTGTAATTCAACCAGTGTAAGGTTCTTGTCCTTAGTTTGTTTCCTCTCAGCTGTGGGTTTTCAGATCCAGGAAGTGAAACGTTGGCTAGGAACGACTTTTGGATATGTAAATGTTCTTGTTTTTGATCTGGTGTTTCTGTGATGATAGAATCTGCACAGTGAAACAATGTCTTGATGATTGACCTTTTCTGTTTTAGATGATGATTGGCATAATAATTATCCTCGCCCGCCCCCCGCCCGTAACAGAAAGAGGGTATTGTGATTGGGTATGGGTGGGTGGGTGCGCGCTTGTGTCCGTCCAGCCACACCTATATCTAAAAAACTACTGATCTGATTTATTTTAACACAAGGAGATAACTTGCCATTCAATAGGATTTCCAAATTTTGGTAGTGATCTGTCTAAAATAATCTGGATCTGATCAAATTCTGGACATAGGATATCTCATAAACTATTGGTCTGATTTCGCTCAAATTTAAATACAATAATGGATGTGACCATATACTGGGATCCCACAATATTGGGCATGATCCGAAGAAATCCGAACACATTAGGAAAATGCTAAATTTTTTGGAAAATCTGAAAACATTTTACAATAATGCAATGGGATAAAGCGGGAGGGAGAGGGTCTGCAATCAGTGGTTGCTCTTATTTAGAATAGATCTGTGTGGGTGGGCTTTCTGTAGATTGAGTTTATGCTAGTTTCGGTGTGTCACTGACATGAACCAAGATGTCTAGGAAGTCACTACTCTGGCCATCTTATTCGACATCGCTGGTGAATTGGATGCATTGGTCAATACTGTTGTGGTGATTGGTGAACTGTGTGAGATTGTAACAATGTAGGCAAGTGAAATGGTCACCAATATAACGGTAATGTCTTCCAATCCAATTATGTGCAAAACATTAAACATAAAATTTCTTGCATGGTGTTCCGAATTCTACTAATTAAGGTGTTTCTGTGTTTGTTTAGGAAACGTTAACTTATTTTTAGCTGCAGTAGATGTATTCTTTTCTGACATGTCAGACCTATATGATGCCTGTTCTGAGACAGTGAGAGTTACAGACAAGCTGCTTAGATCTTTATACGTTTTAACTCTGCTGATTTGTCAGTCAGCCTGAAAATGCTCATGTGGCCATTGCGAAAACGAAGTGCAGGGTTCGTACGGGTCATGGAGAAGTCAGGGAAATTGAAAATTAAAATTCTATGCCGGGAGATTCTGGAAAAAAATTGGCTTTTTCTGGAAATAACTAGTACTTAACGAAGTTCAGTATCGAAATAAACTTGAATTGAATTTTATGAAAAGTGATATTACACGTTTCATGGTTCATGCAGCATAATCATTACAAGGAAAGTTAGTACAGGGTGGATGCAATACATCACTAACATTATAGTCTTCTTACAAGGAAAGTTAGTACAGGGTGGATGCAATACATCACTAACATTATAGTCTTCTTATTATAGACAATAACCATTCATTGTGAATTTTTCCAGCTATTTAGATCAAATAAATGTCGATATCCCTTTAGAATAAGTTGGGGTACTAAGCTACTGTCGTACTTAATACAATGTATAACTTCACACCAATTGCTTCAGAAAATATCATCACTAGAGAATAAGCAGTTTATCACGATTGATAGTGTGAAGAATTGCCTTTTTATACATGTGCCTCCTACTCTTAAGGCATTAACCGTTGCGCTACAATATTATTTTGAAGTCACTTTTCTATGTCAAGATTTGGCATCCTTTAGAGCGACCTAGGGGTTTACCATACCGTGGTACTGGCTGTTGAAATCCATGTAAAAATCTTTTTACGTTAAAATTCTGTCACAGTAATTATGAAATTCAATGTATCAGCTGTCATATAGTTATAGTTTAGCTCAATATCTCTTTACTCCTGTTGTGTAAATATGAATCTAAAGGTAGGCCCCTCTAGGCAACAACAGGACTTAAGGATGGCAGCCATTTTGATGCCCGAAACCACAATGCGATGACAGATTTACATTGTATAGAATAACCACTGATCCAATTTATTAGTCCCCTACCCGTAAAACCGGGGAGACTATAGGTTTGCTGTCTGTCTGTCCATCCATCCATCTGTCTGTCGCAGTTGGTTTTCCACACTTTTTTTTTTGCAGTCTCAAGATATACTGAGAATTGCTACATTGCTTTGTTATGAGAAGTTACAGACCAAGTTCGAGTTTCAGGCATACGAGTCAATTTTTTATGGAGTTATGACCCCTTTCGACGTAAGAAATACAAAAAAATATCAGCTTTCCGCACTTTTTTTCGCACTCCTTCAAGGTATCTAAGCGAAAATCGGTGCATCTGTTTAGTATAAGGAGTTATAGAGAAAATTCGAGTTTCAGACATTTTCGTCAATTTTTCATGGAGTTATGCCCCCTTTCAACTTATGAAATACAAAAGATATTAGTTTTCCCGCACTTTTTTTCGCAGTCTTTCAAGATATTATACTGAGAATTGCTACATTTCTTTGTTATGAGAAGTTGCAGACCAAGTTCGAGTTTCAGGCGTATGCGTACATTTTTGATGAAGTTATGCCCCCTTTCGACTAAGGAAATATGAAAAATATCAGCTTTCCGCAATTTTTTTCGCACTCCTTCAAGATATGTAAGGAAAAATCGGTACATCGCTTTAGTCTACGGGGTTACAGAGTGAGTTCGAGTTTCAGACATTTTTGTCAAATATTAGTTTTCCACACTTTTTTTCGCAGTCTTTCAAAATATTATACTGAGAATTGCTACATTGCTTTGTTATGAGAAGTTACAGACCAAGCTCGAGTTTCAGGGGTATGCGTCAATTTTTGATGGACTTATACCCGCTTTCGCTGAAAAATATTAGCCTTCCTCACTTTTTTCGCAATGCTTCAAGATATTTAATGGAAAATCGCTACATCGCTTTAGTCTACAGGGTTACCGACCAAGTTCGAGTTACAGTACATTTTTGATGAATGTTATGCCCCCTTTCCACTTAGGAAATATGAAAAATATCAGCTTTCCGCAATTTTTTTCGCACTCCTTCAAAATATTTGAGGAAAAATCAGTACATCGCTTTAGTCTACGGGGTTACAGAGCAAGTTCGAGTTTCAGACATTTTCGTCAGTTTTTCATGGAGTTATGCCCCCTTTCAACTTATGAAATACAAAAAATATGAGTTTTCCGCCCTTTTTCTCGCAGTCTCAAGATATTCAACTGAGAATTGGTACATTACTTTATTATCAGAAATTACAGACCAATTTCGAGTTTCAGGCATTGGCGTCATTTTTTATGGAGTTATGTCCCCTTACGAAATACAAACATATCAGCTTTCAAGACTTTTCCTTCTTCTTCACCATATATAACTGAAACTGGTTTATTGCTATGTTACGAGAAGTTACAGATCACGTTCAAGTTTCAACTGCTTCTGACAATTTTTAATGGATTTTTTGACTGTCAACCTCTAAAGATTTATATCACCAGGTAGGGGACATGTATTGCAAAGCAATGCTTACAGAATGCTTGTTCAAAAGAATTTGGTAGGCATAAATAATTTGTATTTTTATCTCACCTGGCATAAAATGCCAAGTGAGCTCATGCCATGGCAACCGTCCATCATCCGTCATCCGTCAACTTTTCCATTAAACGACTTCTTCTCAAGAACTACGGGGCTGATTTCAATTATATTTGGCAGGAAGCCTTCTTAGGGCATAGGGATCCGTGCAAGTTTGTTGAAAAGAAGCCGATCGGGCAATTTGGCCGGTGGCCATCTTGGATTTTAGCTGATTTTAGGAAATGTCTTTAAAAATCTTCTCCGAAACTACTTGAGGGATAGATTCAAACCTCATGAAATATCATCTAGGGTAAGAGCTGAACCAAGTTTGTTCAAGGGAACTTGATTGGCCAAATAGTTTGGTGGCCATCTTGGATGACCTAGTTTTCCTGAAAACAACTTCTTCAGAACCACTGAAGGGATCGCGCCGAAATTTGGGAGATATAATTAGGGAGCAAGGGCCATTAAAGTTTGTTCAAGAGAAGTTGATACGTAAAAAAATATGGCCGCCATGGACCAATCAAAATGTAGCGCATTTGGTAATTTTGAATATTTTTATTTGATGGATTTTTAAGCGGAAATCTGTTTTATGTATGGTGTTGAGTATGCTGATTTCAAATTTGCCACTGTTGAAACTGTCGGATAAACTGTTTGTCCGCCATCTTGGATCGTTTTCCCGCGAAAACTACCATACTAAAGCAAAGGGAAAATTAAAATGTCTTCTTCTGGAGCACCACTGGCCCGATTTCAAGTATATTTCTCAAGAGTCATCCGTAAGGCACAGGGATCCAAATTTGTTCAAGCGAAGCCGATTGGCCAAATTGGGCGGTGGCCATCTTGGATTTTGGGCTATTTTTAGAAATGTCTAAAAAATTTTCTTCTGAAACCACTTGGGGAATTGATTCAAACCTCGTGATATATGATCTAGGTGAATCAGGGACCGACCTACCCAATCGCCAATTAGCCAAATGCTAGTAAAATTGAAATTTGGCTAAAAGAAAGCAGGATTGGCTAAATATTTGGCTAATGATTAAAATCACATCATTATACATATTTTTTAAGTAGAGAACCATTAAGATTAATTGTGAAGAACTAACAAGAACTTATATTATGTTTTATTGTGACCAAATAAACACTGAAATTCCAATATCTCAGATTAAAAGCACACATATAGGTGAGCTGTTGAATATTTTGAAACTAAATTGACTGGAAGCTGTTTCTGCCTTAGGCAGCAACAGCTTCCAGGCAAATTAGTTTCAAAATATTCAACATAATCTTGTATTAATGGCATGTAGTGTTCAGTTGAAATGGTTACCTAATGGAGATGAATTGTATACATTACAAAACATTGGATAAAATTGTTACGATTTGGCTAAGAAAAACTGTAGTTGGCTAATCTATTGGCTAATCATTTGTGAAAGCCAGGTCTGTCCCTGGTGAATAACTGTACCAAGTTTATTCAATGGAATTTGATTGGCCAAATGTCTTGGTGGACATCTTGGATGACCTAGTTTTTGCGAAAATGACTTCTCCAGGACCGCTGACCGGATCGAGCCCAAATTTGGCAGATATGGTTTGGGACTAAGGGCCATTAAAGTTTGTTCAAGGGAAGTTGATACATAAAAGACATGGCCGCCATTGACCAATCCAAATGTAGTGTTTGGCAGCCATATTTGATATTTTTATTTGATGGATTTTCAAAGCTGAAATTGGTTTTATGTAGGGTTTTAGGTATTCTGATTTCAAATTTGCAATTTTTGAAAATGTCGAATAAGCGGTTTGTCAGCCATCTTGGATCTTTTTCGTATCAGAAACTCCCATACTAATTAAAGCAATGGGAAATTTGAAATGTCTTTTTCTTGAACGATGCGGCCGATTTCAAGCATATTTGACAGGAGGAATCCTTAGGGAATAGGGAAACAAATTTGTTGAAAGGAAGACGATCGTCCAATTTGACCCATGGCCATTTTGAATTTTCGTCGACTTAGAAACGTCTGAAAAATCTCTGAAACTGTGTAGGGAATCGATGCAGACCTTGCAGACATGTTTGCTCAAGGGAACTTAATTTGCCAAATGGTTCAGCAGCCATCTTGGATGACCTAGTTTTCGCGAAAACAACCCCGGAACAGCTGAATGGATTGGGTGAAAATTTGGCTGATATGATTGGGGCCGAAACAATTAAAACTTGTCCATGGAAATTTGATATGTACAAAAAACATGTCTGCCATTAATCAGTCAAAATATAACAGACATCTTGGCATTTTGGCAGACAACTTGTATTTTCTGCAAATTTCTGAGAAAAATATAAAAAAAACTTAATCATTAACCGCTGAGCCAATTTTAATAAAACTTGACTAAACATTCTTCACAGAAATTTGATTGGTAAAATTTTACAGTGGTCATCTCATTTTGTTCAGTAGCGGCTGGCTTTGGCTGGCTTGACCAATAACCCTTTAACACTCAGAGTTGCTCAAGAAAATTTAAATTTTCTCATAGAAAAGACTATTTTTTGAAATTTTACCACTGGAATGACCATTGTAGAGGCCAGTTTTGGCTGGCTTGACCATTAAACGGTTAAGTGTTAGGCAGCTAAGCATCAAGGCCCTAGGGCCTCCTGTATAACGGGCGAGTGTTGTAGGCCCAGGATATAATTATGCAGCTTTGCTACGACATCGATTTACTGGTAGGATGGATTTGATTTTGCACCATGTGTAATAATAATAGGATTGAGAGGACTCACAAGGTTAAAATCTCAGGAAATCCTTGTGAGACTGTTGAATGACATAATTTTATAGTTCAACTGAGATCTTACTTTTGACTAATTGATGCACTCATTGTCACCGAATCAGGCAGTTAATCCTTGGTCCGTGACAATGACAGAATAAGGTAAATACTCAGGTAAAGGTGCATATTCACACCAAAATGTCTGAAAATAAAATTGTTAAAATTGCAAACTCTTAACACGTTAACACTCATATCAGCCAAAAACGGCGTTTGTAGTGGTCTTGAGAAATTTGCAAACCAAGAGAAGACTATTTTTGAAAATTTACCAGTGGAATGACCGGCTCGATAACCAAAGCCAGTCATTCCAGTGGTAAATTTTCAAAAATTGTCTTCTCTTGGTTTGCAAATGGACATTTTCTATGAGAAAATAAAAAAATTTTAAAATGAGTTCACGGGTAAGGGCTTAAATTCTGTGCTTAAATGTACTGAAATGAAATAAATCTTAGCATATGATGACTTCATTGCGTATAAATTAATTTAAAAAAATTTTTGAATTTGAATTAGGGATTAGAATCGTGTCTCTAATTCAATTTCATAACTTAAATAATTATATTAATTTCTATGGAATGAAATCATATGTTAAGAATTATTTCGTTTCAGTACATATTTGCACACAATTTAACCCTTTAAAATGTTTACAATTTTAACAATTTTATTTTCAAGCATTTTGCTGTGAATGTGCACCTTTAATTATGAAATTAAATCAGCTTTCATGTCCCTGTTTAAGATCCCATACGTCAGTGAATATATATATATATATATATATATATATATATATATATATATATGCCCTGATAATGCAGGTTTAACTGGTCCAAAGCCGGGCCGTATTGGCCTGATCTTGGCCTACTACCAGCTCAGTTCCCTGCTTTTTCAGGGTATAAATGTTGTTCATATACATGCTCAATGTATAAATAATGCACAAATATTATATACAACATGCTCAAACACACACGTACATGTACACATGCACAGACAATGCCGTGAAATTCTTGTTATTTTCTAAACAATGCTGTTATAAACTTGCCACCCACCCATCCATCAGCGTGTGAGCTCACTGCACACAGCTTCTATGATACAAATCCGATATTTTAATCCATCCTCATACATACACAGACGCAGCAGGATGTTTTCAAGGAGAGAAAAAACTTCCTTTTTCGATTTTCCTTCTGTTATTCCGCATGTGAAGACAGATGCAGCTATTATGCACCTACTGTGTGATTATGCTGTGTATGTGAGACATGTTTTCATTTGCTTTATAAAGTAATACTTTACGATTTGAAATATGCCATAACCGTTTAACCATTTAACACTTGAATTTGTTCGAGAAAATTTCAATTTTCTCCTAGAAAGGTGGACTTGCGGACCGAGAGAAGACTATTTTAGAAAATTTACCACTGGATTGACTGGCTCGGTTATCCAGCCAGTCATTCCAGTCGTAAATTTTCAAAAATAGTCGTCTCTTGCTGTGCAAATGGACATTCATTTCCCAAGACCACTGCAGAAGTGGGTTTTTTGCTGATATGAGTGTTAAATTGTTAGTGGTCATACTGGCCAAAACTGGCTTCTGCTATGGTCTTATTGAATGTCCATTTACAAGGCAAGGGAACACAATTTTTCAAAATTTATCACTGGAATTACTAATTCGATAACCGAGCCAGTCATTCCAGTGATAAATGTTTAAAGATTGTATTCTCTCGGCATGTAAATGGACATTCAATAAGAGAATAGTTAAATTTTTTGTCCCAAATTTGGCCATTGAAGGGTTAACAAAGTGTATGTTGCAACTTAATTGATGGATGGATTTAACCATTCGTTGCTTATTCCAGAGAAAACTGGCTTTTGCGGTGGTCTTGAGGAATGTCTATTTCCTGACCAAGAGTATTCTATTTTTGAAAACCACCACTGGAATGACTGGTTCGGTAAGCAAGCCAGTCATTCCAGTGGTAAAGTTTCAAAAAACTTTCTCTGGGCCTGAGACTTGTAGATTTTTTTTTTAAATCTTGACCACTAAAAAGGTTAAGCAATAACCACTAAACCAGTGATAGTGCATGATTATAGGTTCCGTTTCCTTGCTATTTCCTTTCTATATACGGGTGTTCAACGAGTAAACAGTCTTGCTGTGTTTCTTAACTCGTGTTCAGTTTGGAAATGGTTTTGCTGTCTTAAGATAATGGTCACGATTCAGAAATAAAATCAAAAATTTTCCTTAGTGAATGTCCATTTGCAAGCCAAATGAAAGCTACTTTGAAAAATTTATCACTGTAATGACTGGTTTGGTTAGCGAGTCAGTCATTCCAGTGATAAATTGTAAAAAATTGTCGTGATTTGGCCTGCAAATGGACATTTTTGAAGCCCACTACAGAAGCATTTTGGGCTTACTTAGCCATTAATGATATACATGTAAAAGCCATAGAACCAGAGCATGCAGCAGTAAGCTAAATGTGAAGCAAAATTCAGTTATTTTGAAAACAATTTGACTGAAAGTTGTTGCTGCCTCAGACAGCAACAACTTTAAGACAAATTGTTTTAAAAATATTCAATATTTGAGCTCTATGGTACATTAATGGTACTGAGAAGGAAATTGGGCTGAATTGATGATGTTTTATGAGTTCCATTCATGCATTATGTTATTAATAAATAGAGTAGTCTAACAACCTGGTACAAATGGACAGCAGATATATTATTCGTCATTTAAAAATTTTGTATTTTTGTGTTTACTGTAATGTTGAATCAGTACCTTACACTTGTTTCTCTTTTTCTCTTTCATAAAGATGTTGAATCGTGTTTGAATTAAATGTAGAGGAGCGGGAGGATCAGATGTGTATAATACAGAGGACTGGCTGATTCAGACTGTAATATGTGTCATCTGAGACTTGGTCCATGATAACTCTCACTGGTGTGGGATTAGGTATGATGTCTATAGCTGTATTAAGTGAGAGTGTGGGATTTACACGTCACTGGAGCAGTTGTCAGAGATCAGTTTTATACATTCGTGGATTTATAAGCACCATATCACCGGTATGTTGATTATATTTAATTAATTAATTGCTGTATGGCAAAATACCTTTTGGAGTGGTCTTGAGAAATGTCCATCGGCTGACCAAGAGATGACTATTTTTGAAAATTTACCACTGTAATGACTGGCTCAAAAACTGAGCCAGTCATTCCAGTTATAAATTTTCAAAAATTATTTTTTCGTGATCTGCAAATGAACATTTACTATGAGAAAATTGTATTTTTAAAAAACCAAAATTAATCGTTGAAAGGTAAATTTGCAAGCTGAATAGTAATTAATGATTCTACGATGTAATATGTAGGTTTTTTTCTGTAAATGTTATTTATGGAGTACCTTCTAGAACGCTGTTATTCTATCAATATATTTCCCTTTGGAGACGTTTGTGTATAATATCAGAATTGATTTGATCACTGTGTGAAGCACCTAGTGTATGTTTATATTCTAAGATGCTCTAATGCTACTGATATATGACTGGTGTGATTGTAACCAAGCTATATGCCATGAATAATTAGTCATCCCAGTGGTAAGTTTTCTAAAATATGATTCTTGTGGTCAGCAAATAAACATTTTTATGAGAATGCATTCTTCTTGGCCATTAAAGAAGGACAAATGCGACTGACTATCTGAAGGTTTCTTTCAATAGTTCCTTGAATGACCGGTGTTTTGTACGTCTGACAGGGATTGACATATATTTTATGCTGCATCTTCTGTTTGACAACCTCTAAGCTGACATTAACTATCTTGTGTATTTAAGAATAGTTCAGCAATAAAACAGACAGTAACCCTTTAATGGTCAAGCCGGCCAAAACCGGCCTCTGCAGTGGTATTGGTAAATATCTATTTGCAGGTCAAGTGAAGACTATTTTTTAATATTTACCACTGGCCATTAAAGATATACATGTAAAAGCCATACAACCAGAGCATGCAGCAGTAAGCTAAATGTGAAGCAAAATTCAGTTATTTTGAAAACAATTTGACTGAAAGTAGTAAATTCCAGTAGTAAATTTTCAAACATAGACTTCTCTTGGCCTGCAAATCGACAGTTACATGTACCATGAGAAAACTTATTTCACATCAAGAGTATACTTACCTCCCTAATACTTTTGATATTGCTAAATATTGGCTTTCACTCAATAAACACTCAGATTAAAACAGTTAGGTGCCCCTACTGGGCAGGGAGTCAGAGCGTAGTCTGGCGGATGCCAGCCCCACCACCGCGCATGCGCAGACTAGCACTTCCTCTTTGCTAATTTATTGGCTGAGAGACAACACATGCTTTTGTGCTAGTGCTTTTCGTGGCTCAATTCTAAGTGTTTTTGTCAAAATTCAGAACTGTTTATACCTGATAAAGATGGCAGGAAGAGTGACTTCGCCAGAGGAGGGCCCAGGACCTTTAAATCAGGTGACTTCTAGTAAAATTAGCGAGTTTTGTCCCGTTGTAATGTGTTTCCGGGACTCGCGCTAAACGTGATAAGCGCCTTGTTTAGTTGGTTTATTTCAACTAGGTGCTATATAAGACTAATCTCTCTTTGTGTTTATGTCCACAGGTCTGTGTGAAGAAATATAATGGACATCACATCAGCAGAGGGTTTGTGTCTCTCCACCATGGTTCCATTTCCTACTAATACTGTTAGGTTATCTAACCAAAAATTCTATGTCCAGTGAGTTGGAGGCCTATTATAAAGGTCTTCTCACTTTGCCCTCTTGATCCAATTCCTTCCCCTAGAGGTGGAGAGAGTTAAGAGGCGTTCAGTTGGTGGAGTGTTCCAGTTCATCAGGTTGGATGGTTTGTCTAGACAAAGTGTCAGGTATCTAATTATTGATATGAGGTGATGTTAATTATTTAGAGGAAAGGGAGATAATTAACAGTATTTGCCATTGTTATCAGTATATATCTGATGGTTGTGTAGTCGAAATGTCCATTCTGCACATGTTCTGGTTATAGATACAATTCGTCCTTGCACTGGGATGTTTGTTGGGGATCGATTTTTTCCTGTCATAGGATTAATGACGTCATAATCAGCCTTGCTCTTTATTAACAATTAAAGTTGTCCGAAGCTGGTTTTCTGATAAATTATGATCTTTATGATCATTTCCTTCTCTTGAGTTGGTGAGTTTCTAAGCTTAACTAGATTGCTCATACTCCTCGTCCTTTGGCCTTTTTCAGAGACCTGGTTGTGCGTCCTGTGGACGATTTTTGAGGGAAAAGTTTGGCCCTCATCTCTGTTTTCAGTGTAGCCCCTGTGGTCCCTTGCTTAATTGCGAGATATGTAAGCACTGGGGGGGGCGAGCTAATGTCCGAATTCTTGTGCTTGCAGGGGAAGGACAAGGTGGTGGAGGAGGAGAAGAAGAAGCTGAAAAAAGAGGTTGTAAGTAAGAAGGGTAAGAGGAAGGCCTCGTCCGCGGTGGACATGGAGGCCTTCCGGACCGAGATGTTGGGAGAGATGAGGAGGACAATAAAGGATTTGGTTCCAGAGTTGCTTCGTGGCATGCTTCCTGGACCAAATCCTTTATTGGCCTCATCATCTGCTTCGGAGCAGGTAATCCCCACCTCTGAATCAACGTTCCTTAGTACGCTTCCGTTGTTTGAAGATTCAGAGGTGGCCCCATTAGAGGGGGCATTCCACGGCCCTGGCAGCAGGCTTATTGCCGCGCCCAATAGGGACCGTGGACGGTCGTCGCTGGAACCCGCGGGCTGCTTATCAGTCCAGGGGTATCCGCACACCGCGGGTGCCAGTACTTCGTATGGCACCTTCCCTGGCCAGTCCGGGTTAGCTCTCTTTGCTGACCCGGAGTCTAATCTGTCTGGCCAGGAGGATGAGGATTACCTGTTGGGGTCGCCGTCTGAGGACGTGGCCATGGATTATGACGTCTGTGCACCCCTCGCGGGGAATACAGGCGCCTTATTCCACGGTTCTACTCTCCCAGGGGTAGAATCCACGGTTCAGATTGTGGCCCTGGGCGCTGAAGGCCAGCGTTACCGCATACCTCGGCTTGCCGAGAGTGTCGCTGGTGCTGGCCGGGGCCGTGGTGGGGCGGTATATGCCCCGCGCTCTACCACGGCGCCTGCTCCTGGTCAAGCCAGTGAGATTAGCATGCCGGTATTGTCAGGCCCGCATGCTCTCCCTGGCTTGCCAGGGATATCAGCGTATCCGCCGTCAAGCTCTAGTGCTTGCGCTCAGGAGGAAGACGAAGGCCCCCGTCTTGTAGAGCGCTCGCAGCTAGCCACGGAGGAGGATTGGTCTGACGCTTGCCAGTGGTTGGTGAGTGTTAGACCAGATCTGGCCGTGGAGCAGTCGGCTAGCCAGCGTGATCACAGGCCGTGGTTCGCTGGTAAGCCTACTGCTAACGCTATGCCTTCTCTGCCGCTGGCAGAGCATGTCGTTGACATGTTCGAGGCGGCGGAGACGTCCATTAAGTCGAGTGGACGTCTCGCTAAGGCCCCGCGCGAGGTGGCCAGGCGTTGCCGCATCGTGCCCCTGGACTACCAGCGGTACGGTGTGGTACCGAAGCCGAGCGTGGATGACCGCGCGGCTTTGGGTGAGGATGCGCGGCCAGGCTCCCGTTCTGACACGGGAGTCTTGTGTTCGAACGCGTTGCGTTCAGCAAATACCGCATTGCGTGATGCGGAGGAGAGTGGGAGGGCTTCGATTGCCGCTCTGTCCCACGTCTCCCAGCTGTTACAAGGGGTAGTAACAGCATCCGCATCGCGCCAGCCAAGTCCGGTCACAGTCCAGCGAGCCATCCAGGATGGTATCAACCTGGCTCTGGACTGTATGACGCGGGCGGTGACCAGGAGTGTCCGGGCAAGGCGCACTTTTGCCTTGGATAATCTGTGCCCGTCCCAGGACCTCTACAATAGGCTACTACGTACGCCTATGACAGGTCCTGGTCTTTTTGGAGGTGAGGGATGTAGGCACCTCCAGGAGACGGTTACTCTGGTCAATAACCAGAGGGCGCTGCGCGAGCAGTTTGAGGTGCTTCGTCGTGCCAACGTTCGCGCCGCACCCCCTGCGTATCGTCCCCTGCAGGCTCGAGGTGGTAGTGGCCAGGTCAGAGGCCAACCACCATCGCAGCGCCGGCCTCGGCCGCGTGCGATTCGGCCAGCAGCGAGGCTCCTCAGGCGCAGTCAGCCAGGCAGCCGCCCGCGCACCGAGGTGCGCGCGGTGCTGGTCGTGGCGCGCGAGGATCTGGGCGGGATAATCGTTCCTGATGGGACGGTTACCGCGGTGAGAACCGCGCCGGTGTTTCTGGCAAAGGAGACAGTGCCGCTCTTGCACTCCTTATGTCCACCTCTATCCCTAGGTGGACCGGTGGGAGGCCGGCTAGCCGACCACATGCAAGAGTGGGAACGGTTAACTCAGGACCGTTTAGTCTTGCGATGGCTTTCAGTCGGGTATCATCCCGATTGGATGACAGGCCCGCCATCGCGACTGTCTCTAGTGCCGATCTGGACTCCAAATCCGAGAGATCCAGATCAAAGGTTGTGTATCGAGGAGGAAATAAATTCCCTCATACAAAAAGGAGCTATTCAGCCGGCACAGAGGTGTCCGGGCTTCTATTCAACCCTGTTCTTAGTAACAAAGAACACCGGAGGGTGGAGACCAATTCTCAACCTCAAGCCATTGAACAAGTTCATAGAGACGCCCAGTTTCAAGATGGAGACTGTGCGCTCGGTGTTGGCGGGGTTAGAGAGGGGAATGTGGACAGCGTCGATAGATTTGAAGGACGCTTATTTCCACATCCCCATACACAGGAGTTTCCGTCGCTTCCTGAGATTTGCATTCCAGGGCAGACAGTGGGAATTCAGGGTGCTACCCTTCGGAATTTCCACGGCTCCTCGGGTTTTCACCCGTGTGGTTCTTGCGATCACCGCATACCTCCGCAGGAGAAGCATAGCAGTCCACACGTACATAGACGACTGGCTGTTGAAAGCGCACACCCGGGAAAGTTTATCGGCCAGTCTGGAGATTGTTTTGAAAACTCTCACAGACTTAGGCTGGATGATCAATTTCCCAAAATCAGAGCTGACTCCATCCCAGAAGTTTGTTTACCTGGGGATGTTCTTCGATCTAGAGACAGGATATGTTTATCCTACTCAGGAGAGAGTTCAGAAACTCATCTCATTAATTCAGTCAGTGTGCGACAGTCGTCATGTCCTGGCACGGGTTTACTTGAGAATGCTGGGGTTGATGGTTTCATTGGAACCAGTCATTCCTCAGGCCGCCTTACGCAGGCGGCCGATCCAGTTATTTCTCATGACACAATGGACCCAGAGTACAGGTTCGCTGGACTCGAATGTGTCAGTGTTGGCGCCTCTGATTCATCACCTGCAATGGTGGTTGGACACAGAGAATCTCTTGGTGGGGGTTATGCTAACCCCTCCCCACCCTCAGGTGACTGTGTATACAGATGCATCGATGGAGGGCTGGGGAGCTTGCCTGGAAGAGTCCACGATATCAGGGCTTTGGAATCTGGAACAGTCAAAGGAACATATAAATCTACTGGAGCTAAGAGCAGTAGTCCTGGGCCTGGAACATTTCTTACAGAAAGTTCAGGGCAAGATTGTTCTTATTCGTTCAGACAACTCAACAGTTGTGACTTACATAAACCGCCAGGGCGGAACGAAGTCGCCCAGTCTCTGTATGATGACATGGAGACTGCTTTGTTGGTGCCTGGATCACCAGATTACCTTGAAAGCAGTTCATATTCCGGGAAGGTTAAATCTGCTAGCAGACTCATTGAGCCGAAGGATGAGTGTTTTACCCACGGAATGGCAACTAAATCAATGTGTGGCGGATCGTCTGTTCGACCATTGGGGGAAACCCAACATCGATTTGTTCGCAACGAAGAAGAATGCGAAGATGACGACGTACGTCTCTCCGATTCCGGATCCAAGCGCTTTCGCAACAGATGCGTTAGCTATCAGCTGGGGGAGAATGTATGCATACGCATTCCCTCCAGCAATCCTGATTCCAAAAATTCTTCAGAAAATCAGACAAGAGGAATGCCAAGTGCTTCTGATCGCCCCGGATTGGCCAAGCCGATCATGGTATACGGATCTGCTGGACCTTCTGGTCTGCAATCCGGTTCCTCTGCCTCTGATGGACGATATTATCTTCCAGGGCAAGGCTCTTCACAACAATCCGTCAATGTTCAGATTGACTGCGTGGATGTTGTCAAGGAATCTAGAATTAAGGAGGGCTTTTCTGAGCAAGCAGCCATGTTTATGGCCAAAGCCAGGAGGGGGTCAACCTCCAGAGCATATAATTATAAAATCAACAGATTTGCAGGATGGTGCTCAAAAAGATGTATTGATCCAATGGATTCATCTATTCAGGTAGTAGCTGATTTCCTCTGTCACCTCTATGATGCCTATAGCCTCAAGCCTAACTCTATTGCTGGTTATAAGTCAGCTTTAATGTCTGTTATTCCTTGCTTGGCTAAGAGGGGAAGTGATGAAGTAAATACATTAAATGTATTAATTAAAGGCATGGGCAATCTAAGACCTAGGAATCCACCTGTGATTCCGTCTTGGAGTTTATCGCTAGTGCTTCAAGTACTAGGTGATAAGCCGTTTGAACCACTTAGTTCCATTTCTATGAAACTATTAACACTGAAAACTGTGTTTTTAATTGCTGCGGCCTCGGCTAGGCGTAGGAGTGAAATTCATGCCTTATCAGCCGAGGATGACCGTTTTGTGGTTTCAGGGGAAGGCCTTAAGCTGCTACCTAGGATTAATTTCTTGGCTAAAAATCAGTCGTTGAAATATCCAGGTCAACCTATTGTTTTGCCTGCTTTAACTAGATATGATCCTAATTCTAAAGCATGGTGTCCCGTCCGGGCGCTTCGCCGGTACAAACAACGTACGGCGGAGTGGCGCACCGACCAGTCGGCGTTATGGTTGTCATATATTGAACCCCATGGCAGGGCTTCTAAGGACACCATTTCCAGGTGAATTGTAGAATGCATTCAGTTTTGCCATAAATCCGCCACCGGGAAGCAGGTTGACGTGGCCAAGGCTCACAGTGTCCGCGGCGTAGTGACATCCACTGCCCTATTTAATGGGGTCCCTGTGGATGATATTATGTCGGTGGCTCAGTGGCACTGTGAGTCAAGTTTTACAGACCATTATCTCCGTGACACCTCTAATCCTCTCGCCTTGTCGATTTTGAAAAAATAACTAGGCATATATTTTTGATGGGGTTTCCTCATTGCTTATATATTTCACAATTAATTTATGGAAACAACCACTAATTTGGGACTGCATCGATCTTCACCAATGGGAAGAGGATGTCAGCAGCCATTTTCAACAAGGTCAGTCTTGTGTATGTGTTGTCCATTGTTGATTGTCTTGTCACGTTACTCGTTATTAATATGATGATGGTTTTGTGTATTTATGTGGTTCATTGTTGAGAGTATACGAAAATGAAGTTTTTTCGTCTCTGTCCTGTAGTACATGGCACTTGTACGTAGAGAGCGTATAGGACATTGAGGTCATTCGACTCTTCCTCCCAGGAAGGAGGGGGGGGGAGCGCATATGACATTCGGTCATCTCTCATACATCGGGGGTGTTATCCGATGGTTAGTCAAATCCTGACTGTTTTTTCATACAGTTTCAGAAGTTTAAGTGCCTTAAACGCAGAAAAGCGTATAGGGATGAGCTGGTCTTTTGACCTCGCCTCCCTCCCGCCGAATTCACTGTCGAATTCTGGCAATATCAAAAGTATTAGGGAGGTAAGTATACTCTTGATGTGAAATAAACGAAATCAAGGATTTCTTTTTTCACGAGAGAGTTGATACTTACCTCCCTAGATATGGACCCGGCCTCTCCACCCCACAGAGGCTCGGTCTTCAGGCTCTTTATAGTTGCATGTGTATCAGCCAATAAATTAGTCAGAGGAAGTGCTAGTCTGCGCATGCGCGGTGGTGGGGCTGGCATCCGCCAGACTACGCTCTGACTCCCTGCCCAGTAGGGGCACCTAACTGTTTTAATCTGAGTGTTTATTGAGTGAAAGCCAATATTTAGCAATATCAAAAGTATTAGGGAGGTAAGTATCAACTCTCTCGTGAAAAAAGAAATCCTTGATTTCGTTTAAATTCAACCATCAAAGTGTGAAACTAATTCACCCAGGCACGCATGCACGCACACACGCACGCACGCATGCACGCACGCACACACGCTTGTTGTGAGACTAAAAATAACTAATTATTTACTAAAAAAAGCTTCATTTTCATGACACAAATTAAACAATTTGCATTAATTTAATTTATCTGTTACATCTGTCAGCTAAGCTGTCACTTTTGTATGTTTGAATCTATAAGTTGATTTTTTGATTGGAAGCAGTTGCTGCCCAAGGCTATTTTGAAAATATTCCGCATCTGCTTTTAACCCTTCAACCTTCAAATTTGTTCAAGCAAATTTTAATTTCCTCGTTAAAATGTCCATTTGCAGACCAAGAGATTATTTAAAAAATTATCACTGGAATGACTGGCTTGGATATTGAGCCAGGTATTCCAGTGACGAATTTTCAAAAATATTTTTCTTTTGACGTAGAAATTGACATTTCTAAAGACGACTGCGGAAGACGTTTTTGACCAGCTTCGGTGTAAGAGGGTTAACTCATGCATAATTGTCTCAAAATCTAGATCTTGCGATTCAAGTGTGAAAGAGTTAAATTAATTTCATTAGTGATTGATTGATTCTGCTTAGATGATTAATTTAACACCTTGTTTATTTTTATTTAAATTTAATTATAAATCTGTATTAACCGTTAAGTGGTTATGCCAGCTAAAACAGTGTCTGTAGTTGTTGTCTGGAGAGATGTCTACTTTTAATACCAGTGGAATGACTGGCTTGATAAATGAGCATTGCTCTGGTTCGATAAATAAGTGAGTCATTCCTGTAGTAAATTTTCAAAAATTATGACACTTGTATTGGCCTGCATATAGACATTCACTAAGCAAAGATTGTAATTTTAAACTATAAATGTCACTATTCAATTAAATCTACTCGTTCATCTGGTTCAATTTATACAGATGATGTTTACTGGCTTCAGGCTGTATACAGTACACCTCACATAACATATCATGTTTCCAAATCAAAATAAAATATACTGTTGAATATTTTTTTGCTTAATTTGATTGGAAGCCATTGCTTCCTAAGGCAGCCATGGCTTCCGATCAAATTAAGCAAAAAATTATTCAACAGACCATTTCTTAAATCGTGTTCAAAGTTATACTGCCTAACATGTTTCTGTTTTTATTTTGGAAACATTTTAACTTATTTTTGAGCTGCGCTGTAACTGTTAGAGGCTGACGTGTGTTTACATCGATAATTAACCCTTTGATACTCAAACTGGCAAAAAACCCTGACTTATGCTGTCAACAGAAATCTATTTTTGAAAATTTAACAATAGAATGACTGGCGCGATATTCGAGCCAGTCATTTCAGTGGTAAATTTTCAAATCATTGTTTTCTCTTGGCCTGCAAATTAACAAATTCTATGAGACAATTACAATTTTTTTTTACAAAATTTGATGATTATAATGAGTTAACTATTGCAAGTTATGGTTTATATTACAATGTGGAACCAGGCCTCTCCACGAGCGAGTGTCTCATTGCTCACCTCCATTGTTTAGTAACAATGGCAGCGTATAGGTGAGTACTGACACAGCTCACCCCACTGGGTTAAGTTTAAATACAGGAGAGCAAGATATTTCTCCCCTTCAAAATTCTCATGACGAAGCCTGTGGAGCACTGGGGAAATCATAATCACTCGGTGATTCACAATTCAATAGATGTGGCTGGTTTATAATATTTGTCACTCAAACTTTGAGTCCTTCAAAATCACAAAATGTTTTGAAAATTGTGGGTGATTTACAAAGTCTTGTATACAAAATACATTTTATCTCTCCTGTTTCTATTTCATGTAAACAAAGATTTCATTCTTATCTTCAATATTTAAGTAAGTTTAACCCTTTAACACCCATATCAGCCAAAAATGTCTTCTGCAGTGGTCTTGAATGTCCATTTGCAAACCAAGAGAAGACTATTTTTGAAAATTTACCATTGGAATGACTGGCTCGATAATTGAGCCAGTCATTCCAGTGGTAAATTTTCAAAAAGAGTCACTTATTTAACCGTTTAATAATTGTTAATAAAATTTAAATATTTTATTATTGAATGTCTATTTACAGGTGAAGAGAACATAATTTTTGAAAATTTATCACTAAAATGACTGCCTCTATAACTGAGCCAATCATTCCAGTGGTAAATTTTCAAAAATAGTCTTCTCTTGGTCTGCAAATGAACATTTTCTATGAGAAAATTAAAATTTTTAAAAACAAATTCAAAGGTGAAAGTGTTAAATATATAGTATGAATAATTAAATAATTAACTAAATATTTACATATATATACCATTAAGATGGAATTATCCACTGATCCTATGATCTGTACATACATACAGATCATTAACCTATCACGTCTTTAACCATTTAATGGTTAAATTTATTAATAAAATTTAAATATTTTCTTATTGAATGTCAATTTACAGGTGAAGAGAATAGAATTTTTGAAAATTTATCACTGAAATGATTGGCTCGGTTATCGAGTCAGTCTTTCCAGTGATAAATTTTCAAAAATTATTTTCTCATGGCCTGTAAATGGACATTCCACAAGACCATAATAATAATAATAATAATAATAATAATAATCTTTATTTATCGAGGATATATCATCAGTAAACTGATCTTCCTGAGGCCCTCCCAAACACAATAAACTATGTACAGTTAAATAAGCAGCAAACACACATACAAACACACTCATAAATGCACTTATACACGTACGCACACACTGACTCACTCAGTGAGTCACTCACTCTCTCTCTCACTCACTCACTCCCTCACTCACTCATGGCTCACTTATGACTCACTCACTCACACATTTTATATACCATAGTAGAGGACAGTTTTAGCCGGTATGGCCATTAAAGGGTTACCCCCTTACTTTCTATCTTTGACTGTGCCAGTAGCAAAGAATCTGGTGTACATTTTGCAACAATTTTGGTGGCCGATGTTGCTTTCGTAGCTGTCTATGCAGGGCTTCCACTAGTGGAAGTCCGGGAGTCCTATACTCCCAAAGTTCATGTTTGGACTCCCCAAAAACATACCAAGGAAGTCCTGAACTTCCTCTTTTTTGGCCCTGACATCTCTAAAAACAATGTTTTTAACCAAATTACATGTATTTGAACCATTTTAGACTTCCACGTTTCTTGCTTGGACTCCCAATAGCACTACACAGGAAGTCCCAGACTTCCTGTGTTTAGAAATTAGTGGAAGCCCTGTGTCTATGACAGCAATGTCTTCCACCAAATTTGTTGGAAAATAAACCCCAGGACTTCATCTTTAAATTTTATATGAAAATTAAACATTTGAATTTTAACATCAGAGTGGTAAATGTTAAGACTGTAACTGATCAAACCGGATCTGAAGATGTTCTCATCAGAAGTGGTCAAAAAAAACATTGACTACTTCATTCAGGTGATGCAATCATTTTGAAAAAAGAGAGTGTTGAAATTTTAGGACTTAAAAATTGTGTTATTAAGGCTTAAATTTTTTGAAGAAAAAATAAATTTTCTCAAAGAAAATGTAAATTTGCAGACCATGAGAAGACTTAAAAAAAGGTTATCGAGCGAGTCATTCCAGTTGTAAATTTTCAAAAATTGTCTTCTTTTGGTGTACAAATGGACATTTCTCAAGACCATTGCAGAAGTAGTTTTTGGCTGATGAGTGTTAAAGGGTTAACCATTGAATTATCAAGCAGAGCAAAAATGGCTTCTACAATGAGCTTGAGAAATGTATAGTTGGCGGCAAAAATAAAACTATGTATGAAAATTTTACATTGGAATAACGGGCCTCGATAAATGAGTCAGTTATTATCCAGTGGTGAATTTTCTAAAATAATTTCGTGGCCTGCAATTGTACATTGACTAAGCAGAAATTATGATTTTTAGCTCACCTGGCCTTAAAGGCCAAGTGAGCTTATGTCGTGGCGACCGTCCGTCCGTCATCCGTCCATCCGTCAACTTTTCGTTTAAATGACTTCTTCTCAAGAACCACTGGGCCGATTTCAATTATATTTGGCAGGAAGCATCCTTAGGGCATAGGGATCCAACTTTGTTCAAAAGGAGCCAATTTGGCCAGTGGCCATCTTGGATTTTGGCCGATTTTACGAAATGTTTTTAAAAATCTCCGAAACCGCTTGGGGAATCTTCATCTAGGCCAAGAGGTAAGCCCAGTTTGTTCAAGAGGACTTGATTGACCAAATGGTTCGGCGACCATCTTGGATGACCTAGTTTTCCCGAAAACGACTCCTCCAGAACTGCTGAAGGGATCAGGCCGAAATTTGGGTGGTATTATTACGGACTAAGGGCCATTAACGTTTGTTCAAGGGAAGTTGAGCCGTCAAAAATAACCTGGGCGCCGTGGGCCAATCAAAATGTAGCGTGTTTGGCAGCCATATTGCACTTGCAAAAATGACCACAAACTCATTTAAGCGACTACTAAACCACCCACCAACAGTTTGGACAGAAAGCGACATAGGCCCCTTGGGCCTCTTGTTTTCTTACCAATCTTAAAATGTATTAATTATCAGAATGTGCATCTCAGAAATAACTTGTTTCCAATGTTTTAATGTACTCTGTTGAATATTTTGGATCCCTTTGATTGGGAACCATTGCTGCCTAAGGCATCAATGTCGTCCAATCAAATTAAGTAAAAAATGTTCAACAGAAATGTAAAAAAATTGTACTAACTAACATGTTTATGTTTCTGTTTTATGAACTATGCTATAAGTAATACATTCAGAACACTTGAAGATCTTTATATTCTTGGTGGGCCGTTGATCGGTGCAAAATGGCAGATATCTGTAAAGTTTCTGATGTACTGATCCCTATAGATGCCCATTGAAAAAGTTAATTTCTAGTCCTGTGTACATGCATGATTACTGTATTCTGCGGCGGTAGTAGTAGAAACATCCTACAGCTGCAATCAGTCCTTCGCTTTTGACCACTGTGTCTTGTCCTCAGCAGAAATCCTTAGCTTCCTCAGGTCCAGTCTTGACTTGAGTGTACCGAGTCATGCTTTCGTGAGGTGACCTCGTAGCACATTTAGCAGATTTATACGACGACGTCTTCTCCTGGCTTTGTATTTGCTGGCTCCCTGTAGGCCGAATTCCAAGGCTCTCTGTGCTGGCATGTCTCTGGCATCCTTAGCACATGGCCAAAAATGGACCAGCTTTGCTGGGCGACAGCAGCGATGTATTACACATCTTGTATAGTGCATCAGTGGAAATTATGCTGTTTGACCATCAGTTTCCAATGATGGTGCGTGGGTGTTTGCGGTGGAAGGCATCGAGTTTGTCTAGAGCTGCTTTTGGAGCTGCCAAGCTGTTACAGTTATACAGCATTAAAGATATGCAGGTTGCATTGTATAAATGTAGTCTTTTTGTCAAGGGCATCTTTGATCTATGAATCCATAGCTTCCAGAAGGACTGGAAAGGGATTTTCCCCATGATGCAGCAATGTCAGCAGTACTGCAAAGCAGTGAGCCCAGAATTAAAATTTTACTCCATGGTTCGCCACCACAAAGTGGGTCATCATTTTCTTTAGTTTCATGATTTGTGGGTATGTTTATGTGGGTGAACTCTGTTTTAGATTCATTCTTAGAGATTCTCAATTTTTAATTGGCTTGCAGCTATTGGGACAAGTTCGTTAAAGGGGTTTCTTTTCCTCGTCTATGAAGTCCACATCGTCGGCATATTCCATCTCTATCGGGATACCCAGTATGGAAGGGGGGAGGGTTGTATGTGTGGTTTTGTGACATTTTCCCGCACGTATTTCAATGCGGCAGCAAGGTAACAGGTGAAATGCACGGGGGATAGACCATCTCCCTGTGGGGAGCCGATTGATGTCTCAAACTCTACAGACTTCACTGACTTGACTCGTGCTCTCAGCTTGGTTTGTACAAATAGTATTTTCACCAGTCAGAGCTCATCTTCATTGCAACTGGCCTGGCGTAGTACATCTAGGATCTTTGAGCGTTTAATTGTGTCGAAGGCTCGTGACATGTGAAAATCCCAGTGTTTGAACATGACTACTGACACAAGCATGCGTTGAATCCATACAATGTCTGTGCAGCTGCGTCCATGTTTGATGCCAGTTTGACATGATCCGGTGAAGTCATTGATCTTGTCTCGGATGTGGCATAGAGGAGCATTGGATAGGATTTTCTGTATGCTGTTGAGGAGCACCATGGGCCGCAAATTGGCTGGGTTGGGGTTGGGGGCTGTGTGTGGGCAGGTGGTTTCTTGGGCTTGGGTAGCGAAATAAGGGTGCCTTGGCCTACAGCATCTATGGGAAGGTTGTGCATAAAAACTGAATTGATTAGGTGCATGATTGGTTTTGAGATAATGTCACTTGTATATTTGAATAGTTCATTGCTCATGCAATCAGGTCCAGATGCACATCATTTTTCAGGGCTTTAAGTGCCTGTTCAACTTCTGCTGTTTTAATTGGTGTTAGCAATGGCCGTTGCACCCGAGAAGGGAAGGCACCCGAGAATGGGTGCAAGGGCTCATCATTGGGGTCAGTGAACTATTCCTTGAACTTTTCTCGAATTGCCTCGGCTTCACCCTGGTCACTTCCGATAAAGTGTTCTTACAAGTTGTGTGCAGTAAGTGGTGGTGTGTAGTCATGAACTCTCAGGGCTCGGGCTGCCTGAAACATTTTGTGACAGTCATCCCTGGCTGTGATTTCATCTGCTACGGAGTCTGCTTGTTGAATAACAAGATCTTTTAAGCGTTCGCTAATGTGGCGCAGAATGTTATTGCATTCTTGACGTAGTTTGGTGCAGTTTTCTCTTTGGACACTTTGATAGATGCACAGCTGATAGTTTTACTACTACAGTGTAATCAGTATACGTAGTTTGGTTGTTTTTGAGAACTCCTATAGTGCTGGTAGCTGATGATTCCATAGATTTCAATATTTTGGTTAGGGCTTCGGACATCGATGTTAGCTATCTGCTCCCCGAGGGCCTTTTTGTATGACATTTGAGTGTCAGAGTCGCTGATGGACTTGTGTAGGTTGTGTACGGCAGAGATTAGCATTAAAAGCAAAGTAATCTTAAAGTTAAGCTCACAAAATCTTCTTTTTAATTAATTATTTCTACACCATGAGACTTATCCACTCAATGACCTATTTCACCCTTTTGAGACTCAGCAGGTGTTGGTGTAGGTGGTTGATATATAGCAATTAGGCAACTGTTGAACCAATGTTGATTAGCATACAGGATATGACACAGTACTTCTAGCCTGAAGACAAAGGGCAGAGACTATGCATTGAGTTTATCATCCAGACAACTGTTACCAATTTTATACCAGTAATTTTTAATGATGTTAATTTTATGTACTTAACCATCTAACTCTCATGTCAGCCAGAAACGGCTTCTGCGGTGGTCTTGAGAAATGTCCATTGGCAGACCAAGATAAGACTATTTTTGAAATTTTACCACTGGAATGACTGGCTCGATAACCGAGCCAGTCATTCTAGTGGTAAAATTTCAAAAATAGTCTTATCTTGGTCTGCAAATGGACATTTTCTATGAAAAAAATTGAGTTTTAAAGGGTTAACACTCAAAATTGCCAAAAACGGCTTTCGCAGTGGTCTTAGGAAATGTCTATTTGCAGACCTAGAGAAGACTATTTTTGAAAATTAATTACTAGAATGACTGGCTCGATAATCAAGGCAGTTATTCCACTAATAAATTTTAAAAATTAGTCTTCTCTTGGTCTGCAAATTAACATTTTCTGTGAAAAATTGAAATTTTGTTTGTAATAAATTTGAGAGTTAAATGGTTAATGAATTGTTTACACACCATTCAACACTTAGCGGCCATTAGGTGATCAGGTAGGGTTCCATGTATGTGAATAAAATCTTGTCTTTGCTAAATTGATGCAAATTACCATATACAGTTGACTACTACTATTTTTGAGAAAATAACATTTTTTGCCTAGTAAATTTCCATTTGCAGGTCAAGAGAAGACTATTTTTGAAAATTTACCACTGAAATGACTGACTCGGTTATCGAGCCAGTCATTTCAGTGATACATTTTCAAAAATAGTCTTCTCTTGATCGGCTAATGGATATTGCTGAAGACCGCTGTAAAGGCCAGTTTTGGCCGACTTAACCATTATAGGGTTAAAGTAGATTAGTCAAATACATATATGCATCAGTAACATTATACCTACATAGATTGTTAACCCAAATACATAATAAGCTGTTTATTATATATTAATATTCACGCAATTTAGCGGCTACAACTTACATATAAACATCGTAAATACTTGTTCTCCTGTTTATGCAAATTTTCTGAATAAATGTTTGGATCAAATTTGTGGAAAATATGCAAACTATTTAAACAGTGTGTATGCTAACCAAGTTATTGTACTTTATAATGCTAAAGCACTGCGCTGGATGTTTTGTCATTGACAAGTTCACGTTAAAGCGGCTATTAATGGTTCAGAAGGTAGTACTAAATTTATTTTAATAATTTCATCGATCATCATCATTATCATTTACAAGGCATGAGCCAATGGCTTGTTATTGCCTCCATGTCTTTTAACCCTCTAACCCTCCAATTTGTTCAAGAAAATTTAAATTTTCTCATAGAAAATGTCCACTTGCAGACCAAGAGAAGACTATTTTTGAAAACTTACTACTGGAATGACTGGCTCGATAACCGAGCCAGTCATTCCACTGGTAAATTTTCAAAAATAGTCTTCTCTTTGTCATTTGTTGGTGTGCAAATGGACATTTATCAAAACCACTGCAGAAGCCATTTTTGGCTGATACGACTGTTAACGAGTTAAATAGGGATGACTCAGCCAAGTTCAAAAGTTATTTCCTTGAATTACAGATCTAGTTTGTTCCTGAATGGTTCGACTATTTTCACCTCAGATATTTTTACGGGCAGTAAATTCCATTGTGTTACATACAGTATGGTAGGGACGGTGACTTTAATTTACTTACAACATCAAACCTGGTATCTTCAAACCATAGTATCTATGTTTGAGCATGTCCTATTGGAAAACTAATTGTTGGATTGGAAAACCTTTAGCCCACAATGAATGTGTATTCATTCTTTACTTCCACGTAAAATTTCAAAATGGCTAACATTCTTAATTTTTAGCAGGCGTATCTTTTAAATCCATATTTACACAGAGAAAACTATGCGGAAACTAATTAAAAGTGAGATGTGTCTCAGCTAGACAAATTTATTTTACCATTGCTTTTATTTATAGCGACTTTAATCCTCTACAGAAATTTTTATTGATTACTCTGTCCTGTTACCACGGTTTCATAACCCCCTCCTTAACTTGAAAGTAGTTAAAATTGATGATGACATGGCAATTTAAAATTGATATTGTAGGATACTCGTTAGGACTTTAAGAATATGAATTATATTATATTATACTTATATCATTATATTATGTATAAAAAGAACACTTAAAGCTATCTGACACTGCCAATTGCTTATAGTGTTGTAGAGTATTTCCTTTAAAAATCACCAGTTTTCGTTAACTGCCATGGTTTGATAGTACCCCAACATACTCTTACTAGAGAAAAAGTACTTGCGAATGTATATCTTTGTTGCTGCGTTTAATCCTGAGCATGAACCTATGACTTATTTGTCTGTAAATCTAATAGTCAATTGTTTGAAACAATAGATTGATTGGTATAGATATACATATTTTATACTTCCCAGGCCAAAGGTACATAGTAGGACCATTGTCTACCATATACCATTGGCACTATGACCATGGTAGATAGCTACCATGGTAGATAATTGACCATGAAATACCATGGAACCACTGATGATGGTAGACCATGGTCAACCAAGGTATATTTAATATTTAAATAATTTTTTACTGGCCAGAGCATGTATGCCTACATGCTTCCATCAAACTGTTAGTCTGCAATTCAGGTCCACTTTTGTAACACAGAGAAGACCTGTGCCAGGCTGTAGAGCCTACAAGATTGTAAGCATGGCCATGAACTATGGTGATAGTCCTGAAGATATAAAATAGTTAATTAGTGGTTTGGTTTAATGGCCGCTCACACCTACGTGTATTTGAGCCATGACTCACTCTGAGAGGTGCTTCCCCGAATGGTTGCGTTGCTTCCCCGAAGGGTTGCTATAAATAAAAGTCAAAACTGAAAAAAATATCAAAAATTAGGCTGCTGCTATAGGTGTGTTGTCTGTTGCTGCCTAATGAACTGTTGTTGTTGGCTCATGTCAATGTTGTATGCCATGTAAAAGACTGGGATAGGAGGTGGAATTACTTTAGTTCTCTCGGAGGTGGGTTGGGGGTCACTCGGGAGGTCAGTCTGTAAAAATGAAATCTCAAAATGGAAATCAGGAAGAAAAATTGAAAATAAAAAATATTAAGAGATGAAACTGAAAGATAATATTATCAAATAAATGTAAATAACTTAAAATAATGGCATGTGATTAAACAAACAAGAAACTCGAAAGAGTGAAATTAAAATCTAGTGTTTGCAAACGAAAGATCCAAATTTAAACTTAAAATTATGACCGGTTGCTGTTAGAAATAATAAGTTGAATGCATTTGGCGCTATTTGGGAATTAAAAAGGTCTACTAGTCATGTCATCGAGTCGCTAAAAATCCTTTCATACTCATGATAAAATGTTAATCAAGCGCTGGACAAAGGAGAGCAAAGCAGAGCGACAGCATCCACATCAAAAGCAAAGCCACGCCAATCACGACCTCCATGTCCAGTTTTCGTGTTTCCAGCGCCACACACCACCACCCATGTCAGCATCATTGCATCATCGAGCGAGTCGTCACTAGGAACACGGCAGCAAGCAAGCAACCATAAGTCTGCCTCAGGTATCATGTGATGCCAACCCACATCAGGTACGGATGTACGGATCGTCCTGACCTCCATCCGTCGTCATGTCTGTTCCTTTCCTCAATTTCTTTCTATATATAAAAGCTTATGAAAATGGTGGCCTGGTTGGCCTACATTGAAATTTCTTGAATGGAGATAAAATACAAAAATTCCGTGTTTATTCTTATGTTTCTATGGATATGGCATTTTCTGTTCAAATGTCATTTAATGATGATTTTACATGTAATAGTATAACGAAAACTATCTTTAATTACAAAAAGACACAAATTTACAATTAAAGAGTTACTTCCCTTATTATATTATGTCAGCCACGGTAGAACATGGTTGACCATGGTCAAAACAGTTAGAAGATTTGACAATGGTCAATATTTACCATTAGTCACACACACACACATCAGGGTCCCTGTTACTGGGCATGTGTGTGCACGCTCACTGATTGTTCTTAGATGGACACTGTATGTAGGACCACTGGCAGTGATGAGTGTCAGCATTTGAAGGGTTAATGGCTTGGGTGCGCCATTGTTTTGCACATGTATGTGTATATACAGTGTGTTCCCTTTTGGTATAAACACGGAATTAGTGGTAGGGATGAGTGGCTCTTACGATAAATAGTAGGGCAGTGGGGGAGGAGTTTCCAAACCCATTCTGAGATCTGACTTTATGGCGTTTCGCTCCATGTAGGAAGCTCATCAGAGGATTTATATACATGTTTGCATGTAGGGGTTTACAGATAGACACCATAAGATTTTTAGGTAATATTATATTTTTCTCAAATACCTGGGCAGACATGCATAGGTAGGCTAATGCCGGAGTTAGCGCTGACATCCTAGATGTGTGAGGTCATTAAAATTTGCAGATATGTTGTTTAGTGACGTGGTGAATGTGTGCTGGAAAAAGAGCTCTGTTGAAGAATTTATAACGTGGAATGGGTGAACAGAGGGGTAGGGGACAGTCTACTGGCTAAGGGCTCTTTAACCATATGGCTGGTGCTTAGAGACTCCATGGAGTGGAGACTATATATCCTGTATGCTTCCTTTTCATCTCCTGATTTGAGTGCTTATTCTTGCACATGGGTCCCCTCTTAGAACCTGGGTAATGCAGTAAGAAGCACGCTCAGTTCTAAGGTTAGGTAGCACTGTATTGCTCTTGAATCCTCAGTTTGAAGAGCTATTTTGTTTCCCCTGCATAAGTCTGGGGAAAGTAAAGCGCTGAGCCGTGGGGGAGTCTTTGGACATCCTGGTGGTGCTTCTGACTACTCAGTTTGAAGTCTTGATTCCCCTACATATATGTTGGTATGGGGGTGGGGGAGGGGGGGGGGGAGGCTATATTTGAAAATTTACCACTGTAACTGAGCCAGAGTCATTTCAGTGGTAAATTTTCCAAAATAGTCCTGATGGCCAACTGATGGGCATTTAAATCAAGACTACTACAGAGGCTGGTTTGGGTTGTCTTCAGCATGAAACAGTTAAATGTCTAAATTTAACACCCCTAAAACTTGATTTATATTATTGTAATTAAAAACTTTAAAATACATTTCAGCAAATTACTTACTGTCTGCAAACCCATTAACCCTTTAACCCTCAAATTCGTTTAAAAAAAAAATTTCATAGAAAATGTCCATTAGCAGAATAAGAGAAGACTAATTAAAAAAATAATTTACTAGTGGAATGAGTGGCTCGGTTATCCGAGCCAGTCATTCCAGTGGTAAATTTTCAAAAATAGTCTTCTCTTGGTCTGCAAATGGACATTTCTCAAGACCACTGCAGAAGCCAATGAGTGTTAAAGGGTTAAAATGCATCATGATTAGAGGATGAAAAACTGGTTCATACAACACGAGCATATAACACGTTCCGTTTTCATTTCTGCTTATTTTTTGGCTGTCATTGTTAAATTGTCTTGTTTTTTGTACAATTTGTTAAATATGTGTATTTATATCATTGGGCTTGCAACGCATCAGCTAATGCTAATTTTCACATCCAAACGTTTGCCATATGTCTACCGCATCGATCAAATAGGACCTATTGTTTGTGATTAACCCGTGCAGCTTACGGGTCATCCTGGCCAAAACCGGCCTCTGTTTGGTCTTCAGGAAGGTCCATTTACAGTCCTAAGAAAGGGATATTTTTGAAAATGTATGACTGGATTGACGGACTTGATAACTGAAGTTAGTCATTCCAGTGGTAAATTTTCAAAAAGAGTGTTCTCCAGACCTCCAAATGGACATTTAATAAGCAAATATTTAGAAATTTTTTATGAGATTTGATCACTATGGTGATAAGAATATATAGTTTACATTACATGTTCAGAAACTAATTTGTTTGGAAGCGACCTCGCAGAAATTTGAGAATTCGGGTTGCCGTTTGGGCAGGTGCTTGCCAGCGCTTGGTTGACCAAACAGTGTTTTACCTTGCCCATCAACTCATGAATGTAAAATAACATCACCATCATTATCATACTGAATAATAGCATTTTGAAACCATTTCGATTACAAATCACTGTAACAAAATGCAAGGGTAGCAATTTCCGGATATGTCACCAGTAATTGACTTCCTTACAATCATTTACCCATAGAGGTATGAACAATTGCTAATTCTCTCCCGGATCTGCTAAATTTCTGACATTTTAAAAAAGATCCGGGAGAGAATTAGCAATTGTTCATACCTCTAGAGGTAAATGATTGTAAGGAAGTCAATTACTGGTGACATATCCGGCGGTTGCTATCCTTGCGTTTTGGCGCTAGTCACAGAGCCATAGTTTGATAGTCACTTCCCAAATTTTGTAATTTCCCTTCGGACTCCGATGGACATTACACAAGTTATGGTTATCCGACAAGAAATTGTAGTTGCCACCCTAACCTTTCTTTTTGACAGTATAAACTTCTGGGTTTTTTAATTTATGTTTCTGTCAACAAAAGCAATTGTTTTCAGCATCAAGATATCGAAGATGGACCGCCAGTGAGTCTTATTGGTAACCATGATTCTGTGTGTAGCAAATTATACGTTTACTAGTGTTAATGTACAGTACATATACTGGGTAATATTAAAATTTCAAATTTATAAATAATTATTGATTGCCACTTAAATCTGTGCATCTTAATATTAATAGACCTTTTGAATGTAAACAGTTGAATGTGTTAAAGTTAATTTGACTGGACGCTGTTGCTGGCTTAGGAAGAACAAGCATTCAATCGATATTAGCATAACCATTTGGTGGTCATACCGGCCAAAACCGGCCTCTGCTATGGTCTAGTGGAAGGTCCATTTGCACGCCAAGAGAATTTTTTTTTTTTTAATTTACCACTGCATTGACTGGCTCAATAACCAAGCCAGTCATTCCAGTGATAAATTTTTTTAAATTATATTCTCTTGTGAATAGACATTCAGTAAGAAAATATTAAAATTTTTACAAACAAATTTGACCATTAAAGGGTTAAAAAACTGAGCATAATATCACTTTGCGTTACATCATAAATCATACCATTAATGCTTTAACCCTCGAATTTATTCAAGAAAGTTTCAATTTTCTCATAGAAAATGTTCATTTGCAAACCAAGAGAAGACTTTCTGAAAATTTACCACTGGAATGACTGACTCAGTTATCGAGCCAGTCATTCCTGGGGTAAATTTTCAAAAATAGTCTTCTTTTGGTCTGCAAATGGACATTTCTCAAGAGCACTGCAGAAGCCATTTTTGGCTGATATGAGTGTTAACGGGTTAACGCTTCTACAGATGATTTTCAAAGCACCCATACCGCAAAACTGTTGAATATTTTGAAATTAATTTGACTGGAAGTCGTTGTTGCTTAAGGCAAAATATTCACCAGAACAAGATTTTATATTGTAAAAAATTAACTTTTTCACGGATTTGTCGCTGAAAGCGTTAAATAATTTGTTATAGGCCCTACCTGGTCCTGGCAGTTTATGGGTTATACATAAGTTGTGCATTTATATTTAGCTAATGTATACATTACATTATAACGACTTTAAAAATTTTCATTTGAGGTTGCTTTTTTGTAACATTCTTACATTTGTTTCTGCGCAGAACTACACTTATTTGTTCTGTGACATGCCCGAGCATACAGATTATACATACAGATAAGAGTAATGGATCATCTATGGCCTACAGGCATCAATGCTTGATGAAATAAATTATAGAGAGTTTGAACTGTTTCATAAAAAAACAAGAAAAATACTCTACTGTGCTGCCGATGCTTATTCAAATTTTGCTCACAATACGGTTCAGAAAAATAACTTGACAGATTTCAAAATAAATGTTCAAAATATTCAATCAACAGAACATTTCTGACGACTAAAATCTTTCTGGGTTTTTTTTGGGAAAGATTTAATTAATTTCTTAGCTATACTATAGCTCCTTACTGGTCAAAATTGGTAAAGAAAACATAAAATATAAATTTGTGATGATAAGTAAATGTCATTTAATGATTCTGCTGGCCAAGATGATTAGTTTTGGGATGAGAAGAATTCTATATCTTAACCTGTTTTATGCTCAAGGTTTGTCAGGAAAATTAACGAATTTGCTTAGTGAATGCCTATAATTTGTACGCCAAGAGAAACATTATCATTGGAAAGCTCAGTTATCCAGCCAGTCATTCCAGTAGTAAATTTACAAAGATTTGATTAGTAAAGGGCTTCTGTATTAACTCTTTAACCCTTTAACACTCATATCAGCAAAAAACGGCTTCTGCAGTGGTCTTGAGAAATGCCCATTTGCAGACAAAGAGCAGACTGTTTTTGAAAATTTACCCTGGAATGACTGGCTTGATAACGAGCCAGTCATTCCAGAGGTAAATTTTCAGAAATAGTCTTCTCTTGGTCTGCAAATGGACATTTTATATAAGAAAATTTAAATTTAAAAAAAAAGCTAATTTGAGGGGTAATTGTATAGATTTTTCAAGAAAATTACAATTTTTGCTCTTTTGGGTGTGGTACTGGCATGTCATCTCTTAAAATTAGCGCACAATTTTTCTAAATTTACCAAATCAGTCCTGGGTGGTAAATTATCAAAAATTGTCTTATCTTGACATGGAAATTGACATTCCTACAGAGGCCAGTTTTGGCCGGCTTGATCATAAAAGTGTTAATAAGCAATTCACATATAAAAGTGTATATTGCTCGTTAGCAATTTCCATCACTTCAATGTACATATACACAGGAAAGACTATGGCACATACGATATCGATTCTCTATACATACAATATCAAGTCCGTAAATTGATAGCTCAGACATGCATTGTCAACATTACATCGAATGTCTAAATTATTTTGACCATTATTCTGACCACAATGTCCTTGTAGCTGACTAAAAGCGTGTTTAGTCCCTATGTTTGTGTATGGTAAATAACAGGATTTCATCGCTAACGTTAACACCACTGTAGACAATTACCGGGGACAGCTCGCATATATGTACGAGAAAAGTTAGTTTGTTTCCACAAAAGGAATTCTGAATTGCTTCTATTTTTTTCTCAGATTGTGTTTTTAAATCTTTCTGTCAATATTGGTGGGAGTGACAGCTTAACATGTATCTTGCCTGAGGCTTTGAATGCAGATGTTTTTAAAGCACATGCAAGAAAGAGACATTTGACTTGAATTTCAAAAGTGATTATTTAACCCCTTAATGGTCAAGCTGGCCAAAACCAGCCTCTACAGCGGTCTTGAGAAATATCCATGTGCAGACCAAGAGAAGACTCTTTTTGAAAAATACCACTGGAATGACTGGCTCAATAATCGAGCCAGTTATTCCAGTGTTAAATTTTCAAAAATAGTCTTCACTTGGCCTGCAAATGGACGTCCAATGATTAAATATTTTAATTTCTTAAAACGATTTTGACCATTAAACTGTTCTTACATTGTGTGTACATATAGCCATGATGTAGGTCAGGGAAACCCAAAGTTGCTATTACACCACAAAAACATCTATACCGTTCAATCACTACTTGCTAAATCAACTACATGTACTCTGCATTTAGCCACCAGAATAAGATTTTTATGCTTGCTTACATACCCCCATATGCATATTCCATTTCAATATACCCTCAACCAGGCTACTGGTAGGGTACACCCCCAGCATATGTCCTGATAGAGACTGGCACCAGTCTGTACTCACTCCTTGGTGACACCTGTCACTAAGCATGTCTGCACATGCGCAATGGAGCCCAAATAGGAAACATATTCACTTTTCTAAATTTAAGTGCCAAATATTACAAACAGATTCTCAAATCATTCCTACGCGGGGTGGCTGAGGCCGGGTTGTAGTGATTGAATGGTAAGTATGTTTTATAGTGGTTAATAAAACTACAGACCAACCCGCAAGGGTTTTTTGTG
The DNA here is from genome assembly GCA_034401795.1 of Chaetoderma sp. LZ-2023a. NCBI lineage: Eukaryota > Metazoa > Mollusca > Caudofoveata > Chaetodermatida > Chaetodermatidae > Chaetoderma > Chaetoderma sp. LZ-2023a. Next base: position 1,465,792 of record CM067365.1, read on the forward strand.
GGGGGTTGTTATTACACCACAAAAACATCTATACCGTTCAATCACTACTTGCTAAACCCGTAGATTTGGTCAGTGCCCCACTTAAAAACCCTTGGTGGGTGGGGATATACATAAAAATATAGTGTGTTCTGATCTCAAATTTGCAATTTTCGAAACTGTCGGATAAATGGTCTGGCGGCCGTCTTGGATCATTTTCACGCCAAAAGCTTCCATACTAAAGCAATGGGAAATTTTTAATGTCTTCTAGAACTACTGGGCTGATTTCAATTATATTTGGCAGGAAGCATTCTTAGGTTGAAGAGATACAAGTTTGTTCAAACGAAGCCAATCGACCAATATGTCCATCTTGGATTTTGGCCGATTTTTAGAAATATCTTTAAAAATCTTCCCCAAATCTGTTTGAGCGATTGATTCAAAATATCATTTAGGGCATAAGCTGAACCAAGTTTGTTCAAGGGAACGTGATTGGTCCCATGGTTTGGCAGCCATCTTGGTTGACCTAGTTTTAGCGAAAACGCCTTCTCCAGAACCGCTGAGGGGATCCGGCCGAAATTTGTTGGCCATCTTGCTTGTTTTCATGAAAGCAACTTCGTCTCCAGAGCCACTGAACGGATTTGGCCGGAATCTTGGAGATATGATATTGGTGACTAAGGTCCATTAAAGTTTGTTCAAGAGAAGTTGATACATAAAGAAACATGGTTTCTGTTTTCTTGTTACTGCTCAACTCATTAGAGTTCTACTTATTAATAATGACCATTCTAGTTGAGATGCCTATGGTCCAGGTGAGCAATACAGGCCCCTTGGGCATCTTGTTTTTTCATAACATTCTGTGAATATGTTAACCCTGAGGCCGGAATTCAATAAGGAGCTTTAAACCCGGTTTAGCCTAAACCTGGTAACAAATCACAAAGTAATTGCACGGGTAGTATTATAGATAGGGAGATGGTCTGCAAATTGTATTATTTGATACCCAGACCATACACCCTTCAGGGTGTGTAGTCTAAATACTGAAGTACGGGCACACTTCAGAAATGGGAGGGGCTCTTTGATGCCCCGCCCACTTAGAAGGAATGTGCATATTTTAGCATTAAGGGACACGCCCCTTTTTTGTTGGGGGTGGGGGTGGGGCGTGACCTAGCTCTCAACCATTGAAAAGTGGGGACTATTACCTCTACAACTAACATTGCAATTACCGGTACATGTACTTTGTGATTTGTTACCAGGTTTTTGGCTAAACCGCGTTTAAGCTTCCTTATTGATAGATGATTCCAGTTTATCCACCAATCATATGACGTCATATCAACTGCGAACAATGTAGCTAAGTTTATAACGAACGCTTAATTGATGACAGACTAAGCGTTGCTGAGCAAATTGTATGTACTTACTATTTAATAAACATTGTGTTGAATAGTTTGAAACTAATTTGACTGGGTGATGTTGCTGCCATAAGCAGCAACAGCACTCAATCAAATTAGTTTCAGAATATTCAACAGCTTACCTGTATAGTTTTCTGAAAATTGATTGTCAGGGACTTCAGGGGTTGACCGATCGATCCCAACACAGGCGACATGTAGGTGGAGCTTAGCTAAAGATGGGGAGGGGCATAGCTAAAACTGGATTCCTCCATTGTGGTGTTGAATGGTCATTGTGGAAGGTCAAGGTCATGGCTCAAAATAGTATGATGATAATCTTCATTTCTGTAAAATAACAATAATGTGTTAACCATTTAACACTCATATCAACCAAAAACAGATTCTGCAGCAGACCAAGAGCAGACTATTTAAAAAAATTTACCACGGGAATGACTTGCTCGGTTATCGAGCCAGGCATTTCAGTGGTAAATTTTCAAAAATAGTGTTCTCTTGGTCTGCAAATGGGCATTTATGAAGAGCACTGCAGAAGCTGTTTTTGGCTGATATGAGTGTTAAAGGGTTAATCAGTACTGAGTAATTGTGCCTGTTTTAGGGGATTTTTATATCATCTACAACTTTTTTAAACTGAAATTAATACCCAAATAATCAGTTTAACTGAACATGTATGAAAATATTGTTTTGATTAAAAGGTGTTAAAACCATTTCATGATGAAGTCGGCCAAAACCATCCTCTGCAGTGGTCTTGTGGAATGTACATTTGCAGGGCAAGAGACTATATTTGAAAATTTTCCACTGGAGTGACTGGCATTGTTACCGAGCCAGCCATTCCAGTGGTAAATTTTCACAAATAGTATTTTCTTGACCTGCAAAATAAATTGGACATTCAATAAGAAAATACTTTTGTTTTCTAGACCAATGGTCATTAAAGTGGTTAAAAGTCAGCTACCGATAGTTTATTCTTGTGTTGTAATTGATTCTTGCGTGTGCTCTATGTATGCATGTGCATGCGTGCGTGTGCTCTATGTATGCATGTGCATGCGTGCGGGCGTGTGTGTCTGTGTGTGTCTGTTGTGTGTGTGTGTGCATGCGTGCGTGTGTGTGTGTACTTGTGTGTGTGTGTGTGTGTGTGTGTGTGTTGTGTTGTGTGCGTGCATACATGTGTGTGTGCGTGTGTGTGTGTGTGTGTGTGTGTGTGTGTGTGTGTGTGTGTGTGTGTGTGTGTGTGTGTGTGTGTGTGTGTGTGTGTGTGTGTGTGTGTGTGTGTGTGTGTGTGTGTGTGTGTGTGTGTGTGTGTGTGTGTGTGTGTGTGTGTGTGTGTGTGTGTGTGTGTGTGTGTGTGTGTGTGTGTGTGTGTGTGTGTGTGTGTGTGTGTGTGTGTGTGTGTGTGTGTGTGTGTGTGTGTGTGTGTGTGTGTGTGTGTGTGTGTGTGTGTGTGTGTGTGTGTGTGTTGAATGCGCATGTGTGTGTGTGTGTGTGTGTGTGTACTAGAGAGGCGTATCAGCAGTCGCATGCTCTTAATGAATCTGTCTTCTATATATTAGAACATATTCAAGTTTGTTCGTGGTATGGAGCCAGCTAGACACATTGTGATAGGAGCATTTGAATTATTGATATCCATGGCTCATCAACTATGCATATTTGGAGTAAACCAGCTTGTAATAATATATTAGATACTAATAAAAAGTGTGTTCACACACATGGCAAACACACTCACGTCTGCATTCTTGTACACAGACACAAATGATGTGTGCATGCATGCACACATGTACACACAAATGCATATATTATGCATAAATCTATGCACGCATACACACTCATGCACGCGCACACGCACGCGCTCACACATGCATACACACTAATATAAGTTATTATATATAGCGTCTGACAGTATTTTGACAATAAACATTATCCACTACAGCCCATGAAATTATTTTCAAAATAGTAATTATGATTCTAATAAATATCATTTACTCGAGTTGTGAGGACATTTGTTTACAGAACAGACTGAGTTATTAAGCAATTGATGTATGCAGTCAGTCACATCTAAAGTACTGCTTAGAAAAAACAAAGTAAAACAGTATATGTTGAATAGTTTAGACTTTGAATTTGGTCGGATGGCTTTAGGCTGCAATGGCTTCTTAAATCAAATTAAATACTAAATATTCAACATAATATTTCTCACATCGTACTCAAAATTGTACTAACTAACATGCTTCTGTTTTTATTTTGGAAACATGTGAAGTTATTTATGAGTGGTAGTGTGATGTTCCATTCTCAGTGTATATACACTCTGTGACATGCTTGATGCAGAAGAATGGACCTTTCAGGTTTTTAGCCATGCCCCGCCCATCTCTAGCTAAGCTCCACCCACACCTCGCTCATGTTGGGATTGATCGATCTCTGAACTCCCTGACTATCAATTTCAAATTTCAAAAAAAATATGCAGGTAAGCTGTTGAATATTTTGAAACTAATTCAACTGGGTGCTTATTTATTAAATAGTAAAGACATACAATTCGTACAACAACGCATAGTCCATCTTCAGTTATGCGTTCATGACATACTGTATGACTACGTCATTCATGTCGTCATAATCTTCTTCTTTTCGTTCGCTGATCATACCGCCAGTCATGTAAGTGACTATCGACATGATCATAAGCGTTAAGTGCGTGGATCCATGGTTTATTAGAGTGCGCCATGCGGCCTGGAACCTCCGTCTTCAGCACTCGAGGTTTCTGTCAGGGTTACCTCACCCTTACCTCCTTTAGTCGCCTCATACGACACGCAGAGGATACGGAAGGTGTATTCTAAGCCCCACCTACAGGGCAATGTCATCATAATGATGTCCTTGATTATGATGTCATTCTACATGTCACATAGTTAATTATGACATCATATGATGGATGGATAAACTGGAAAGGTCTATTATTTGCAAGAAACACAAAATAATTCCTCTACAACTATGACCCCATACCGTTGAAACTCTGGAATTATCAGTCCGCATAGTTCGTATATGTCCTCACTACATGTACATGTATGTCCTCAGGAGCGATGCATGTGGGATGTGATTGATAATTTTGCTACATCAGACGAAATGTGGCGAAGTCATTCGCAGCCGCTGACCGAATATATTGATCTTAAAATCGACTTCTTTGAAGGTTAGCCAATTTATTTTCCTCCGAGGGCACTTCCGCTGCATCTTCTTTGAGTCACTTGCAATGTTGTTAACCACGTTCATTCGGAATCGCCAAGAACATGATTTCGAGTGAAATTAATATGAAATTTGACAAAAGCTTGAATAAAGCTCATTTCTGCCTATGATTATTAGCCAAACTGTTTTCAAAATAATCCGCAGAATATTATCTCATGTATTAAGCATTGTAATTATATCTTAGCTGTAGTGTCTAGGAATGAATGGGTTAGCTTTGTTACGGGGAAAATCTTCAGTGATGTGTTTTTAATGTTGGTGCTTCCTTATCCAAATGCTCATCAATTTATTTGTTCATTAATTTGTCAGTCTTCAGTTACTTAATATTGAAGTCTTAATTGTTTTTATCCCAGACTGTAATGTGTTGGTTAAACTGAGAATGACATATGACAATGATGGAGTTTAACGTTATAGCTTTAGTTTGTAAATATGATTATACAATTTTACTCCTCCCCCCCCCCCCTCCTCTTTACTGGTTATTGTGTATTTCAAGGGAGATAACCCATACATGTATTTAACTGTCTGCTTGATGAATTTCTGCAGATTACAATTTCCATGGGGTTTAACTTTGGATATGCTGAATATTTTGGAAAAAATTTCACTTTCACTCAACATTTTTTTCAAATTATTCAGATGGTCAAGAGTTAAACCTCATGTAAATGGCCTCTCCTTCAAGAATAATTTCCCCCTGCCCCCACAGAGTGCTGGAAACTGCTTCTCAGAGCATATATTTTTCATATTTTCCTGGGGTATAGGCCAGACACATGTCTTTTGGGAGCTCACCACTCCCTCCACAAACCTTGCACTCATGGGACAAGCCTACCCCTCTCTTGTCCCCTAACAAACATTTTCTTGTGCTACCACTGTCTATTTCACGCAGTTCAACAGCTTTAAACAGCCACACATTTCAAAGTTTTCAGCGTTTCGTTGTCGACATTTCCTTGGTCAGGACAAAAGTGTGCATTTGGCTACATGGGCTGACCCACCATATTAACACTGGTGGGACTATTTGATAGGAGTAAAAATATGATTTTTATTTGTGTGTAGTATCTGGTGATGGAGATGAGGGCTATAAGACGCAGTTTCTGTGCTTTGTTAACCATTTAACCCTTGAATTTCTAAAGAAAATTTCAATTTTCTCATAGAAAATGTCCATTTGCAAATCAAGAGAAGACTATTTTTGAAAATTTTACCACTTAAATGACTGGCTCGGTTATCGAGCCAGGCATTCCAGTGGTAAATTTTCAAAAACAGACTTCTTAGTCTGCAAATGGACATTTCTCATGACCATTGCAGAAGCCGTTTTCAGTTGATATGAGTGCTAAAGGGTTAGGGGACTGGGTGGGTTGGTGAAATTTCAACATCGGTTGGGTGGTTGTGGGTGAGGTCCTAACCTCATATTCATCATTCTATGGCATGCCACCATAATCACACAGTTCAACATTGAAATCCTAGAATCACAATTTTTTATTTTATGATGATTAAATGCATGTTATTACATGTAGCTATTGAATATTTTGAACCTAGTTTGACTGGTAGCTGTTGCTACCTGAGGCAGCAACAGCTTCCAGTCAAATTAGGTTCAAAATATTCAAACAAAATAACAAAATATTTCCTACCATACATTCTAAATGTTGTGCTAATTTGTGTTCAACGGTTTAATAGTCGCCTCCATATCTCTATAATAATACACGGGTAACGGGAATAATTTAAGTAATGATCCTCATTAGCATAATCATTTTGTCCCGTTATATGTCAAACTTTCTGCTCGATCTATTTTGCTTTTGTATCTATATGCCCCCTTTTGATGACATGCTAGTTAATCTTTAGTATGGCGAACGCATATGACAACCTTGTAATTGTCATCGCAATCTGCTGGCTTGTGTGACATCCATGGCATTATAATATTATCGTAATAATTTCACAACATTTTTTCCCCCATGGATTTTTCATTATGAATAGGGTAACATAAAATGAGGCTTTAACCCCTATCTGTCACTCAAGTATATGATGTCATACTTAATTGCATCACATGTATGCTGACATTTAAATTAAAATGCGTAATGAATGACGTATATATAGCTCCGTCATGGACATTTAAATGTCTGTCAAGCTTACAAATTGTATGTCTTGATGGATTTAATATTTACCATGGTAAACAGTCTGTTGAATAATTTAAAACTAATTTGACTGTCATAGGCAGCAACAACATCCAGTCAAATTAGTTTCAAAATATTCAACAGGTTATCTGTATTGTTACCTTGAAATTAGGATTCTGGGAAATCAGCTTTCAAAGTTTCAAATCTATCTCAACACACATACAGCGTGAGTGGAGCTTAGCTAGAAACAGGCGGTGCATTGTTAGAAGTATGGATCTGTCTATTGTTGGTCCCATGCACAATGGGAGATAATTTGGCTAGAGAACTCTTAATAGACAACAGGAAAAATGTATTTCTCTCTTAAGAGCATATATAATTGTTGGTCATGAACATTTTTCATTAACTGTTTCACTGCTGCAAACCACCAGACAATAATTTCAATTAGCAATAATTCTGGATCTGCTGAATGTTTTGAAAACAATTTGACTGAATGTTGTTGGTGGCATAGCCACCAACAACTTTCAGTCAAATTGTTTTCAAACTATTTAGCATGTCCAGAGATATAACCCCTGGAATATGTCACCTGCAAAAACACAGGTGACAGACGGTTAAGTATGTTTTAACCTTCGCTTGTTGCAAAGTTCCACTATATCACTCTTAGGATTCTAACATAATAATCAAAATGTTTCACTTGTTTTAAGCTGACAATTATCACAATCACTTATCATTATAGGTCCGTCCGGGCAAAGGCCCGACAGCTAAGAATCTTGAAATTCATTAATCAGCTTCTCAATCATATAACGTCATAATCAACTGCGTGAGTGACCAGCGTAGACTGACGTCATGGGTCACCAGGAGCTTAGGTAAAGATCGGCGGGGTGTAGCTAAAACTGGATTCATCTACTGACATAGCTTCTGCAGGGGCCTTGAGAAATGTCCATTTGCTGACCAAGGGAATACTATTTTTGAAAATTTATCACTTTAATGACTGGCTCGATAACGGAGCCTGAGTCATTGCAGGGGAAAATTTTCAAAAATAATCTTCGCTTGGTCTGCAAATGGACATTTTGTATGAGAAAATTAAAACTTTCTTGAACAAATTCGAGGGTTAAATGAGTTTTGTTGTTTGCTAGGTTTAATGATTTAATGTTTGAAATGTCAATGGTCAAGAATTGAAATATCCATTAAAAGGCCAAGAGAATGATATTCTTGAAAATTTACCACTGGAATGACTGGCTCGGTTATCGAGCCAGTCATTCCAGTGGTGAATTGTCAAAAATAGTGTTCTTTTCGCCTGCAAATGGACATTACTGAAGAACACTGCAGAGGCCATTTTAGGTTGGCTGTTTCATGAAATGGTTAATGAGTCTTGCCTTGTTTCATTCCAGACGGAACTGGTTTGAAACGAAAGGAAATTTAAATAATCAGAATTAAAGATGTTCAAAGTGGGTGTGGTAATTGTTGCAAAGCCTAGTGCTCTTTGTTGCAGCAATGCCATTAACTGCTAGGGATAAGAGGTGGTGAAACATTATAGAAGGGCTGTTTGAAAGTGGCCTATGCAGATTAACTGCTAGGGATTAGAGGTGGTGAAACCTTATAGAAGAGCTGTTTGAAAGTGGCCTATGCAGATTAACTGCTAGGGATTAGAGGTGGTGAAACATTATAGAAGGGCTGTTTGAAAGTGGCCTATGCAGATTAACTGCTAGGGATTAGAGGTGGTGAAACCTTATAGAAGAGCTGTTTGAAAGTGGCCTATGCAGATTAACTGCTAGGGATTAGAGGAGGTGAAACATTATAGAAGAGCTGTTTGAAAGTGGCCTATGCAGATTAACTGCTAGGGATTAGAGGTGGTGAAACCTTATAGAAGAGCTGTTTGAAAGTGGCCTATGCAGATTAACTGCTAGGGATTAGAGGTGGTGAAACATTATAGAAGGGCTGTTTGAAAGTGGCCTATGCAGATTAACTGCTAGGGATTAGAGGTGGTGAAACCTTATAGAAGAGCTGTTTGAAAGTGGCCTATGCAGATTAACTGCTAGGGATTAGAGGTGGTGAAACATTATAGAAGAGCTGTTTGAAAGTGGCCTATGCAGATTAACTGCTAGGGATAAGAGGTGGTGAAACATTATAGAAGAGCTGTTTGAAAGTGGCCTATTCAGATTAACTGCTAGGGATTAGAGGTGGTGAAACATTATAGAAGAGCTGTTTGAAAGTGGCCTATGCAGATTAACTGCTAGGGATAAGAGGTGGTGAAACATTATAGAAGAGCTGTTTGAAAGTGGCCTATGCAGATTAACTGCTAGGGATAAGAGGTGGTGAAACATTATAGAAGAGCTGTTTGAAAGTGGCCTATGCAGATTAACTGCTAGGGATAAGAGGTGGTGAAACATTATAGAAGAGCTGTTTGAAAGTGGCCTATGCAGATTAACTGCTAGGGATTAGAGGTGGTGAAACATTACAGAAGAGCTGTTTGAAAGTGGCCTATGCAGATTAACTGCTAGGGATAAGAGGTGGTGAAACATTATAGAAGGGCTGTTTGAAAGTGGCCTATGCAGATTAACTGCTAGGGATAAGAGGTGGTGAAACATTATAGAAGAGCTGTTTGAAAGTGGCCTATGCAGATTAACTGCTAGGGATAAGAGGTGGTGAAACATTATAGAAGAGCTGTTTGAAAGTGGCCTATGCAGATTAACTGCTAGGGATTAGAGGTGGTGAAACATTATAGAAGAGCTGTTTGAAAGTGGCCTATGCAGATTAACTGCTAGGGATAAGAGGTGGTGTAACATTATAGAAGAGCTGTTTGAAAGTGGCCTATGCAGATTAACTGCTAGGGATAAGAGGTGGTGAAACATTATAGAAGGGCTGTTTGAAAGTGGCCTATGCAGATTAACTGCTAGGGATTAGAGGTGGTGAAACATTATAGAAGAGCTGTTTGAAAGTGGCCTATGCAGATTAACTGCTAGGGATAAGAGGTGGTGAAACATTATAGAAGGGCTGTTTGAAAGTGGCCTATGCAGATTAACTGCTAGAGATTAGAGGTGGTGAAACATTATAGAAGAGCTGTTTGAAAGTGGCCTATGCAGATTAACTGCTAGGGATTAGAGGTGGTGAAACATTATAGAAGGGCTGTTTGAAAGTGGCCTATGCAGATTAACTGCTAGGGATAAGAGGTGGTGAAACATTATAGAAGGGCTGTTTGAAAGTGGCCTATGCAGATTAACTGCTAGGGATTAGAGGTGGTGAAACCTTATAGAAGAGCTGTTTGAAAGTGGCCTATGCAGATTAACTGCTAGGGATTAGAGGTGGTGAAACATTATAGAAGAGCTGTTTGAAAGTGGCCTATGCAGATTAACTGCTAGGGATAAGAGGTGGTGTAACATTATAGAAGAGCTGTTTGAAAGTGGCCTATGCAGATTAACTGCTAGGGATAAGAGGTGGTGTAACATTATAGAAGAGCTGTTTGAAAGTGGCCTATGCAGATTAACTGCTAGGGATAAGAGGTGGTGTAACATTATAGAAGAGCTGTTTGAAAGTGGCCTATGCAGATTAACTGCTAGGGATAAGAGGTGGTGAAACATTATAGAAGAGCTGTTTGAAAGTGGCCTATGCAGATTAACTGCTAGGGATAAGAGGTGGTGAAACATTATAGAAGGGCTGTTTGAAAGTGGCCTATGCAGATTAACTGCTAGGGATAAGAGGTGGTGTAACATTATAGAAGAGCTGTTTGAAAGTGGCCTATGCAGATTAACTGCTAGGGATTAGAGGTGGTGAAACATTATAGAAGGGCTGTTTGAAAGTGGCCTATGCAGATTAACTGCTAGGGATAAGAGGTGGTGAAACATTATAGAAGAGCTGTTTGAAAGTGGCCTATGCAGATTAACTGCTAGGGATTAGAGGTGGTGAAACATTATAGAAGAGCTGTTTGAAAGTGACCTATGCAGATTAACTGCTAGGGATAAGAGGTGGTGAAACATTATAGAAGAGCTGTTTGAAAGTGGCCTATGCAGATTAACTGCTAGAGATAAGAGGTGGTGAAACATTATAGAAGAGCTGTTTGAAAGTGGCCTATGCAGATTAACTGCTAGGGATTAGAGGTGGTGAAACATTATAGAAGGGCTGTTTGAAAGTGGCCTATGCAGATTAACTGCTAGGGATAAGAGGTGGTGAAACATTATAGAAGAGTTGTTTGAAAGTGGCCAATGCAGATTAACTGCTAGGGATAAGAGGTGGTGTAACATTATAGAAGGGCTGTTTGAAAGTGGCCTATGCAGATTAACTGCTAGGGATAAGAGGTGGTGAAACATTATAGAAGAGCTGTTTGAAAGTGGCCTATGCAGATTAACTGCTAGGGATAAGAGGTGGTGTAACATTATAGAAGAGCTGTTTGAAAGTGGCCTATGCAGATTAACTGCTAGGGATAAGAGGTGGTGTAACATTATAGAAGAGCTGTTTGAAAGTGGCCTATGCAGATTAACTGCTAGGGATAAGAGGTGGTGAAACATTATAGAAGAGCTGTTTGAAAGTGACCTATGCAGATTAACTGCTAGGGATAAGAGGTGGTGAAACATTATAGAAGAGCTGTTTGAAAGTGACCTATGCAGATTAACTGCTAGGGATAAGAGGTGGTGTAACATTATAGAAGAGCTGTTTGAAAGTGGCCTATGCAGATTAACTGCTAGGGATAAGAGGTGGTGAAACATTATAGAAGAGCTGTTTGAAAGTGGCCTATGCAGATTAACTGCTAGGGATTAGAGGTGGTGTAACATTATAGAAGGGCTGTTTGAAAGTGGCCTATGCAGATTAACTGCTAGGGATAAGAGGTGGTGAAACATTATAGAAGGGCTGTTTGAAAGTGGCCTATGCAGATTAACTGCTAGGGATAAGAGGTGGTGAAACATTATAGAAGAGCTGTTTGAAAGTGGCCTATGCAGATTAACTGCTAGGGATAAGAGGTGGTGTAACATGTGGCCTATGCAGATTAACTGCTAGGGATTAGAGGTGGTGTAACATTATAGAAGGGCTGTTTGAAAGTGGCCTATGCAGATTAACTGCTAGGGATAAGAGGTGGTGAAACATTATAGAAGAGCTGTTTGAAAGTGGCCTATGCAGATTAACTGCTAGGGATAAGAGGTGGTGTAACATTATAGAAGGGCTGTTTGAAAGTGGCCTATGCAGATTAACTGCTAGGGATAAGAGGTGGTGAAACATTATAGAAGAGCTGTTTGAAAGTGGCCTATGCAGATTAACGGGTTTATGAGCCCAGGGGAGGTGGGTGGAGGGCAGTCTACAAAAATAAACACTAATAATAAAACACATACAAATAGACTACATGGACATTTCATCTCACTTTTATCCCCACAATCCTGAACCATAACCACTCAATTCATGACTATGTCTCTACATAAAACAAACATCCTGGCCCCCCACTTCAATTCCTGAAAATGTTATTGACCTGCCCATACATGAACTGTGTGCATCTGCATGGGCGTACATGTGTAATTTGTGTGGTATATACATGTACATGTGTGTGTAACTGTGTATACGTGTGTGTGTGTGTGGGTGGGTGGGTGGGTGGGTGCATGTGTGTGCTTGCACGTGCACGTGTGTGCATGTATGTCTGTCAGAGTGTGTATATATCAGACACCATGATAAATTACTCTCACATTATGTGAAATTCCGACAGATAGTGAAGTGTGAAACTAGATTCAGCTTCAGTCAATATTTACATTAATAATATAGTGCCATTAGAAGGATTACGAGTTGCAAGTTATCCCTCCTTAATTGCTCTGCTGATTATATATATATATATATATGTAGATAATACATTATGACATATTGCATTGCTCTAATATAATTTCATACAGTGGGTTAACCCTTTAACACTCATTAGCCAAAAACGGCTTCTGCAGTGCTCTTGAGAAATGTCCATTTGTAGACCAAGAGAAGAATATTTTTGAAAATTTACCACTGGAATGACTGGCTCGATAAACGAGCCAGTCATTCCAGTGGTAAATTTTCAAAAATAGTCTTTTCTTGGTCTGCAAATGGACATTTTTTTTAGGAAATTGAAATTTTTCTGACCAAATTTGAGGGGTAAAGGGTTAATTGCTCTGGTAATACATTACTACATATTGCATAGCTATATAATTTCAAACTGCGTTAATATCTCATCAGGGTACCAGGTAATAGAAACAGGTGAGTGGGTGGTTTCTTTTATCAGCTGTATTTGCATGAGTCAGAATGAATCACTTTTAATACTGCTCTATAACTCTTAGTAAATCCCATAAGATATGATAAATCTTTACAATTTAGTAAACATTTTGTCGAATATGTTGAAAAATAATTCTGCCATTTTAGCCAGCAACGACTTCCAGCCAATTTATTTTCCAAATATTCAACATATTGCCTGTATAGCTGCTCTGTTTTCATGGTGAGAAACTTAATATTCCAAGTGTGAAAGGGCTGTGATTCCATGTAATGGTGATATGGTCTAACTGTGTATCAGTATTAGTCAATTTGTTCTATGTATTACATTGCGGATTGTCTTGGCAGCTATGGTATCAGTTAATATGGAATTGCAGCATGCAAGGTAATGCATGCCTGCACATCTGAGTCATTTAGTCTGTTTGATGAATAACTTGAGCGGTCAACATTTGATCACAGACTAATATTAGTTACACCAGGGTTTTTTTGGTTGAGGTGGGGGTGGGGGCGTTTGGTGTTGAGGAAGATTAGCTGCACATTGCACTTTGAAACTATACCATATTTTTCACGCAGAATGCCAGTTGGGTGAGGAGGGGTCGCCATGTAGTATTGCCCTCATGTGAGAAAAATACTAGCTCATCCATCCCTGATCTTAACCAATCAAATAATAGCATTTTGTCATGTGACATTACTGAAGGGTAATACTCCATTTGGTGTATCTCTAGGGTGTTCTTGGATATTGACTCCAAAGTTATCTTGAGATTTAATGTTTAATTATTGCATGAATTAAGATTATGGTATATATTTATATTTAGTCTGCCTGATTTTACCAGAAAATATATGCAATTTATTACCCTAGAGTGTTAAAGAGTTATTCTACATGCATTCTGTGAATATGTTAACCCTTAACACTCTGATGTCAAAAATTTAAATTTTCAAATTAAATTAAACCAAAATTGTTTTAAAATGTACACCAGTTTCTTTGCTATTGACACAGTAACAAAAAAGAATATTGACATCAGAGTGGTAAGGGTTATGCTATTCATCACATACAGTAACAGCTCGGAAATAACTTAAGTTCCCCTCCCCCCCCCCCTTCCCCCCCCCCACCCCCCCCTCCCTCCCCCCTCAAAAAAAATAAAATGTACTGTTGAATATTTTGGACTGATTTTCTCAATCAAATTAATTCTAATATAGTCAACAAAATATTTATTATATTGTGTTCAAAACTGTACTTAACCCTTATCACTGTTGTCAATATCCTATCTTTTATTGTGGCAATAGCAAAGAAACTGGTGTACATTTTTCAACAATTTTGGTGGAAGATGTTCCTGTCTATTGACAGCACCATCGCCCACCAAATTTGTTGCAAAATGACCACCAGTTCATCGTATTATTTAATTTGAAAATTTGAAGTATTGACACCAGACTGGTAAGCTTTAAACTGACATGTTTGAACATTCTGTTTGTGCTTTTGAAGCATGATAACTAATTTCTGAGTTGTACTGTATGCATACAGTTACATACAATGTTTACATGCTGAAGGAATGTGCTCAATATTTCAGTAAATTTTGAACCCTTTGATCACAAAGCTACAGGGAGTTAGATATTTGGCCATTAAGCTTAAGTCTGACTCCGCAGGGGATCACTGTCAGCCAGGTCTGCTGTCTAACACTGATTTATGTAGACAGTCAAAGTCATCTTCACAAGAATGCACAGTCAGGCCTTAATGGTGTCCATTAGTCATTGACTTGTTGAAAAACAAACTATTCCTTGTACTTCATGCTCGTGCATATTTAGCCTGTCTATCCATCCCAAAACCATCTGTCCTCTACATTTGGGTACTCTGACTGTTCTATAATTATCCCATTCAGGTCGGAAATTTGACTACTATTTCACAACCCTTCAGGGAAGCACCTCAAAGATAGAGTCATGGCTCTCATACACCCAGGTGTGAGCGGCCAATAAAACCAACTGAACAAACTAAAATAAATACAATTTTACTACATGAAGAAAGAATCTAAATATTTTCAGAATTTTACCAATATTGATCACCAACTTACAGCACCAGACTTTTTTACAAGACTTCCCATATTTAAAGTTATCTTGAAGTAATAAAATTAGGAAATATTTAGGATTCATAAATAACCGTCCTCTTCAGAGCCGCCATTTTAGTTTGATATTTGTAGTCACCATTATTTGGCATTCTATTATTCTCGCTTTTGTCCAATCCTCTGTATAAAACCATTCTTGTAACAGAAAATGCAAGCGTCACTTTAAAAGCTAATATTTTGAAAAATATTTGACTAAAAACCATTCCTGCAGCAACTTTCAACTGTTCCCAAAATAATCAGCAGAACTTCTCAGAATAATCACCATCGGAATTTATTATCGTTAGCTAGCGAATGAATGTACAATTAGTTAGATCTATGCCCTATTAAGCGTATCGAGATCCAGTGTGAAATATGTTCAAAATGTTCAATCAATAGTTACGCATGTCACTGGTAAGCATATAACCGGTTAGCATGTCACTGGTTAGCATGTCACTGGTTAGCATGTCCCTGGTTAGCATGTCACTGGTTAGCATGTCACTGCTAAGCATGTCACTGGTTAGCATGTTACTGGTAAGCATGCCACTGGTAAGCATGCCACTGGTAAGCCTGTTACTAGTAAGCATGTCACTGGTAAGCATGTCACTGGTAAGCATGTCACTGGTTAACATGTCACTGGTTAGCATGTCACTGGTTAGCATGTCACTGGTAAGCATGTCACTGGTTAACATGTCACTGGTTAGCATGTCACTGGTTAGCATGTCACTGGTTAGCATGTCACTGGTTAGCATGTCACCGGTTAGCATATTACCGGTTAGCATGTCACTGGTAAGCATGTCACCGGTTAGCATGCCACTGTTTAACATGTCACTGGTTAGCATGTCACTGGTAGGCATGTCACTGGTTAACGTGTCACTGGTTAGCGTGTCACTAGTAAGCATGCCACTGGATAGCGTGTCACTGGTTAGTATGTCACTGGTTAGCATGTCACTAGTTAGCATGTCACTGGTTAGCATGCCACTGGTTAGCATGTCACTGGTTAACATGTCACTGGTTGGCATGTCACTGGTTAGCATGTCACTGCATGTAAGTTTGGGCATCATGCTGTGCGGACCTACTCATCTAAGGAAATATATTTCACACTGGATCTTGATTATGTATAAAACACAAGCCTAACTAATTGTATATATAGACATAAAAGACACCCTGTGTCACCCTGCATTCACAATGTCACCCCCCCCCCCCCACCCAGGCACGCAATTTTAGTCAAAACTAGATTGCTCGGTCATGGGAATTTGTGATGTCCACCAATTTGCCGCGACCCCACCTCAACCCACTCATGGAGGCAGGGCCAAATGAAAATCTCTTGCACTCCAAAATCATATACGTAACTCACCTACAAATTTGGTTGAATTCGGACCATTGATTTCAGAAGAGTTGCATTACAATGAATTTATTTACCTTTTGACATGCCATGGGAGGGGGGTGGGGGTGGGCGTTGTTTTGTGGAGCCAAATATAAATATAGTCTTGTAAAGTACAATCATATGGGTAACCCACATATCAAATTTGGTTGAATTCCACCCAGAGGTTTGGGAGGAGAGCATGAAAGACAGACAGACTGACAGAGGAGATTACAATATCCCCGATATAATTACCAGTTTTAATTTTTAGCTGGAAAATGTGCTGACATCCATCCCTAGATCTGGTGAAATATTTATAGACATCATTATCAATTACACTCCATCAACTGTTGCGCTGATCTGAGTCAATTAACTCTAAGCAAATTGAAGAGGTATATTGGTTTTACATTAGGATTCAATTAGTGTACAGAGTATTGGCATGTGATATGTGGGGAAAACAAAAGAACTCTACATGTGACAGAGAAGTGGAAACTTTCGAGATATTTCCGAAGCCTGATTCTAGGTTTCTGAGGGAGATGAGTTAAATAATTATTTAGAAATAATGGTATATGGATACACAATAGTTTCACGGGTACACAATGTTTGCAAACATAGGCATTTTGCAGACCAAAAGATGACTATTTTTGAAAATTTACCACTGGTATGACTCGGGTTCGGTTATCCAGCCGTGGAACATTTCCCAGGATCATTGCAGAAGCCGTTTTTGATATGAGTGTTAAATGGTTAACCAGCGTAATTCTCTTGATCTGGCTCTTTCTCCACTCTCTCTCTCACTCGCTCTCTCTCTCACTCGCTCTCTCTCTCGCGCTCTCTCTCTCTCTTTTTCTCTCTCTCTCTCTCTCTCTCTCTCTCTCTCGCTCTCTCTGTCGCTACATTTTAGCAGGAAAGAAGGTAGATAAATAGTTGTCAATCGTCTAACATTCAAGCCAGCCAAAAATGGCGTCTGCAGGATCTTGAGAAATGTGCATTTTTCGAACAAGAAGACTATTTTAAAATTTACTACTGTAATGACTGGCACGATAATCATTTATATTTATATTTTTAAAAAAGGTCTTCATGATAATTGGCCTGCAAATTCAACAAACATCTTAATTTTCTGAACCAAGTGCACAGATGTTTTGGTGACTAGATAGCGTTTCGTTATGGCAGGTGGTCTTTTGACCACATATCTTAAGAACCACCATCAATATTCTGTTGAATGAAACTAATTTGGCTTCCAGTCAAATTAATTTCAAAATATTCAACAGTTTTCCTGCATCGTAACGTTGAAAACCAGATGAGCAGGTAGTCTATATAGACACTGGTTTTTATCCTGCACTATGCATGATGTATGTAAGCAGTGTCTCAGTGGCACTTATTAATTAATTACTCAATGCATACATGTAATTAGTGATAGCTATGCTGAACTGCAGGGTTTAGAAGGATGGTACATGTGGAGTTGGGATCCTATCCAATTTACTATTTTAAGTGTGATATGTTGCTGTAAATAAGCCAAGAATATGAGATCGTTGTGTAAATAAAGCGTACAATTTTTGTCTCAGAGGAACCCGGGTCTGTCTGCCTGCCTGCATAGTCACCCACCCGTCCGTCCGTCCATCTGTCCATTTGACTGTCACCCTGCCTGACCTGTAACAGCCTGCCTGCTTGTGCATCATCAGGAATTGTGGCATATGTTGATATTTCTTGACTACCACTATACGTTTGTCTGCCATATCATCTGTCAATCACTGATGATGATCCAAACAGGATATAGTCAGCGTGATGATGACTATAAGCTGACATAGATGATCGATAATGTCTGTAATTTTATATAGTCAGACACCACCTGGAGCACACCTAACCTTGGTTTGATTTCTATACGTTTCATAGAGCCACCTTCAATTGACCACGAGACAATTCATATTCCATTAGAAGGGTACAACAGCCCAGAGTGAAATTAATTTTAAAATATCCATCAGCTTATCTGTATAGTTAGGTTGAAATTTAGATTCTGGGAATTCAGAATTCAAAGTTTCAAATCAATTCATAATTTAATAGGTAAAACGTATGCTGAGCTTAGCGAGGAATGGATTGGTCTCATGTTGTACATACATCTACCTGTGATTTGTCATTCAGTCATGTGACCATGCACTTCTGTTGCTTCCAATTCTGCTTATTTTATCCTGTAACCCTCGAATTTGTTCAAAAAAATTTCAATTTTCGCATAGAAAAAGTTCATTTGCAGACCAAGAGAAGACTATTTTTTTTAATTTACCAATGGAATGACTGGCTCGATAATCGAGCCACTCATTCCAGTGGTAAATTTTCAAAAATGGTCTTCTCTTGGTCTAATTATGGACATTTGTCAAGATGACTGAAGAAGTTGTTTTTGGCTGATGAGTGTTAAAGGGTTAATGAGTGAACCCGCTCAAAACAACTTCTGCAGCGGTCTTACGAAATGTTCATTTGCAGACCGAAAGAAAAGTATATTTGAAAATTTTCGACTAATCACTGGCTTGATAACTGAGCCAGTCATTCCAGTGGTAAATATTAAAATATAACCTTCACCTGGTCTCGAGAGCCAATGGTACAATGACTATTATTAGTATTACAGGAATTTTTTTAGCATTGCACAACAGCAAGAACAGGAGAACCCCAAGTAATGGCAGCTACAAATATCAAAATAAAATGTCGGCCATGCAGAAGGCACTGCATTTTTCAAATGATTTGCTTCTGTTCTTTATTGTTTCAGAATAATCTCAGTCTTGTCTGCCTGCTGAATTGCTACAGGCTACATTTTCCATGAAGTTTATACCTTTGGATCTGCTGCATATTTTGAAAACAATTTGACTGAAAGTTGTTGGTGGCTAAATTGTTTTCAAAATATTCAGCAGGTCTAGAGTTATTTCCCATTGAATTTATTGTGGGGTGACTTGCAGCTGCGAGACAGTTAAAACATGTTTGAATGTGTTATATGTATATGCATACGCAGCAACATTAGGGAATTCAATAAGCATGTGAATCATCATTGAATTGATTTTTGGGTTGACATTTTCCATCTTTGCCTGTCCTAGATCTTTTATCATCTTTGAAATATTCTGTCATCAAAATTATCCTATTATACATTCCAGCTGACAGGCCACAGACTGTTACTAATATATAGTTCATGAACATCTGGTATTGAAAGACTAAAGGAGTAAACATTACAGCATTCTTATCAGAGACTTGTATAACTGTTTGACTGTGGCACGCCATCAGACAATAATTTCAATGGGCAATAATTCTGGATATACTGAAGATTTTGAAAATAATTTGACTGAAAGTTGTTGGTGGCTTAGCTACCAATGACTTTCAGTCAAATTGTTTTCAAAATTTTCAACAGATACGGAGTTAAACCCCCATGAAAAATGTAATATGCAAAAATTCAGCACGATGCTAGTTAATAGTGCACTGTAGCAGTCAGTCTTCATACTGTCTCCACACCACATGTACATATCATTTCTTTTTCCTGAATCAATGGTATTTGTAAAGTAACGCATATAACATGTAGACAATTTCAGACAAAATGGGTGGAAGAAAAAAGTATAGTTTGATAAATGTTTTATTATTTCATCCAGCCTGTATGCTAGTGTCCTAGGTTACAGTTAGTGATGACTAACAAAAATAAAGATGCTATCTGTTGTATTTTAACCATGCCATCAGATAAAGATCCAGGAGATCGAGTGTGTGTGTGGGCGTGTCAGGACTATCAAGAGAAGAGTCATTTCAGAATTTGAAAAAGTAACCTCTTGGTCTATTATCAATGGACTCTCATTCACTAAATAAAATCTTAGATTTTCTTGACCAAATCTTGACCATTAAAGGGTTAATCCATAGAGGTGTTGTATGTTGTCTGTATGTTTGAAAGTGTTAATCTGCAGTGGTCTTGAGAAAAGTACATATGTAGACCAAGAGAACTCTTTGAAAAATGACCATTGAAGTGACTGGCTCAATAACTCAGAGCCAGGCATTTCACTGGTAAATTAAAAAAAATAATCTACCCTTGGTCTGCAAATGGTCATTTACTATAACAAAGTAGAAATTGTGTTGAAAAATTGTGAGCATTAGAGGGTTAATCTACTGCATTAATCCATTGCTTACACGATAGTACCATAGTAATCTGCATATATTATGGCTAGTACATTAGTAGTATTGGTACCTATATCTCTCAGACAGATCTGTCAAGCTAATCTGATAGGCAAATCTGAGGAACTGACAGCTCACAAAGTGTACTAGAAGCAGCGATGAAGGCTGATGTGGGTTAGTACTAGGTAGAAATAATTTCGAATGTTTCCAAAATAAAATGAAACGTGGGGTACTGTTGAATATGTTATATGATTTAATTTCATTAGAATCCATTGCTGCCTAAGGTAAAAATGGCTTCCAATAAAATTTTAAAGTCCGAAATATTCCACAGAACATTTTTTACATCATGGTCAAAGAATCAAAATTGTACTAACTAACGTGTTTTTATTTTGGAAACATTTTCACTTATTTATAAGCTGTAGTGTATGTGTCAGTGTGGAGGTGGAGCAGCAATACTGCCTCGTCGTTGTGATATATCTAGGCAGGATGATTTCGCACCAGTTTATCTCAACCCTTTAATCATAAAATTTGTTCATGAAAATTTCAATTATCATAGAAAATGCCCATTTGCAGACAATGCTATTTTAAAAAAAATTGTATCACTGGAATGACTGGCTCGGTTATCAAGCCAGTCATTCCAGTGATAAATTTTTCTAAATAGTCTTCCTTCGGTCTGCAAATGAACGTATATTAAGATGACTGCAAAAGCCATTTTTGTCCAGCTTGAGGGTTACTGGGTTGGTTATTACTGCAGAGTGTTGAGTCAGAAAGTGAAGAATGCATGCTGGGATTGGTGGATAAAATACATGATCTTGGATATGGTATGAATAGTAATTCTTTTGTCAATTAATTCAGAATTCTGTTCCGTTTCTCATTTCGTCGGGATTTGGAATTGGTTTCTGTACGATATTATATTTGTGTTGCATATAAATGAATAACAGTATTTAATGATTTAGAACTTATGCTGGCCAACACCAGGTCCTGTTCAAATTTGCAGACCAAGGGAAGGCAATTCTTTTTTTTAATTCGCTACTGGATTGTCTGGCCTGATATTTAACCATTTGACACTCCAATTTCTTCCAGAAAATTTCAATTTTCTCATAGAAAATGTCCATTTGCAGACCAAGAGGTTACTTTTGAAAATTTACCATTGGAATGACTGGCTCGTTTATCAAGCCAGTCATTCCAGTGTTAAATTTTCAAAAATAGTCTTCTCAGCCTGCAAATGGACATTTCTCAAAACCACCGCAATAGCCTTTTTTCCTGATATGAATGTTAACCGTTTAAATCTCAAAACAGCCAAAAAACGACTTCTGCAGTGGTCTTGAGGAATGTCCATTTGCAGACCAAGAGAAGACTATTTTTTTAAATTTATCACTGGAATGACTGGCTCGATAACCGAGCCAGTCATTCCAGTGGTAAAATTAAAAAAAATAGTCTTCTCTTGGTCTGCAAATGGTCATTTTGTACGAGAAAATTAAAATTTTCTTGAACAAATTTGAGAATTAAAGGGTTAAAGTGTCTAAGGATTAACCAGTATGTACATGACTTCACGGGTGATGTGGCTTAAGTTACCACTGCACTATAACCAGTATGTACAGGACTTCACGGGTGATGTGGCTTAAGTTACCACTGCACTATAACCAGTATGTACATGACTTCACGGGTGATGTGGCTTAAGTTACCACTGCACTATAACCAGTATGTACAGGACTTCACGGGTGATGTGGCTTAAGTTACCACTGCACTATAACCAGTATGTACAGGACTTCACGGGTGATGTGGCTTAAGTTACCACTGCACTATAACCAGTATGTACAGGACTTCACGGGTGATGTGGCTTAAGTTACCACTGCACTATAACCAGTATGTACAGGACTTCACGGGTGATGTGGCTTAAGTTACCACTGCACTATAACCAGTATGTACAGGACTTCACGGGTGATGTGGCTTAAGTTACCACTGCACTATAACCAGTATGTACAGGACTTCACGGGTGATGTGGCTTAAGTTACCACTGCACTATAACCAGTATGTACAGGACTTCACGGGTGATGTGGCTTAAGTTACTACTGCACTATAACCAGTATGTACAGGACTTCACGGGTGATGTGGCTTAAGTTACTACTGCACTATAACCAGTATGTACAGGACTTCACGGGTGATGTGGCTTAAGTTACCACTGCACTATAACCAGTATGTACATGACTGGGTGATGTGGCTTAAGTTACCACTGCACTATAACCAGTATGTACAGGACTTCACAGGTGATGTGGCTTAAGTTACCACTGCACTATAACCAGTATGTACAGGACTTCACGGGTGATGTGGCTTAAGTTACCACTGCACTAGGTCGCGCTTTAGAACTCCCTTGAATGTCTTGTTATGTATTAATGTTTTGTTTTGCATTTGATGTGTTTCTTCGCAATGTTCATGTAAATAACAAGGTACTGTACAAGAATAATATGTGTGTTATTATTAATACCAGGAATATTTGACATGCATCGTGTGTCTTAGCACTTTTGTGTTACACCATACATTAGTGTTTTGACCTTGCTGTTATGTACCAATAGAGTGTGGTAGATATGATGTGTGTATGTTTACCCAGAATTCCACAGGTTGCTTCTTCAGTTTGCATTCACTGCTTTACCTGAGGCTTGTTTGCACTAGGTAACTTGAAAACAGATTGTTTTGTTTACACAGACCTGAGGACAACATTACTGCAATGTGGTCAAAATTGGATCAGAAAATAAAATTGTGTACTTAGTCATAATGTCCATTTGCATGCCAGGAGAAGGCTGTTTTTGAAGCTTTAACACTTAAATGACTGACTCGGGTTATATTGAGCCAGTCATTCCAGCGGTATGTTTTTAAAAACTCTTTTCTTAGCCATTTATTGCTTAAGAATTAACAAGAAAATTGCAAAATTTGGTCAGTAACTCCCCATTTGCTGGTCAAGAGAAGAAATTTTTTAGAAAGTTTACCACAGAAATGACTGGCTCTTATAAAGTCATTCCAATGGTAAACTTTCTAAAATAGTCCTATTTTCCTCTCAATGCAGGACACTCCTTAAGACCACCACAGAGGCCGGTTTTGGCCATCTTGACTAGTAAATGGTTAATTGTCTTGCAAATGGTATTTTTCAAAACCACTGACTGCACAAGCTGTTTTTGTCCATCTTGACCATTAAAGGTGAAAGTCTGTCGTTTAACTAATGTTATGCCCTGTAGGTGGGGCTTAGAATACACCTTCCGTATCCTCTGCATGTCGTAAGAGGTGACTAAAGGAGGTAAGGGTGAGGTAACCCTGACAGAAACCTCGAGTACTGAAGACGGAGGTTCCAGGCCGCACGGCGCACTAATAAACCATGGATCCATGCACTTAACGCTTATGATCATGTCGATAGTCACTTACAGGACTGGCGGTATGATCAGCGAACGAAAAGAAGAAGAAGACTAATGTTTACTTACTGGTAGCAGTTCTGATGAAAGAATTAACTACCGCTATATATTCTGAGGGTCAATATTTTAAATTTAATGTACTGAAGGTTGTTGCTGCCTAGTAATTCAGCAATTAACCCCTGTCCATGTGTACTTTATTTGCCCACCTTCCTGGTTGTAAACTACATAGGTAGCTAGTAGAATTTTCACTTTGAAATGTCATAATGTGTTTTCAGTTATATAAGTTTAATGTTACACACTTGCACAAGTGTCACCCAATAGTGTAATGATTGCTGCATCATAGTTAATCATTCTGCTGGTTCATTATAACTTGAACTCTTTAATCACCAAGACTGAGACAAACTGCTTCTACAATGGTCTGGATGACTGTGTACATTTGCAAGGCAAAAGATGACTAATTTTTGTCAAACTCTACACAAAGTGAAGCTTGGCTCATGTGAGGTCTGGCACATACTGGCCAAATAATGCATCAGAGAATTAGGTAGGAAGTTAAAGTTCTTTAAAATGCCGCAAAGGGTCGATATTCGCAGGCCCAGACCCCATTGAAAATTTTTCACAGCAATGCTTGGCTTGATAACCAATCCAGTCATTCCAGTGGTGAACCTTAAAAAAATAATTTTCTCTTAGCCTGTAAATGGACATTCCCTAAGCACAAATTCTGATTTTCTTGACCAATTTTGACCATTGAAAAGTTAAACAAACATTATATAGACGACATTCAGAATTCTCACTATCGACTCACCCACCAACCACCCACATATGTTAGTTCACATTCAGCCATTATGAGTTATACAATACACCTTTCCTACATTGACGCCATTACGCCAGGATTCCCCTAAATCAAACACTCAGAACAAAACTGCTGGCTGATTACTGCCGCCAACAAGCAGATGACCTGCACTGAGTTACTATTACACTAAAATACACCACAATTTAAACCATTCCTATGATAAACTAAAATCACTATGTTAGAATTCTTCAAAAAGCTTGATTCTGCTTATTGTTCCTGATACAAACTGTGGTGTCAGTTTGAATCTGGATGCCAAAACACAGTTTGGGCCTTCCTTTTATACTTTTCCAGATGCGGCTACACATCGGGTGTGACCGGAATTGATTTTGTAGCCGGATTAGACAATTTGTAGCCAGATTACAGTAATTCTGTAGCCGGGGTGTCATTGGTAGCTGCGATCTGTGTGATTCTGTAGCCAGATTTGGGCCAGGTGTAGCCAGTGGCGCTGGCTGGGTTAACCAGGAAGAGATGAGAACTTGGTTTGTGTAGCCGGCTTGCTGTTAGTTGTAGCCGGCAGGGTTTTGGCTGTGCTGTGTGTAGCTGGAAAGAGTAGCCGGACTGGGATTTATTGTGTATAATTACAGTCCTGTTCCTGGTGGCTACACTGGGTGTAGCCGGATTGTCTATAGTGGCAGTAGAAAGTTAGCAAGATAGTGTTCTTGTCACTTTTTTTAGGACAAATGGTCAACATGGTGATGTGGGAAAGTATAGAGGTATGTGATATGGCATTCAATACCAAGTTTGGTATTTATTCCAGTGAGATCCCGACTCTTAGCGTTTCGTGCCAAGTTTGGCTATACTCATCAGAGGAAATAATACATTGTTGTTTTATGTTTTTGATCTAGTTTAGATCAGGTGTGTGCATTTTAAAGGTGATGGGAATAAGTTCTATTCTTGCCTTGTATTCAGTCCAAATCATTCAGTTCTCTCAAGAGATTAGCCTCGCTTAGTTCTTCTTCTTCCTCATCCAGGAAGAGGGGATGAATGGATCCTCTAGGGATTCTTCTAGTAGATCGTGTTGGTAGTCCTCTTCGGGTGTAGGACCGGAAAGGCCGCTATCGGGACTGTTGGCCCCAGAGAACACTTGTGGCGGGGTGGCTTCTGACTGCCAATTTCTGAATTCGGGCTCTGTGCAGCTGGATAGAGGTGAGGAGAAATTAGGTGGGTTTTTGAGTGACTATTGGCTGGATGTCATGATGTCCGTATGCTGCTGCTTCCAGGGGTGAGTTTTCTCTGGAGTGGGGTATGGTAGGCGAATGGGGTAGTGTTTTGGCAGATACTTCTTCGACACTGGCTGCTGTGATCACTCTATCTGCGTTATTAAAAGCGATGATTCCTTCTGCCACATTTGGAAAGATGCCGTGTAATGGTCCAAAGTGTCTCCTGGGATCTGCAGTGCAACTGAAATGGTGGATGCAGATCTCGCAGAGCCAGAAACCCTTCTCGTGGATTATTCATATATGTCATCGGCGTGACGTTCTATGTGCGAAAGATGATTGGCACAGTGGACAGACGAATCTGTCCATAGTTTAAAATGACTAATTTGAGTAAAGTGAGCTGGACGTTGGTGTGCTGCAACGTCATACGTGCTTGTGACGTAGTGTAGGTGTGACGTCATGTTATGGCGTCATAAACGTGACCAAGGGTAGGGAGTCCTGGTAACCGAGTAATCAATTAATACGGTGTACATTCTCCCTGACAGATACCTTGGTTTTGATCTATACACAAAACCCACAGATACACACGGGGGTATCTGCATTTTTCTTCAGCACACCCAGAATCCTCCAAAAAAGCAAGCCTGTACGGCCAATTCTTGAGACTCAGTAGAATCTGTAGCAGAGAATCCGATTTCGTTAAAAATGCATACGAAATGGTACACTACTATGCCGCCAGAGGAAACCCAACCGATGACTTAATTTCAAACTTAAACAGAGCCATGGAACAGAATCGCTCAGACCTTCTACCAAAAACCCAAAAAAACACGAGGATACCGTGTATCACAGGCTTTCATCAGCACAGCAAACTTGCCCAGAAAGTCATCAAACAACACTGGCCGCTTCTACAGACCAGCCCAAAATGCCGGGCCACGTTTACAGAAACACCACTATTCGGCCACAGACGCAATCCATCTTTTAAAGACACACTAGTCACTGCCAAATTTAAAGACCCCCCCCCCCCCAAAAAAAAAAATTACGGGCAACAAGGCAAATGTATATCTAACCCTTTACACCCATGCACTAAAAACAACTCCTTTTGTCCCAGCATGGACAGAACACACATCTACAAAAGCTCACACGCTGGGCTTAAATATTACATCAAAACCAAAATATTCTGTCAAACTACAAATGTCATTTATTTACTAACCTGCAAAAAATGTACTAAACAATATGTTGGTGAAACAAAACGGGAGTTTCAAGTACGCATCAAGGAGCACCTAAGGGATATAAAAAACAACAAAAACACGCCCGTCACCCAACACTTTAATCTTCCTAAACATGCAACCACAGATGTCAAATACAGGATTATTGAAGTATTACATCGCGATCCTGATAGCACGGAAGCAACCGCTTTCCGCAAGTACCGTGAAAAATTCTGGATCCATCAACTGCATTGTATGGATCCTATAGGCATCAATCATGCTGATTGGTAATCACATTCTACCCCTGGTAGTAAAACTATTAAAACCACTTATTTAAGTCATACATCATTGGAAAGCGCATTCAGTTGTCTAAACATTATTGCGTCATTTTTTATATTTTTGTAAAAATTTTCACTCGTTTTTTTGCGTATATAAAATACCATTATACACAGCTTCATTAAATCAAGTGGAAAATCAGGGCTATTTTAAAATCACAATAAACAGTATTAAATTTTACAAAAATATAAAAATGGATACAGTAATGCATCTAGGAAATTGGCTTAGCTTTCCAATGATGCACGACTTCAATAATATTATGAAATTAATTAGTTCTTCATATAAACTAATTAAAGTGCGATGTATCAGATTCCAATGGTAAAGTAATGCAGTATTTGCACATTGGCTATCGCTGTTACCAGCCAGAAGTGGTATGCGCAATGCATTATGGGAAGGGTAATTTCCCAAATTAGGCTAATGTGGAAAAGGTGTATTGTAGCCTTTTTGTGTCCAGAATAGTTAAGACTGACTGCTACCTGTAATATTTATGCACAAATACCAGATATTAAAACTGACGTACTGATTTCTCTGTATGCAAACATTACATGTTCAAATTTTGAGTTGACAGAAAAGTGAGTGATGACAAGGGTCCAGACATTGCTGTCAGTTCTGGAAATGTGTCATCAGAAACGTGATAATGGCATTGTGGTGTGTCATAGATCAACAATCTGATTGCTATTCTTATTTATGCTATTTCACAACCATCTGTAACAAAGATTAGTAATGATCCCTTCAATCAAACTCGAGTTATCATCCGGAAAGGCAATATTACATCATTAATTAGGTCACTGTGACCTTGACCTAGAGTGCCAATATACACAAGTTGATTGTTACAGCTTATTTTTTAGCATGTACTTTGCAGAAATATCAGATTATGAAGTGTTAACCCTTTAACACTCATATCAGCCAAAAACGGCTTCTACAGTGATCTTGAGAAATGTCAATTTTGAGACCAAGAGAAGACTATTTTTGAAAATTTACCACTGAAATGACTGGCTCGATAACTGAGCCAGTCATTCCAGTGCTAAACTTTCAAAAATAGACTTCTCTTGGTCTGCAAATTGACATTTTCTTTGGGAAAATTGAAATTTTCGTGAACAAATTCAAGTCTTAAAGGGTTAATTTCTCGATACAGACATTAAATATGCAGATATTCAGCTGAAAAATGTTATCAGAATTTGTTTGTAAATTCAATTTGTTTTCTTATTTATATTTATTCAGTAGCATATATACTTTTGTGTACTAATATACAGTAACAGATGGAACGAGACAGTTAGTTTTTGAATTATTGATCTGTTTAATTTTTTTCTACTTTTATGCATTTTTCGTCTTCGTTAACATGAAGTCTCGCCGCATAGCATGGATAATGGATTGTGTTAACCCTCCCATCCTTAAAATCACAGTATTTTAGCCCTAAGTGGTCGAATCTGTTCAAGAATATTTCAATGTTATCATGGAAAATGTCAATTTGCATGACAAGAGAAGACGACTTTTGGAAATTGATGCCTCTACCGACTGACTATTATAATACTAGTGGTAAAATTTCAAAAATAGTCTTGTCAGCATGCAAATGGACATTTCTCAAGACCACACCAATGGCTGGTTTTGACTGACATGGCCATTACAGGGTTAACTGATGTCTCACATATTTTCAAGACAACATTGTTATGGTAAGAATGTTAAATAGATGTTATATGGAAATATATATGACTGTGAAAGCTTTTGGCGGCACCAACTTCTAGTCTTAATTAGGTTCAAAATATTCAACCGAATACAAGTATTGCTTTGTAAATAATTTCTTGCATTTGTTATGCGTGCTTGAAAACGTTAAGTAGTTGAGTGCACTCAGCTGACTTGATGAATGTAAACATAATTATTCACATCAAAAAGCTTAGAATTACTAAAATGTTAAAACTGTCATCCAGGCAATTCTTAATGTGCCTACAGTACCATGTCAATACCAGATGTTAACAGCTGGGAAATATTTTGATTATACCTGTATAATAACATATTTAAATAGCAGTTCAACATCTTACAGCTTTCAGGCGAATTATTTTCAAAGTGTTTGGTGAAATTGTACATTACTGTATGTACTACAGTGACTTCATCAGTATCCTTACTGAGTGATTTAGTCACAGCTAGTGTACAATTCAGTCTGCTCAGGGCTGTCTGTCTGTCAGTCTTTGTCTGCCAAGTTTCTGACAATGCTTCCTACGTCACAACCATATAGTGTGCTGTACTTATATTTCATAAAGTTTACTTCTGTCAAATTTTTGTACTTCACAAAGTGTAGCATGTTCCACGAGGTACCCATAGATCCCAAATCCGATCCGACACTGTCTGCAGATCCCAAATCTGATCCGACACCGTCTGCAGATCCAGGTTTAATTTAACTCTTTAACACTCATATCAGCCAAAAACGGCTTCTGCATTAGCATTGGGAAATGTCCATATGCAGACCAAGACAAGACTAGATTTGAAAATTTAAATTTTCAAAAATAGTCTTGGTTTGCAAATGGACATTTTCTATATTGAGAAAATTGAACTTTTATTAAACAAATTCAATGTTAAATGGTTAAGACGAGACGTTGTTGCAATCTTCAGCTTCCAGTCAAATATATTTGTGTATAAAATCTATTTAGCATTATTACCACAGCACGTTTGTCTTGAAAATATGTGAGACGTTATTTAAAAAAAATAGTCTTCTCTTGATCTGCAAATGGACATTTTCTATGAGAAAAATAAAATTTTCTTGAACAAATTCGAGGGCTAAAGGGTTAATACAGATTGCGGCCAATGTAGAGAAATTAAATACTCTTACAGTTACTATATTAAGATCCTTTATTGTGTTAAAATTTGAGCTAGATCTGATCCATCAGTATTGTTTATAAGACACATCTCTGGACATACAGACACAAGCGCTCATACACGCATTGCATGCATTGCCCACAAATACACGCACTGATCTTATTCATTCTTCCCACTGAGGATGACAGTAATTTATACATTTCGTGCTAGACTTAGTTCTTCCATCCTGTTAACTCATCTTATTCCATGTTACTTAGACAGAACTATTTCGACTAATGGCAATTAATGGTAATGTATTTTTACACATTGGGTCTAAGATTAATAATACTTATCTGTGGAGAAATGGCCAGATGTGGTAAGTTACTCTGCAGTATGTCCAGCATAGATCACCCCACAAGTCATTCTAATGAACCGTTCCAGTTTTAACTAGGCCCCGCCCATCTCTAGCTAAGCTCCACCCACATCATGCTCGTGTCGGGATCAATCGATCCATGAATTCCCTAATTATCAATTTCCAGAAAACTATACAGGTAAGCTGTTGAATATTTTGAAACTAATTTGGCTGGATGCTGTTGCTGCCTATCGCAAAAACATACAATTCGTGCAAGTCGTGTCGAACTATTAAACATTTAAGATGGGCTATATCGAGTCATTCATGACATGATTATGACGTCATTCTATACGTCACTTAGTTGGTTATGATGTCATATGATCGATGGATAAATTGGAAAGGGCAATCAATTATATAGGGCAGTATAGCGATGTAAAACCATATAATATATATTGATGGATAATAATTACAACATTGATAAAATCATGCAGCATTGCCTTTAAGTCCAATTGTTTTCAAAATAGTCAACCAATTAGATAGATTAACGTTTTCTTAAAGGTACATATTCACATGCGTGAAAATAAGTGTTTAAATTGTGTACTTTAAGAGGCTTAATTTGTGTACCTCAATGTGATGAAGCGAAATAAATCTTAATATATGATGATTTCATTCCATACAAATTATTAAAAAACTTTTAATTGCGAAGTTGAATTAGGGACTCATTTCTCTAATTTAATTTAACAGCTTAAAAATTTATATTAATTTTAATAATTTATGCGTAATGAAATCATATGTTAAGATTTATTTGGTTTCCTTTCAAAGCAGCTAAACATATAAAATTCTGCCAATTTTATTTTCATGCATTTTACTGTGAATATGCGCCTTTAATTACAGAATAACGCTAGGTTAGATATCCAATTTATCATCTATATTATATTTACAAACTCTATGTCTATCACCCATCTGCTCTGTGACTGGAGACTAGTAACTGAGTTTATATACCGAAAATAAAAACTTATTTATTGCATGGCTGCTGAAATGACTCTTAAATCATCCTATATCCTCCACACCTTATTAATAATTCATAAATTGTGTATTTGTTAACCCCTCTTGTGTCAACTTAACCCTTTAATGGTCAAACTGACCAAAAAACTACTTTTCAGTGGTCTTCAGACATGGCTATTTGGATGGCTTAGAGAAGTATTTTTTAATATTTACCACTAGAATGACTGGCTCGGTAACTGAGCCAAGTAATTCTAGTGTTCTAGTGGTAATTTTTCAAAAATACTCTACTCTCGGCCTGCAGATAGACACCGGGTAAGTAAAAACTTACATTTTCTTTACCATTACCCCTTTAATGGTCAAGCCGGCGAAAACAAATTCAGTGGTAAATTTACAAAAATAGTCTTCTAAAATTAAAAATATTTTGTACAATATAACCATCAAAATATTTAATTGATATATTTAGTCAGGGTTCAAAATATATAAATCGATCCCAACATGGGTGGGTGGAGCTTAGCTAAAGTGGGTGTGGCTTAGCTAAAAATGGATTCCTCTATTACTTACCTTGTTAACATTCATGTGTCGTTGAGCTACTTTGCAGCGGTAAAGCAGCAGCAAATCGGTTGGTGAGGCAGTGGAAAAGCAACACTAATGCAAACAGGCTGTAGCGGTACTATATGGCCAATTTATTGTTGAAGTTATATTCAAACTTAGCATATAAATAGAAGCGGCAAAGCAGCAATTCCAAATTTGCAAATTAAGACTGCCATTTCAGTTTAACCCTTTAATGGTCATACCGGCCAAAACCAGTCTGTTATGGTCTAATGGAATGTCCATTTACAGGTCAAGATAATACAATTTTTGAAAATTTACCACTAATGACTGGCTCGATAACCGAGCCAGTCATTCCAGTGATAAATTTTCAAAAATAGTATTCTCTTGGCCTGTAAATGGACATTTAATAGACTGATATTTAAATTTACGTGACCAAATTTGACCATGAAAGGGTTAATTTAAGTAACAGTGCAGTAATATGTGGCATTCAGTCAGCGGTAATGCAATGGCATCTAGTTAGTGGTGATTCCACGTAGCTATGGTAAGCTCCTGGGAAGATTGCGTCGTCCGAGGATGTCGAGCACAGTTTCTTGTTTGAAGAAGGGTAGACATAATCAGAGTTGCCTCTGTATGCGGATCTCAGCCCGCAATCCTTGATGACTTAGTTTCCCAACAAAGTTGGTACTTACGTACGAGACCGGCGTGAAGGTGTCATCTTTCTCCCACTAAAATCTATGGAATCATCTGCTACCAGCACCATAGGTGTTCTTAAAGACAACCAAACTAGGTATACTGACGACCCTCTGGTATGAAAACTGTCAGCAGAGCAGAAAGCGTTACGGCTGCGCATCTATCAGAGTGTTAAAAGGTTAATGTTCAAAGTCAGCGCAGTGGTATGGGTGCGGTTTCTTTGATATTGAAAGTCAAAGCAGCGACATGGCAGCGACTTCTTTCAAATTCTATGTAGAAGCAGCAGTATACCAGTTGATCTACTGCTTGAGATGGAGCTGCTAATTGTGTGGAAAACGGCAATGAGTAAGCTATCGCTGATTCACTGCTGCTTGAACAGCAGCATTGCAGTTGATTAGCAGTTGAGAAATCTCAGGTAGTTATAGTTGCACTAGAATTTGTTAAGCAGCATCACAGGAAAATATTTTCTACATATATTTAGATATTCGTTTTTCTCTTTTTATACTCTGACAAAAAATTTGTGGGATATTATGTGATGACGCTGTCCGGACGGCTGAGTGGTTTCCAGATGATAACTCTGTTACTGTTTATCAGATCGCTTTGATGCTTCATAGTGTGGTTGGACTAGGTCTGGGAAAGAAGCCGATCGAAAATGACGATGATAAAAAATCCAAGGCGGCCACCGTGAAAATTGGGTTCCGAATGATAGCTCTGTTACTGTTTATCGAATCACTTTGAAACCTCAGAGAGTGATTGAATTAGGTCTGAGGATGAAACCTTTCAAAATTGTCAATGATCAGAAATCCAAGATGGCCGTCAGCCACCAGCTGCCACCTTGAAAATTGGTTTCCGGATGGTAGCTCCGTTAACGTTTATCAGATCACTTTGATGCTTCATAGTGTGATTGGACTAGGTCTGGGAAAGAAGCCTATCGAAAATGACGATGATCGAAAATTCAAGATGGCCACCAGCCACCGGCGGCCACCTTGAAAATTGGTTTCCGGATGATAGCTCTGTTACTGTTTATCGGATCACTTTGAAACTTCAAAGGGTGGTTGAATTAGGTCTGGGGATGAAACCTATCAAAATTGTCAATGATCAGAAATCCAAGATGGCCGCCAGCTGCCACCTTGAAATTTGGTTTCTTGGTGGTAGCTCTTAACGTTTATCAGATCGCTTTGAAATTTCATAAGTGATTGGAATACCACTGGAGAAAAAACCTATCAAAATTGATGATAATCCGAAATCCCAGATGGCCTCCAGCCAAGAGCAAACATCTTAAAAATTGGTTTCCGGACGATAACTCCATTACCGTTTATCGGATTGCATTGAAAATTCAGAGGGTGGTTGAACTAGGTCTGGAGAGGAAACTTATCGAAATCGATGATGATCCTAAATCACTAGCAGCCATCTTGAATGTTGCTTCTCCATTCGATAACACGATTTCTGTTTTTGAACCTTCATAGAGTAACTAGTCTAGGTCTAAGGAAGACACTTATCAAAATTTAGATGATCAGAAATCCTATATGGCTGCCAGCCACCAGCAGCCATCTTGAAAACTGGGTTCCAGATGGGTAACTCTGGATGAGCATTTAGTGCATTACTTTCATAGGATGTCTGGTCTAGGTCTGAGGAAGAAATCACTATTTTCTGATCACTCGTTCATTGTTTTGCCATCATAGCAGGGTATTATGTGCCGTTTGCGGTGCTCTTGTTATCAAATTTCTGTGTGTCTCTGCCCAGCCGCTTGTCTGTACATCCATCAGGCCCTCCATCCATCTGTCTGTCTGTCTGTCTGTGTCAAGTGTTGTGACGTTTAATACTGACATTTAAAAGCCACCTGTCAGTATGCATCAACTACTGGCATGCCCACCAGTTCATGAAAATATGTAAAGCGCATTCTTAAGCTTAAGCACTCTCGATATTAATTTAAATCTATTCTGTCTGAATGAATACCAGCTCCATATATATTTATACTGTTTATTTTGTTTTTAGAGTTTGTTTACAGTAAATAAATTATTCACACATCTTATTTGTCATGTATCACTATAGTAACCAGATGGTCAAGCGTGTGGTCAGACATGTACATATATTGTTTCCCCTTCACCTCTGTAGTGGTCAACCACTTTCATGCTATGTGTATTAATCACTGTCCAGCTTTACTTTAACCCTCGAAATTGTTCAAGAAAATTTAAATTTTGTCATTAAAAAATATCCATTTGCAAGACTAAGAACATGCTTTTTTGAAAATTTATGACTGGAATGACTGGCTCGGTTATCGAGCCAGTCAATCCAGTCGTAAATTAAAAAAAAAAATGGTCTTCTTGGTCTGCAAATCAAAATTTCACAAGAGCACTTCAAAGGCAGTATTTGGCAGAGTTGAGTGTTAAAGGAAGTTCAATGTATGTATAACACATGTTGAATATTTTGAAATCAATTGACTGATTAGGCAGCAGTGACTCGGTCAATTCGTTTTCAACATAGTTAGCAGGAGTTTAGTTGTAGCATGTGATTAATATATATATTTGGATGGATAGTATAGCGGTGTTAATATTGAACCAGCAGATTTTTTTTTGGCAGTTAGTCAAGTGCCCATCTGCTGACTGACTGACTGACTTCATTACCCTGGTATTGCTATCAGTGAGAGCTCATGAACTTATTGGACTGTGGTCAAGCAAGTTTACAGGTTTTCAATTATCCACTAGCTTAGATTCTTCTTGGTCACCTCTGACAAGACTGGACAAGACATTGGATAGTTTGTAATGTAAATTGCTGGTGTTTGTCTAGATCAGATGGACTAATGTGACTTTTAATAAGGATGGTGTGTGTTTTAAATTATAACAAATTATTTCCCGTATTTGTGAATATTATCAGTGTTTAAAATTTGTATTATCAAAGATATATGATAATTATTTAATGTTTCATCCACTGAAATCTACCTTTATCTGTAAACCTTTAAACAGTAATATCAGCCAAAAACAGCTTCTGTAGTGGTCTTGAGAAATGCCCATTTGCAGACCAAGAGAAGACTATTTTAGAAAATTTACAAGTGGAATGACTGGCTCAATAACAGGGCCAGTCATTCGAGTGGTAAATTTGTAAAAATAGTCTTATTTTGGTCTGCAAATGGACATTTTAATGAGAAAAAAGGAAATATTTTAAACAAATTCGAGGGTTAAAGGGTTAATATATACTTCACAGTTTGAACAGTTAAATATACATTTCTGTCTGAGTAATAATTTTTCTGTTGTCATTTTATCTCCCTCAGTCTATCACACAGCTGCTTTTTGACAGGTCTTCACTCTATTGTCAAGCCAGGCCAAAACCCTCTAATGCTCATGTCTTGAGGAATGTTCATTTGCAGGCCACGAAAAGATTATTTCTGAAAAATTGCAACTGAGATGACTGGCTCGATAACCGAGCCCGTCATTCCAGTGGTAAATTAAAAAAAACAATTTCCTCTTGGCCTAGAAATGGACATTCACTTCGCAAAAATCTAGATTTTGTTGACCATTAAATGCTTACATGTAATTAAATGTCAGTGTTTAATTGTCTGATTGTCTATGTGTCTATTTTCATGCCAGCTTATCAGTCTACTATGTCTGACTCTGAATGTCTCTATCCATTCATCCTACCCCCCCCCCCCACCATCTCCCTCCCTGCAATGCTCCCTCCTTTCTCCCTCCCTCCCTTAGTGACTCAATCCCTTCTTCACCCCATGTCCTATACCTCCTCACTCTGGCCAACAATCTTTCTCTCTATCCATCTATCTTTCTTTCTTTCCTACTCCACTCCTATCTGTATATCTTGCCCTGTCAGGCTAAATGCTCCTCTCATACATCCATTTCCTCTGGCTTAGGTATTCATTCCTCTCATCCAGCCCTCACTTCATCAAGCTCTGACTATCCATCCACCCACCCACCCATCCACCACCCATCCATCCATCCATCCATCTCTCTCACCCACTCCCACTCGCTCTCTCCATCCAACCCGTCCTCCATGTGCCTCTCCCTCCCTCCCTCCCCTCTCCTCCCCTCCCCTCCCCTCTCCTCTCCTCTCTCTCTCACTCTCTCTCTCTCTCTCTCTCTCTCTCTCTCTCAGCCTCCTATCTGTTCAATGCCACTATCAATCTCTGCTAACCCATCATGTATCTGTCAGACTATCTCTCAATCAATCTCAAACCTGGTTGTCCGGTTCATGAACTCATTAATACTAACAACTACCTCTGTACATATACCTATGTTTTCTCTTTTCACAGATGCCTGATAAGTATGTACAGTCTGAGAGTCTGTGAGTAGAAGATAGAGGCTAATCATGCACTAAACGCAGCAGCAGCAGCGAACACATTTATCAACGCAACAAAAACAACAACCTGTGTACAATGGCTGCAGCGGCTTATTCACCAATACGGTATTTGGACTCCGGTGGTGGACAGGGTCAGAGGCGTCATTTGATGGAGAGTTTAGATTTCTACAATGAAACGTCTAATACAACAATGTATCCGGATGTGAATCTTAGCAGCAGTACGGCGCTTCCGGATGTACAATGTCATGAGCTAAACTATGAGAATTACCAAATCGCTACGTCTGTTATATGCGGGATGTGTTTTGTCTTTGGCATTGTTTACACATTTTTCGGTGAGTATAGATATTTTCTCTTCTCATTTTCTTCTAGAAAGAGCCTTCTGTTCTTGGTCAGTTATTAACTCTTACCATGCTGATGTCAATATTGTTATCTTGCGACATCTTGCACCAAATCTGTTAAAAAATGTATACCAGTCAATTTTTATACCCCCGGTCTGGAAGACGGGGGGAATATCGCGATCAGCATGTCTGTCCGTCCGTCTGCCCATCCATCTGTCTGTCCATCTGTCTGTCCATCCATCTGTCTGTCCGTTCGTCTGTCCCCCATCTTGTCAATGCAACTCCTCCTAGAGGTCTTAATGGATTAGCTTAAAATTGTGTCCACATCAGTATCATGTGCCGATGTTCATGTACCTTTTTCGCTGCCAAAAAATTATTCATTGCAAAGTTATCACACTTTAAATGTCTTAAAGCTGATACATAAACTGCATTGCCAATCATTTCTTGTTCTTCTTCTTCTTCTTTTCGATCGCTGGTATCACACTTGGAGAGCCGTTCTCAAGATGAAATCTGTGGTTTTCTGCAGTTCTTCCACAGGCCCATACAGCTTTTCAAGAAAGGAGGTTGACAAAGGCCAGATCTCTGCTCTCAGCAGCTGATACGTACGGCAACATTGAAGTATGTGCTCTGTGGTCGGTTCTGCTTCTCCACAAGGACAAGCGGGCGATGTCGTAAGGTGGAACCGCCTGTACATGTGTTGGTTTAGTCTGTTATGTCCAGTTCTGAGACGAAAAATGGTCACTTTCTCTGGCCTCGAGAGATGATGGTAGGCATCTTCTGATTGAGGTGTTCTATAGAGTGACTTGATGATAGTCTTCATCTCTGTATGCGTAACCATGTTTTCTGTCTGAATCTCTTCTGCACCCACCTTTGCCATCTTGTCTGCTTCCTCATTTCCTTGGACTCCACAGTGTGAGGGGATCCACTGCAATGCTATCCGAAAGCATTTGATGGTTTGTAGTGCTTCTTCAAGTTGTGGCAGCTTACCTTTGGTGATAGCGTCAAGGACGGAGCGGGCATCAGATAAAAAGACAATCTGTGCAATAGGGTCTGCTGTTCTGCTGATGGTGTTAGCTGCATGGACCAGTGCTTCGACTTCAGCTCTATAGTTTGTGCAGTGTTTGCCTGTCGGTATTGCAGCTGACTCATGTTGTCCGTTTGGATACTGTATGTGCAGTCCAGCACCTCCGCTCCTAATTGCATCTTTGGCTGATCCATCTGTGTAGATCCTTATCCATGTCTCCTGAGGGTACATTTCTTCCAGCATAGCTAGGGTCAGGGCCTTCTTGCTCACATCACTGTGTTCATCTTTGGTTGTGAGATGAGGTACTGTGGTGCGAATAGCTATGCGCTCTAGTTTGTTTTCCCAGGGTGGAGGATCAAGGGTGTGGTTTTGGTCTTCTATTTGTGCTGGCAACATTTGTTGGTGTTTCCTTTGAAGTGCTTTTGTCTCTTTCACAAAACTTGATCTTTTAAGTCTTCCTGATGACAGCTGTGCTTGCCTGATCTTCATCGGGTGGTTGTTGAACGATTTGAACTTTGCAGCTTGGATCAGTGCTTTGCATTCCCTTCCTTTACTAAGTGGGGGGGATGCCTACTGTCTGCTCCATTTTTTCTATTGGTGTTGATCTCATTCCACCAGTGATGATGCGCAGTGCCTGGTTTTGTACTCTGTCGAGGTTCTGTTGATGAGATTTAGCTGCTGTCATCCATGAGCTGGATCCATACTCAAGGTGTGGTCGTACGACACCTAGGTAGATGGTCTTGAGGATCCTTTCATTGGCACCCCACTTTGTTCCTGCCAGCTTCCTCATGATGTTTAGCTTTCTTCTGGCCTTTGCCTCTGCGTTCTGGATGTGCTCCTTCCATGTTAAGCTGTCATAGGTGACTCCCAGGTATGTCTGCTGGTCCTCGTACTCGAGTGGAGTACCGCCCAGTGTCAGATTGCCAACCTTGGTTTTGGTGGACAGTGAGAATAGCATGGCTGATGATTTTTCTTTGTTTATGGTAATACACCAGCGATTGGCCCAAGCTGTAATTCTGTCCAAGGCGAGCTGCATTCTGTACATGGCAGTCGTTGTGTACTCCTCGGTGCACAAGAGTACGAGGTCATCTGCATAGAGGGCTGCTTGGATCCCATTGGGCAGCTCTGCTACAATATCATTAATGAAGAGTATGAACAGAGTTGGTGATAATACTCCGCCTTGTGGTACCCCTTGTCTCAGCAATACATTCTGTCCAGATTGTCCTTCCACCAGCACCCTAGCTCTGCGATTGTGTAGGTATGACTTGGTCCATCGGAACATGTTGCCACCGATGCCTGTGCGCCGGAGCTTCACGAGGAGGCCATCCTTCCACACCTTGTCAAATGCCTTCTGCAGATCAATAAAGGCAGCTAGCATCACCTTCTTGGCTTGAAAAGTGTCCTCTATGACCTGTGCAAGATGTGTTGTTTGATCTTCTGTGCTCCTGTATCTTCTGAAGCCAGCCTGCTCTGAAACTGTAGTGTTCTCCGACTCCAGGTACCACTGCAACCGCTGGTTGATGATGCGCTCCATAGTCTTGCATATGCAGCTTGTAAGACTGTTAAGACGGTAGCTCAGCACTTTCGTCTTGTTCTTCCCTTTTTTCAGAATAGGAGTCATTCTGGTTTCCTTCCAGCACTGAGGAACCTCTCCATTGGTCCAACTGAGATTAAAGATATCTAGCAACTTGCGGAGAGATGCATTACCAAGATGTTGGATCATTTCATTCGTAATGCCATCTGGCCCGGGAGATTTCTTCTTCTTCAATTGGCGGATAGACTTCTTCAGTTCTGCTAAACTAATGTCAACTTTCATTGCATCGTGAGTGTTGGTGTCTGTTCTTTCCTTTTGCTCTTTTCTAACCTCTTTTTGATGCATTCGTGGTATAGAAATGTTGCTTTCTTTTGCATATGCCATCGCATCTGCAGCCATCTTTCCTGACAGTGTTTCTCCATCTTCTTCAAGAGTAATCTTCTCTCCCCCGACACCCTCATCACTCAGTGCTTTAGTCAGTCTCCATAGCTTTGTTGTGTCTCTCTCTAAATTAAACCCTGCCGTCTTTTCCCTCCAGCTTCTTCTTTTGGCCTCAAGCTTGGTCTTTAGATACCTGGCTTGAGTTTGTTGTAGTGTGAGGTGGTTTTCATGACAGGGATTACCCTCTGCATCTTCTCTGGCCTTGTCTAATCTAGTTTATCATGTGCTGCTTGCAGTTCTGTTGTCCAGTAGGGGCGGTAGTTTTTCCTGAACCCTCGAGGAATCGCTTCGTTGGCAGCCTTGAGGATACTTGAATTAAATTCCTTGACCGCATTGTTGATGTTTCTCTCTTCTACTGCTATATTTTGGGTAAGCTCATTGGAACGAATGCCGAACAGACTCCAATTTGCCTTTTTGTAGTTCCACCTTGGATGTTGAGGTGAACTTGTTGAAATACTTCCAGAAAGAGAGAGGAGGACTGGGCGGTGGTCGCTTCCTCCTAACTGCGATCCGACCACTCTACTGAGGTTTCTGTGAATGTCTTCTGTACAAAATGCCAAGTCCGGCGTTGTTGTCGAGTGCCACCGGCGTGGGTAGAAGGTAGGCTGATCTGTGGGATTGTTGACAAGTAAAAGGTGCTTTTCATCTTGCCATGCTTCAATGTCTTCTCCTCGTTTATCAAGTGTTCTGTATCCCCAGCTCTGAGACTGGCTATTAAAGTCTCCCGCAATGAGGAAGTGGCAGTCCGGGACCTGGATTGTGTCAAGTGAGAGATTCTTGTCATTAGGGCAGTAATAATTGACAATGTCAATCACAGAGTTGCTGGTTGTTACCTTGATCTTGATATATTCTGCCTCTTCCATAAAGGTTTTGATCTGGCTGGCGTTCACGCTGTTTCGGACCAAGGTGATCACCCTGCCTTTCTTTCTTCCTCTTCGATCACACCGGAAAATCTGGTCACCTCTGATCTTAAATGGTTTTCCTTCTTGCAGGTGTGTCTCTTGGATGCAGCAGATATCAATGTTGTTTTTGTACAGGAACTGTTCGAGCTCTGATTTCTTGTTGGTAACCCCTTCTGCGTTCCAGTGCATGATGTTGATACTGGGGTTCTCTTTGGGTTTGGTCTTCTCTTTCGGTTGGCCAGTACCTCTCCATCCTCGTCTCCTGGCTCCTCCACAAGATGAGTTGATGGGACCTCCAGTAGCTGAGG
Source organism: Chaetoderma sp. LZ-2023a (assembly GCA_034401795.1). Classification (NCBI taxonomy): domain Eukaryota; kingdom Metazoa; phylum Mollusca; class Caudofoveata; order Chaetodermatida; family Chaetodermatidae; genus Chaetoderma; species Chaetoderma sp. LZ-2023a. The sequence continues at coordinate 1,507,434 of CM067365.1, forward strand.
GTGGGCTCCTTTGAGGCGTGGAGCCCGGCGCTGCACCTGCCTGGCAGATCCTCACAGGGCGAGCACCATTTTGTTTGATTCGATCTCCAAGTGTCATTCATTTGCGTTGTGCATAATGCTCTGGTTAGCCCCTCCAAATGTCTGGATTGACACCCAGTGGGTTACAACCCTGCGCCACGTTGAGGCCGAGCATATAGTCTTAAACAGGGGATCATTTCTTGTCAACGCAACTCATACAGTTTAGCTGCGATTCATTTGAAACTTGGTAACTACTATCATTGCCACATGAAGATGTGCATGTGCTATCCGTATACCTATCCGTATACCTGTACGTCCATCTGGTGGTTCAAAATGTATGTATGTCCATCTGTCAGTCCATCCATCTCTGACAATCATTTCTTGTCAACGCAACTCCTAGAGGTCTCAATGGATTAGCTTACAATTTAGTCCACATCAGTATGATGTGCAGATTGTGCTTTTTTCGCGGGCAACAAATTACTCATTACAGAGTTATCACCCTCTAAATATCTTACAGCCGATACATAAACTGCATTGCCAATCATTTCTTGTCAAGGCGCAACTCCTACAGTTTAGCGGCGATTTAAAAAAAAAATTTAACATTACAACTTGAAGATGTGCATGTGCTATCTGTATACTTGTACATCCATCCATATGTCCCAAATGTAGGTTCGTCTGTCGGCCCATCCCTGTCAACGGAACTCATACTGTCTAGTTACAATTCTTTTGAAACGTGGTAAATCTAGTCATTACCATCTCAAGATGTGCATATGCTTTTTCCGCGGCTGGAAAATTATTCATTACAGTTATCCCCCTTTAAATACCTTTAAGATGATACATAAACTGCAGTACCAATCATTTCTTGTCAACACAACTACAATTTAGCTGTGATTCTATTGAAACTTGGTAAGGGCTCTCATTACCACTTGAAGATGTGCATGTGCTATCCGTATGCCTGTACATCCATGCATCTGTATAGAATGTATGTATGTCCATCCATCTCTGGCAATCATTTCAAGATGTCAAAACAACTCCTACAGTTCAGCTATGATTCCAGAAGTCTGTTTGATTGATATTAAGGGAGTCTACTCCATCCAGAAACCTGGAGTGGTTAATAAAACGACAGACCAACCCTAGGTGGCTCTATGGTTGTTATCTCCCCTGAAATGCATAAAAATTCATCAAAATTGTCTTGTTTGTGCCAAATCTTGAAGAATTTTGAACATATGCTCTCAATTCCTTTGTCACTGAATATATGACTTGATGAAGCAGTGCTATGATTTCATTTTGAAGAAATTCATCCGTATTTTCCTGAGTTATCTCCCTGTTACATGTATGTCCACTCTTGATGTATGTTGATCTGAAATGTTTGGAATGGGGGGGGGGGGGGGAGTGGAGGGAGTGGATATGCCGTCTTCTGATGGCTCTTGTTTTATTTACTAAAAAACTTTAATATTTTAGCATCAGTGTGGTAAGGGTTAATCCTTTAATGGCTTGGCACATTTCAACCTAAGTTGGCTGGCAGGACCTTATGTGGGGAGGCTTCAGAACCTGTATACAGAATTTTTCATTGGTATTTTTTTAAAGAGAAAATCTTAGATTTTATGAAAAATTTACTGGAAATTGTTAAAACGCTACTCCTCATTAACCGCTTGGCAAATTTCAACTTAATTGGGCTGGAAGGACCCTATTGAGCTAGGCTTCGGAAATTATACAGAATTTTGATTTTCTATTTTTCGGGTCAAAATCCTAGATTTTATGAAAGATTTACTGGGAATTGTCAAAATGCGTCTGATCATTAACTGTGAGATGAACAACCCTACTTGGCTGGATGGACCGGACCCGATTGGTGTAGGCTCCAGAACTTCTATTCAGAATTTTGATTGGGCGATTTTTTGCGTGAAAATCTTACATTTTATAAAAGATTTACTTTAAGTGTCAAAGCACTTTTCCTTATCTGCTGGACAGATTTCAACAAAATCTAGCTAGAAAGACCCTATCTTGGTAGGCTCCAGAACCTCTATTTATCATTTTATTTGGTCTATTTGGTCATGTTTTGGGGTGAAAATCGTAGGTTTTATGATAAATTTATGGGAAATTGTCAAAACACATCTCCTCATTTAGCACATGGAGGATTTTATCCAAATTTGGCTGTAAGGTATATAGTGGTAGGCTCTAGAAATTTTGCTTCAGAAGTTTGGTTGGTCAATGTTTTGTGGGTTACTGCTTAATTAATCGCCCGATTTCAAAGAAATTTGCGTGCAATAATCCTATGACGGGAGGCTTAAACATATCAAACACAAATTTGGATTGGGCAGTTTCTTTGGAGCTATCTTGGATCTTTTCCAAAAAATCTCTATTTAACCCCTGGCTCATTTATGAGTGGCTTGGTAACCGAGCCAGTCATTCCTGTGGTAAAATTTTATAAATAGTCTTGGCCTAAGCGACATCTGTGAACCTATATACTTTCATGAAGTTTGTGCACAGTGGTACATTAAAAGTACATAATATCATCTTGACTGACTTTCGAAAATGATAGAAACGCTGTAATGATCATTAAAAATCCTTAAAAAGGATTGAACAAAGTCCTTAGAAGTACTTTGATTTATGAGACTGTGAACAGTGACTTTTAAAACTTAATTTTCTGTGTCCCTGTTCTAAATAGTTTTTTCTGGCTTGTCTGGCAAAAATGTATAGACCCCTACATGTAGATCTATCATTGCCTTTCTAATTGAAATCCAAATGTTCCATGTGAGCGATGCACGCCTTTTGTGCCTCTTGTTATTAGACATAGGCTAACAGGGTTACCTCAACTTTTAATTAACAAATATTTAATTCTGTCATTCGTTTACTTTGCTTTACAGGTTATCGTTTCTTCAAAGCTGTGATGTTCTTAACCGGTTTCTTATTCGGTACATTGTTAGTGTATCTCGTCTGCATGGACATCGACCCTAACTTTCTCCCGCTCGGTGGCATCATCGGTGTTTCGTTAGGAGTGGGTCTCATGTGCGGTATCATTACTATGTTAGTGCAATATATCGGTTTATTCATGACTGGATTACACCTGGGTATCGGCATAGCCACGATAGCTCTGATTATCACAGAACAAATAATTCATATTCCGTCAAAATGGATTTGCTTAGGAACTATATTCGGTCTCGGGATTATCCTCGGACTGATGAACTTGAAATTCCAGAAAGGATGTACAATACTTGGAACGAGTGTGCTTGGTTGTGCTCTAATGGTTGGATGTTTGGATTATTTCATCGAGCAGTTTCTCATGGTGGATTATGTTTTCTCAATTTTAAGGGCATTGGACCGTAATTTAGTTGACACAGTGTGTTGGTTTAGTTGGATTGTTTTAGGCTGTTGGCCATTTACAGCGATCATAGGAATCTTTATTCAGTGGAGAGTGACGGGATATCGCATCGATCACGCACAAGGTAATCGCCTAGTGATATTTTAAGCTTAGCCGACTTGTCAGACAGGCCTTTACATTGCATTCAAACCACAACACTAGAGGTTGTGCCTAAATTAATCATTGCAGCCAAATTAGGCGACCCAAAAATTCTTGAATTCAGCAAATATTGAAAATGAAGATACTTCCATGAAGCTTAAAACGTTAAAATGCTCGGATTTAGTAATAATTTGTGAAAATATTTAGGTAAAACTCAGTCTCCCAGTAGTAGTTAAAGGTACAGTCATAGTTTGGCTCATACATTCCCCTCTTTTAACCATTTAATGGTCAAGCCGGCCAAACCGGCCTCTGATATGGTCTTGTGGAATGTCCATTTACAGGCCAAGAGAATACAATTTTTGAAAATTTCCCACTGGAATGACTGGCTTGATAAGCGAGCCAGTCATTCCAGTAGGAAATTTTCAAAAATTGTATTCTCTAGACCTGTAAATGGACATTCAACAAGCAAATATTTAAATTTTCTTGACAAATTTGACCATTAAACGGTTAAACATAAAATTAATCATATCTAAAGCCCTGTGCTCTCGCGATAACCGAGCCAGTTATTCTAGTGGTACATTTTCAAAAATAGTCTTCTCTTGGTCTGCAAATTGACATTTTCTATGAGTAAATTGAAATTTTCTTGAACAAATTCGAAGATTTAATAAAAGGTAGGTTAAACCTATTGTATGGCTGTATTGTACGTTTACTGTGTTTCACAGCTCATAAGTAGGACAGTGCGATCTACTTTTCACGGTTCACTGAACATCATTCTGGCTGGAATTTCAACTGTTATTTGTATACTCTAACCAAAATTTGTGTATGTATGCATTGTATGCTAAAGGTGGCTCACACCAATATTAGGTCACTGTGACCTACTTTTCATTGTTCACTCAATACCATAAAATATTCTTGTGTGGGCCGTAGTTTCAAGGTTTTTTCGTATAGACTAAGCAATTACTCGTGGTTATGGTACATTTTTGTATGTCAGATATAATGACCTACTTTTCCCAGTTCAGTGAACATCAAATAAATTGTTTAGTCTATTCTAAAAAAGTGATCCACCTTTGTCAATGGCTCCTTGTGGTATGGGTGTATCTAAAATGATAAGAGGTCACTTCAGATATGGTAGTAGGCTTCTCAGAAAACCTGTGCAGAATTATTTGATTGGCTAATTATTTTGCTGGCAATCTTGCATAAAATATCCGAAAAAGTGAACGAAATTGTTAAAATAATTATTCCTAATTAGCCGTTGAACCAATTTCAATCGAACTCGGCTGCATATGTTTTTAAGATTTAAACCATAGCCATGGTAACTACTATAGACTACATAGTATTCACTAATGATGATGATGATGATGATGACAACGACAGTCTCGTGCTCATTATGTACTGTATAAGTGTGTATTCCGTGCCTGTAGTACTTAGTAGTCTATACAGTGTATGGCTGCAATCAGTCTTTCTTCACGTTTGATCACTCGATCCTGTCTTCAGTCATGCCACTTGGCTCCGTCAAGTTCTTAGAATTATTGATTAATCCATATATCACTTTGAATTTTTTAACATGTCTTGGATTAAATATGTAACCTGCTGATAATTCTTGAAAACAATTTGACTGAAAGTCATTGCTGCCAAATTAGTGCCAATGATTTCCAGTCAAACCTTTTTCAATGTAATCAATTTTACCAAATCCAAAGGTAAACATATGTACTGTACGATCGTTGATGGTTTTCTATGAGTAAATAGGTTAATTGATTTAAGTGCTCTGTTGCGGGGAGCTAAGTGAACATGTCGCTGAAGAGAAATCAAGTACAATTTGGAGAAATTGGCGGAGTTAAGACCAATTACGCTACACTATATAAAGCTCAACCTTTCCAGTACATTCATGTACCCAATCTAATAACTCAAGTTCCCTTGAACAGGACAGTGTTGTTATTCCTAGGACCAAAAGAAGAAAATTGTTTTATTTTTAACCATTCAATGGCTAGATGTGGTCACGGTATTAAAAATATTTGCTTATTGAATGCCCGTTTTCATGCTAAGAGAAGACTAAAAAAAGTATACCACTATCTGGAATGACTGGTTTGTTTAGACTGGCTCGTTTATCCACCCAGTCATTAATTCCAGTGATAAATTTTTTTAAATAGTCTTCTTATAACCTGCAAATGGACATTCCTCAAGACCACTGCAGAGATGGGTTTTGGCCAGGTTCCCCAATCCATGAGTGTGTTAATGAACCAGATCTATGTAGTAATACTGAGCTCACCATGACAACTTGAGGGGAAAGAAAGTTCATGCCCCCTACCCTCTCCATTCAATGCAAAGCCGTTTAAATGATAAATGAACATAGTATTTTTGTGTCTGTCCAGACTTCTACTTGCGCAAGATACTGTAATGGGAATGATGGAGGAATACAGTTTTAGCTATGCCCTGCCCATCTCTAGCTAAGCTCCTCCCACATTTTACAATCACTCGATCCTTACACTCTGAATCTCAATTTCCAGAAAACTATACAGGCAAGACACGTAAGCTTTTGAATATTTTGAAGCTAATTTAACTGGTTGCTTTTGCTGCCTATGGCATCAACACCACCCAGTCAAATTAGTTTTAAAATATTCAGCAACGTGCTTATTAAATAGTAAAGACCTAACAGACTATTAGGCATTTAAGACAGACTAAATCGAGTCATTCATGATGTAATTGATTATGACGTCATCCTACACATTATGACATCATAATGATTGATGGATAAACTGGATTCCTCCATTCACGTCCTGCTAAAGTCATCAGGTTTAACCCTTTAGTGGCCAGGCCGGCCAAAACTGAGTCCTTATGAAATTAATTTCTTTTTGCAGATCAAGAGAATACCTATTTTTGAAAATTTCTACTGAATTTACTGAACCACTCATTCTAATTAGTAAAATTTTCAAAAACTGTTCAAACAGATTTTTATTGAAATTTTCTTGACCTAATCTGACCATTCCTTTAATGACTAAATTTGGAAAATCAAAATAATTGTTTATTGAATGTCTTTTTGCAGGCCTTGAGAATAACATTAAAAAAAATTTACCACTGAAATGACTGGCTCTGTTCCTCAAGACAACTGTAGAGGCTGAATTTGCATGGCTTCGGCATGAAAGGGTTAAAGAGAACTGATTTTTCTGACCAAAAGCTCTCAAGAGCAGGTGACAACATAAAGTCTCTAGAGGCAGAGTAATGAGTGGCCGTCTCTAATTAACCCTTTGGTAAAAGATGGTCACTGCAATGGTCCAAAGAATGTTCATTTGCAGGCTGAGAGAGTCTTAAAATTTGTGTTAGATTTTCAAAAAGTTTTAATGGCCTTCAAACGGCTATTCAAAGTGGAAAATAAATTTTCTTGTATACCAATCTTGAGCAATGACCAGGTATGACAATCTTCAGACTATTATCTGATTTCAGACCCTTTACTCGAAAATCTGAAAAATGTAATGCCATCAGTGTTGTCCGAAAAGCTCAAAACAGCTGTGTTTCTGGTAGGGGTAGGTAATGTCAGACCTTTTCAGAATATTTTCAGACTTTCTCAGGAGAGTTTATTTTCACGCCTGAATGATCATTAACGTGTTAAGACTTAAGGAAGCAGTTTCCTTTGATACCAGAGCCATGTCTGGAGACAAGTAATCTCTAGGTGTTTAATAGACATGTATACATGGACAGATCTGTATACATGTATGTTATAAATCTAGCCCAGTATAAATGTTCAGAAATCCTAGAATACAATATATTTTAAAACTAAATAAATATATTTACTGTTATAAAATAATTTTCATATGTTATTTTCACTAGTAATCCGGAATAAGAAGATGCAAAAAGTCAACCTTCAGCGTCTCCGAGCCTGTCAGGGAGCTGAGGTCCAGCATTCCAGGTATCGTCACCTGTATCAGGTGCGGCGAGTTAAAGGCGATGTCATTTCACAGGTAATGGCAGCTGTAATAGTATAATGTTGGTCATGGTAATGTTAAAATTTGGTCAAGAACATTTCAATTTTGTCATGGAAATGTCCATTTGCAAACCAAGGTAACTATAATAGGGAAAAATTAGTTACCTCGCCGTGATGTAGAAATTGTTTGAGTGTAGCTTTCGTGACCATCTCGGTCACTTCTTCAGCACTAACTGACGGTCGCTGGCAACGTCACTCTGGTCAGTTCTTGTGGAGTCACGTGACAGCATGGACTGGTGGACTGCTGTTATACGGTAGCCCTCGTCTCTGTTCATGGTTGGTTGATGCTTGTAGATTTCTATGGCCTCTTTAACTTTCCTTTTGAATAAGTTGGTCTCAATGTTAATGACCGTGGCACTGCTGGCGAGGATGACGTGGCCAGTGGATTCTGTATGTTCTGCCACAGCTGAGTTGGAATTGATTTTAAGATGTTCTTTGACTCTGGTGCTGAGAGGCCTTTTGGTTTCGCATATGTATGTCCCCTCACAAGATAACTATGTTTGAAAATTCCAGTGCTAAATTTTCAAAAGTGCATTGTAGTCTTCTGTTGGCCTGAAAATGGACATTATCTCAGTAAAAATATACATTTGCTTGCCAAATCTTAGCTCTTTAACTCTCAAAATTTTTTCTTTTTCTCATAGAAGGTGTCGATTTGCAGACCAAGAGAAGACTATATTTGAAAATTTACCACTGGAATGACTGGCTCGATAACCGAGCCAGTCATTCCAGTGGTAAATTTCCAAAAATAATCATCTCTTGGTCTGCAAATGGACATTTCTAAAGACCATTGCTGAAGCCGTCTTTGGCTGATATAGGTGTTAAAGAGTGAAAGGCATCTGACCTAGAACAGTGATCTGTAACATGGCCGAAATATGACAACCTTTTGACCTTCATGTTATTGTGCATGACAGTCGAGTGACCGCTTGACCACCGATGTATTAACAGTTTCTCTGCCCAGGCATCGTGTAGCTACAGAATGACTGCTTGATGGTCAGTCAACGATTAAATCTTGTCTTAGTACATTGTCCAGCTATTAATAAATCATACATGATGTATGGATCAATACTGCTTGTACTGTAGTTTAGTGCATAATATCTCTGGATATTCAATATGGTGTTGCAAGACAAAGAGTGACTTGACAAGAATGGAATATATTCTGTGAGCAGGAGTGATGGAGTGATGCTGCTTTGATCGGTAATATGGCAGGGACAACATCACCGCTGTCTATAAAATTTGCCCAGTAAAGATGCTCTATGTTTGTCCATGTGCTAAGGATGCCAGAAGAAACACAAGCACAGAGAGCCTTGGAATTTGCCCTACTGGGAGGCAGAAAATACAAAGCCAGGAGAGGACGTCATTACATTAATCTGCTAAGTGTGCTACGAGGTGACATCAAGAAAGCAGGACTAGGTACACGAATGGACCTGAGGAAGCTAAGCATTTCGGCTGAGAACAAGATACAGTGGGAAAAAATCGAAGAAGGACTGGTTGCATCTGTAGGATGTTTCTACTACTACAGCCGCAGAATACATGATGGCAGGGACAGGTTTTTAGCAGCACAGTTTTTCCTAGAGCGGGATTTATCCCTCTCCTCGGGCAAAGTTTGTGGAGCCTCATGTTTGACTTGTATGTCATATAGATGCATAGTGAACCTATCCAATAACACTTGCTATCTTTTCAACACACCTTTACCACATTGACGTCATTACGCCAGGATTCCCATAAATCAACGCTCAGAGCAAAACTGTGGCTGGTTACTGCCGCCAACAAGCAGCTGACCTGCACTGAGTTACTATTGCACTAAAATACACGGCAATTTAAACCGTTCCTATGATTAACTAAAATCACTATATTATTAGCTCACCTGGCCAGAATGGCCAAGTGAGCTTATGGCATGGCGACTGTCCGTCGTCTGTCCGACGTCCATCCATCTGTCAACTTTTTTCTTTAAACGACTTCTCAAGAACCACTGAGCCGATTTCAATTATATTTGGCAGGAAGTATCCTTAGGGCATAGGGATCCAAGTTTGTTCAAACAAAGCCGGTCGGCCAATTTGGCCAGTGGCCATCTTGGATTTTGGCCGATTTTAGGAAATAACTAAAAATCTTCTCCGAAACCGCTTGGTGGATCGATTCAAAGCTCACAAAATATCATATAGGGCAAGAGCTGAACCGAAGGAACTTGATTGGCCAAATGGTTCGACAGCCATCTTGGATGACATAGTTTTCGTGAAAACGACTTATTCTGCAGAACTGCTGAACGGATTGGGCTGAAATTTTGGGGATATGATTATGGACTAAGGGCCATTAAAGTTTGTTCATGGGAAGTTGATCGCTAAAAAACATGGCCGCTGTGGACCAATCAAATTTTAGCGTGTTTGGCTGCCATATTCAAATTTTTTTATTTAATGGGTTTTGAAGCCCAAATTGGTTTTCTTAACTCTGCTTACTTGTCAGTCAGCTGGCATATAGCGATGACCCCATCCGTCTTCTGTATGTCCGTCCATCCATCTGTCTGTCTGTCTGTCTGTCTCACCAACAATGGCGGCTCATTTTGTTATTTCTTGACGGATTGACACCAAACCTGGTCACAATGTTAATGTCGGCATCTAATATCTGTGTTGTGAAAATGAAACTGATAGGATGTCAAATGCCAGAGTTACCACTCCTTAAATATTTGCAGTCTCACTTTCATAGGGCAGATTTAGGTTTGTTTCCACTGTCCATTGATTTATCACTATGTCAGATTTTATTGCCAAACTAGATATTAAATTCCAATTAACGGATTAACCTTTCCAATACTGCCGAAATATTTAAGATATGTATTATGTGCTCTGACATCTATGCTCTTAAAAATATTTTGAAATGTATTTGATTGAAAGTTGTTGCTGCCTTAGGCAGCAGTGAAAGTTGTTGCTGCCTAAGGCAGCAACGATTTCAGTCAAATTATTTTTTAAATCAACTCCAGCTCACCCTACCTCTGCTGCTAACCTGGTGATTCAGCCAGATGCGCATGTGTTAAATGGATTGTGTGGGGGTGGGAAATAACCTGCTATAAAGACCACCTACCTGCCTTTAGCGACCATTTACTTCAATTGTATTTAAACCTCTAATAACCGTCTGACTGAGTTTTTGCAGACGACATATTCCAAAGGTTATATCTCTGAACCTGATAAATATATTGAAAACAATTGGACTGAAATTGTTGGTGGCTATGCCGCCAACAACTTTCAGTCGAATTGTTTTCAAAATATTCAACAAGTGAAGAGCTTTTGAAAATTGAAATTATTGGCTGCACTGACTTGCAGCAGTGAGACAGTTAAGAAACCAGCTGTAGTTAGCACTGATATCATCTATTTTTACTTAAACATTGTTCAAAATCACTAATGCAAAAAAACAGTCCAGAGATTGTTGTCAATATCTCGAAAACTAAACCATTTGACTGAAAGTCATTAGAAGTGACACCGATGGATGTAAATCTTAAGTAAGATTAGTTGAAATGCCAATGTTCCAGGTGAGCGATACAGGCCCATTGGGCCTCTTGTTTACATCATATATCATTGGAAAGTGCATTCAATTGCCTAATAATTAATGAATTATTTTTATTATTTTTGTAAATCTTTCACTGGGTTATTTGCGTATATAAAATACACCACTATACCTAGATTCATTAAATCAAGTGGACAATAGGGGCTTTTTTAAAATTACAATCAACTGTATTATATTTTACAAAACTTTGAAAACGAATACAGAAACATATAGAAAATTGGCGTAGCTTTCCAATGATGTATGACTTCAATAATGTTATAGAATTAATTCTTCATATAAACTGCTTAAAGTGTGTTGTATCTGATTCCAATAGTAAAGTAATGATGTTTGTGCGTCGGCTATCGCTTTTACCAGCCAGAAGCTGTATGCACGATGCATTCTGAGAAGGTATTTTCCCAAAATATGCTAATGTGGGAAAGGTCTATTGGGAAATATCAACCATAGCAAAGTGGTTCAAATCCATAGTGTGTAGCACCACCCCTTAATTATCAGCTTCAGTTGTTTGGCACAGTGAGTAGCGAAGTTGTTCACCTGCATCAAGTGATTCTTAATGTCTTATCCATTATCCAATGTAGAAATGGTTGTAATATTTTCAGTAGCATACTGAGTAACAGGCGTACATATCCTCAGGTAGTTTTGCTATTTATCCCCTTAACTGTCTGCCTCCTGAATTTCTGCAGACTACATTTTCCACGGTCTTTAGCGCTGGATATGATGAATATTTTGAAAACGATTTGATTGAAAGTTGTTGGTGGCTAAGCCACCAACAACTTTCAGTCAAATTGTTTACAAAATAAGCAGTAGGCCCAGTGTTACTTCCCCATTGAAATTTTTGTCTGGTGGCTTCCAGCAGTCGGACAGGTAATTTTCGAGATTGGTCTATTTGCAAACCAAGAGGTAGACTATTCTGGAAAGTTTTCAATGGAATGACTGGCTAGCTCATCGAGCCAGGCATTCCAGTGATAAATTGTCAAAAATAGTGTTCTATCGGCCTACACCTAGACATTCCTCAAAACCTTTTCAGAGGTCAGTTTTGGCTGGTTCGCCTATGAAGGGTTAATACGCATATATGCTGTCAACAAAATCCAGATTCTGACATTTAGCAGAATGATTTTATAGAGCAAGGACGTTTATACGGATCATGTCCAAACCATGGAATTAAGACAAGTCAGATCAGAGTTTAAAGAAACTGTTGAAATGATTCATTTCAAAGTATGTATGATAAGACCCTTATTGGAATTATGTTTCAGTGAAATATGTCTATTTGCCAGAGTTATCTCCCCTGTCAAAAATCTGGATTGCACTGGACAGGGTAAGATTTGCTGCATCCGGGAGCAGGAATCCACTCGCAGGCACTAGTCTGTTAATTGCAGTTTATTTAATGGCAGTTGGGTATTGTTTTAAATTTAAGCATACAATATGCAATCATAAATAGTTAACCCTTTAGTGGTCAAGCCGGCAAAAACTGGCTATGGTAGTGGTCTTGAAGAATGTCCATTTGATGGAATTTACAACTGGATTGACTGGCTTGGTAACAAAGCCTGTCATTTCAGTGGTAAATTTTAAAAAATAGTCGTGCCCTGCAAATGGACATTCAAAAGGGAAATATTTAGATTTTCCCAAACCAAATTTAACCATTAACCCTTTCGTGACTAAACCGGCCAAATCCGGCCTCTGTAGTGCTTTTGAGTAATGTCCATTTACTCGATAACCGAGCCAGTCATTTCAATGGTGAGTTTTCGAAAATAGTCTTCTCTTGGCCTGCAAAAAGACATTCAATAAGTAAATATTTAAAAATAGTCTTTAATGGGTTAAAGGGTTAGAGAATTTTAATTTACTATTCAAAATTCATATTTGTTGCAGGACTATATGAAGGGGATGCGAGTTCCACGAACAAATAAGCCTGTAATTCAGGGTATGACCAAGCTCTCCTCTGAACAAGGCATGACTAACCTGTCATCAGATCAGATCCTACCTGGCAGAGAAAGTACCACAACCACGCTCACACAAGTTCCGTGAACAATTATCTTTCTGGTTTCATTTGAACTGGCAATATCTGGCTAATATATATCTAGATGATATAGTTGTACTATTTAAACCTTTCACTGATGAATTCCACATATGTCATTTTCAAGGGAACGATACCGGAAATCTGTTGAATATTTTGAAATTAATTTGACTGGAAGGCAGCAACGGCTTCCAGTCAAATCAATTTCAAAATATTCAACAGAATAAGTTTTATATCGTAAAGAATATACTTTTCCCGGGATTTGTCGTTGAAACGGTTAATGAAAATTTTAATTTTCTGATGATTAATTTTGAAAAGATATTGACTGAAAGTCATTGCTGTCTAAGGCAGTCATTTTCAAATTTCAAATTAATCAGCATGCAAATATTTTAAGATTTCTCTCGCGTAATATCAACATTCATGGCAATCAGAATTAAAAGAGTTCGTTGGAAGCATGATCGTGTTATCATTGAAGTAATGGTTACTTGTACAGCTGCAGACTAACTTATTATATTTCTGGCCATAATGAAGTGCATGCAGCTTTAACCAACAATAATGTCGTCGGACGCTTCCAGATTGGAATGGCTAAGTGCTATAGTGGTTAATAATTGGAGAAGACACAGTGCATATGTACAGAACACTTGAGAGTAATCAAGATATAGCTTTAATATGAAGACAAATTCACTGTTTAACCCTTAAAATTCCAGTCTCAATTTTAAGATGATTGTACAGGAACTCTGTTGAATATTTTTGAACTAACTTGACTGGGTGCTGTTGCTGCCATAGGCAGCAACAGCTCCCAGTCAAATTTGTTTCAAAATTATTCAGTATGATATTCGTTACATCGTGAAGAATTTATTGTTTTTAGATTGTGTGGGTAAATTAAATGTCTATTCAGAGATAATACTATGTATGGTTCGTTTTGAGTCATGTTGAAATGCCATTGCGGCGGTACATGTTTTTCTTGTATCGTGAAATAATGCTATCCATTGATTTATTGGTTGTGTGTTTTCTCAGTAAACAGGGCTTCATTTCTGAAAATGGCAGTTCGACTTTAAATTTGTTCAGTGTCAACTATCAAGTGAGAGCTAGCTCATTTGGTATGCAAAATTAACTGAATAATGAGAGTTATAATCCTCACTCGCCTAAAAAATGAAGTCCTGTGTAAAATCATATTCCATCCATGAGAGTTTTTAAAAGGTTACTATATTCATTCAATGTTAATAGAAGTATCGCTGTTTTCTTGTTATATCATGTAAGAGTTATGTGACAAAGTATTCTTGTAAGCAAAATATAAACATATTTTCTATTTACTAGAATTTAACTGAAGTAAAAAGATTGCATTTTTAAAATCTTTTGCAATTCAAACGGTATCGCCCAGCAATATACTGACACATGATCGTGATAGAATTATCAGACGAGTTCATAGTTTTCCTAGTTTCAATTAATTGTTGGTGCGCGAGATTAGAAAACCTGGTTTACATTGCATTGTTAGCTCACCTGGACAGAATGGCCAAGTGAGCTTATGGCATGGCGACCATCCGTCTCCGTCCATCCGTCCATCAACATTTGCTTAAAAACGCTACTCCTCATTAACCACTTGGTGGATTTCAACCTAATTTGGCTGGAAGGTCCCTATTGGGGTAGGCTTCAGAACTTGTTTACAGAATTTTGATTGGTCAATTTTTTCGGCGCCAATTTTCTTAAGAAATTTGGGAAATCATTTAAAACGCTTCTCCTCATTAACTGCTTGGACAATTTCAACCAGGTGTAGCTGGGAGGATAGTACGCTGGTATGGTTCAGAACTTGTATTCGGAATTTTGATTGGTAAATTTTTCTGGCGGTCATCTTGGATTTTCTTAATATTTCTAAGAGCCTACTCGATAACCACAGGCCCGATTTCAATAAAACTTGGATGCAAGAATGCTAGCCTAGTATGCGCTTCAGAACATACATGTATACAGAATTTTGATTGGTCAATTTTTCCTGCAACCATCTTGGATTTTCTGAAAAATCGCAGGAAATCGTTTAAAACGCTACTCCTCATTAACTGCTTGAGCAATTTCAACCAGACTTGGCTGGAAGGATACTAGGCTGGTAGATTTCAGAAATTGTATATGGAATTTTGATAGGACATTTTGCATTTTCTGAAAATTTTGGGAAATCAGTTAAAAGTCCTCATTAACCGCTTGAACGAGTTCAAGCAAACTCGGCTGGAAGGACGCTATGCTTTGGAGCTTCTATATAGAATTTTGATTGGTAAATTTATTGAGCCATTTTAAATTTTCCGAAAAATGGTTGAAAATCGTTTACTCATTAATTACTTGGGAGAATTAACTACTTGGGCGATTTCAACCAGACTGGCTGGAACAAGCCTAGGTCGGTAGGCTTTGGAAGTTGCATATAGAATTTTGATTGGTCAATTATTCTGGCGGCCATTTTGGATTTTCTGAATATTTTGGGAAATCAGTTAAAAGGTTACCAAACTCAGCTGAAAGAACCCTAGGCCTGTACGCTTCAGAACTTGTAAACAGAATTTTGACGGCTTGATTTTGATGGTGGCCATCTTGGGTTTTCCGATAAATGGGAATTCATATAAAATGCTACTCATTAATTGCTTGGGCAATTTCACCCAAATTTGGTTGAAAGGATCCTATTGTCGTAGCCTCTAGAAACTGTATTCAGAATTTCGATAGGTCAATGTTTTGACAGCAATCTCTGATTTTCTGAAAGTTTTCCGGAACCAATTAAAAATGGTAATGCTTCAATCATTAACCCAATTTCAACAAAACTTGGGTGGAACGATCCTATGACGGTAGGCTTCAACATATTAAACGAGAGTCTTGATCGGTCAATTTTTTGGTGGCCATCTTGGATTTTCCGAAAATCATCCATCATGTCTATTTAAATGCAAATGGTTTAAATGCCAATGGTCCAGGTGAGCGCCACAGGCCCTTGGGCCTCTTGTTAATATAGTTAGAGATTGAGAAAATTAGCTCATAATGGTTAAGCTTGTGGCCGGGATCATAAGGTTAAAGAATACTATAAGATTTGCTCACAGTTTGTTTTCTGTATTGCTTCTGGCTGTACTGTACTAGATATTTCTAAACTTAGTCACATTCACATCAGAATGCTAGAAAATAGAAATTTTCAATTGCAGGTTTTTAGAGGCATAAATTGTGTGCCTCAATGTAATGAAATAACATCCCTTAACCCTTTAACCCCTGAATTTATTCAAGAAAATTTCCATTTGCAGATGAAGAAAAGACTAATTTTGAAAATCTACCACTGGAGTGACTAGCTCGGTTATCAAGCCAGTCATTCTAGTGGTAAATTAAAAAAAAATAGTCCTTTTGATCTGCAAATGGACATCTCTCAAGATCACTGCAGAAGCCATTTTTGGCTGATATGGGTGTTAAAGGGTTAACATGTGATGATTTCATTCCGTAATTATGACTATGGACCATTCCAGTTTTTGCTAAGCCCCTCCCACCTCTAGCTAAGCTCCACCCTGTGTTGGGATCGATCAATCCCTGAACACCATGACTATCAATTTCTAGAAAACTATACAGATAAGCTGTTAAGTATTTTGAAACTAATTTGACTGGATGCTGTTGCTGCCTATGGGAGCAACAGCGCCCAGTCAAATTAGTTTCAAAATATTCAACAGCATGTTTATTAAATAGCAACAACATACTATTCGTACTATGTGTTGGACTATTAAGCGTTAAAGACGAGCTCAATCGAATCATTCATGACGTCAGCATACACGTCGCGTAGTTGATTATGACGTCATATGATAGACTGAAGAAATGGATTTATGAATTGTTTTGATTTAGGGAAATTCAACTAGACAAATAAAAAATTTATATTGATTTATACGGAATGAAATCATCATATGTTAAGATTTTTTTCGTTTCTTTACATTGAGATACACAAATTAAACATCTTATTTTCAAGCATCCTTGTGTGAATGTGCATCTTTAAATATGCATTGACTTTCAAGATTGAGATTTGAATAATTTAAAATTTTTATATGCATATGAAGGAACCATGTGCTTGCTTACCTATGTTATTGTCACCATGTGTGAAAGACATGACCACGCATGATATTAACTCTTCTCACTCTGATGTCAAAATTTTTGAAAAATGTACACCAGTTTCTTTGTTGTTGACGCAGTAAAAGATAGAATATTGACATCAAAGTGATCCGGGTTAATGAGAACACTGCAGCACCAATAATTTTAAATATACATTTATTTATTAGTTAATATATTTGTCAGGATTAAGTAAATGTTTGGTGAAAACAGCAGCTTTTATTTATTTAATTTTGGCTATAATTAATTATTCCACGCAATAACATGTTAACAGACGATCATCGTTTAATACTCATCTTAAATTGTCCAATTTAGCATAAAAATACATGTAATAGAAAAGTTATTTTCAAATTGTTTTGTTAAGATTTGAGTAAGAGCAGCCACAATTATTTTTTGTTTGTTTTACAAACTTTCTCAAATTTCAAACTTCACAAAACTAACATGTCAGTTATTGTTTCAAATTTTATATTATATAAGCCACATGTCACATGTTTCTGTGTATTTTTGTTTTAATTTTTCAAAATTTAATAGCAAGTAGTTAAACTTCAAACAATAAATGTATCAGAAATGTGCATGTAAAGGCCTATAATGTTATTACTACTGCTCTATAATTAAAAAATATTCTTATAATTTTATTTTATTTATTACCGTAGTTGTTGCTTTCCAGTGTTTCATTAACTCGTTGTGAGCTTTAATGGCCGAAATACTTCTGCAGTGGCATTTTGAAATGTACATTTATTTATACACCAAGAGAAGGCTTTTTGAAAATTTGCAACTGGAATTACTGGCTCGATAACCGAGCCAGTCATTCCAGTCATAAATTTTCAAAAATAGTTTTCTCTTGGTCTGGAAATTGACATTTTCTATGACAAAATTAAAGTTTTTTTGAACAAAATCGAAGGTTAAAGGGTTAATGGTCAAGATTTGTTAAAAAATTAAAATTTTTACTGAGTAAACGTCCATTTGCTGGTCAAGAGAAATTGTGTAAATTTACACTTGAATTTACAAAAAAGCTTTCTGTTGTCCTGCTATTGGCAGCTGTTTTGGCCAGCTTGAACCTTAAAAGGTAAATAAAATTCAAATTTTTGCTTAATCAATGTTCATTGGCAGGCCAAAGGAAGACTTTTTTAAAGATTTACCACTGGAATAACTGACTTGCTAACTGAGCTAGTCATTCCAGTGGTAAATCTTCAAAACTAGTATTCTCTTGGCCTGCAAATGGACATTCCTCAAGTCCACTGATAAGGCTGTTTGACCATTAAAGGATTAAGTTTGAGACGAGTGGTGGGGTTGAGGTTGGGGGGGGGAGTGGTTTAGGGGTGTTAAATTATTTCTAAATATCCATGGGTTGTTGTCTCCTTTGAAATGGAAATGAACCTGGATTCCAGGTATAAAAGGTTAATTCTCTTGCAATTTATTGGTAGATGTTAGCAAATACTCGGAGCACAAATCTCATTTAGGCATAGTATTTAGTAGAGATAACTTTGTATTAAATTTACATTTACATTTTTATTATTTACAACTGCAATCTCACTAGATATTATGGCATCTACTAATGGGCGGATAACTCCTGAGATTCAATTTATTTTTACTGTTAATTTTACTATGGTTTCGTGGAGAATTGTATATTCAATACCGATTGAGTAATTTAACACATCCCCCACCTCCCATCCTATAGATATATACAGTGACATTGTTGATGTTTTATGTATTTATATATTTATTTTTTATTAGTACAAGTTGAATATTTGCACATATTTAAGCGTGACACAATACTCATTAAAAAAGTATGCCTGCTAAAACAACCGTATTAACCCTCGAATTTCTTCAAGAAAATTTCAATTTTCTCATAGAAAATGTCTATTTGCAGAGTAAAAGAAGACTATTTTTTTTAATTTTACCACTGAAATGACTGGCTCGGTTATCGAGCCAGTCATTCCAGTTGTAAATTTTCGAAAATAGACTTCTATTGCTCTGCAAATGGACATTTCTCCAGAGCACTGCAGAAGTCATTTTAGCTGATATGAGAGTTAAAGGGTTAAGCACCAAGATATGACCCTTTATCAGAGGTGACCCTTTAATAGAGGTGGTCACTTGATACAGGTGGTCACTTAATACAGGTGGTCACTTGATACAGGTCAACTGCCATGGGAAATGCTTTTTGGTACAGATTGTAGAATGTAACCAATTAACCCATATCACTCTGATATCTAAATTTAAAATTTTTAAGTTAACTTAAAAAAATGAACTGAGATACATTCTTCAACAACTTTGTGTACATTTCTACGACAGCAACTTCGTCCACCAAAGTTGTTAAAAAGTGTACACCAGCTGCTGGTGTCTTTGCTATAGAGACTAAAGATAAAATATTGACACCAAAGTGGTAATAAGGGCTAATGGGAAAATTTTGTCAAGAAAATTAAAATTTTCTCATATGACCTGTCTATTTGCAAACTGAGAGTAATCTTTGAAACTTTATCTCTTGAATGACTGATCTGGTGATTGAACCCGGTATTCCAGTGATACATTTCCAAAAGTTGTCTTCTCTGGGTCTGCAGATGGTCATTTATTAACACCATTACAAAGGCTGGCTTTGACCAGCATGATTACTAATGGGTTAGTCTGATCTGGATGAAATATGGAAGATATGTGTGTTGGTAACCTCTGATTCTTCTTGTTTTAGCACATTTAATAAACTGGTTTATTACAGCTTAACCCGTTAACCCACACGTTTGTTTTAAAATTATTAAATTCTTTCATAGAAAATGTCCTTTTGCAGACCAAGTGAAGACTATTTTTTAAAATTTACGACTGGAATGACTGGCTCGGTTATCGAGCCAGTCATTCCAGTAGTAAATTTTAAAAAATAGTCTTCTTGGTCTGGAAATGGACATTTCTTAAGACCACTGCAGAAGAGATTTTTGGTTGAGATATGAGTGTTAAAGGGTTAAATGTACACATTATCGGCGGGACACAATAACATTCATTCCATCAGACACTGTAGAAACGAGACTTGTAATGCATATAAGCAGTAAAATGGTTTTTCATCCATACTGTTAACAGTAGACATATTCCAAACCATAACTTATTAATTCTATGTACAGTTTATAATGACTGCGTGTGATTATTTTCCCATTACCTGCAGATTTCTATCTATTGGAAATGGAACGAATTGGACTGGTATAGTAAATAAAAGCTGTGTTTATGATTTGCTTGACCTCATTGTATGCATTCAAATACTGGACATTATGTATAGGAGATGGACATATGGAGAGTACAAATTCAAAATCGTAGTATAAATTGATTTAATAAAAAAATTTACACGCCATAAACATCACAAATTTACTGATTCTGAATCCAAATCAATGTAGCTCTAAATAGTTTATTTGGTTTCTAACTATATGCACACGCGCGCACGCACGCACACACACACACACACGTCTGATTGTCCTGTCTCTAATGCTTATGACATAATAAATTACATCACATATAGGGTGATGTCACAATCATAATTGACAAATACTCTGTCAATTTGACTGGGCGCTTTTGCTGCCACAGTCAAATTAGTATCAAAATATTCAACAACGTACATGTATACTATATGTATGTATGATTACTGTATTCCGCGTCTGTAGTAGTATTATCATCCTACAGCTGCAATCAGTCCTCCTTCACATTTGACGACTCTGTCTTGTCCTCAGCCAAAATCTTCCTCAGGTTCATTCTTGATCTGAGTGTACCGAGTCTTGCTTTCTTAAGGTCACCTCGCAGCGCAGTCATTCCAGTGGGAAATTTTCAAAAATAGTCTTCTTGGTTTTGCAAATTGACATTTTTCGAAGGTTAAATGGTTAAAGACTCAAATCTCATTAAACAAGTTAGATTTGTCAACAGGTAAAGGGAGTTAACTAGTGATGGTATTTTGACATTCTGATTTACAGCAAAAAATCTTATCTATTTACAAGTATTAGTCATCTAGTAAAGAGGGGTAAGTCCTGATGTTATTTTTTTGCACATTGAATATACAGCAGAAATCCCAGTAGGCATCATTGATAGTATTTATTAAAGCAATGAAACTTCTGATGTTCATGTTGTTTACATGTTAAAGTTGAGCATACATCTTGAAAAACATTGCTACTAATGGGTGCAGGTTATGTAACCATTTAATGACGAAAATTGTTCAAAAAATTTCAATATTTACTTATTGAATGGCTATTTGCAGGTCAAGAGAAGACTATTTTTGAAAATTTACCACTGTAATGACTGGCTCGGTTACCGAGCCAGTCATTTCAGTGGTAAAATTCCAAAAATAGTCTTCTGGCCTGTAAATGGACATTGCTCAAAACCACTACTTTGCAGTGTTCTTGATGAGTGTTCATTTGCAGGCCAAGAGAAGACTTTTGAAAATTTTCCACTGCCATGAGCCAGTCATTTCAGTGGTAAATTTTCAAAAATAGTCTTCTTGACCTCCAAATGGACAGTCAACAAGCAAATATTCTTATTTTCTTGACAAAACTTTGACATTAAATGGGGTTAATGGTGCAGATGCATGTCAAGAATTGGTTCCTGATCATAAAGACTACATGTGTTGATACTGTCAGAATATATCCAGCCATCATGTTACACCGGCTAAGGAAAGATAGGTTTCTACAGGTTATGATCATAAAGGCTACATGTGTTGATACTGTCAGAATATATCCAGCCATCATGTTACACCGGCTAAGGAAAGATAGGTTTCTACAGGTTATGATCATAAAGGCTACATGTGTTGATACTGTCAGAATATATCCAACCATCATGTTACACCGGCTAAGGAAAGATAGGTTTCTACAGGTTATGATCATAAAGGCTATATGTGTTGATACTGTCAGAATATATCCAGCCATCATGTTACACCGGCTAAGGAAAGATAGGTTTCTACAGGTTATGATCATAAAGGCTACATGTGTTGATACTGTCAGAATATATCCAGCCATCATGTTACACCGGCTAAGGAAAGATAGGTTTCTACAGGTTATGATTATAAAGGCTATATGTGTTGACACTGTCAGAATATATCCAGCCATCATGTTACACCGGCTAAGGAAAGATAGGTTTCTACAGGTTATGATCATAAAGGCTACATGTGTTGATACTGTCAGAATATATCCAGCCATCATGTTACACCGGCTAAGGAAAGATAGGTTTCTACAGGTTATGATCATAAAGGCTATATGTGTTGATACTGTCAGAAATATCCAGCCATCATGTTACACCGGCTAAGGAAAGATAGGTTTCTACAGGTTATGATCATAAAGGCTATATGTGTTGATACTGTCAGAAATATCCAGCCATCATGTTACACCGGCTAAGGAAAGATAGGTTTCTACAGGTTATGATCATAAAGGCTACATGTGTTGATACTGTCAGAAATATCCAGCCATCATGTTACACCGGCTAAGGAAAGATAGGTTTCTACAGGTTATGATCATAAAGACTACATGTGTTGATACTGTCAGAAATATCCAGCCATCATGTTACACCGGCTAAGGAAAGATAGGTTTCTACAGGTTATGATCATAAAGGCTATATGTGTTGATACTGTCAGAAATATCCAGCCATCATGTTACACCGGCTAAGGAAAGAGAGGTTTCTACAGGTTATGATCATAAAGGCTATATGTGTTGATACTGTCAGAAATATCCAGCCATCATGTTACACCGGCTAAGGAAAGATAGGTTTCTACAGGTTATGATCATAAAGACTACATGTGTTGATACTGTCAGAAATATCCAGCCATCATGTTACACCGGCTAAGGAAAGATAGGTTTCTACAGGTTATGATCATAAAGGCTATATGTGTTGATACTGTCAGAGATATCCAGCCATCATGTTACACCGGCTAAGGAAAGATAGGTTTCTACAGGTTATGATCATAAAGGCTACATGTGTTGATACTGTCAGAAATATCCAGCCATCATGTTACACCGGCTAAGGAAAGATAGGTTTCTACAGGTTATGATCATAAAGGCTACATGTGTTGATACTGTCAGAAATATCCAGCCATCATGTTACACCGGCTAAGGAAAGATAGGTTTCTACAGGTTATGATCATAAAGGCTATATGTGTTGATACTGTCAGAAATATCCAGCCATCATGTTACACCGGCTAAGGAAAGATAGGTTTCTACAGGTTATGATCATAAAGGCTACATGTGTTGATACTGTCAGAATATATCCAGCCATCATGTTACACCGGCTAAGGAAAGATAGGTTTCTACAGGTTATGATCATAAAGGCTACATGTGTTGATACTGTCAGAAATATCCAGCCATCATGTTACACCGGCTAAGGAAAGATAGGTTTCTACAGGTTATGATCATAAAGACTATATGTGTTGATACTGTCAGAATATATCCAGCCATCATGTTACACCGGCTAAGGAAAGATAGGTTTCTACAGGTTATGATCATAAAGGCTATATGTGTTGATACTGTCAGAAATATATCCAGCCATCATGTTACACCGGCTAAGGAAAGATAGGTTTCTACAGGTTATGATCATAAAGACTACATGTGTTGATACTGTCAGAAATATCCAGCCATCATGTTACACCGGCTAAGGAAAGATAGGTTTCTACCCAGGAAATTCAACACGATGGCAAGTTTCACTCAAAATGCATTATACATGTATGTGGAAAGTTCGCTATATTTGAACAATTCTTTATTGAATGGCAATAAATAATAACATTAGGTAATTATGTGTATTGATATTTTGGTCTGAGTGCCTGACAGACCTGCCCATAACATTCCAATGCATGCGAAACCCTGGCTCTGTGCATTGTGTCTTCTATTTAGCTATTTAGCTGTGGCAATAGGACAACCTTTTTATGTGGAGAATTGGTATCTGTTTGTATTCATGTTTTACCATGGTAGCTCGGGATGAAGATTGCTAAGGCATAATGGAATAGTGTATGTTAATTTACTGTACCTATTGATACAGAGGCTTAGTTATAATCTAACATGTTTCCCTAAACCAACTTAAGTCACTCCAGTAGTAAATTTTCAAAAATATTGTCTTCGTCTGCAAATGGCCTTTTGCTGTGAGAAAGTTTCAGTTTCTTGAAGATTTTTAACCGCGATGGAATTAGCACAAACAAGTCAAATTATCTTCAAAATATACAACAACTTTCTTGTATGTTTAGCTTCTGTGTAACATTGTATACAGAGTCGTTAACCGCTTGATTACTGCGTTTTGCGGACGACATTCTAGGGGCTATATCTCTGGGCTGGGTAAATATTTTGAAAGCAATTTGACTGAAAGTTGTTGGTGGCTAAGCCACCACCAACTTTCGGGTCAAATCATTTTCAAAATAATCAGCAAGTCAAGTGTTTGCTCATTGAAATTATTGTCTGGTGGCTTGCAGCAGCGAGACAGTTAAAGAAATGATCATCCATTCTATATAGTGCTAGTTTAAAGGAAAACTCATTTAGGTTATAGAATTTGACACCCATAATCCATCCTTGACATTTATCTTTTTTATCATGTCAATGACCAAAGCTATTCAAGCCTTAGTAGCTAAATATCGATACATTTCTACAGGTTATGGCGGCTGTCATGATTTACTTTTCAACCAATCAGAAAAAACGTAGCGTGACTGCCTCAGTATATGCGCTCAGTCCTAGAGGTGTCAGCTATAGTTTGGCAATGTGGTATAAAGGCAATTATACAAGAAAGCTGTTGGATATTTTGAAACTAATTTAACTGGAAGTTGTTGCTGCCATAGATATGTTGCCATAGGCAGCAACAACTTCCAGTTCAATTGGTTTCAAAATATCCAAGAAATTGATTATGACATAATAAGGAATATAATGCATTGGCACTTGCATGACATCACACACTATCACTTGAGGAGACAAAATGGTGGCGATAACTGTTCAACATTTATGCGATATTACAAAGCAGATAATTGTGATACAGATAAACGAATGTGACATGATATGGAATCTATAAACCATAATCTATTGGTGTAATACAAAATTTGAGATGAGATTAGCATCCCTTTAATGAGATACAAGCCATATATACTTATCTCGTCAATAATGTGGCGATTTTTCTAAATTATCTTACCCTATGTAGTTCTCATAGAAAATACATGTAGAAATATTTCAATTCCCAAAGAAATTTGGTATACATGTGTGTTTATTTTACTCGACTCTTCTGAAAAGATATTTCGGACACTTTCATTGGACTATTATATTAAACAGAACATAATTAACCAATCAGAAAGGTCTTCTTGGATAAGATTATATCAGAATGAAGGTGCAAATTGTCTTTTGCGATACTGTTCTTACTTTAGATCAAATTTCCATAAGAATTAATTAATTTTTTGTTTCTAGTTTCTTAATTATGCAAACTTGCTGATAAAACTTACATTATTATTTAAATGATCTGAGCTGTGTTTATCAGGCTGTATATGTCTTCAGTTCTGACTGAATTAGTGTTAATTTACATTTTTCAACATTTTAATGAAATCACTTTTCGTGTAAATACCCTGTTTTGTGTTTGTACATTTTTTACATAATTATTATTAATTACAATCATTATTTAAAGAGGCAAACTTTTATTTATTTCTATATATTATCCCCCTACCCCCTTGCGAATATTATGTTATCGTTTCCGTCTGTCCAGATCTTGATTTTCACTCTCAAAACATAGCTTCTAATTGTACCGTCCGTACATACGTGTGTGTGAGAGTGAGTGTATGCAGATTTTCATTTCTGTTTGATTGTTAAGCTGGCCAAAAACAACTTCTGCAATGTTCTTGAGAAATGTCCATTTGCAGACCAAAGAAGACTATGTTTGAAAATTTACCACTGGAATGATTGGCTCTATAACCGAGCCAGTGATAAATATTTTAAAATAACCTCTTGATTTGCAAATAGACATTTTCTATGAGAAAATTGCAATTTCTTAGACGTATGTGTGGGTTAATAAGCAAAAGCTCACAGGCTAAAGGTTTGTGTGTGTGTGTGTTTGTGCGTGTTTGTGTGTGTGTGTGTGTGTGTGTGTGTTTGTGTGTGTGTGTGTGTGTGTGTGTTTGTGTGTGTGTGTGTTTGTGCGTGTGTGTGTGTGTGTTTGTGTGTGTGTGTTTGTGTGTGTGTGTTTGTGTGTGTGTGTTTGTGTGTGTGTGTGTGTGTGTGTGTGTGTGTGTGTGTGTGTGTGTGTGTGTGTGTTTGTGCGTGTGTGTTTGTGCGTGTGTGTTTGTGCGTGTTTGTGTGTGTGTGTTTGTGTGTGTGTGTGTGTGTTTGTGTGTGTGTGTGTGTGTGTGTGTGTGTGTTTGTGTGTGTGTGTGTGTGTGTGTGTGTGTGTGTGTGTGTGTGTGTGTGTTTGTGTGTGTGTGTGTGTGTGTGTGTGTGTGTGTGTTTGTGCGTGTGTGTTTGTGCGTGTTTGTGTGTGTGTGTTTGTGTGTGTGTGTGTGTGTTTGTGTGTGTGTGTGCGTGCGTGCGTGCGTGCGTGCGTGCGTGCGTGCGTGCGTGTTTGTGTGTGTGTGTGTGTGTGTGTGTGTGTGTGTGCGTGCGTGCGTGCGTGCGTTTGTGTGCGTGCGTGCGTTTGTGTGTGTGTGTGTGTGTGTGCGTGCGTGCGTGCGTGCGTGCGTGCGTGCGTGCGTGCGTGCGTGCGTGCGTGCGTGCGTGCGTGCGTGCGAGCGTGTGTGCGTGTGCGTGTGTGTGTGTGTGTGCATGCGTGTGTTTGTGTGTGTGTGTGTGTGTGTGTGTGTGTGTGTGTGTGTGTGTGTGTGTGTGTGTGTGTGCGTGCGTGTGTTTGTGTGCATGCATGTGTGCATGCGTGTGCTTGCGCATATGTGCATGTTTGTGTGTGTGTGCGCAGATGATATATGCACAGATTTCACACATACTGGACGTATGAAGATTGTATAATATTCAGATTTTGGCATATTACATGTTTTATATGCACTGCTATATATTATGCTCATAGTAAATACAGCATATTGTTTCTTTTGATACCTGGTATCCACTTTCAACCCTTTTCATCCTATATGTTACAGATATATGTCATAATATGGAATAGATTCTATGCTTAATGATCTGCTGAATATTTTGAAAATAAACTGACTGAATGCCATTGCAAATTGTTTTCAAAATAGGCTCTCGGGAATTATTACTAAAGAATTTAGAAGGAAATAGATTAAGACTTTTATTCCCAATGCTTGGCAATTGACATATTTTAACATTTATGTACTATTGGATTACTTGAATAGTTACATGACTACAGTCAAAAATGCCTATACTTGGAACTTTAATCCAGGATTGATGATGATCCTTGAAAGTGCTTTAGTGGTCTTGGGAAATGTCCATTTGCAGACCAAGTGAAGACTATTTAAAAAAATGTCCTACTGTAATAACCTGTTCAATAGCCAAGCCAGTCATTATAGTAGTAAATTTTCAAAACTAATCTCTTGGGGGTCTGCAAATGGATATTTTATGTGAAGGAAATTTCAATTTTCTCATTGGAAATGCTCATTTGTAAACCAAGAGAAGACTATTTTTGAAAATCTACCATTGGAATGACTGACTGGCTCGGTTATCGAGCCAGTCATTCCAATGGTAAATTAAAAAAAGTCTGC
The DNA here is from genome assembly GCA_034401795.1 of Chaetoderma sp. LZ-2023a. Classification (NCBI taxonomy): domain Eukaryota; kingdom Metazoa; phylum Mollusca; class Caudofoveata; order Chaetodermatida; family Chaetodermatidae; genus Chaetoderma; species Chaetoderma sp. LZ-2023a. The sequence continues at coordinate 1,535,161 of CM067365.1, forward strand.
TCTTGGTCTGCAAATGGACATTCCTCAAGACCACTGCAGAAGCTGTTTTTCACCAGCTTCAGTGCTAAAGTGTTCAGTCTTTCACTGATGAATTCCCAAAATCTGATTTTCAGGGCAAGCATACAAGAAAACTTGAATATTTTGAAATTAATTTGACGGGAAGCTATTGCTGCCTGAGGCAGATGAATTTCAAAATATTCAACAGAATAAGTTTTATATCGTAAAGAATTAGTTTTTTTATGGATTTGTCAGTAAAAGGATGAGTACTGCTCAGTGATTTTCCACAGCAAATAGCTTTTGTGACACATCCTTTTTTACCACATGATGATTGCTCTTTAAGATTAGTATAACCTCCAATCATAAGCAACCACCATATTGTGGTCCCAAAAGCGGGTTTCTTATATAGACAGATTTGACTGTGCCATTAGTTTCTGAGACCTTTGGACAAGTAATTTACTTTGAATGTAATATACTGTACTCTATTTTTAGATATATTAAGTTCACCTATACCAACCTGTATTTAACCCCTACCACTCTGATATTAATATTCTCACTTTTCCCTTCTCAATAGCAAAGAAACTGGGGTACCTTTTTCAATAATTTTGCTGCTCGGTGTTGCTGTCTTAGACAGCAACATAGTCCACCAAATTTGTTGAAAAATGTACACCAGCTCATCTTTTAATTTAATTTGAAAACTAAAAAATTTGACAGTAGAGTGGTACGGGTTAACGTGGTCGCAAGCAATAAGATGTATCCACTTGTTCATCCACATTGTATGACTACCTCAGGCAACCATTGCCACTGAATACGTATTCCACTGTCACAGAGAAACTGACAGAACTCACAGAATGGGGAGATTGGAATGGAAGCGATTTTCAAAAAGAAATCGTTAGAAAATTAAATTTTCCTTGTAAGCATTAGTAAATTGAAACACCCATTCACTGATGAACGGTCCTATCATGAGTGGCTCGATTTAGTCTGTCTTAGATGCTTAATAGTCCAACATGTTATAATATACGAATTGTATATCTTTGCTATTTAAAAAAACATGCTGTTGAATATTTTGAAACTAATTTGACTGGGCGGGGCGCTGTTGCTGCCAGTCAAATTAGTTTCAAAATATTCAACAGCTTACCTGTATAGTTTTCTGGAAATTGCTAGTAAGGGAGTTCACAGATAGATCGATCCCAATTTTAGTGTGGTGTGGGTGGAGGTTAGCTAGAGATGGGCGGCGCAGGGCTAAAACTGGAAATGTCCCTTCTCCATATCTCATTTTCAAGGCAACCATACAGGAAAACTGTTGAATATTTTGAAATTAATTTGACTGAAAGGTTGATTACAGCAACAGCGTTCCAGTCAAATTAATTTTAAAATATTCAACGGAATAACTTTTATATCGTAAAGAATATACCTTTTCTAGGATTTGTCGGTGAAAGGGTGAAGAGGAAATCAATGGATAAAGGTATTTTCCTCCAGAAAGTAAATAGATTGTTAGCCACCCATCTTTAACCCCCCCCCCCACCCCCACTACTTCCTGCTTTCTAGGTATACCAATAAAACAATTCACTAAACAAATTTGACAGTTTTATTGAATTTATTCAAGCTATATGCAAGTTAGAGGATTTAAATTTGTGAAGCAGAATTGATAATTTGGCAAAACTGAAATGACAAATTTTGAAATGTCCCTAAGTATGGTTGAAAGTTCTTTACCAACAAGAATTGTAGATTATTGTTGACCTCTGTCAGTCATTTAACCATTTAATGGTCAAGCTGGTCAGAACCGGCCGCTACAGACATCTTGAGGAATGTCTATTTGCAGGTCAAGAGGAGACTATGTGAAAATTTACCACTGAAATACCTGTAAATAAAGCGAAGAAGAATGCGGCTTGATAACTGAGCCAGTCATGAATTCCAGTGGTAAATTTTCAGAAATAGTTTTCTCTTTGCCGGGAAATAGAGATTCAAAAAGCAAATATTTGAACCCTTAAAGGTTTAACCCTTTAATGACTAAATTTTTTCAAAAGATTAAAATATTTACGCGTTAAATGTCCATTTTCAGGCCAAGAGAAGACTATTTTTGGAAATTTACCACTGGAATGACGGGCTCGGTTGGATAACTGAGCCAGTCATTCCAGTGGTAAATTTTCAAAAATAGTCTTCTCTTTGGCCTGCAAATGGGCATTCCTCAAGACCACTACAGAGGCCGATTCTGGCCGGCTTCGTTGTGAAAGGGTTAATACTTTCACAGACAAATCCCTGGAAAAGTAAATTTGTTACAATATAAAATTTATTCTGTTAAATATTTATGGTAGAAACAGCCTCCAGTCAAATTAATTTCAAAATATTCGACAGTTTTTATGTATGTCTGCCTTGAAAATCAGATATGGGGAATTCATCGGTGAATGGGTGAAAATTGTATGGCAGCAGAAAGTCGGGCAAATTGTTTTAGAATGTGATTCAGTATGTTATCATATTAGGCAGTTCCCTTGAAAGCTGCGTTTTGTGAATTTAATATTGAAATATTTAAATGTAAAATTAAGAGGCTCACTCGTCGTCAGACATTCCTTCGAGGCACAAAAAGTCCATTGACTCCAAAAGGCAGGTAGAATTTACTCACATGCTCACCAGCTCACGTGCATGTTTTCATGCTTGCTAATTAATATAAGCAACGACAATACATACATATCAGCTAGAAATTATATTTTCTTAATAAATATAAAATTTGAATTTCCAGTATTGTGTATTTGAAGCGGAAATGATTGTTGATATATCCGTATTTAATGCTGTAAATAATGTTGACGAGAAATGTTTGTACGGTCAATGATATTAGTAGGATTTGATGCTATGCGGTAAAAGCAACAGTTGGTGGCCAATAAAGGGTCTGTAAATCGTTACCATTCAAATTTGTAAATGTGACAATTTCTTCATGCATAAAATCCATTGTCACATAACCTGTCTGGATTGTAGCAAGAGTCAGGTACAGTTGTATAATGCATTTCCCAATAATCAAATCATTTATTTGATAAGTCATCAATCCTTTAATGAGCAAGATTGGTCAAGATTCTTTACATTACGTACTTGAAGAAAGACACATTTCTTGCTTACTAAATGTCCATTTGCGAGCCAGGACAAGGCTATTCTTAGAAATTTATCCCTGAAACATTCCAGTGATACATTTTAAAAAAACAGCCTTATTTTGGGTGAAAATGGACGTCCCGCAAGGCTACAGCAAAAGTTGTGTGGGCCAGCTTCATCATATGAAGGTTAACTCTTACCACTGATGTCAATATTCTATCTTTTACTGTGTCAATATCAAAGAAACTGGTGTTCATTTTTCAACAATTTTGGTGGAAGATGTTGCTGTCTACGACACTCTATGACAGCACCTCTATGACATCTCTACGACAGCACCATCTCCCACCAAATTTGTTGAAAAATGAACACCAGTTAGTCTTTTAATTTAATTTGAAAATTTTAAATTTTGACATGGGTGGTAAGGGTTAATAATGATATTCAGTAATCTCATCATTAATCACTCGAAATTTGAAATGGCATCAAAATACGAAAGGGCATGGTTCAAAATGGTTTTTTCTAATTGTTTAAAAATACAGCTTATGTTAATCTAGCTTTATTGTTTTGTTATGTGCCAAAAACTGTATAAAGATCATGATAATTCATATTTATGTTAGTTATTTGTACCTGTATAATAAGCCCTGTAATCATACCTGGCTTGCTTTTACCTCTTAAACCATAACACCTTTCACGCCCAAAACCAGCCTCTGCAGCGGTGTTGTGGAATGTCCATTTGCAGGCCAAGAGAAGATTATTTTTGAAAATATACTTGTGGAATCACTAGCTCGGGGACCGAGCGATGAGCTAGTTTTCCAGTGGTAAATTTCCAAAAATAATTGTGGATTTATTTCTAAGAGTATGTTAACTCTTTCTGTACACAGACCGCTTAACCGTTTAACCATTAAATTTGTCTTAAGAATATTTCAATTTTCTCATAGAAAATGTCCATTTGCTGCCCAAGAACAGATTATTTATTTAAATTTTTCACTGGAATAACTGCTTCATTTATCTAGCCAGTTATTCCAGTAGTACGTTTACAAAAATAGTCTTCTCTTGATCTGTGAATGGAGATTTCACAAGACTAATGCAGAAGCCGTTTTTGGTAGGCTTGAGTGTTAAAGGGTTAAGAGAGATTCAAATAATAATATTAGTTATAATTAAATATAAGTAATTTGTAGATTTGTCATTAATTTTAAATTTAAAGTCTTTCAGCTTACGTATATCATTAGCATATTTATCACAAACTCATTTCATCCTGCTTGCTATAGATGGTATTTTGTATTTTCTGGTGTTAATTCTTTCAGCTCTGCAGACTAGATATTACAAATTATTTAAATTCATTATATCTTAACTCTTTAAACCTCAAATTTTTTCAAGAAATTATAAATTTTCTCATAGAAAATGTCCAGCTGCAGACCAAGAGAAGGATATTTTTTGAAAATTTACCACTGGAATGACTGGCTCAGTTATCCAACCGAGCCAGTCATTCCAGTGGTAAATTTTCAAAAATGATCGTTTGGTCTGCAAATTGACATTTCTCAAGACCACTCCAGAAGTCATTTTAATATGAGTTTTAACTGTCTGACTGCTAAGTTATTACAGATGACATTTCCAAGCATTATATCTCTGAATATGGTAAATATTTTGAAAACAATTTGCTAAGCCACCAACAACTTTCAGTCAATTTGCTTTCAAAATATTCAGCAAATCAAGAGTTTTTGCTCATTTAAATTATTGTTTGGTGGCTTGCAGCAGTGAGACAGTTAAAGGGTTAAGAAGTACCCATCCAATCAAAACATCATATGAAATATCTCTTTGTTATTCTACCATCTCGACCTTTGTTAACCTTTAATGCTATAATTTGCATAAGAAAATGTTGATTTGCATATCAAAAGGTTATTTTAAATTTTTTTACTGCTGGAATGAGTGGCTTTGTTATCGAACCAGGTATTCTAGTGATAATTTTGCAAAAATAATCTCTTGTTCTGTAAATGGACATTTCTCAAGGTCACTGCAGAAGCCGTTTCTTGGTCAACTTGAATGTTAAAGTGTTAAGTGATTAAAGCCTTTTAAAATATCATTTGTAAATTAAGTGAATTTAATAAATGCTGTATCATATATTAACATTTTATTAACTCCAGTGAATTGTTGTCACTTTAACTGATCTGTTCACTTAATAACAATATGATGACATGTCACGTCGTGTTTACTTTGTTAATTTTTTAAATGGCATGAAAGTTAAATATTATTAAACTTTAAATATGAAATAATAATAATAAACTATGTGTAGTTGACTAAAAGTTTTTGTTTTTCTTTGCTGTTTCATATAATTAGCTCACCTGGCCCTTGTGAGCTTATGCCATGGCTGTCAAGTCACTTCTCCTTAATGGTTTGACCGATTTCAACCAAATTTGGCTAGAAGGATCCTGTGCGGGTACCCTTCAGAATTTCTATTCAGAATTTTGCTTAGTTAATTATTTGGCTTAAAATCTTTATGAAAAATTTACCGGAAATTGTCAAAATGCTACTCCTCCTTAGTTGCTTGACGTAATTCAACTAAATTTGGCTAGACGGATACTATGGTTGTAGGCTCTAGAATATCTATTCCAAATTTTGATTGATCAATTTTTTGGGTGAAAATCTGACAAATTTACCAGAAATTGTCAAAATGCTACTTCTTGGTTGCTTGACATATTTCAACCAAATTTGGCTCGAGGAACCCTATCATGGGAGACTTCAGAACCTCTACTTGGAATTTTGATTGGTCAATTTTTTGGGTGAAAATCTTAGGTTTTATTAAAAATTTAATGGAAATGGTCAAAACGTTACTCTTCATTAATAACGCTTGAGGGATTTCAACTTAATTTAGCTTCAGAACTTTTATACAGAATTTTGATTGGTAAATTTCTTTGATGAAAATCTTAGATTTTATGAAAAATCTGGCAGAAATTGTTAAAATGCTACTCCTCATTAAGCACTTGGCGGATTTCAAATTAATTGGGCTGGAAGGACCCCATGGGACTATGCTTCAGAAGATGTACAGAATTTTGATTGGTAAATTTTTTCAGTGGCGATCTTTCATTTTCTGGGAAAATGTTGGAAAATCACTTTAAATGCTACTCATTAATTGCTTGGCAGATTTCAACACGACTTGGGTGGAAGGACCCTTGGGTAGGTAGGCATCAGAACTTGTATACAGAGTTTGAATTCGTCAACTTTTCTGGTGCCCATCTAGGATTTCCCTGAAATCCTTTAAAATGCAACTCTTCCTTAATCAATGTCCCGAGTTCAATGAAACTTGAGTGGAATGATCCTATGGTGATCGACTCCAAGAGTTCTAATGAGAATTTTGATTGGTCGATGTTTTCGGCAGGCATGTTGGATTTTCCAAATATTTTCCAGCAACGTTTACATCGCTACTACTACTACTACTACTACTACTACTACTACTACTACTACTACTACTACTACTACTACTACTACTTAATCAACAACTAGATCGCAACCAAACTTGGATGGAACAAGCCTATAGGCTTCAAGAAATCAAATGAAAATTTTGATTGGTCAATTTCTTTGGCAGTCATCTTGGATTTCCTGGAAATTAGCCATCATGTCTGTTTAAATGCAAATCATTCACATGCTAATGGTCCAGGTGAGTGTCACACACCCTTGGCCCTCTTGTTTCTATAGCATTTTAACTCGAATGTTACTCATTTAACCCTGGAAATTCCATTGTCTCAATTATAAGCAATCTGTTGAGAATATTTTGAAATAAATTTGACTGGAATCTGTAGGGAGCGACATCTCCCAGTCGAATTAGTTTCAAAATATTCCACAGAATATGTTCTTTACATCAAAAAGAATTTATCATTTCTGGTTTGTAGACTTTAACCCTTAAACACTTAAGCTGACTAAAACGGGAAATGTCCATTTGTAGACCAAGAGAATAACATTGGCTAAGAAATTACATATTTAATTATAACCTGAATGAGAGATCGGATCCCACTATTTTATTATGTGATGACATTAAGGCGCACTAATAAGTGGCCACTACAGACAGCTTGACCAGCAGTGTTCAGCATACTTGCAGATATTGGCAAGTAGAAATGGAAGAACATGACAAAGAAAAGACGACTCGTCTGGCGCGATAGCCAGTTCCGAAAAATACCCCATGGCCTTTGCAACGCTCCTGAAACATTTGAATGTCTGATGGAACGTGTGCTCTGTAAATTACAATGGAAGACCTGTCTATGGTATTTCGTCAATGTAATAGTTTTCGGATCCACATTTACTGACCGATTTGCCGCCGCTAAGTTAAAGTTGAAACCTATGAAGTGCCAACTCTTACGAGGAAGTAGAGCGAGTTCCTTGGCCATGTTGTATCGGCCTACGGTGTTTCCACCCAGCCCGCGAAGATCGTAGCCCTCGCTTCCTGGAAAACCCCTGCTTCTTTTACGGAGGTCCGTAGCTTCATTGGACTTTGCCAATACTACGGCGACTATGTGCCCGAATTCAGCAAGGTCGCTGCTCGGCTTTTCCAACTTACAGAAAAAGACCGCCTTTTCTTGTGGACGCCTGAATGCGACGCTGCCTTCAGACTCCTAAAAGAAAAGTTGATCACAGCCCCGATCCAAGCACACCCAGACCCTTCTTGCCCTTTTATTCTCGATACCGATGCTTCAGACATCGGTATCGGCGCCATTCTATCTCAGGTTGACCGCGATGAGCATGAGCCATTTTTCTGTTATGGATCTCGACGCCTCTCACTCATGGAGCATAATTATGCTACCACTAAGTGCAAACTCCTAACAGTCGTCCATTTCATCAAACATTTTAGGCACTCTATGGAAGACGCCGCAGACCGACCATGCTTCCCTCCGCTGGCTGCATAATCTGGTAGGACAGATTGCCCATTGGCAAGAAACCCTCCAGAGGTTTCAATTTGACATAGTTCACCTTCCGGGAAAGTGGCATGGGAATGCTGATGCTCTATTGCGTAAATACCCTGAGCCTTATTCTGTTCCAACTTTGAAAGCTGGCTGTTCCAGGAACTCTGTCGACTCTTACATATCGTAAAAACATGAGCTGGGCCTTTTCAGCCGCGTAGTGATGGAAAGATTCAATCAGACTCTCACCACCATGTTGACTAAAGAAACCCAGCTACATTGCCATGACTGGGACCTACGTCTCCCTTTTGTAATGATTGCTTACCGCCACCAATGTTCACTCTACTACTGGATTCACACCTGCGCATATGATGTTGGGACACAAATTATCACTCCCACTGGACGTTGTAATGTTACATGCACATACAATGTTATCAACTCCGTGCGCTGGACGACCATACGGTCCTCCTCCATTTTGACCGCCTGAAACCGTGCGTGGAAGCAAAGGAAGAGCCGCCGCTGAAGCGTGGTGCCGCCCAGTACTGACCAGCAACAAATCAGCCACCGTTCCCGGTGACACAACGATTTACGCCTGATCCTCTCGACAGGGACGACAGTGCGATCACCAACGCCCGTCCCAAGTTGATAACGGGGCCTACGTGCTCAGGAAAATTGTACCTATGCATCCAGGGTGTCCCTTCTTCGCGAGTAAGCATGAGTGAGTGAATAAAATGTGACTACCCCCTCCGTTACTGTCGTCAGGTAAACCTCCAAACCCTGGCGATTAACCCTGCTACTGCACTGGTGCCCTTGTAAATACGCAGTGTTGTTTTCCATCTCAAACCACCCACTCCATTACTATCGTTAGACAAACCTCCAATCACTGACGATGGACCCGCCACTATGGCACTGCTACCCATGTAAATACCAAGTGTTGCTTACCCTCCCAAGCCACCAACTCCATTACTATCAGCGCGCTCGAACACTCCAGGTAACGGACCCTCCAAATATGCTGGAGCACTTGTAAATGCCAAGTGTTGTCCCTCCGGCCAAATGGATGGGCTTACCCATGTCTCGAGGTAGGATGTCATGTCCGGTAGTGGCTTCCCCTGCCCTGCCACTCTGTACGTGAATCCTACCACGTGACCCCCTCCCCAACCATATATACTGTCATTGTAAACCGAATTATATGCACAGTTATATAACTCAAACAATTACAATAATTGTATATAGCTCAGTTTACAATGACATATATACATAGATAGAAGTTGAATCCCCACTAGTAGCATAACTACTACTAATCTGCCAATTTAGGACATGCATGACGTGTTTCCTTGCAAATAGAAAACAAGTAACAGCCACTAGCCAGTATGGGAATATTCAACACGAGAGTGGAGGAAAAAGCCAACGTGGCCTTTTTCCCTTTCCCGCAGCTTGGGAAGCACCTGTTGGCTAATGTTATCCCGCTGGAATTGATATTTCTTCCGACATATTGAACAAACTATAGACGATATTAATGCTGGATGCAGTACCTGGTTAATGATTCTAAGTTGTTATCATCATCAGCAGGGACATTCCTGATGCGGGAGAGCATATCAAGGCAATAACCGTATTGTTGATACAACTGGGCAAACAGTCTGACACTCCTCCGCACCTGACAAGCATGTGCTTTTTACCCTTGTGCCCCTTTAAAAGGATGATCACTCAACTTGGGAGGTGCTGATGTGTTAGATAGCAATCAGAACCCGCATCCCAGAGTGTCTGTAAATATCGGGGTCAATAAGGTCACCCTGCACGTGTTCATTGTTATTACAACATTTACGGAGACAGGGAGAAACCTGAATTGATGACGCCGCTGATATACTTCGAAAACACCCTATATAGTTATAACCTTAATTATAAAAACATATGGGCATTCTTGCCATTCTTGAAAAAGCAAACCGTGTATCAAAAATAACTAATGCTTGACGCAATTCAACGATGCCATGTGTAAAGAGAAAATATATTAAAACTGTATATGAAATAATAGACGACGCATCTCTAACTCTCATCTCTATTTTCCTAGCTCATAATTTAATTTCGATCGCCTCTGCATAGGAATGTAGCGCTGATTGGCTGGACAGGTACGAACCTGGATACAGGGCGACTGGCCCGGATACATTCTGAGCACCCCGCCCCCACCCTTAGTAGAATACTACGCATGTATAAAGCCATATAAGAGAGGTTTCCAAAAAATTGACTAAGTCCGTGAGATCGCGTAGTGCGCATCAGAGCTTCCCTGACAATGTACGTCAGCATTGAGAGAGAATGCCTACTAAAGTTGTACCAAGTTGGTGCATATAATTTCTTTAAATTGTACCATCCTCGTCATTCTTGGAGGAATCCAAAACTGTTAACCATTTTAAAACCGGATCAGAAATGATTGAGTTATCCTGATTTAACTCTAAATTATGCTCAAAATATTGAAAACGTCATAAACGTCATGTACTGAGTGAATAGGGAGGATATCCATCACTTGATGATGTCCTTGCTCTTGGAGCTCGGCTACAGATCCTGCACTGATTGGCTGGGCGTTCTCGCTATGACGTCAGGAGGAGTATAAAAAGAATGCAGAACTGAGAATAGAGACTACACTTCGACGAGAGAGAAAGGTGGTAGGTTGTGTGGCCAGAGCAGTACGAGGCGTGGGTAACTGCTTAATGTCTGCTGGTTTCATCATAACCACAGCAGTGACACTCGGTTTTGAGATCTTGAATCTCAGGTCCACAAACGCCTCATCCACATCTAAAGTTTTGAACGCTCTCGGGAGGACCACACCCAAGGGCAAATAAACCAAACAAATAAAGAAGGGACCCTCACCATCAACAACTTCAGATGAGTCTTCGTGTGGAGGGGCCTGATGTAGCAAACTCGTAGTATGTTGAACAAGTGGTGATTCTTGGTGGACGACTCATCAGATCTGCCAGACCATGCCGAAAAGTAGTGATCAAACTCCGCGCTATGCATCGTGTGTAATATTTAACTTTTAGACCACAGTCTAGTGGGGGCATTGCCTGGTGCGCCGCATGAGCTATGCGGTGCAGCATGTATTGTGTACACAGAAGATGCACATGCATTATTTAACTTTCAACTGTAGCCCTTCATTACTACGGGGCAGCTTTCAACTTCCGCTACAGTACAGAACTTTTTACACTCTGTTAAAATTAAGACATGTAAGTTGATATGACTATCTACTGGACATCCACATCCGCAATCATTCTTCTTCACCGTCTTTGAGAGTGAGCCGCATCAACAGTTCGTCTTCAGATATTTCCCAGCAACTTCAGAATTGAGCCATCTCGCGTTCCTCATCTGTGACGCATCATCTACAGGGATCTATGAACTTTTTCTGTTCCGATGACTAATAGGTACTCATCTAACTGCATTTTGTACTATTGTATTTTTATGCTTCTTTGTAGGTACTGATGACTAATAGGTAACGACCGGTCGTCTGAGACTGCATTTTATAGTTTATATTTGCAATGTACATATTATCTTTATTTTTGTGCTTATAACTAATGAGCACCGCAAGGTCGTGTGACCTCATTTATTGCTAATACTGTGATAGTTGGTTATATATGGCAGCAGCCATCCTAGTTACTTGTTTTGTTTACATTATATAAAATACTAGGACCACAGTACGCTAGGCTACACTATACAGCAACAATAAATCTGCGCCACGTTTTCCCCCAGCATCACTTTTTCACAGGTCACTGTTCAGGTTCTCATTAGACGAACCTGACATGTGATCGACTAAACCTGGCTATTCTGGCTCGAGAGGATAGGTTTAAAGGTAGTTAGGGATGATCGCTCTTTAGGAGTCGTTTGTGTAATCCTCATTTCCGGATGTAGCAGATATGTAACACCGCACACCGGCTAGATGGTATAAATTGGCCATGTAACTTAGTGCCTTCTTATTAACATAGGAGTGATTGTCTCATCCTACGCTCCTCCAGCCACAAGGCTTTTAATTGTCTGGACCTCCCTTCGACACGTTGGTGAAGACTAAAGTGTCAATTCTGCACACCCCCTCTGTATCTTTGGATACCAGTTAGCATAGATAACCCCGCCAAAGTAGGAAGCACTGCGAGAATATATTAAGTTTAACCAGCCCACAGTGCATCTCTGGGCCTCTTGAAACTTAACCCTAATGACAGGCAAACATTAGTCCCTGGAGCCGGATCTTACACAATCTGCCCCCGACACACCAGGTGACGGACGGGACACAGATCTCCCTCTAACTCTTGACAGTGACTGGGTGTGGTCTAGGAACTCACCACGCTCTCATGGGAAGGTCACTATAGTTAGATATCTGTCTCCTCCTCCCCACCATAAAACACATATGTGCTTTTCATTTGCTTATGTAACTATGTGTTATCCTAGTGATGTTGTATGTGGTTGCGGTGCGGTAAGTAACCGGATCATTATATGATTCTGAAGCTCACACCATGACATATGCACACGCTGTCTATCTGAGGGGGATGCTCCGTAAGGTGACATTTTGGAAACCGAGCATTGCCTCCAGTCAGGCTCATGTATTTAAAGATAGGTAGAAATCCCCGCCACTTGTGGCCTAAGCATGGAACATGGACCTAACAACGAAAGGTTGATTTAGGAATTAGCAGAAGGACAGTATAAATAAAGCGGCAACTACCAATACAGTATTTTTAACCTACATAAGATGACGGTGTTGAATTCTCTGGAAATCATCCACCCTATCTTCATGTAATACAGCGTTCATCACAATAACTTACACTTTCACTAGGTTGAATCACACTACAGACTTAGCATAGGTTTGAATAAGAGAGTGTCCCTTTTTGCCAACTCCCTTCCTCTGCTTCGCCATTGAAGGCATTTTCCTGTGACGGAAGCCTGCGCGAGGCACTTCCCTCTCGCAACAATAATATTTTGTTGTGGTTTATATTAAACTTCATAAGTGATCACGTTAGTACTCTCCCTTGCAGGGATACCTCGTGAATTTAAAGATTGGCGCGGTACATCTGATAAGACCACGATAGACAAACACCAACTTAGTTCTATGTACTATATTTTCTCTCTCATACTAGCGAACGAGTAGCATTGTTTGTTTGTATCTATTATTTCGTTAATTATGTCTAGACTCCTAAATTGAGTAATGGACCGCCATACCAGTGACATGAACAGTCGGGATGAGACAGTGTGGTTCAATCACGGCGGCAATGGTCGCATGGCCCCACTGGAACGTTATCATTCCACAAGCTCTAGAAGTCGGTCTTTGTATTTCCGGAGTCACGAAGCAAAATCTGTAACCCCGAGAACTGACGCTAACCAGCCAACGTGCGCATCATGCACATGCGGTGCTGTGGAACGGAATATATGGATGGACCAGCGCTTACCCCCAGTGGCTACTGGAGCCAACCATAAAACAAGTAATACTAATAAAAAAATTCAAAGCTGGATGAGCACTGGCCATTGATAATTCGCGCAAGGGACCACATTATGGGAAAGATGACGCAAATGGTTACCTAACTCATTTTCGCTGCCATCAATCTCACATTTACACCCCAGACCTCTGACCCAGATTAAAGCGTACCCATGCTATCAAGAAAGTTCTGTGAAACATATACTCGAACACATTACCTCATGGAGACTAATTCCACTGCACACAGAAAAATAGTCACTGCCCAAAATTAAGTAAGCGGACTGAAATTCCGCCCCCCCCCCCACCCACCCCATGCATTCGTTTCGAGAACGAAGGGAACACCAAGCGCTTGTCTCGAGTAAAACTACGTAAATGCTGCTTGTTAAACAAACAAGTTGTTGTTTAAAAGGAATGAGACATAGAAACGGGAAATTTTTATTTCTCTAAATGTCCTCACCGAGATTAATTAAAATATTCCTCCGCCCACGAAGATATTTATATATACACTCGGAAACTTAACATTAATTACTGAGTCTTAAAAGAATCAGAATGTGCAAAACCTATTACTGTCCCTCTTGTGACAAACAATTTACCAGATCGAATGATACATAGACACGGGAAATTTTTATTTCTGTAAATGTTCTCACCGAGGTTAATTAAAATATTCCTCCGCCCACGAAGATATTTATATATACACTCGGAAACTTAACATTAATTACTGAGTCTTAAAAAAATCAGAATGTGCAAAACCTATTACTGTCCCTCTTGTGACAATCAATTTATCAGATCGAATGAATTAAAGGCCCATGAAGACCGGGTCAACCATGGGTTGCGGGCAGTATGCCGCAACTGCCACTCCATCTTTATCAGACCAGCTGAAGGAAAGACGTATCCTAGAAACTTAGGCTATGATGTTGTCATTATTGTGTTGATCCCAGGAGACTAACCATTACCCTTCAAGGCTCAATGTCTAGCAGCTCGACTAGCCGTCTAATTTTCTGGACCAGACCAGATGCCTGTTCCATTGCTGCACCTATCGACCTGTCCGAGCCGGAATCACCTCATTCATCGGCCATTCTGAAATCTTCCTGTCCTTCCATTCCGAGAGATCTTCCTTCCGTTTCTGTCACTGCCAGCCAACCATCCAGACTGCAATTCTGGCTACACCTCATACACCTCGAGCATCCACCAGCCAATCAGCGACTGATACACAAGGCTATATTGTTCACTGGACGACCTCAATCGACACTGATAGAACAACAAGCTAACCTAGCCTTAAGTGACTATGATGATTCCACCAAGATGGAACCAAAGCCGATGGTCCAGTTATCGACAGCCATGCCACGTGCTCTGGACACTTCCCCAGGAGAATCACTAATGGACAGGATTCAGCACGTCTTCATAACTTATCAGCACCAATTTCCTGATCTGCTCTGGCCAACTGGTACATCAACTGTGGCCACATCATTTGTCATTACCATCACGACAGTTAGCCTTATCCATCCAGCTGCTCCTTCCGCTGCTGCACCTTCCGTTTCCTAACCATCCTGCGCTGTCACGATACTGATTCACACCATGTAAGACTGCTCCCAACGGATGCCCTTGCCTCACGCTTCGAATACCCCCCCCCTGCCTTTGTCCTTCGACCATTCAAATGGGTCACCAATACCTACATTTTGGCCACTAGGATGCCTTGAGCTTAGTTATATGATCCTGAAGTTAACACCAGTTCCTGCGACTGAACCAGATAACCGTCGTTACTCAGGAATCCCTTCCAAATTTGTCGCATCTTCTTAGCGTTCCCACCCCCACTGCCTTTTTCCTTCGACCGTTCCAATGGGTCACCTATACCTACGTTTTGTATGGAAAGTTTGCCGCCTTAAAAACATGCACCGGGCACTAGGACGCATTGAGCTTAGTTATATGACCTTGCAGTTAACACCAGTTAACGCGACCAAACCAGATAACCACCATGTCTCAGGAATCCCTTCCCAATTCGTCGCATTTTCTTAGCGCCCGAATCTCGGTGGAAGTTCCGCTAAATGCTCTCCTCTTTAGCTATGTAGTTCGGATCGACCGGTCGGGTACCGGCCGTGCCAGCTAAGCTAGGATTCGTTTTCTGAACACGCCCCTCAGTGTAGAGCTATAAGCGTATATAGGCCTATGGGAGAGAGAGAGAGCGTGTCTAAAAACGACTAAGTTCGTTAAAACGCATTATGCGCATGCGCGCGCCGGGACACTTTTTCTATGGAGTGCGTAGTTGTGACCTAGATAGGATGGCGCTTATAGTGTACCGAGCTGGTACTGTGTAATTCTTATTGATTGTCTGTTCCCGTTAAATCTGGCATTAATCAAGACCAGGATTCGACGGGCTTTCTAAATCTGTAAACTATTTCAAAATCGGTTGAGAAATGGCTGAGTTATCCAGGAAAACTCTTCTTGATTATCTTCAAAATATTGCCCTGACGTCATAACCACGTGGGCGTAAAGCTTCTAGAATGTTCTAGAACGTTCGACGACGCTATTATTAGCTGTGCGCTGATTGGCTGTTGCTCGAACGATGATTGGATGAAGCCTTCGCATGTGACGTCACGGAGAGTATAAAAGGAGAAGCGATCCAGTGATCGAGAGCATCCTCGGCCAAGGGGCCGAACAGGTTGGAGCTGTACCAACTATTATCGAGCGCGACACGCGTCTTTCTTCGCTATGAGTCGGGTTTTTATCCCGTAGCGTGCAGCTTCCAACCCACCGCACTAACACAATTTTGTAACGCCCCATCTGCGGGTGTAATTTGGAACTTTCGATAACCGTTCACGAATACTACAACTACATTCGGACCACAAACTTGTGGTGAGGCCTTTGCGGCCTGAATATGTGAGTCTACAGATGTAGAGGCAGGATGTTCCTTGATGGATGACTCGCCAGATCTGCCGGCCACACCTAAAAGTGGTATTTCAAATGACGCCGCACCAATCGTGTAAGTTCTTTCGACTTTCGACCGCAGCAAGTAAACTCTACCCGGTGCATCTTCAGAGCTGGTTGACGTACCCAGCACTGTGAAGCTTTGTATTGTATCTTCATTTGCCTCTGACAACCCCCGCTTGTGACGGGTTGTTTACACCTTCCATCCATGCCATCGGTGTACGGGAACTTTCTTTACTACATAGTACTATTGTATCTTTTACTGACTGCTCGTTAGACATTCTATTGGGTTTACAATGCTGAGTGATGTTCCCCCGCCATAAACGTTCTTGCGGGAGTCTTGTTTGCGGACAACAGCTCGCGGGAACCAGCTTGCGGGAACCACCCTGAGGGAACTTTCCAGCTTCCGGAGAGCGCATCATCTCACGTCGACTACAGATCTACGTGTCAATTTCAGTGACACGGTAGCCTAACTTGGGAATGACTACCAAGTATTCAAGTAACTATACTTCACCGTTTAATTATTTCTCTATATAGGTTTTGTTAATTATTCTCGTATCCATGCTAACGGTTCCGATGACTAAAAGGAACCATAATCGTCTTAGGACCAATAGTTATAATTTCTGTATTTGTTAAATAGTTATTTTCATTTTCCTCAATGTGTTGCTAACCGCACTATAGTAGGTTCGTCAACCTGTATTACTATATATATATATATCTTAATCATTGCACCGTATTGTTTGTTCTGGTTAGATTACGTATGTATATGGCCAGTGGCCATCCGTTAAACTGTTTTGCTTAAGTTATAGAAAATATAGGAATGCAGTGCATGTAGGAAACCCTACACAGCAACATTTATATGTGCAGCATTTTCTCCCGCCACCAACAATTTTTCACTGAGGTCGCTGTCCGTGCTATAACTCTGTTTAGCCTGGCATGCTACCGACTAAAACCTTTTCTATTCAGCTCGATAGGATAGGTTCAAAATGATTAGAGACACTTTCTTCATTACATACTGTAATATATTCTTCTCTTTCGGCAGTGCGATAATCTAGCCCCGCACTCCGGTAAGGCTCATAACGTCAAGATTTTGTCTCTCTTCATATTCCTCTTAGCCTTGTGGCTTCTTAATTGTTTGGACGTCCCTATCCGCACCATGGGATGATCCGACTCTGCGGTGATGGCTAGGGTGCGGTATCACATACACATTCCCGTGTATCCTTGGATACTTAGTAGATAGTACTTTAAGCCAATGTAGGAAAGCACTGCAAAAACACATGTATTAATTCTTATTTTATTTACTGACAACTGGCAACTTGTATATAAACCTAATGACAGGTTAAAAGGTTAGTTCCATAGGACCCGGTGGGGGGCGAGATACGTATTCTCACCAAATTCTGTTAATATGTTTGGGCATGATATTCAAATCTGCCACGCCCTTACGGGAAGGACATTTACTCGTCTCTCTTACCCCTACCATAACGATAGGAGATATGGCCTAATAATGCTTCTGTGAAATGTAAACCATGGTTTGTAATGTTTCATGTGGTTGCAAAGCGGAATGTCCGGATTCTCTCCCAGTTTGTAGATCCCGCTAAGTAACATGTATGAGTGCTGCCTACAGTATTGATGTCCTCGGGCATCTGTTCTCGGGCATCTGTTCTCCGTGACAGACATGTCTAATAGCTAGGTAGACATCAGCCAGTTGCGGCCTAAACTAATTCTTGTTTTGACAACAACTAAAAGTGATTAAGCAAAGCAGAAGGCCCGCAGAAATAAAGCGGAAACTACTAATTCAGCATATTAGCAATCACATAAGACGGTAACGAAGGAATCCATCGGGAATCTTCCGTTCTATCTTCATGCAAAACAGTACGCACCCCTATAGTCATAATCTTACTAGGTATGGTCTTTTCTTTCTACAGCATTTTTGTTTGAAATATTAGAGTGGGCCCATTTTTGCCTACTATTCTTCTCCCGCTTTAAGCCAGGGCAACACCTTCCCGAGACGGAGGCCTGCACGAGGACTTGCCTCTCGCAAGGATTCAGCGACGACGGTCCACGCCAGGATAATACTCATCACCCAAACTAGCACTAGAAGTAGTGCCCGCGTGAGGCACATCACTTTTTCGTCTGAGATAGTTTTCTTCCTTTCAGCTCAGAGGTATAATAACTTATATTAAGTTAAAAGGCTATGTCTCGTGTACGGGAGCCTCCCTTGCAGGGATACCTCTGCGGACCTATGAGTCTATGTGGTACCTCCGGGAGCACCATGTTTAAAAGTTCATCTACCTGCTTCTATGCCTTGTATTTTCGTATGCTCTTATTGTAGTTTTATCTGGCATATTTTTCAATTAGTTAGGTAAACGCATTTGTATAGACTTATATTTTTAGGTCACCAAATCAAATCTTGTAAGTCCATAGATCACGAAATTGCTATGGACAGGCATACTGCTGACACAAACTCTTGGGATGAGACCATTGTGTTTAACGTTCGCGACAATGGTCGCACGGCCCCACCGGAACGATTGAGTTCCACCGGCCTTAGGAGCCAGTTTTTGTTTCCCGCAGGGCAGTCTCGTTCAAGGTCCGTCACCCCAAGACCGGATGCTAACCAGCGTCATCACTCGTCATGCACTTACGGCGCGGCGAGTCAACATGAGACATTGGAACGGCCCGACACTGCCCGGCGAGCTACAGTTACATGGGAATGTTGTGCATCTGAAACTTAGGAAGATCATCCCTTGGACCTTGTCAAGCCCTTTTTGACATCGCTCAAGGCATTCTAATAGCCTCAAGCCAAAGAGTTACCCGACCCTGCGAGGGAAGAGGTTTTTGCATAACCTAACCGAGCACGGCCTTCTGTGGCTGACTGAGGCGTTAACCTGCAAAACACTCTTGTTAGCCTAACACCACCGCCTTGCACTGGATCCCTATGAAAATGTTAGAGTTGGGCAAACACAAAAGGCCGCCTCTGAATGCCTGCAGCAAACTTCGGATCAACTAGGTAGCAACGACTAAGAAACAGCTGTTTCCCCTGTTGCCTCAAGGCACTCCCACCTCAAGAGCGATGGTAGCTCGACTAGGACTACCAATGATTAGGATGCGAATTGTTCCTGTCACCGCCCCATGCACTGCTTTCTTTCAGCCTACAATCAGAGTATTGTGCACAGAGCCTTTAACAACCTAAACATTAAGTGAGACCCTGATTATGCACCTCTTCTATCCCGGAAGGTTATGCCTATCAGCCTGGTGACGCCCTTTCAGCCGAGCATGCCAGGGAGATTCATCCCCCCCCCTTGTCATCAGCAGAGCCCTTGCCAATGCCACCACCTCCGAAACACACGCCAACATGACCACCGGCACCACCGCCACCATAGTGACTCTTACAGCCGCCTACCCTGCCACAGTAACCCTTCAACCACGACTCAATTGACCGCAGCTCCTAATTCTTGTGTCCACATCATTAAGATCACCGCTGTAGGAACAAACGGACACATCGATGCCACCCTCCTCCGCTCACACTGAGGAGCAGGGCCAAAGTGCGGAAAAAGGAAAAGCTACAACAAGCTAAGTGCTCATGACCTACCTCGCAACCCAAGAAGATGTTCATGGTCGGCCGGGCCTCACTACACCTCGAGCTCCCTTCAGCAGACGACGAGGATGAGACTGGCATACAGGCCAACCTCTAAAAATGATCTTGGTCCGAGTTTAGCTGTACTTGGTCATCAGATTGTGTATGTTGTGACCTGTCAATGTGCAACATACTGTTAGATAGTTATTCATATATTCGAGATGGGTGTCATGCCTTGCATGACTCATGTGTAGGCTGATGAACTGTAGTTGTTTGAGATGATACTACCACAGGAGGACCTTCTAGCTATGATGGCGTAATTCCGTGGACAACCTAATTCAGTTAGACTTATGTATACTGGACGTATCTGTATCTGTATCTGTATCTGCATATGTTGACTCCGCAAATTCCAATTGGATGTCCCGTGAAGTGTGTGCGATTGCGCGAAGGAGGCGTAGTGCTTGGTGCCGAAAAACTTATATAAAAGTGTTGTTAAAAATATATACACTGTACATGATTTTGACGTCTTATGGACCTGACTGCTTCACCATCGTTTTGAAGATTTCAATTGATGGTGCCGCTGCTGCTTCCAATGGTAGTTTATTCCACAGAGGTATTGTTCGCAGAAGGAAGCTGTATTTGAAGGCATCTACTGTTGAGTGGTATGGTAAAAAAATTTAGGCTGTGAGAATTACGT
Organism: Chaetoderma sp. LZ-2023a; assembly: GCA_034401795.1. Lineage (NCBI taxonomy): Eukaryota > Metazoa > Mollusca > Caudofoveata > Chaetodermatida > Chaetodermatidae > Chaetoderma > Chaetoderma sp. LZ-2023a. The sequence continues at coordinate 1,555,752 of CM067365.1, forward strand.
GTCGGTCGGATGGCTAGAGGTGGTATGTAGGCTTGTGGTACTGTGACTAGTTGATATGTTATCTTATATAGGAGTATTAGCCATTGCTGGGATCTTCTTTGTTCTAGGGATTGCCAGTTTAGTTGTCTTGTAAGGCCAGCCCCACTTACTTGGTTGGCTTGTTCAGCCCATTTGTATGGTTGTTGTAGGACAAACTGAGCTGCTTTGTGTTGAACCTTTTCCATTTTATTGATGTTAGTATTCTAGTATTCATGTGCGGGTCACAGATTGATGCACAGTACTCTAACCATTTCCATACGAGTGTGTTGTAGGCTTTTTGCTTGATTGACTGGGGACATCTACGCATGTTTCTTTGCCGGCAGTTTAGTGTCCTGGGGGGGAGGGGGGGGAGAGGGGGGGAGGGGGGGGGGGGGGGGGGGGGGAGGGGGGGGGTGTGTGTGTGTGGAGGGTGGGGCGGGGGCCGGGGCGTTACCACTGATGTTGTTTATGTGGTGGTTCCAGTTTAGCCTGCTGTCTAGCTCTATTCCGAGTTATGGGTGGTGGTCAACTGATGTTAATTTGTTGCCAAACATGGAATAGCTATATGGTATCTTATGCCTGTTTGAGAATTGAAGGATGTGGCATTTGTCACTAACCCCCTCTTAGGATTACGTATAAAGTTAGAGCCATGATGGGGGTGGGGGGGGGGGGTGGGGTGGCTATAACTCATATAGATAGCACAATATTAAAGAATCCAAGAGGATGATATTTATTACTTAGACATGTAGAAGATTTCGGAGATGGCTTCTGAGCGCATCTAATTTTCACATTCTTTCGATGGAGGCCCCAGCCACACCCTCCTCCAATGCTATGTGTGTGGGGGTGTGGGGGTGGGAGGGAGGCACAACCCATCTTAGACACATTCCTCAAATACACCCACCGACATTGCACTTCGGACATGTGTATACAAATTAATTATTTCTACCTTTGCATCTTTTCACACATCAATTAAAAATCTGAGTCTGAGAGTTGCTGTTAATTCTAATATCCCTTAGTGTTTCCACATTGCTGCACCCAGCCACCCGTCATTGCACATATAGTCTATTCTACCCACTAAACAAGGCATTACCAGAGCGTAGACCTTGGTATCACTTCAAAAATTCAAATAGCATATGACTATGTATCAATTACCTTTACTTGCAAAGATACATGAAACGTTTACAGCAAAAGTCAACATGTCACATGTAACTGCCACTACACAAATCGCGTTTGCATTGAAGACTTGTTTCGGCCTAGACGCACTCCCATATTCTTTTATGGACTTGTGTTAATGCCAAAATAATTAAACTTTAATACAACTGCTCAATCTGCTCTGAATATTCTAAAAATCTTGTGTTAATTTTAAAGTAAAGTATAGTGTTCCCCGCATTAGCTGCGGTATGCCGCCTACACTCATGGTTACACCCTGCTGCATCTAGCATTTGTTTGCATGCTGACTTCTGGAGGCAATAGTTTGTCTTATTACTGTTGTTTTCGTTTTCTGCGTTCCTAGCCCAGTCAACTTTATTTGCGGAATTGCAGTATGACTTTGTGATGGGCTGGTATATGTATGGCCTGTTCAGTCAAATTCGAATGTTCTTTCTTTGGAGTAGATATTTTGTTTGTTCTTGAATGATTCGACTGTTGTTGCTTCAGCTATTGTAGCTGGCAGTAAATTCCACTGTGGCACCACTCTATTGGTGAAGAAGTGCTTGCGAATATCTTTATTGCTGAATGTTATGTTGAGCTTGAATGTATGACCTCTTGTCTGTGTAATACTGGATGGTTCGAAGAATTAGGCCGTATCAATGTTATATAGATCCCTGATGAGCTTGAATGTTTCAATTAGATCGCCTCAAAACCATCTATATTTCAGTGACATTAAATTTAGGACTTCAAGTCTTTCCGAGTAGCTTTACTCTCAGATTTATGGGACAAGTTTTATTGCTCGTCGCTGAACTCTTTCTAATAGCTGTGATTGCCTTTTCAATTTTGGCGACCATGCCAAGTTGCAGTATCCGAGAATAGGTCTCACCAGAGACTTGTACAAGAGCATGAAAGTAGATGGGTCAATGTTGGTAAATGTTCTCTTAATTAGTCCTATTGTGCTGTTGGCCTTGGAGATGATCTTACCTATGTGTATGTCAAAAGAGAGGTTTCTGTCAATATGCACTTCCAGGTCTTTTTCTACATCTGATGTTGATATAGGATGCATATCGGGCGTGTCTGTCATATAGTATTTAGTTTGGGGGTTATTTCTACCGAAATGTAGGACATGTGTTTTATCTGTGTTGAAGGATAGTTGCCATGTCTGCGACCATTTAATACTATGTCTGTGTTGTCCTGGATCTTACTGGTAGCTGGGTTTCCATATAACTTTGTGTGGTCTGCAAATATTTTGCAGTGGCAGGTCAGATTGTCTGGTAGGTCACTTACTAGGATGTGTTCCATGATCTTGGCGGGAATTGATGTCAAAGATACTAGGCGGTAATTTTTGGGATCTGTGCAGCTTCCCTTTTGTAGATCATGTTCACTAAGTCCTGGGTAAGCTTTTAGCCTATTTAAATGTCCAGGTTTCTTGAAGGCATTGAAGTATGTATTGGCACAAACTACGCCATTGGGCAACTGGTTCCACAAGTTCACAATACGACAGCTGAAAAAACTTTTGTCTTAGCTGTCTATTGAATCTTTGTTTGTGAATTTTTAAACTATGTCCCTGAATGATGTTAATAAATTATAATCATTATAATTATTTCTACCCGCAGGACAATCCCGCACAAATACACAATGGACCAAAATAACTATAGTATAGTGACTTCATCAACTGAAAAGGATATTGGGGTCGTGATTGATGAACGATTAAGTTTGGATTATCATATAAATGAAAAAATAAACAAATTTAACCAAATTATGGGAATGATTAGAAGAACATTTAGCCACATAGACAAAGAAAGCTTTAAACATCTATACAAGTCACTTGTCAGACCGCATATCGAGTATGCCAATGTAGTATGGGCACCATATTTGAAAAATACACATAAATGCAATAGAAAATGTACAGAGGCGAGCCACCAAGCTTATCCCTGGTATGCAAAATTACATACAGTAAACGCCTACAAATATTGAATCTACCGACCTTGGCATTCAGACGACTGCGTGGGGATATGCTTGAAATATACACAATTTTACACAACCATTATGACATGCCCACATCCAAATTTATCCAACTTTATGATGAAAGCAGTGTTACACTGGGTCATAGCATGAAAATCAAGAAAATCAGAGCTAGATTAAATCTAAGAAAATTTTCTTTCCCGGTACGGTGCACAGACCATTGGAACAGTCTAGATGAAAACATTGTCACTGCACCATCCATCAACACATTCAAAAACAAACTTGATAAACTATGGAAAGACCATCAACTGTGTTTCAATTTTGAATCTGTAGCAAACTTCACTACTGTTTATGACACAGAAGTAGACCTGACGTTAGAGGCTTGTTAAAGGCCTACAGTCAGTAAAATTTCATGTTTCATAATAAATAATTTGAATGATGTATCTTATATATCTGTTATTATTTAATAAAGTCGGGAAAAGATCTTGAAATGGCATGCGTTCATATTATTGTTACCCAACCGATTGATTAGAAATACTGTATCTGTGCTGACACTATTACCCGGGATGTTACCATGCAGGAACTGGGTGTGTTTTCTATTGTCGTTACTAGCGGTGCGCCTAATGAAGAGGCCGAATCTCGTGAACTGATCCGACCGAACCATAGAGTTATCTATACTAGCCTACCCATTGATCTATATACTATATACCCGACTCCTCATATGGAAAGTCTACTGTCTTCCAAGATTACTGTTTGGTCTAGAGGTCATTCAGATGACAAAGCCTGAGATTAGTGCATTGGAACTATTCCAACTGTCAATTCTTAAACAATTACAGTCCCTTCCAAAGAATACAACATCATCAGCAACACTATGCCTACTAGGAATAAGACCCATCCAAGCAGAGCTAGACTCCAGAAAACTAAAACTACTAGGAAACATCCTCAGAAATGACGATACTGTAGAATTCCAGATAGCAGCCAGACAACTTGCTGTAAAGAATATTAAGAGCAATAGTTGGTTTATGAAATGCCAAGAAATGCTTCATAAGTATCAGCTCCCAAGTGTCTACCAACTAATTAACAGCATGCCTGCAAAGTTAGCGTGGAAGGCGCAAGTTGAGAAGCACATCAACTGTGCTGTACACAATGTCTGGAAAGAAGACTTTGTCATGAAGACATCAACAAAATACTTAAATGTCAATGTATGCACTGTAAACAAAGTTCACCATTGTTGGAACTCACTTGACAACACAACCTGGGATGTTAGACGAGCAGTAATAAAGGCAAAGATTCTGACTGACTCATGCATCCTGCAAGCAAATCGTGCCCGTTTCAATCAATATGTTGTCTCTGAAAAGTGTTTACTTTGCCATTCAACACCCGAGGACAGGAATCACTTCATTACATTATGTACAACATTGGAGGAGTCAAGAAAACCATATTTGAAGAGTATTCTCACCACCATGTACCTAGAAAATGACCCAGTCATCATCAACACGTTATTAGCTGATCCCGAAAATACAACTCAGCTGATACTTGATCATACAATGATGATATCCAGATTGAATATTAAGCTGTCCCCAGCAAATTCTCTCAAAATTGCAAAAACTACACGTTTTCTCTGCTATGCCTTGCACCTCAAACGTACACAATTGATTGAGGCAATTGTGTCTGTATAAATACGTCAATGAATACTAATCAAAGTAAATCAGACACAATCTAAAATTTACCTATTCTTCTACAAGTTATAAATGTTACAACATCAACATCAACATCAATTTACAAGGCATAAGCCATTGGCTTGTTATTGCCTCAGTGCCAAACTGGTAGGGCAGGCAACCATGGTCTGGATACAACACGTGTAGCTATCTTCAGGTGTGCATGTTCATGTAGATGCACAGGCTGTTTCAAGATTAGTCCAGTGTAATGTAATAATTGTATTATGACTTTGGGAATTGACGGCTCACATATGTTGTATAAGCATATGTGTAACAGCAACGTCCAAAGCCACACCACAATTAATTGTGTTCAGTCGAATTCAAATATTCTTTCTTTGAAAAAGATGTCTAGTTTGCCCTTGAATATTTCGACTGTGGTTGCTTCGACTATTGTTGTTGGCAGTGAATTCCAATGTGGTGCCACTCTATTTGCGAAGGAGTGCTTCCGAATATCTTTGCTGCTACGTTTTATGTTGAGCTTGAGCCTATGACATCTGGTCCGTGTAACATTGGACAGTTCGAAAAAGTAGTTCTTATCAATATTATATAGATCTTTGATGAGTTTGAATGTTTCAATCAAATCTCCACGAAACCGTCTATATTTCAGTGACATTAGATTTAGGGCTTCAAGTCTTTCTGTGTAGCTATACTCTCTGATTTGTGGGACAAGTTTTGTTGCTCTGCGTTGTACTCTTTCTAATAGCTGCGATTGCCTTTTCAGTCTTGGAGACCATGCTGAGTTGCAGTATTCAAGAATGGGTCGCACAAGTGATTTGTATAGTAGCGTGAACGTAGATTGATCAATGTTGGTAGATGTTCTCTTGATTAGTCCTATTGTACTGTTTGCCTTGGATACAATGTTCCCTATATGTATGTCAAAAGAGAACTAACAGAACTAACAGAACTTTCTTATTAATGTGTGAATGAAAAACTCTGCAATCAATTTGACATTAATTAATTTAATCCTACTCAGTCAGAGCAAATTTCGTGTATTCGTGTATTTAAGACTGTGTTATATTGACATTTTGAAGAATCGTTCGTACCCTACGGAATAGGGGTGAGCCCATCGAGGCTGGATTTCCACATACAGATACAGATACCCTCGTTGACGATTCTCTGGCTCAGGATATGTTAATTATGAGCAATTGGAGTCGGGTACCAGCTTATATCTATACTAGCCTTAGGCTGGTACCCGACTCCTCATTCCCTCGCTGGCGATTCTCTGGCTCAGGTTATGAGCCACTATTGTGATTATGAGTAATTGGAGTCGGGTACCAGCTTATACTAGCCTACCTCTATGGACCGAACTTGTCGGTTTATTTTCGTAAAAAAATTATTTATCATAAAACTTATGTGATTCACGTAGTTTAAAAAAGATTAAACTTCCAATTAGTTATATCATAACTTATTTTAATGCTCATACCAACGAAAGTACTAAGACGTGGAGATAAATTTAAAGCTAACTAACTTCGACCTATGACGTCATACCTAAACAAAAATGACTACGGAGAATGACAGGTGATTGTTTATGTGTTATGGGACGTAAAACATAATTAATTTGACAGAAAGTGCGCCTTAGCTTCCGGAAACCATGGATAATAACAATGATCCAGAGGTAGACAGGCGTGTAGCAATGGCAGAAGAGGCGATTAGAGAAACATTGAGCCCAGCTGAACCATGGATTATGAGAATACAAAGTTTGCTAGTTTGGGAAAAGCCCATACAAAGTGTTGTCCTGTTAGTTTGTATTCACGCCTTGTTTTGGTAAGTATTTATTGAGTTAAATATCATTGTTGCCATGGTTATTATAGAAAATGTACACCTTTTGCATGCACTATCATTTAATCAATATCTAGCTAAAATAAATAGCCCTCTTAATCTTATGTTTATCGCCACACATTTTGATATAATGGTGTGGATATTGCAAACTCCTCAGTCTGTTCATCTGTCGACCCATCCAGCTATCGCCTCCAAAACGTATTTGGTGAAAACAAATCTACATTATTCTTCAAGGATGGGTTTGGGTGGTTGTGTGCGTGCGTGTATGCGTGTGTGTGATCAGAACATCAAACTGAGTAAACTGTAAGGCATGCAGATTTGTGATGGTACACCATTGACTGTGCGGCCATATCCTTATTCTTACCCCTCACGAAAAGTAGTAATTCGCGTTTATTTCTGTTATTTAATTTTACCGCTTTCTCCATATGGAGAAAAAAGCATCATGGAAGTATTGCCATACTTATTAAAATGTTGTAGACATTGAAAACATTATAGATAATTTTATATATAGAGCTTTAACCAGATTTCGTGGCATACTGAAATCCCACAGTAAAGCTATGGGAGGGGTTAGAATCAAGATAAAGCCGACTGTGCACTCAAGTTATGATGATGGAATCGGTTAGATCAATCATTGTCTGGGTTCTCTGACTATTTTTTGCCCCATGCTAACAAAAAGCATATAATGTATCAATCAACTTCTGAATGTATTTTACCAAGTAGTATTAATAGCTACCGTTCTTAAAAGTATGCATGTGCACTCAAAGATGTGCATGTGCCACTTTCGACACAATCCATCGGAAGAGGTTTGAATCTAGCCTTGAAATTCTCTTTAAGTGTTTAAGTTATACGAGTACTGGATTAGATTGCGATGGCGACCATCCCTCAGCAAATTTCCATTTGTATAACTTCCCAAAAAACACTCAGCCAATTTCAGTCAAATTTGTTAGGAAGCATCTGTGCATCATGTAAGAGATATCCAGAATTGTTCAATGTATTAGGTGTTTGGTTGACTTTAAAATTCTCCTGTTGGTTAAATTTTGCTTCTCTAGTGAACTAGTGGTCTTGGAAGGCATTCTGTGGTATATTTTCAAAAATAGTTTTCTCTTCGTGCATTCCAATGAGCATTTTCTAAGCAAAAAATGAAGTTGAACAATCTTCACCATTGCCGATTTTAGTCAAGATGCAAGATTTTCAAGCCAACTGATTTATTGATTTATCTCATTTCAGTTTAGCACAGAGCCTAATTAACCCACGAATGGCTGAATTTGGTCATTTGCAGGTCAAGAGAGTTGTATATTTTTTTTTAATATGCCACTGGAATCACTGGCTCGGTTACCGAGCCAGTCATTCTGGTGTAAAATCTTCAAAGATTATCACTTGGCCTGCAAATTGACATTCTGCAAGACGACAGCAGAGGCTGGTTTTAACTAACCTGACCATTAATAGGATAACACATGCAATGATAACACAATTTGCATAGATAAGGTTAACTCTTAATTTTCAAAATGAATGCAATACAGCCGTAGAACCTAAATTAAGCTACCTGTTGTTTACTTTGAAAACATTTTGACTGAAAGACTTTATTTATGCCTATTATTAAACCCACACCTCACTTGTGTTGGGATCGATCGATCTCTGAACTCTGACTATCAATTTCCAGAAAACTATACAGGTAAGCTATAGGTAAACATGCTATTGAATATTTTGGAACTAATTTGACTGGGCACTGTTGCTGCTGCTCTGTCTGCAACAGCGTCCAGTCAAATTACTTTCAAAATATTCAACAACATGTTTATTAAATAGTAGAGACATACAACTCGTACAACGTGTCTGACTATTAAGAGTTAAAGATGGGCCAAATAGAATCATTTATGATGTAATGATAATGCAGTCATCCTATGATGATTATGACGTCATATGATGTCAGATGATAGATTTATACTCTGGAAATGTGAGTTATGGAGCCAGTTCATTCCAATGGTAAAAAAATTCAATGGTGAACGTTAAGATTTGTAAATCATTAATGCAAGTTACACTAGAATACTGTAAAGGTTTATTTCAGCCTTTGCTACTAAACGGCCAGTGTCTGTTGACCATTTTGGAAAGTTAGAATTATCATTCACTGATTAACCCAATGGCTGCTGGATGGTCAATCATTGATAGAGCATTTTAGAGCGGAACAGTTCTTCTTTCGCCTATAGTTAGAGATGTGAATGATACCTGTGTTTTATTTTCAAAACAATTTGACTGAAAGTTGTTCTTGAATTGCCAGTGTACATTAATCGTCAAAATGGAAAGTTAGAATGCTTGTTGACTCGTTAACTCTTTTACTGCTGAATTGTCAATGACTGATTAACCCCTTTACTGTAGGTGAGCAATACTGGCCCTTTGGACCGCTTCGATCCTGACAAAGTTGATGAGAGGAAGTCTTATTAAGTCTTATTAAGAAAGAATTTTATCTACCACGCTCTGAGTTCATACGACAGAATATAAACCCCATCCCAATTCACTGGATAATGCACTATGTAAATTCAGATAGAATTTGCATGAGACGCAATTATCACAATTGTCTTGAAATATAGTTACTAGGGCCTCAGTGTGAAAAAAACTGACCCAATAAGAAAAGAGGTAATTCTTTTATAAATAGAACTTTGTAAATTGCCGTGAAAATTTATTTTTTAATTCTTTTTCATACACTTCACACATAGTATCCTCAGCTTTAAACAGCCTGGTTTTTGAAAATAATTTAGCTGAATGTGGCAGCACCAATTTTCAGTCACATGGTTTTCAAAATATTCACATAATATTCTCGGTTTTATTTAGCACACATTATATCAATGCATATATAGAATGAAATGAGCTTTGCTTCCAGTCTGGCCTTTGCTTGCTGATACATCCCAATTCCTTACCAATGTAAAATAAAATAAATTAAATAAATAAAATAAATAAATAAATAAATAAATAAATAAATAAATAAATAAATAAATAAATAAATAAATAAAATAAATAAATCCTACTATTCCATTCATACTGAAATTTTAAAAACTTTGTTTCAAAAGTAATAAATATATCCCAGTCGACTGGAATGACTACATGGAGCTTGGTTATAAAGCCAGTCATTCCAGTCGTAACATTTCAAAAATAGTATTCTCTTGCCTTGTAAATGGAAAGTACTCGGGATCATTGCAGAGAGTAGTTTGGACTGACTTGACCATTAAAGGGTTAACAGCATAAACCTGTGGTAGATAACTGAGTCTGGGTAAGAAACTTGTTTAGCTGGTCTAAATCTCACACCTCTTATCTGTAATGGATTGGGCAATTATTTCCTTTCAAAGCAACCTAGGTAGAGCTGATCAGGTATTAACAACACCTCCATTGTACTAGCATGACTCTATACCAGAGTGTTAATCATTTTCATCATGAATTTTATATTCATAGCATTCATTTCGATGATGGTTAATTATCCCTTTTCATAATGATGTTAAAAGATTAATTGTAGAAGACATACTGGTGTACATTTTGGAAATAGTACTGCTTTGCTTAGACAGCAGCAGGATACAGAAACATTGGTTTTAAAATTAAATAAAGATCGGAATATCTATGGCAATAATTTAAATGCAAGTTTTTAATTGAAATAGTCTTAAGAGTAATCAGCAAGGATCTAAATAAATAAACAAAATCAATAAATAAACCTTGTTTAATGTTATTCCATTTCTGTATGAACTTTAACCCTGTAACTGATGAATTCCCCATTTCTCACTTTGAAGGCAACCATATAGAAACTGTTGAATATTTTGAAATTAATTCTTCCAGTCAAATGAATTTCAAAATATTCAGGAGAATAGGTTTTATATCGTAAAGAATTTACTTTTTCAGGGATTTGTCGGTTAAGGGGTTAACAAACCTGGCTTCAAAGGTAATATCTGTGAAATCAATAAGTATTTTAAAAATAATTCTACCGGGCATGGTATAGTCATAGGCAGTAACAATTCCCAGTCAAATTGTTTTCATAATAATCACATGATTTTGTATCATTATGTATTCTCTATACTCTCCCCTAGGAATTGAAATTTTGTAACTATAATTTTCACAAAAACCCACAGTCACAAAAGCCCCACCAGCAAAGCAAGTTTTATGTGTTATTTTGTGGGCTATGATGCTATGACAATAAGTATGTTACATGTAGCATGCTAAAGTGTCTAACGGTGTCCATTTGAGATACACTTGGAAAGGAATAGGTCTTGAGAACATTGCCATACATCATGAAAGTATAATTTCATTAAACTGAAATTCGATATTGAAATCTTTACATGTTTATGTGCATTTAAACATAGAAAGCGAAGGTTATCTGCCATTTTGAATTTGATATATAATTTTGCATTAACCATTCAGGATGCTGGTTGACTAACTTTACTAGCTAGTTTGCTATGTCAACTTTGGTGGGGTCTAATCAACTATATTTAACTGTAGTTAGCCCGTCGAACCTGACCCTAGATATGGATATACAATTAATTTCATCCACAAATATGTCAAAAATAAGATACTGATATCATAGATATTTTCCTTACATAATATTTCCATTCATAAAATGATACTCGTTTCATTTTGAACCCTTATCTTGGTATCTATGATTGTCTTGAGGGTCTGGCTGTCCATCACTAGAGTTACATCAGTACCATACTTTGGTCTTCTATAAGACATGTAAGAAGTATTTGAGAAGTATTTCAAATACTTACCTGAAGTATTTGTATTTGTATCTAAATACATTGCTAAAAACAAATGTTTGTATATATATTTGAAGAATTCTGATGTATTTGTGTTTGTATTTAAATACGTTTGAAAGTATTTAACCCCAGCCATGTTTCTATGAGAAACTAAAAAAACGAGCATATATTTTGATTTTCTTAATAAAACTTGACCATGAAAGTGTTAAATAATCTGCTTTATAATGTCATATTGCTGTGTGTTTTCCAGGCTTTTAACTGTGTTGACCGTGAGGGTCTACTTCATTGTTCCAGCAGCTCTTGTTATTATCATGTTCCTGCACACCTGGAAGCGAAAGATCTGGCCAGAAATTAGAGGTTTACTTAGATTTATTAGTTATACAAGTAGTATATTTGCATTGACAGTAAGTCGAACCCACACCTGGCCAAAGCGCAACACATCATAGCCCACAAACGCTTCTGGAAGTGTTTCTGGGCTATGATACTTGGCTCTTTCACTTCGATTCCCTGTCAAATTAGATTTATTACTGTATTCCTTATATTACCTCACTGGAAAATTACATTCTATGGCACTTGGTAGAATAAAGACCTGCATGCATTTTTAGCTCATGCCGTGGCGACTGTCCATCCGCCAACTTTTGCTTTAAAACACTACTCCTCATTAACCACTTGGCCGAATTGAAACAAATTTGTCTGGAAGTACCCTAAGGGCATAGGCTCCAGAACGCCAATTCAAAATTTTGATTCATAAATTTTGTGTGTGAAAATCTTGGATTTTATGAAAAATGTACCAGAAATTGTCAAATTGCTTCTTCTCCTTACCATTCTGACCGATTTTAACCAAATTTGGCTGAAAGGATCCTATGGCCATAGGCTCTAGAATTTCCATTAGAATCTTAATTTGTCAATTTTTTGGGTGAAAATCTGAGATTTTATGGAAAATATACCAGAAATTGTCAAATTGCTTCGTCTCGTTACCATTTTGACCGATTTCAACCAAATTGGGCTAAAGTGATGCTATGGTTATAGGCTCTAGAAAATCCGTTCAGAATTTTTTGGTGAAAATCTTAGATTTTATTAAAAATTTACTGGAAATTGTCAAATTGCTTCTCCTTACCATTTTGATAGATTTCAACAAAATTGGGGTGAAAGGATCCTGTTGTGATAGGCTCTAGATCTTCCATTCGGAATTTTGATTCATCAAATTTTTGGGTGAAAATCTTGGATATTATGAAAAATGTACCGAAAATTGTCAAATTGCTTCTTGTCGTTATCATCTTGAACGGTTTTAACCAAATTTGGCTGAAAGGAGCCGGTGGTGATGGGCTCTAGAACTTCCATTCAGAATTATGATTCGTCAATTTTTGGAGGTGAAATCTTAGATTTTATTAAAAATTTAATGGAAATTGACAAATTGCTATGCCTCCTTAGCTGCTTGACATATTTCAACCAAATTTGACTAGATGGATTTTATGGTGGTGGGCTCTAGAAACTGTATTCAGAATTTTGATTTATCAAAAATTTTTGATGAAAATCTTAAATTTACCAGAAATTGTCAAAACGTTGTTTCTCCTTAGTCACTGGACACATTTCAAACAAATTTGGCTATAGTAACTCTATCATGGTAGGCTCTAGAACTTCTATTCAGAATTTTGATTCGTCATTTTTTAGGTTGCCATCTTGGATTTTCCAAAAATTATCCATCATATCTATTTAAATGCAAATGGTTCAAATGCTAATGGTCCAGGTGAGCGCCACAGGCCCTTGGGCCTCTTGTTATATTAGCCCTGCATAAATTGGGTCATAATGTCGAATCTCATTTAACCAATCGAATGTTTAACACTTAAATTTATCCCAGAAAATAAAACAAATCTTTATAGAAAATTTCCATTTACAGACCAAGGGAAGACTATTTTTGAAAATTTACCCCTGGAATGACTGACCACTGTAGACGCCATTCTTGGATGCTATGAGTGTTAAATGTTTAGCATTGTAACAGCTCATCAGCAGTGTCTTCACATAATAATTGTGTGTTTTACATATTATAATTATATCTCCGCTGGTGTTACAGTATTATGTATTCATCTTGTTTGTATGTGCGGTTGAAATTGCTAAAAATGTTGTCACGGCAACTCCTGCAGAGAGAGAATTGCTTGAAACTTGACTGGATGATTGCGCACCAAACCAAAGATGTGCCTAATGATAAACATTTTTTCATCGATCCATCTGTCTGTCTATAATGTGTACATATGTACGAATGCCCCCAGCAAATCTTGTAACCGCAACTGCTACATTTTGAGAGAGAATTGTTTGAAACTTGACAGGATGATTGTACACCACCCAAACATGTGCCTAATGTTGAAATTTCTTGCATCGACTCTTGCTGTACATACATACATCAGTCCATCCTGTACACTCCAGAAAGCTCATCGCTGAAACTCCGCATTTGAGGGTGGGGCACAAAAATAAGCAATTTTGGTATGTACCTAACCAAAATCCGCTCGCTGTACCTCCTACAGTTTGAGAGAGAATAGGATGGAACTTTTCACCACCCAAAGATGTGGCTAATATAAAATGTTTTGCATCGGGCAATGGTGGGCAATCTTAACTGATTATAGTGGGGGTGGTGGTAGAAGCAAAAACCCCAGATATTCATTTACTTTCACAGTATGAATAGTATTGGGAAGCACTCATAATGGGGACTTACTTATGTTGGGGTGCGAGGGTATGTCAGTCTACAGCTGACTTTCTCTTGTTTATTGTAACATACATTGACATTACTATGATTGCACATTGCTTGGCAAATGTAAATGTATTTAGCCATATAACCCACGCATGCACGCACGCACGCACGCACGCACGCACGCACGCACGCACGCACGCACGCACGCACGCACATCAGCATCTGGGATTTAGATAGATGCCCCTGAATATCTTCATAAATTTTATTATTGTTAATTAAATACTACTCCATTAGTAGTCCAGGAGCTAAAGCTAGGTCAGAATCGTGACGTAGCACACCCAGTATTCGGAAGGTCTGACACTTGCTGTGGCTTGGGGGACATGTCCCACCCATTTTAAGCTCTGTTGTACAAACAAATTGTGGTAGCACTAATTAGTTATCCTGATTTCTTTGCATAGGGGGTCTAGGCTTTGGCTGTATCCACAGTGCACAATGATATAAGCATGATCGTGTCATAACACAAAGTAATATCGTATTAGATTCACCATATATGATATTTAGACAGATATCGACCTAACATATATCCAACATACATTTTGCATGCATATACCAAAGGCGAGGGTGAAATGTGAAGGTTATATTTTATGTATGTATACTAACTCCATCATAGAATCTGTACCACTGTTGACAAAGCACCCAGGTAATGGTGGTTGGAATGAGACAGATGGAGGCCAACACATATGGTAGCAGCACAGCTGCTGCTCTACTTAAAGGGAAGTCATATAATCGAGGAGTGAGGGCTCACAAATTGGTTATGGAAGCGCTGCTGCGATTACAATGGCAGTCTTTTTCCAAATGGGTTCAACAAAATGGACAACATGAAGACCACATTACTCCAACAGAATTGGAGAGTCTGGATGAGAAAATTAAGATGTGCCGAAGCAGCATTGACGACTTAGACGCACTGCAAGAAAATTTCAAAGAGGTGTGTATGTACGTGAATAAATTGCAACAGCTGTTCAAATCCTTTAAAGTTGAGTCAAGCTCGAAATCACACCTGTTCGCATTTTGGAACTCATATATTCATATGGTAGAGCTGCTGCTTGGATTCATAAGAGCTGAGAGAACTGGAGATTGGCAGGCACACCTATCTGCTACTGCTGCTATGGCGCCATATTTCTACAGCATGGACAGAACCAATTATGCAAAATGGCTGCCAATATATCTTGCGGACATGAAGATGCTTCCAAGTACACATCCCCATGTACATGAACAATTCTTGAATGGAAATCATTCCGTAAGTCGCTCAGACCATCCATTCAATCAAGTTTGGACAGATATGGCCTTAGAGCAATCGATTAATTTGGATTCCAAAAAGCGAGGTGGTATTATTGGAATAACACAAAAGCCAGGAGCTCTGGAGAGGTGGTTTTTAACTAGCCACGAGAGGGCAGCCATAACAACGGTCACAAAGCAAATGTGTGGGTTACAAGATAGTCACATGTTTGGGGTACATAAGGAAATGGGGACTAATCGAATGAACAGGGATGAAACCGATGTGCAGAAGATACTTTCGATGTTCTCATCAGATATAATGACCAATCTCTTTAATATTGCGGAAAACGACGACAGCGAGTGTCTTCCGCTTGTAAACATTGCAACTGGCGTGGTATTGCCTAGTGAAATCGCCAAGAGACTTGTTTCCGCCTGTGACATTGGTAAGGAGATTATGGAAAATTTTGTTCAGGAGCGGCTGGACACTAACACGAGAAGCTTTTGGGACACGTTGCCACACTTAAAACTTAAAACATTTGCCAGCCTAGCACAGAAGAAAAAACTCAAAACAAATGATGAAAAGATTCACAATGTGAGATCTGACCGCGAACTATTTGGTCGATTAATTATTGCCGCAAGGTCCAGAGATGTTGATTTAAAACTAGTGATGATGTATGAACTGTCTGCTGTTCCACTATCATTGTCACATACGGATGGGACTCTAAGAAAGAATGTGAAAAGTGTTTTGTTAGGTGAACTAGAAAAGGAAGTAAATGTTGATGGACGGCTTCCACCTGTTGACAAGACAGGCGCAACAGCTTATGTAGTAGATGGCATGGCAATTGTGCAAATGGTTAAAACTGGAGGTACGTCTACATTTGGAGAATTGGCTGATAAATACTGGCACATCTTTACAGTTCCACTGAATCAAGAAGACTGCAACAGAGTAGATATAGTTTTTGACAGATATGATAGACTGGAATCTCTCAAAGCGGAAGAGCGGCTAAAACGTGGGTCATCAACAGCATTGGAAGTAAAGATTGCTGGAGAAAATACTCCCGTTCCAAAGCAATGGGCCAAGTACATCAGCAATCCAAGCAACAAAAGTAACCAGGTTGCATTTCTCAGCAAGCGGTGGCGTGATACTGGTCCAAATATGCTATCTGCCGACAATTGCATCATTCTTGCTGGTGGCTTTAACGATGGAATGGATGTTGTTGTCATTTCAGGGAACAATTCGTCGTATTTGGAAGAACTTCGATCAGATCACGAGGAAGCAGATACGCGTATGATGTTGCATGCGCTACATGCTTCAAAAGACCACATGCGTGTTGTTATACAGTCTCCTGATACAGACGTGGCAGTACTTAGTATATATACGTATCATTCGCTTCACTGTTCTGAACTATGGTTCCGTACGGGCACAAAGGACAAATTGCGATACATACCAATACATACAGTTGCTCAAGTACTGGGCCCAGCTATCTGTCTGTCTTTGCCTGGGTTTCATTCTCTTACAGGTTGTGATAGCACTAGTGCATTATTTGGAGTCGCTAAGAGAAAAGCATTCAATCTCTTAAAGTCATCTGAATGTCATCAGCTTAGCTTAGCCCAACTCGGCGAACATGTTGACTTATCACCGAATACTGCAATTCTATGTGAGAAATTTGTCTGTGAGTTGTATGCCACCAGGGATGTGGGAAAGACAGCTGATGAAACCCGTTATTGGCTCTTTTGTCAAAAGAGACAAAGAAATGAAAATCTTCCACCTACATCGAATAGTCTAAAGCATCACACCGAAAGGGCCAATTTTCAAGCTCTTGTTTGGAGACGTTCATTGCAAGCTGTTCAGAATCTTCCATCTCCAAATGGACATGGCTGGACTATAGTGGATGGTCTACTCAAGCCTGTTTTAATGTCAAAGGATCCTGCTCCATTTGGATTAATTGAACTCACATCATGTAGATGTCAAAAGTCTGCCTAGAACAGATCTCTGTCAATGCATGGCTAACAATCTACTCTGCACTGAAGCATGCCTTTGTATGGGAGGTGAAATGTGTGACAATGTTCAGCATACAATTGTCGAAGATGACTCTGACACGGATGAGTAACATTCTCTCATTTGCTCACGTGATAAATATGTCCTGCCAGCTTGTGTAGACATGCACTGCATGTCAGTTAAAAGTTTAATTATGAAAAATGTAGAAAACATGGGCATTGTTGTAGCTAAGGTATTGCTAGTCACAAGAAGACCTAAGTGCCCCAATATGTACAAAGCAACATACGGGTGTCTTAAACGAGGTTGATTATGTATAAATCTGCGATATACGATCACTCCTTTCCAGTTTGGTTAAGATTGTATTGATATAACATGCGCTTAAGTTTGTGAAAAATTTACCATTGTGAAAATTGTTTGAGAGCTACATTCAACACCTATTGTAAATGGGCTTCTCACGGGTTAGTGATACCACAATTTTCTTGTACAACACGGCTCAGAATATACCCAAGACATCGGTCTAGCATAATATAGAGACAAACCTTCTGAATACTGGGTGTGCTACGAAACCATTCTTCTAGACCCCTTTTGAAAATTGGCTCCCGGACTATAGATCGTGTCTTCATGTCAAAGTATGTTTGAGGTGATATTTTACCATTCTTGACAACTAAAGGGTTAAATCTCATATAGCAATATCTTATGTTTCAGTGCCGCCTCCAATACCAGAAGATCGTGATGGGTCAGTATCATATACATGATTACATTAACCCTTTAATGGTCAAATCTTTCTCAAATATTTCCTTCTTGAATGTCCATTTGCAAGCCATGAGAACACCGAGCCAATCATTCCAGTGATAAATTTTTGAATAATGTGTTCTCTTGGGCTGCAAATTGACATTTCTCAAGCCCACTACAGAGGCTGGTTCTGGGAGGCTTAACCATTAAAGGGTTAACACATTTGATTTGTAGGAGCATAAATCAATAATCTCATCATTTAACACTTAACAGGTAGTGTTAGAGAAACAAGATAACAATAGATAGTGGAGTGTATGCCTATTTTGGAAACAGTATTGATGAAAGATGTCACGCAACAACATCTTATAGTGCAATTATTTCCATAAAATGAACACAGGATGTCATAAATAAGTTAATAGGTTTCTAAAATAAAAACAGAAATATGTTAGCTAGTAAGAAATGTTCCGTTTCAAACTGTTTTGAACATAAGTGGATTGGAAGCCACTACTGTCTTAGGCAGCAATGTCTTCCGAGCCGGTTACATTGTGTATATTAAAAATATTCAACAGTGCATTATAATTTCTTTTGGAAACAATATAGGTTATTTCTGGGCTGTACTGTATGGCACAAAATGGGATCTTCTATTATAACATCTTATTTGCATAAGGGTTAGTACCCCCTTAATGGTCAAGGCGGCCAAAACTGGCTTCCTCAATTACCATGAAGAATGTCCATTTTTAGGCCAAGAGACAGCTACATGGAATCTTTGATTGAAATTTTATCGCTCAAATGACTGGTTAAATAACCGAGCCCGTCGGTACAGAAAAAACTTGTTTGTGCAGTGCAGCTGAGGAATGTTTATTTGCAGATGAAGAGGCTATTTGTGAAAGTTCACCACCAGAATGACTGGCTTTATAACCAAGACAGACTCATTTCAGTGGTAAAGTTTCAAAAGTAATCTGTTCGCTTACAAATGGATATTCAATAAACAAAAGACATAAATTTTCTTATGGCCCACCTGAATAACCAATCAGTGGTTTTGCATATGCTTTGTTTGCTTACTGTGACAATGGTGCATGTTGTCGATTACATTCATCCCTTCCCCCCCCCCCCCTTCCGAAGCACATCACAGAGGTAGCACAAAGGTATGTGAGCACTGTAATTCCTGTACAAGTACAGGTACCCAAGTAACTTAGGATACCAGGCGCTTTGAATTGTACAGTAAAGCTATGAAATAACTTAACATGTATCCAAAACAGAATAAAAATTACTGTTGAATATTTTGAACATAATTGGACTGTTTTCCAATCCAATTACCAGGTATGTTCATAATATTCAAGAGAACATTTCTTAGATCGTGTTCAAAATTGCACTAACGTAAAACATGTTTCTGTAAAATGTATACTGTATATTCGTTAATTATCTGTCACTCATTCTTATTATTTGTTTATCTTGTAGCTGGACTGAGGTACATCCGCGTCTTCTCAGTGTACCAGAATTTAGTCGCCGCTTAGCGCATATATTGATCTCTATTAAAGTGTTTATAGAAGGCTGGCTGGATTTTCGCAGAGAGCACTCATTTATGGTACGATTGTTGTAGATGAATGTCACATGACATCATTATAAAAACCATCCGTTATATAAAGACTATTTTCTATATGGCCTGAGCACTGCATTGAAACACAAGGCTCAATTAATAATGCAGGATTACAGTTTATCCATCAATCATATGATGTCATAGTCAACTACATGATGTGTAGGATGACATCATAATCACTTACATCATGAATGACATGATCAGGGTCATCACGAACACTTAATTAATGACGGACTAAACGTTGTTGTGCGAATTGTATGTCTTTACTATTTAATAAATATGCTGTTGTATATTTTGAAACTAATTTGGCTGGGCGCTGCAACAGCATCCAGTCAAATTAGTGTCAAAATATTCAACAGCTTACCTGTATAGTTTTCTGGAAATTAAGATTCAGGGAGTGTTGGGATGGATCGATCCCAACACAGGTAAATCGTGGGTGGAGCTTAACTACGGAGGGCGGGGCATAGATAAAACTGGATTCCTTCATAAATTTGACATGGCATGCATGTATTTTGTGTGTTTTCCTCTCCTGCGTGGTCATTTAATGGTCAAGATTGGTCAAGACTTTCATCATCCTGCTTGGCAGCAGTGGCTTCCAGTCATACTATTTTCAAAATATGCAACAGCTTTCCTGTATGATTGTGCTGAAATATGGTTACATGTTAAGAGATTTAAGCAGAATAAGGGTAAACGCTGTTATAACCTATCTGGGGTGAAAATCAGCCATTCTCCTTCGATCAATACTCACCATTCTATTACTTCTGATATACAGCTGGCCCTGACAGCTGGCTCTAGGACTATAGACTTAGAAAGCTTTACCGACTCCTTGGAACCGGGTACTCGGCTCCCAACTGCCGAGTACCCGTC
The DNA here is from genome assembly GCA_034401795.1 of Chaetoderma sp. LZ-2023a. Classification (NCBI taxonomy): domain Eukaryota; kingdom Metazoa; phylum Mollusca; class Caudofoveata; order Chaetodermatida; family Chaetodermatidae; genus Chaetoderma; species Chaetoderma sp. LZ-2023a. The sequence continues at coordinate 1,576,258 of CM067365.1, forward strand.
TACCATGAAGCTCATTCTTGTTTGCATAGCAACAAGAGATACATGCTTTTTGCAGTTGGAAAGATCTTAAGAGTTTTAACCTACGTCTTTTGTCTGTAATTAATTGTGATAGCTTGTGCTTTCTCAAAGGATTTCTTGGATTAATATGGATGCCGCCGATGATAACCAGGTTGTATATTTCCTTATTATTCCATAGTCAAAAGACTTAGGTCTCTAAAATTTCATCAGTGTCGCATGTTCCAATTTCTAACCCCAAAGAATCTGGGACGTGTGTTGAAAACGAAATATGCCGGATGATCGCCTTATGAAAATAGGTGTTTGCTACAGTATTTGTAACACGAATATCGGCTGACGTCGTTCTCCGTAAGATCCGAGCGGGTGACGTCACACCCGTGGTGCTCGGATGTTTATGTGAAGAAAATTTTTTTCATTAATTCGCGCATCTTGTTCTGGGTGCTGCGTACTAAAAATGGTACCAGAAAACTTTGGAATGTTCAAGTTTTGCGTGTTATCACGATCTGTTTGCAATGATCGGTGGTTTCAAAATTCTTGATTAAGATGTGTGGTCTGCGGTTTTACCGTGTGCTACAGCAGTTTGTTTACATTTTGTTGTTTCTTCACGTATCGTTTTGGCTTTCGTTAGGAGTATAATTTATATTGATGGTAAATATACCCCGAATGCTATGCGATATGATTCCTGGTTCCGTTATACATCCTGGAGGATCAATTATGGGTGTATTTAATGCCCGCTTCATTCTTGTCGTCATAATCAATGCGATCTTTGCTGTAACGTTGCGGGGTGGGGTGCGAGAGGGGTACAGTTAATTTATGGTCAAATTATTTGAGAATTAATTGTCTGCCTTCCATCCGTGTCTCGTTCCGCTTGCTTATTGTAGGTTTGTGCTTATTTATAGGCCAAGCCAGCCCCGCCATCATGTGACGAGTGCCACAAGTTTGTACGGGTCCTATTTAAGGACCATGTCTGCGTTAGATGTACTGCATGTAACCTTGATAGTAGGTGTAATGTGTGTGCAGTGTGGTCTGTGGATATGATGTTGAAGTTCCTTGCCCAAAAGGATTTGGCTGGGTCTGACGCGGGGTCAGGCGGTCCGAGGTTAAATCGTGAAGCGTCCGGTTCGGCCGGTGGGGGCGCTCCACGTCCTCAGCTGGAGGTGGCGGAGATGGCACTGCCGGCGTGGTTTGGTCCGGCTATGCAGGGCTTTCTGCATAGCGTTCTGCCAACGCTGGTGTCGTCCCTGCTGCCGAAGGTTGTTGGGAAGTCTCTCCCCATGCTTGGTACGGACCCTGTCCTTGGACAGGGTTCTGGACTGGTCACCGAGGGAGCCATCTCGTACAGCCCCCTGGCAGTCCCATCGGGCTCCGGCCTGACGGGTTCTGTCTCTGCGGCCACCTCCGGGTGGTCCAGTAGCGGTGGCCGGTCCGTCAGGCATGGGAGCTGTCCACCAGGACGGCTCCACAGTTTCTTCGTCTAGTGACGATTCTTCGGGGTCTGAAGACGAGGAGGCTGAGGAGGAGGAGAGGGTGCTGCGGCCTGTGATGCCACGGGTGGAGAAGATGGAGGTCGATTCCGTCCTGGACGGAACCATCCTCCATCTGTCTGGCTTGGCGCAAGCCAGGGCAGTGGCTCCGCCCGTGGTTGAGGCCAATCTGGTACCGGGCACCGGTACCGTGATGGTTGGTTTGATGCCAGCCGACACGGTGACGGGTGTGCCGGGCCAGGCGTGGTACTCGCCTATCTCGCCTGGTCCGGCAGTCAGACGTGGGGTGCCGTTGGTGCCCGTGTCTGGCCACGGTTCCGCGTCTGCTATGGGTCTGCACGGTTTTCTGTGCGGGCCTACTCCATGGACTGGTGTGTTCCATGGGGTGGCGGCGGAACCGTATGGTACCGGATTTCCTGGCGTGTCAGCCGCGGCTCCTAGCCGGGAGGCCGTGGCTGGTAGGTCCGTGAACGGGTCAATGGGTGACGGGTTCACGGGTGTGTCCTCCTCGGAAGTAGACTGGTCGGAGGCTCTGGCTTGGCTAGCCAGGGTGGGCCCGTCTGTGGTTTCGGCCACGGCCGAGGAGGATGCGCCCCGTCCATCGGTTGCATCGATTAGTACTGGGATCTTGCCCGCAGCCCGCATCCAGCATCAGTGCGGCTTCTGCTTCGTCTGGCTTTGCTCAGCCGCCGCCGGCGAAGAAAGCCAGGAAGGGTGTGGAGGCCCCTACCCTCCCCAATGTTGCTCCTGATCGCCCTAGAGGCGGGAAGGGGAAGGGGAAGGGTAAGTCCTCAAAGGGCGGAAAGAAGGGAGCGGATCGTACCTGAGGGTACAAGAGCTCCCTTCGTATCCACCTGGACTGCACCGGTTTGACAGGAACCGTGGTGCCAGTTAGACCTGCCGAGCCAAGACCGAAATGGTTCTCCCTCTCTCTCTCGTTAAGAGAGGGGGGGGGGTGGAGCGGACCGCGAGCCGGACAACCCCGTTAGGCGTCGAGGCGTCTATAGTGGGTGGAAGGCTCATGCGTTTCTTCGAGGCTTGGCGAGGTGTGACGTCAGACAGTCTGGTCCTGGGATGGTTATCCAAGGGATACATGCCAGAGTGGTGGGACTTTCCGCCACAGAATTTGTCTTTGGCACCTGTCTGGACACCCATACCTAGGGAACCAGACAAGTTAGAAGCCATTCAAAACGAAGTGTCAGCAAACCAGAACACTCCAGGCTTCTATTCAAATATGTTCCTTGCCCCCAAGAGCACAGGGGGATGGAGACCCGTACTCAATCTCAGGCCATTAAATTGGTTTATCCATACGCCTCGGTTCCAGATGGAAACGCCGAGGTCGGTAATGGCAGGGTTGAGGAAGGGAATGTGGTGTATATCGATCGATCTGAAAGATGCATATTTCCACATTCCAATGAACAGGAGTTGTCACAGGTTTCTGAGATTTGCGTTTCAGAATCAAGTATGGGAGTTTATTGTTCTCCCGTTTGGCCTGTCGACAGCTCCATGGGTTTTCACAAGAGTGGTCCTTGCGGTGACAGCGTTTCTCAGAAAAGAGAACGTGGTGCTACACACCTACATAGACGACTGGCTGATCAAAGCAGACTCGGCAGCCAGGTTGGACGTGGATACTGCTCTGACTCTGAAGTTACTTTCAGATCTAGGCTGGATAGTCAACAAGGAGAAATCCGAGTTGACACCCACTCAACATTTCGTTTATTTGGGGATGCGATTCGATCTCGAGGAGGGCAGGGTTTACCCGTCAGAGCCCAGAGTGGTGTCTCTGTTAGCCGTCCTCAAGAGTTTTCGAGTGGGAAACCACATTCAGGCGAGGCGGTTTCTTCAGATGCTGGGCATGATGGTCTCCATGGAGCAGGTGATCCCGTACGCTGCTCTAATGCGAAGACCTATCCAGTTGTATCTGATGTCTCTGTGGAAACAGAGAACAGAACCCCTGTCAAAACTGGTGCCAGTTTTGGAGCCGATAATGTCACATCTTGTATGGTGGAAAGAGTGTCATAATCTCCTAGTAGGGGTTTTGCTGCACCTACCCCACCCCCAGCTATCCGTGTACACGGATGCATCGCTGGAGGGGTGGCGGGCCTGCCTGGGAGAGCACCAGGTCTTGGGCACATGGACTCTCCAAGAGAGCCAGCTGCATATCAATCTGTTGGAAATGATGGCAGTGAAACTGGCGTTGGAAGAGTTTCTTCCGATGATCAGGGGCAAGGTGATATTGATACGGTCGGACAATTCGACGGTAGTATCATACATAAATCGCCAAGGCGCGACCAGGTCAGCCACGCTGTGTATCAAAGTGTGGCACTTGATTCAGTGGTGCAGGAATTACTCGGTTGTTTTGAAAGCAGCTCACATTCCTGGGCGATTGAACATTCTGGCGGATGCTTTGTCTCGCAGACAGAGAATTCTGCCAACAGAATGGTCCCTCAACCCTCAAGTTCTGCGAAGGATCTTCGAGCATTGGGGCAAACCCAACGTGGACTTGTTCACCACAAGGGAAAATGCTCAAATCATGACTTATGTCTCGCCGATTCCAGATCCAAATGCTGTCGATACAGATGCTCTGGCGATAAGCTGGAGAGGGATGCACGCTTACGCGTACCCACCCACCATTCTTCTGCCGAAGGTATTGGTGAAGATCAGGGAGGAACCGTGTCTGGTCCTGCTAATAGCGCCGTATTGGCCGAGCAGGGCGTGGTTCACGGATCTGCTAGATCTGCTGGTGGAAAACCCAGTGCAGTTGCCCGAGATTCCGAACATAATCTCCCAGGCCAAGGGACGCTTCTTACACAAGCGTCCCGAAATGTTCCAATCGACTGCGTGGATGTTATCAAACAACGTTCCACATCGGAAGGCTTTTCTCGACAAGCTGCTGATTTCATCGCGGCTGCGAGAAGGAGGTCACCCTTCAAGTCATATAACAACAAGGTTAACAGATTTGCAGACTGGTGTGAAGAAAAGGGTATTAATACCTTTCAATCCACTATTCAGCAAATAGCAGACTTTCTCTGTGAGCTGTTCTTTTCAGGACTAGCTCCCGTCACAATTGCTGGATACAAGTCAGCTTTGGCATCAGTTATCCCTTGTCTAGCCAACAGGGATAGTCCAGAGGTGGCCCAGTTAAATGTGATGGTGAAGGGAATGAGCAATCTCCGACCGAGACAACCGGTAGTCATTCCAGCCTGGAGTCTATCTTTAGCGCTTAATGTACTGGCCAAGCACCCTTTCGAACCATTGCGTTCGGCTAGTCTAAAGCATTTGACTCTAAAGGCGGTCTTTCTATTGGCAGCTTCCTCAGCTAGAAGGCGCAGTGAGATCCATGCGCTTTCGGCAGAGAGGGACTGATTTATTGTCTCCGGAGAGGGTCTGCGTCTTCTGCCAAGAGCAGAGTTTATGTCAAAGAATCAATCTTTGAGATATCCCGGCAAACCGATCATAATACCGAAGTTAACAAGGTTTGATCGTGATGCCAGTGTCTGGTGCCCGGTCCGTGCTTTGAATAAGTACAGGAAACGGACTGACTCGTTACAGTCGAACGATAGACATCTATGGATCTGCCATAAGAAGCCTTATGGCGCCGCATCCATGGATACTATCTCTCGTTGGGTAGTCGAATGCATTCAGACTACTCATGAGATGGTGACTGGGCACCAGGTGCAAGGCACAAGGGCACACGATGTTAGAGGAATAGCCCCCTCGACCGCCCTTTACCATGGTGTTCCGTTAGAGGACATCATGGCCGTTGCACAATGGCACTGTGAGTCCTCATTCACGGATTACTATATGAGGGATGTGTCAGACTCAGCCAATCCACTCGCTTTAGCTGTTTTGAAATGATAGTTAAGTGACCACACTGCTCTTCTCCCTCTTTTCACTTTGGTAAGAAAAGAATTTAAAAGCAGACATGGTCGAGCGAGAGGATGACAACCAGATTGTGTCACTGATGGCCGGACAAGTGAATGGTTGGAGGCGCCACGTCTGAAATACATAAATCATGAGGTAATTCAAGATTGAGAGTTTTTTGTATTATGTTTACATGTGTATATATCATGGTCATTCATCTTATATATTCATGCTCATTCCCAGGCTAATACATATATGTATATGCAAAGAGCAGTTAACCTTCTTGGCATATTTGTGTTTTCAGGCAAGATGCATGTTCGTGAGTTCTCTCCCTTTTCTTAGGAGAAAAAAGGGGGAGGGACAGTGATGCGAATGTGATTCTGTTCCGTTAACTTGATGGTCCTTTCAGGTCTCCATTAGTCAAGTTTAAGTCTAGCTCTTTCTTCAAGGGGCAAAAGTAGCAGTTATGGCTTGCCCCTTCCCACCAGGTTACTGACCAAATCTGGTGTATATCAGAAGTAATAGAATGGTGAGTATTGATCGAAGGAGAATGAAGGAAATGTAAATTTCCCTTTCTCCGAGATCTAACAATACTCACCATTCTATTACGGACCCAGCCTCCCAGCCCCACGTAGGCAAGCCATGAGTTTCTCTTGTTTTGTGGCTATGCAAACAATATGAGCTTCATGGTAGACGGGTACTCGGCAGTTGGGAGCCGAGTACCCGGTTCCAAGGAGTCGGTAAAGCTTTCTAAGTCTATAGTCCTAGAGCCAGCTGTCAGGGCCAGCTGTATATCAGAAGTAATAGAATGGTGGGTATTGTTAGATCTCGGAGAAAGGGAAATTGAAATTTCCTTCAATCTATGTTTAGGTTACTAAAAACTTTAATATTTCATGGACTTATATAAATAGTCTCATATCAGTGGTAAGCTTTCCATAATTAATCTGAACTTATATATTTATAACTGAAGAAATATATCCCATTGTGCCACTTTGTTGTGCGTTTGACTTATAGGATTATTAATTTGATTTTCAGAACTGCGCAGTATGTTCCAGCTTCTTCATCTGTCTCTGGGCTCTTGGACATTATATATCAGGATTCATGTTGTCCTACATTCTTAGTAAGTTCTTACTCGATCTAACAGTCTAAAAATATACCTGGATATGAGAATATGTCTTTGAAAAGTGATTATAGGCAATCTTATTACATCATAAAGCGACAAAAAGACATTTTAAAAAGCATATTAAATGCGGACTAGAAATTGTGGATAGCATGTAAATACCACTGCAAAGTTGTTTTGGTGAGTTTGACCATTAAAGGGTTAAGTTTACACAAGAGGGGTTAATCATTAATTTAAAAAAAACTTACAGCTGGAAACATGCACAATTTCAATCTCCGGAGCATTAGGTTGTAACAGTACTAACCAATCATTTAATCATCAAGATCAGTTAAATAGAACCTTTTCATTAGTGAATGTCCATTTTCAGACCACGCCAAGACCATTTTTGAAAATTTCTGACTAGGATGACTGACTCGATTACTGAGCCACTGACTCGATTATCGAGGTAGTCATTCCAGTAGTAAATTTTCAATAATTTTCTTCTCTTGGCCTGCAAATGGACACTTCACAAGGCCACTACAGGGACTGGTTTTGACAAACCATTAAAGGAATGAACCAGGGAACTAACAGATGCTCCGGAATGATAGATTAAAATAATAATCAACCTGTAGCCACTAGTAAAAAACAATTAAATTGGAATAATTTGAAAAAAGCAAATAAATACTATTTATGTCACTCTAGCGGGAGCCAATTAGTGACGCAGGTGGTGCTGTGTGCTCTGGTGTATGGCCAGAGAATAAACAATACTCGCTACAGCTGGTCATATAAGCTTAGTTATATTCACGCTAAACTGATTAGCCACTACTTCCTGCAGGTAAAATACTGTCTAATCTTAAAACAATTTGACTGAGAGATGTTGTTTCCAGAGAGAGGATCTAAATTCAATCACACGAATTTCAAAATATTCAGTGAGCATCATATTGCGACCTCGGAAACCAGCAGTGTATTTTGAAATCATTTTGACCAAAACTCGTTGCTGCCACCATAAACAGTGACTTTCAAATATAATGTTTTCAAAAGCATCAATAGTGAACTAACAGTAGCGAGTTAATCGCTCTACATCGGCGTCTATAGAGAATACTATTCACACCGCTTACGAAACTATGTTCAGGTTTGCTTTCGGTTTTTTAAAATTAAATAAACATCATTTGTTATTTTCTTTTTCCCTTCCTTTAACTGGTTATAATAAAGCTATGGAGAACAGAGCTATGGAAAACTCCAGCGTTCTGACTGATAAGGAGTAATCTGCTATGGAGAACAGAGCTATGGAAAACTCCAGAGTTCTGACTGATAAGGAGTAATCTGCTATGGAGAACAGAGCTATGGAAAACTCCAGAGTTCTGACTGATAAGGAGTAATCTGCTATGGAGAACAGAGCTATGGAAAACTCCAGAGTTCTGACTGATAAGGAGTAATCTGCTATGGAGAACAGAGCTATGGAAAACTCCAGAGTTCTGACTGATAAGGAGTAATCTGCTATGGAGAACAGAGCTATGGAAAACTCCAGAGTTCTGACTGATAAGGAGTAATCTGTCTGAGATGGAAATAATGCCCTAGAATTCCACCATAATATTGTTTTCTGGATATAACAAAATTAAGTTATGGGTGGGGGGGAAACTGTAAAATAAAAATTGTGCTGGACTTAACCCTCTAACACCCATATTGATCAGCCAAAAACCGGTTCGGCAGTGGTCTTGAGAAATGTCCATTTGCTAAGCAAGAAGAGTATTTTTGAAAATTTACCACCAGAATGACTGGCTCGATAACCGAGCCAGGCATTCCTTTGTTGAATTTTGAAAAATACTCTTCTTGGTCTGCAAATGGACATTCGCTATGAGAAAACAAATTTTCTGGTACAAATTTGAAGCCGTTTACCTGTCAAAATTGTTTAAGAAAACCTCATTTTTTTCGTAGAAAATTTCCATTTACAGACCAAGAGAAGACTATTTTTTTTAAATTTATCATTGGACTGACTGGCTCAATTATTGAGCCAGTCATTCCAGTGGTAAGTTAAAAAAAAATAGTCTTGATCTGCAGAAGCCGTTTTTGGCCGGCTTGGTGTTAAAGGCATAATACCATGATGATATTTTGTGATTGTTTTACAGCCATGACGTTGTTTCTCTGGCCCTGTATGTTGTATCATAGCATCTTACAGAAGATGTATATGAAGTGTGAACCAGTCTTTATGAAGCTTGATTATTGTCTCAAGATCAGAGGCAAATGGCCATTCAGGTGTAAGTGAGGTTGTGCACACATATATATGCACATACACACATGCATGTACGCATGCACGCACGCACGCTCCCACACACAGGCTGGTCTGTAGTTACCCTTTAACCCTTGAGATTGGTCAGGAAAATTTCAATTTTCTCAGAAAATGTCCATTTGCAGACCAAGAGAAGATTATCTTTAGCTCACCTGGCCTGAAAGGCCAAGTGAGCTTATGTCGTGGCGACCATCCGTCGTCTGTCAACTTCTTCTTTAAACGACTTCTTCGCAAGAACCGCTGGGCCGATTTCAATTATATTTGGCAGGAAGCATCCTTAAGGCATAGGGATTCAAGTTTGTTCAAATGAAGTCGATCGTGCAATTTGGCTGGTGGCCATCTTGGATTTTGGCAGATTTTTAGAAACATCTTTAAAAATCTTCTAAACCAGTTGGGGAATTGATGCAAATCTCATGAAATATGATCTAGGACAAGAGCTGAACCAAGTTCGTTCAAGGGAACTTGATTGGTCAGATGGTTTGCCGGCCATATTGGTTGACCTAGTTTTAGGGAAGACAACTTCTATAGAATCACTTAACTGATCGGGCCGAAATTTGGCAGATCTGATTAGAGATTAAGGGCCTTTAAAGTTTGTTCAAGGGGAGTTGATCCATCAAAAAACATGGCTGCCATGGGCCAATCAAAATATAGCGTGTTTGGCGGCCATATTGGATTTTTTATTTGATGGATTTTGAGGCCGAAATTGGTTTTATGTGTTTTTTGGTATTCTGATCTCAAATTTGCAATTTTCCGAACTGTCAGATAAATGGTTTGGCGGCCATCTTGTATCGTTTTCTGGCCAAAAGCTCCCATACAAAGCAGTCGGAAATTTAAAATGTCTTCTCGAGAACCACTTGGCCAATTTCAATTATATTTAGCTGGAACAATCCTTAGGTCATAGAGATTCAAGTTTGTTCAAAGGAACCCGATCGGCCCATTTGGCCAATGGCCATCTTGGATTTTGGTCGATTTTTAGAAATATCTTCCCCAAAGCTGTTTGAGCGATTGATTCAAAACTTATAAAATATCATTTAGAGCATGAGCTGAACCAAGTTTGTTAAAGGGAACTTGATTGACCAAATGGTTGAGCAGCCATCTTGGATGGCCTGATTTTCACAAAAGCGATTTCGTTTCCAGACCCGCTGAACGGATTGGGACGAAATTTGGGAGAAAGGATATTGATGACTAAGAGCCATTAAAGTTTGTTCAAGAGAAGTTGATACATAAAGAAACATGGCCTGTGTTTTCTTGGTACAAGTCTGCTCAACTCATTAGAGTTCTACTTATTATTAATGACCATTTTAGTTGAAATGCCTATGGTCCAGGTGAGCGATACAGGCCCCTTGGGCTTCTTGTTTAAAATTTACCACTGGAATGACTGGCTTGGTTATCGAGCCGGTCACTCCAGTGGTTAATTAAGTTTTCTCTTGGTCTGCAAATGGACATTTCTCAGGACCACTGAAGAAAGCGTTTTTGGCTGAGATGTATATGTTAAAGGGTTAATGGGCTGACAAGGGATTATTTGAATTAGTCATCTACAAATTAATCCTTTAATTCACACATTTTTTTCCAGGAAAGTTTCAATTTCATCATAGAAAATGTCCATTTACAGCCACAAAGGGATTATTTTTGAAATTTTATTCTCTTGTTCAGAGAATTGTACATTTCTTACCACCAATGGGCCATGCAGAAGACATTTTTGACTTGAATGTTAAAGTGTTAACACACTCTGGATGGAAGTATTAATATCTGTTCGGATGCTAATGGTGGATGGGAAGAGTAGCCTCCCCTGGGAATTATATGGATAATAAGAAGAATGTATGCGCTACAGTTGTAATAGAGGCAGATTTGTCAGAAATGTAAAATGATTTACAGACCAATCACCAGACATGCCAGATGGAATTTACTAGTTGCAATTGAACAAGGTCGATAGAATCTCGGTAGCTGCACATTCCAGAATTTTTTTAGATTTCCCTGTTTCACATCATGAGAACATACTTACCTCCCTAACACTCTTGATATACTAGTATATCGGCTCTAAATTCAATAATATTCAGAATTATAAAAAGTTAGGTGCCCCTAATGGGCAGGTGGAAGTACACAGTCATGCACATGACAAACACCACCCTCTGCGCATGCGCACACCGGTACTTCCGTTTTCTAAGATATTGGCTGAGAAGCAACATGTGAAAATCTTCACAGGCGCTTTTCTGAATTCTACTAGAACAAAATCATCCCTATCCATCATGGCTGATGCTAGACTGTTAGAGGAGTCCTCCTCGTCATCTCGCTTGTAACTTTTGTGTGTTACCGGTTTTCGTAGCGGCCGTTTTCCGCGGTACAGCGTTTTCAGGCGCTGGGAATCCTTGTAAATTTTTTCCCAGCGCCTAGGGCTAATAAACTCTTGTGTTTTATGCTTACAGGTCGGTCTTGTGTCTATACAAGGTTGCCTGGTCTTCTCTGGAAGGTGTTCACGTCCCAGGATGACTTATCATCGTGATATGTCTAAGGGTTGGAGATATAATATATTAATAAATAAAATATCTCCTTCCTTTTGTCCCATCCCCCCCTCATCAGTTCTTCTGGAAGAGGAGTCTCGGCGGATGGATGGACGTGTTTTCCTGCACAAGAGGATGGGTGCCTGTGCTCAGGCTAAGGGAGTTATTAATTATGGCGCATGATTATTTGAAAATAATTACATTTCTGGTGCCGTTTGCTATTGCACTATTTTCTCTCTTGCGTGTGCATGGGTTCTCGAGTATATATAATTTAATATTATATTAGTCGAGAGCTGAGAATGTCTGGAGATCTAGATATTTCTTACATAAATCTGACGTCCCCTCTCCTGGTAGGAGCTTTTGCATAGTGAGGTTTGATGTCATAATCAACCAGAGTTTGCTCTTTCCGTGATGTCATGATCCTAGGTTATAGTTGTATATGATGTGGTCATCTCCCTGGTATTAAGAGTGTTGAGAGATAGCTAGATAGTCATAATCTTTCTCTCTCTCTTAATGTGGGGTCTGGTTGTATTTGGTGTGTTTAACTTGAGAAGTCTCCTGTCCCGTCAGGGTGGTCGTAATAGTGGAGCTTCTCTCGAGTTGTTTTTTTAGTTTCTACGTAAACATCCGTTATCACGGCTTTGAGACTGTCATACTCATTGTCTTCGTATCCCTCCCTTTTCAGAAGTGCCCGTCCTGTCTGAAGACCATGAAAGCTAGATTCTTCCCCCACCCTTGCCATCTGTGTTCAGCGTGTAGGCTGTCCAACAAATGTGTTATTTGTGAAAAGTGGGGGTGGGGGATCTAACCTCTGAGTTCTTCTGTTTGCAGGCGAAGATGATGGCGGAGGAGGTGAAGAAACCGAAGAAGGAGGGTAAGAAGAAGGCCTCTGAGAAGGCTGGGCTCGAGGCCTTCAAGAGTGAGTTGGTGAGTGAGATGCGCAGGACTTTGAAAGACCTGATGCCTGACATGCTTCGCGGCATGTTGCCTGGCACAGGTGTTTCAACTTTCTGCGCGTCGACCTCAGTGCAGGTAGCCCCCGTCCCTGGATCATGTCCTATTAGCTCGGACAAAGTGTTGAGTGATCCAGGGGCGGCCGTCTTGGACCCAGGCTTGATGTTCGCATCGCCTGGGGAGCCAGCGGCGCGAGAAGAATCAGGCGGGACCCGACCAGCGGGCCTGACCACGATCACTCGCGGAGTGAAGGCAGTCTCCTGGTCAGTCTGGATTAGTTTTCTTTACTAATCCAGAGTCTAACTTTCCTGACCAGGAAGATGATGAGGACTACCTGCTCGGTCCACAGGTGGATCATGAAGGCATGGATGTGAGCGCCTACACTCCTCTCTTGGGGAGCGTGAACGCTCGCACCTATGGCACTGTTCCCTCGGGAGCCGGTTTCATGGTTCAGCCTGGGGCCCGCATTGGAGCAGACGGCCGGCCGTATAAGATTCCACGGTTGGACGTGGAGTCTCGTACGGACGTTCAGTGCCGCGCTGGTGTGTATGATCCCCCTCACACAAGCGCGGCCTTGGAGCCTGGTTTGCCTATGGAGAATGCTATGCCAGCCCTCGCGGGCCCGTATACGTTCCCTGGGCAGCCAGGTTCATCTATAGCCTCCTCGGCCATGCCTGCGAATGCCATTGAGGATGATGAGGGCCCGCTGCTCGTCGGCAGTTCGCAGGTAGCCACGGACGAAGACTGGTCGGAGGCATGTGCGTGGCTCCTCGCTGTGAGACCAGAGCTCGCCGTGGACGAGATGGTCGCCGGTAACCCTCGGGCATGGTTACAGGTGAAGCCGTTGGCCAGCACGGCTCTGTCTCTGCCGTACGCTGATCATGTCTTAGATATGTTCGCGGCGGCAGAGGAGTCGATCCGACCGAGAGGTCGCCTCGCGAAGGCCCCCCGCGAGGTAGCTAGGCGATGTCGGGTTACTGCCAGTCAGTATGCTCGGTATGGCCTGGCACCCAGACCGAGCGCGGACGACTGCGCTGCTGTGGGGGGAGATACGCGGCCGGGTTCCCGGGCTGACACGGGAGCGTTGTGCACGGGTGCTATGCGCTCGGCGAATGCCGCTCTGCGTGACACCGAGGAGAGCTCGCGAGCAGCGATCAGTGCGCTGTCGCATGTCTCTCAGCTGCTATCGGGGGGTGGTAGCAGCGTCGGTGCAGCAACAGCCTAGTCCCGTGACAGTCCAACGAGCCATCCAGGATGGCATCAACCTGGCGTTGGACTGTCTGACTAGGTCGGTCACGAAGTCGCTGAGGACGAGGCGCACGTTTGCACTGGACAATTTGTGCCCGTTGCAGGAGCTCAAGTCGCACTTGATGCAAGCGCCGATGGCACGCCCTGGGCTCTTTGGAGGTGAAGGTTGTCGGCACCTCCAGGAGACGGTGACTTTGGTGAACAACCAGAGGGCGCTGCGGGCACAGTTTGAAGTGCTGCGCAGGGAACACGTGCGTGTTCAGCCCTCGGCTGCTCGACAGCCGTACGCTCGTGGCGGGGCGGGCAGTGTCAGAGGCCAGCCGGCCGGCCGGTTTCAGAGACTGCGTCGGCTACGCCAGCAGCAGCGTGCGCTTGTGCGACAGCCGCCGCCTCAAGCGCTGCCTGCCAGACAGCAGCCCGCGCACCGTGGTGCGCGTGGCGCTGGTCGCGGTGCGCGGGGAGCGGCGCGTGGTAACCGGGCCTGATGCAAGAAAGTTTTTTCCGGTTATCACATGTACCACTCGGGTGTTGCCACTCGTATCAGAGACACACCCACTTCTAAAATTTATGGGCACCCTGTCAACCCTAGGTGCACCAGTGGGAGGTCGTTTGACTTGTCACATTCAGAAGTGGGCGCGGTTAATTCAGGACCGCTTAGTCTTGCAATGGCTTTCGCACGGATACCGTCCAGATTGGATAAGGGGTCCGCCGTTGCATTTGTCTCTGGTACCGTTCTGGACTCAAGTTCCAAGAGATCCAGACAAGCGGTTGTGCATAGAAGAGGAGATAGATTCTCTCGTTCTAAAAGAAGCAATTCAACCGTGCAGGATTGCCCGGGCTTCTATTCAACCGTGTTTCTTGTGGCAAAGAACACCGGGGGTGGGGGGGGGGGGGGGGTGGGAGACCAATTCTCAACCTCAAGCCTCTAAACAAGTTTTTAGATGCTCCGATTTTCAAAATGGAAACAGTGAGATCGGTGTTGTTGGGGTTAGAGAAGGGGATGTGGACAGCGTCTATAGATCTCAAGGATGCTTACTTCCACATTCCAATTGCAAGGAGTTTTCGTCGGTTCCTGAGATTTGCTTTTCAGGGACGCCAATGGGAATTCAAGGTTCTTCCATTCGGCATCTCGACGGCTCCAAGGGCCTTCACTCGAGTGGTACTTGCTATTACGGCATACCTCCGCAGGAGAAATATACCTGTTCAGACTTACATAGACGACTGGTTGCTAAAAGCACACAACCCAGAAAGTTTGACAGCAAATCTGGAGATAGTTTTGGAAACTCTCACAGATTTAGGCTGGATGATCAACTTTCCGAAATCAGAGCTGACTCCATCCCAGAAGTTTGTTGACCTGGGTATGTTCTTCGATCTGGAGATAGGATATGTTTATCCGTCCCAGGAGAGAGTGGAAAGTCTCCTCTCGTGCATTCAGTTGGTTTGCGACAGTCGTTATATTCTAGCACGGGTCTATCTGAGAATGTTGGGTCTGATGGTTTCGATGGAACCAGTCATTCCTCAGGCGGCCTTACGCAGGCGGCCGGGCCGATTCAGTTGTTTCTCATGACCCAGTGGACGCAGAGTTCAGGATCACTGGACTCGCGCATTCAAGTGTTGGACCCTCTCATTCATCACCTTCACTGGTGGATGGAGAGAGGAAATCTCCTGGCGGGGGTCATGCTGACCCCTCCCAACCCTCAAGTAACGATGTTTACGGATGCATCGATGGAGGGTTGGGGAGCTTGCCTGGAAGAAGCCACTATATCAGGGCTTTGGAATCTGGAACAGTCAAAGGAACATATCAACATGCTAGAATTGTGGGCTGTAGTTCTAGGCCTGGAACACTTCCTAGAGGAGGTGGAGGGAAAATTTGTGATGATACGTTCAGACAACTCTACAGTAGTGAGTTACATAAACCGCCAGGGCGGAACGAAGTCACCCAGTCTCTGTATGATGACATTGAAGCTGCTTTGCTGGTGCATGGATCATATGATCACCTTGAAAGCAGTTCATATTCCGGGATGGCTGAATCTGTTAGCAGACTCATTGAGCCGAAGGATGAGTATTCTGCCTACGGATTGGCAACTAAATCAATGTGTGCCAGATCACCTGTTCAATCATTGGGGAAAGCCCAACATAGATTTGTTCGCAATGAAGAAGAATGCGAAGATGACGACGTACGTTTCTCCGATTCCAGATCCAAGCGCTATCGCAATAGATGCGCTAGCTATCAGTTGGAAGGGAATGTATGCATACGCATACCCTCCAACAATCCTGATTCCAAGGATCCTTCAGAAGATCAGACAAGAGGAATGCCAAGTTCTTCTGATCACCCCGAATTGGCCAAGCCGATCATGGTTTACGGATCTGCTGGACCTTCTGGTTTGCAATCCGGTTCCTCTGCCGCTGATGGACAATATTATCTTCCAGGGCAAGACCCTTCACAACAATCCGTCAATGTTTCGATTGACTGCATGGATGTTGTCAAACAATCCGCGATTAAGGAGGGCTTTTCTGAGCAAGCAGCCAATTTCATGGCCAGAGCCAGGAGGGGGTCAACCTCCAGAGCTTATAATTATAAAATCAACAGATTTGCAGAATGGTGCTCAAAGAGATGTATCAATCCGATGGAAGCATCTATTCAGGTAGTAGCTGATTTTCTCTGTCACCTGTATGATACCTATAGTCTTCAACCTAATTCTATTGCTGGATACAAATCAGCATTGATGACTGTTATCCCTTGCTTGGCAAAGAGGGGAAGTGATGAAGTAAGTGTTTTAAATACTCTTATTAAAGGTATGGGCAATCTCAGACCTAGAAATCCTCCACTGACACCGTCATGGAGTCTTTCTCTGGTTCTGCAGGTTTTGAGTGGTAAGCCTTTTGAACCACTTAGTGCTATATCTGTTAAATTATTGACACTTAAAACTGTATTTTTAGTGGCGGTGGCTTCAGCCAGACGCAGGAGTGAAATTCATGCCTTGTCTGCTGAGCCTGACCGTTATATAGTTACAGGTGAAGGCCTTAAGCTTCTACCAAGATTGAATTTCTTGGCTAAGAATCAATCTTTAAAGTATCCGGGTAAACCTATTATTTTACCTGCCTTAACCAGATATGATCCTGGTGCTAAAGTATGGTGTCCAGTCCGTACTTTGAATAAGTACAAGAAACGAACTCAGGTTTGGCGGACGAACCCATGTTCCCTATGGTTGTCATATATTGAACCCCATGGTAGGGCGTCAAGAGACACTATTTCCAGATGGATAGTGGAATGTATCCAATTCTGTCATAAAACAGCCACTGGAATCCAGGTAGATAGAGCCAAGGCTCATAGTGTCCGTGGTGTGGTAACTTCCACGGCATTATTTAATGGTGTTTCTATTGAAGACATTATGTCAGTAGCCCAGTGGCACTGTGAGTCAAGTTTTACCGACCATTACCTTCGTGACACTTCTAACCCACTCGCCGTCTCAGTCCTCAGGAAATAAAATATTTATGCAGAGGTTTATGTTTGTAAATAGTTTGCCTCCTCTGCTATTTTCAAATATCACATTTGTTGGTAGGGTATCCCTACTATTAGCTGGTACACTTCTCTTCATCCGGTGGGGGAAGAGATGAGTGCCGCGTCCAAGACATCGGAGGTCAGTAGTTATGACCATTTTTTTTTTTGATTTTCTGTCTTGGTGATGGTGTCATTTTATTTTTTAATATGGTGATGGTTAATGTCTCTTAATTGTGGTGTTTCAGAGAGTTTTTGAAATAGAAGCAATTCTTCTTTTTCCAATGTCTAGTAATACTTTCATTAAGTAATAGAGAACGTGCTAGTCATTTAAAGCAGCGTTTTTTCCTAAACCTTCCGCAGAAAGAGGGGGGAGGGGGGGAGCGCATTTGCCTTTTGATCAATCTCTCTTCATCGGTCGATTATCCGATGCAAAATTCTATTCCTGGTTGTGGTTTTCAGTCACAATTTTAAATCTCTTGAGAATTCAAAGAGCCTAGCCTCTTCGAGGGTGTGCGGGTTTTCAGGACCTTGCCTCCCTCCCACCAAAATTTACTTTCAAATTCTGGTTTTTATCAAGAGTGTTAGGGAGGTAAGTATGTTCTCATGATGTGAAATAAGTAAATTTGGCAAATTTCTTTTTCACGAGTGAGATGACATACTTACCTCCCTAACGGGATCCCGGCCTCACCACCCCACGGAGGCCTGGTCCTTTGGTTATTGAATAGTTGCTTCTATGTCAGCCAATATTTAGTAACGGAAGTACCGGTGCGCAGAGGGTGGTGTTTGTCATGTGCATGACTGTGTACTTCCACCTGCCCATTAGGGGCACCTAACTTTTTATAATTCTGAATATTATTGAATTTAGAGCCGATATACTAGTATATCAAGTGTGTTAGGGAGGTAAGTATGTCATCTCACTCGTGAAAAAGAAATTTGCCAAATTTACTTAATTTTTTGGATTATTTTTCGGATTTTCCTGATGTTTTTTTGGATAACTTCCAAAGTAGTGTAATCATTGTGTATGGTCACACCCTTTTCTGTTTTAAGATTTGAGATATCCACATGTCCAGAATTTGATCTGATCTGGATCCAGGTTATCTTATCCGGATCACTGCCAGTGTCTGAAAACCCTCTGGCAAGTTCCTTCATTGTGTTAAAAATTTGAGCCAAATCAGAGCAGTAGTTTTTTTAGATACAGCCTGGAATATGCTTTTATGACTGACCGACAGACTGACGGACTAAGGGAGATCATGGGTTATAGAGCTGCTACCCGCAGCTAAAAATCTATCTAGCTTAGCATGTTAATTAATTGGAGGTTTTTTCTTAGAGAAAGTCCATTTGTAGGCCAAAAGAAGAGAATTCTTGAAAATTTACCGCTTTTCAAGTCAGTCATTCCAACAGTAAAATTTCAAAAGCTCTTCTCTTGGCCTGCAAATGGGCATTCCTCAAGACCACTGCTAAAACCGGTTTTGGCCGGCTTAGCCATTAGCGAGTTATGGGCAGTTTGTGTACAATGGGTATATATAGTAAGTATAGAACAGGACATTAGTGGTACACTGAATGGGTTTTAGCGAAAATATTGCCACATTCAGTTTTTGGGGATGCTAGCATTAAGAATGAACCTTTCCAGTTTATCCATCAATCATATGATGTCATAATCAATGTGACATGTAGGATAGCATCATAATCAATGACGGCATGAATGACATAGATAAGTATGTCACGAACGCATAATTGAAGACAAACTAGTACAAATTGTATGTGTTTACTATTTAATAAACATTCTGTTGAATATTTTGAAACTAATTTAACTGGTTTCTGTTGCTGCCATAGTCAGTCAAATTAGTTTCAAAATTTTCAAGAGCTTACCTGTATAGTTTTCTAGAAATTGATGGTCAGGGCATCTGGGGATCGATTGATCCCAACATGGGTGAAGGGTGGGTGGAGCTTAACTGGGGATAGGAAAGGTCCATTGAATCGGTGTGTGTTCAGTTTAGCGTAGATCTTTGAATGCTCAGCAACATGCTCAGATCATGATCATGCTTTACATCATTGGCACAAAACTTGCCTGCAGATTGTACTCCTCCAGGTGAGCTTGACTTTTAACCTTGTGGTTGGAATTTTATTCCGCGATGCCTGCTTAATAAAGGTAAGCGCACGCCCAAGTTTAGTCCCAATAGGGTGAACCCATACGGTAAGTCTAAAATAATGATATAACAAAAAAATCTCGAGATATTAAATAACAAACTGCAAATAATCACTGTTCAACTTTAAACTCAAAAGACATGTTTAATTCTAAAATGTTCTTTTCTCTATAGCTAAGAGGTCTCCGAGGCGTACTGATACTTCTCCCGCTGATGGAAGTCAAAACCAAGCTGAGATTGAAACAGACAGTGATATTGATGATTTTGTGCCATCGTACGACCCAGAGACGTCAGCAGCTCTGGCACGTGCGATCACGGACAGTGAAGATGAGACAGGTAGCAGTACGCAGGCGATTTCACCACAGATGTCTAAAGAACCCTCTGTAAATGACAACAGTGATGAAGGTATGGATGAGTACTTTCTCTGGTTAACTTTTTAACCCTTACCACTCTGTCAAAATTTAAAATTTTCAAATTAAAGTAAAAGATGAACTGATGTTTATTTTTCAACAAATTTGGTGAAAGATGGTGCTGTCGTAGACAGCAACTCATCCACCAAAATTGTTGAAAAATAAGCACCAGTTTCTTTGTGATTGATGCAGTAAAAGATAGAATATTGGCATCAGCGTGCACAGGGTTAATGGCTAAAAGCCAGGCAGACATGGATGATTAGGAAATGTCTATTTTTATGCCAAGAAAAGACTATCTTTGGAAATGCTCGATAATTGAGCCAGACCTTTTTTCCAAATTTTCAAAAGTAGATTTTCTTGGTCTGCAAATGGACATTTTCCATTGGAAATTCGTTAAAGGGTTAATTAATTTGAATAATTTTCTTAGAATTGAGTTTGTGTGAGTTGATAGACTTAGAATTGAGCTTGTGTGAGTTGATAGACTTAGAATTGAACTTGTGTGAGTTGATAGACTTAGAATTGAGTTTGTGTGAGTTGATAGACTTAGAATTTTTGTTTTAAATCCAAATAAAAAAACTTCAGAACCTGGTTCCCATATGTCTGGACACCAATACTGTTTTTCAGCCCCAAATTCTCAATTTTCTGTTAGAAACTTTTGTATTTAAAAACATCTATTTTGATGTTTCGGACACGTATCTGTGTTTCTGACCAAAGTCTTCAACTTTCTATTATAATTCTTCACACTTGCATGTAGAGCAAAGATTCAAGACTCAAGAGGACAATTTGAGATTTTGGCCCCCCCTTTCCATTATAAGTAACTGCTAAATGTAAGTGGACATTTGCATTCTCAGGTGGTCAAATGTCCCTCAGGCTTGCCCTCGCTGCAAAGATTGTATTTAGTGTCCAGATGTTCATATTTTATGTTGCAATTTTTAGTTCGGGCAAAAACGTAAGATTTGTGACACAGAAAATTTTGCCTTTATTTACCAATTTCAGCATATTTGTTCAAAATCTGTGCATTTGTGATCAAACTAAAGTGCATAATCACTATTTCTAAGAGGATCCGGTGGTCACTTTTTGTACTAGTTGGCCATGAAAATATAGAAATAATCTGAGCTAATATCTATTTGCAGACCAAGAGAGGAATATTTTAGATCTTATCACTGGCTTGGTTTTATAAATTAGTTTTCTCTTGGGCTGCAAATAGACAGCTACCGTGACAAAGTTCTGCAAAATATCTTCGGTTATCTCGACCATCAAACAGTTAAAGCGCACATGCATACCTGTATGCATGCTAAAAATAGTGTAATAATTCTTAGTATATTTTATATTGTATTTCAGACCTGGTCCCTCACACATGGCGTGAAGCTGACCTTGTGCCACAATTGGATGAAATGCCATCTTTTGATACCGTTCTTGATAACACTGATGATGAGTTTTTGGATGATATCGACATGGCACAGTTGCAAAGGAAGAAAGGTGGGCGTGTGATGATGCGTAAGAAGGAAAGTAAGAAGAAAGTTGGTGTCCTGGAACAAATGATCTTGGATCAGTTAAAGGAAGCATTAGTTGCACCGGAGACGGAAGCGGTGTCACGGGATGGACAAATGACATTTGTACCGACACATTTCAGAGATTCGGAGTCGGAGGAAGAAGAAACACTCACCAAAGATCTGGATTTTACAGAGGCGTCGGAACATGACGCACCTACCTCAGGGAGAGATGATAATGATGCGGTAGCTCAACTAAAATCATTATTCACACCTCCTGACTATTCCACAAATCAACAATCAATGACATCAAATGATGAACCTCCTCAACCGTCTCTCGTTTCCATGGCTACATCTGTGATGTCACAGTCATTATCATCAGCAGTACAGGCAGCGTACTCAGGAATTTCGACAATCGGAGGGAATATTTTACCGACACGTCTCACAACGACGCAGGAGGAGGCGATGAGAGAAGTGGCAATGGAACCGGAGGAGACGGTGGCGACAGGCGCTGCTGCAGCCGAAGGGTCTCGGGAATCTTCACCGGGCAGTGAAATAGAATTCCTGGATGAAGAATTTGAATTTCTAGATCACTATGATGATGCGAGTGAAAGCAGTCGGCGTAAATGACGACTTACAAGACTCTATGATTACTCTTTAGACCAAATTAAATGTGAATATTTTTATTAATCATGGAGAATGAATGCCATCACTAAATTCATTTTAATATACGGTGGAACCTGCTCTAAAGATTAACTGACTTTTGGCGCCAAGTGATGTGTCTATTTAGTTCTTTAATGGTCAAGTCGGCCCCAAAACAGCTTCTGCATTGTTCTTAATGTCCATTTGCAAGCTGAGAGAAGACTATTTTGGAAAATGTATCATTGGAATGCCTGGATCGATAACTGAGCCAGTCATTCCACCGGCAAATTTTCAAAAATAGTGTTCGTTGCACCTGCAAATGGACATTCAATAAGTAAATATTTTGATTCTCTTAAAGGGTTAATATGGATGTTTAAAACAACTGTGTTAAAGAACCACAGTGTTGTGGCACTCGATAACCGAGCCAGTCGTTCCAATGGTAAGTTGTCAAAAATTCTCTTCTTAGCCTGCAAATGGACATTCTATTGAATACTAAATAGTTTGATGTTTTTGACCAAATTTAGCCATTAAAGTGTGAATGAATAAATGAAACACAGGTGACCACTTAACATGAACCGGCCATAAATGCCTTCTGAAGTGTTCTTATGAAATGTCCTTTCACTGACAAAGAGAAAACGATTTTTGACATTTTTTCACCGGAATGAATGGGTCGGTAACAAAGCCAGTCGTTTCAGTGATACATTCTCAAAAGTAATATTCTCTTGGCCTGCAAATGGACATTTACTATGAGAATATTGAAATTTTCTTGAAACAATTTGAAGGTTGTGCTTCATAATTTCCTTCTTTAATTGTCTTGCTGCTGTAAGCCACCAGATAATAATTTCAATGAACAGAAACTCTTTACCCACCAACAACTTTCAGTCAAATTGTTTTCAAAATATTCAGGCAGTCCAGAGATATAACCCTTGGAATATGTCGTATACAAAACTCAGCAGTCAGACTGTTAAATATAGAAGCACCAGCCAGAGTGAGGCTGATAGAGCTGTCCTCAGTGATGTGTCAGACTGTTAAATATAGAAGCACCAGCCAGAGTGAGGCTGATAGAGCTGTCCTCAGTGATGTTCATGAACATACATCCATACACCTTGTTTCTACAATTACACGAGCCAGTCATATATTTTCAAAACTGTCCACTTTTCCTGTAAACAAACGTTCATGAAGTAAAAATTCAAATTCCCTTCTGATCACTCTCTAAAGGTGCCCCTGTTGAATCTAATTATTGTTATTATTATTATTATTACTAGGGCCAAAATGATGATCTACTTAGAAAATCACCCATTTCATTCCATTTACCTGAAATTTGTCGACCCCTTCACTGATAAATATACTGGTTTTCAATCTCTGGGTAAACAAACAGGAAAGCTGCTGAATATTTTTAACAATATCATAGGAAGCCATTGCCTGCCTTAGACAGCAATGGCTTCCAGTCATATTAATTTCAAAATATTCAACAGAATATGCTATACATTGTAAAGAATTTTCGTTTTCACGAATTTGTCGTCTGAATGGTTAATAGTAAGTAATATAATAAATAATTATTTTAATTAATTTATATTAATGGTTACATTTTTTAATTATCTTTTAGAATAATATGATTGATAGTTAGTTATTGAGGCTCAGCAGCATCTTTCAGTTAAACTGTTCTCAAAATATACCAGTTTTATATTCCTGTGAACTTCCTTGAAAATCTAATTTGTTGATGCTAAACCCAGCAAATATGTGGTCTATAGAATTAACCATTTAATTATCAAATTTGTTCATGAAATTTAAATTTTCACATAGAAAATGCATATTTTCAGACCACGAAAAGTTTATTTTTGAAAATTTTCCACTGGAATAACTAGCTCGTTTATCCAACCTGTCATTCCAATTGTAAAATTTTAAGAATATTTTATTTTTCGTCTGCAAATGGATATTTCTCAAGGCGACTGCATTTCTAGCCATTTTTTGTCGTGTTGAATGTTAAACTTGGTTGTGATAATGTTTGAAGATTTCTATACGTTGTGATGTACAGTGCAACCAAGTTAATAATTTTAACCATTTAACACACAAGCTTGTTGAAATGTCCATTTGCAGACCAAGAGACTATTTTTGAAAATGTACCACTGGAATGACTAGCTCGATGACTGAGCCAGTCATTCCAGTGGTATATTTAGAAAAATAATCTCTTGTTTTGTAAATAGACATTTTCTAGGAGAAAGTTGACATTTTTAAAAAGAAATTTGAGGATTAAAAGGTTAATGCTGAAAATTGGTTATGAAAATCTGGATTTTTGCTTGGTGAAGATCCATGTCCAAGCCAAGAGAATGACCAGTCATTCCAGTGTCAAAATTAAACATGTGAATAGACATTTCCCTAGATCAATGCAGAAACTGTTTTAGGTCAATATGACCGTTGAAAGGTTACAGTCCGGTTATGGGCGTTATAAGAATTTGTGTTCTAATGATGAAGTACAACAAATTCTTTGTGATGTAACATTTGTGAAAATGAATATTTTGAAGTGATGGTGACTGAATATCGTGGCTAATGATGGTACCAATAGCTCCCTATAAAATTAAGCCCAAATCAGTCAGCAGTTTACCTATATGGTTGCTTACCAATGTATTGGTATTTCACTGCTCAAATGGTTACAAAAAATGGATAGCAAAGCCCCTATTTACAGCGCAGCTGACTTGTCCATCATCTGAGCTATAGCGATTATAGCCCGTGCAATGTCTAGCCATCTCTTCATTATTTCTGGACAGATTTCTGCAAAACACGTTTAAGTGGGTATCTGCTTCCTTGCTGTTATTGATGATTTTAAATTTTGTTGGCAATTTTTGGTATTAAAATGATATGAAAACAAGTGAATGAGTTAGACAGTGGACCTTTCCATTTTTAGCTATGGTTTTATAAATGGTTTCATAATCGATTCTATTGATCTGGCTAGTTAACTATCTGAAGATGATAATCTCCTCTAGACGGTTATGTTCGAGGTAAGAATAGAGGGATCATTTCGAGCAATGCCCCTCCCATCTGTAGCTAAGCTCCACCCACACCTCGCTCGTGTTGGGATCGATCGATCTCAGAACTCCCTTAATATCCATTCCAGAAAACTATACGGGTAAGCTAGTGATTATTTTGGAACTAATTTGACTGGGAGCTGTTTGCTGCCTATGGCAGCAACAGTGTCCAGTCAAATTAGTTTCAAAATATTCAACAGAATTTTTATTAAATAGTAGACATACAATTCATACAATGTGTCGGACTATTAAGAGTTAAAGACGGGCCATATAGAATCATTTATGACATAATGATTATGAAGTCTTCCTACACGCCGCTTAGCTGATTATGACATCATATGATGTAAGACTGATAAATGGATACTCTGTAAAGGTGATTGTCATGTGATGTGATGTTGTCATATCAGGCATGTCACAGCCCCCGAAATTCGCCACAACAATCAACAAAGCCGTGGTAAACTTAATCTGCCACAACAAATATTTGCCGTGGAAGAAATTGCAGGCCTAGCTACTTAAATGTGATTTTATCAAAGATACAAGGTGTCAATCATGATGTCATATTAAAGCGAGGTTCTACAGTTCACCAAATGTAGCAGTAAGATTATAATTGATAAAATTAGAAAAAAAATGATGTAATAGTGCTGTGGTCAATCAGTTCTGCAGCTCGGCATTTTTGTGCCTCAGCAAAATTGTCCGAATTCCAAGGACTTGTGTGCGTGGACTGATCAGTGTCGGAGAATACTCCTTTAATGGTTCACTACTGAATATTAATTTCCCATGTCTTTGACTTTCGAAGAGTCGCAAGCACATTTGCTTCAAATTTGCTAGAGGACTGCGAAATAATTGTGCTTGAAAATAATGTTTTGAAATAAGTGAGGGATAATATCAATATCATGATTCCAGAATTTAGTACATGTAGCAGAGTTTGAGATACAGGGTATTGTTTTATTGGAAAAGCTCCCCCCGTTGCTCCACCCACCCACCCACCACTTCCCCCATTCCCATCTATTTTGAGAGCACTGGTCCAGTATAAACTAAACTGTCATGATTTATTACAGATAATTAAATGAAGATATACGTCGATTACCGGTATATTAATCAATAACTTTGAAAATATATATATGCAGTGTGTTGAGTCAAGCCTGTAAATATACAAGCAAACATGGTATAACGTTTGTTGTTGTTGTTGTTGTTGTTGTTGTTGTTGTTGCTGCATTTTTAGTGCTGTACAGTATGGCTCATAAATAAGTTAAAATGTTTCCAAATCAAAAACAGAAACACTAGTTAGTAAGAAATATTCTGTTGAATAGTTTGAATATAATTGAATTGGAAGCCATTGCTGCTTTAGCAGCAATGTCTTCCAATCCAATTATGTTCAAAATATTCAACAGTCTTATTTTGTGTTGGGAATGTGTTAACTTATTTCTGAGCTGCGCTGTTCCATCATATATACATAACAATACATATTTATATAATATATAACTTATTTCTTGTACGCATGAACATACACGCATGTATATCTATTATCCATGCTTATATATGTATATATGTAGCTATATTATGTAATTATTAATTCCCTAATGATATATAGACAGCGCATTCATGGTATTGTTGACGTTTTATAAATTCATTCATATATCTATATAATTACGCTTGCCAGTACATCAGTGCCTCCTCATACGTGTAATAGCTATGTTATTATCCCGTCACAGTGAACGGCGATATGAATGATGGATATAGCATTGCCCTCGTACATACGCATGCCACCTGTGGTCGTCTCCATTAATTTTCTCTCAGATAAAATGGATTAAAACAACAGATGATGGTTAACCGTTTAATGATCAAGACGGCAGACAACAATTTGTGAACTGGTCTGGAAAGATGTGCATTTGCAGACCAAGAAATTATTTTTGAAAATTTACAACTGGAATGGAATGACTGACTCGAGAATTGAGCCAGTCATTCCAGTTGTAAATTTTCAAAAATGCAAATGGACATTCACTAAGCAGAAATTCTGAACTTCTTTACTATTAATGCTAGGAATTCAGAGGCCGATTTTGTTTCCGTTCATTTTTATCTGACCTTGCCATTTGACCTCCGCTTTTTCAACATTAAGTTTTTCCGTTTAGCAAATCATTTACATTTATATTTCAGAGTTACTTAATACTACCAGAACTAATGTTAAACTCATGATTCCTTATACAATAGGGAAGCTGCTTGCTGATAGTGACATCAGTTGGTCAAGGTCATTATAGCCATCATATTTGACCTCTGTCATGTCTGTATTTCCAGTGTTAAGTTATTGTGTTTGCCTAGATTTTAATATTGCTTAATCCTACTGGAACCAGACTTAGATACATGGTTTTATATACCATACTGAGGCAGCATGATGATAGTGAGGTCATTAGGTCAAAGTTCAAGGTCATTCTGACATTGCTATTTGACATCTGCTTCTTTAACGTTAAGGTTTTCCATTTAGCAAATCATTTATATTTCATGCTAATCCTATTAGACCTAAACGTGGTTACCTATGATAACATTGAGGTCAACGGTCAAGGTCACTGTGATGCACAGGAGACAGGTGGTACATTTAATTCCATGGAATTCTTGTCATAAATATTTGGTAGAGTTATGGGCCTTGTAAAATATATTATTTGTTAAGTTTTTTCCATTCATTAATTTTGTCTGACTAAACAGATTTAAACCAAATTTGTAATATATAGCGTAATACAACCAACACTGATCACCAAGTTCATGTTCCATCAAGATTTAGCTGATTAATGCCCTTAAAAATTAACTTAGATAACATGTAGTAAATACAGAAAAGATTTTAGAGATATCAGGATATCTATTTAAAATATGCAGTCATTTATGTCGCCATTTTGGATTAATTATATATGTATACGAATGTGGCCCTATTTTATCTCCTGCTTCACTCTACCTAGACAATTTAAACCACATGTAAAATGTTCATAGATTACAATAATAGCACACAGTTATCTTAGAGCAACGTGTATTCAGACACTAATTTATAGGGTTAAATACACCGTCACTTTAGTGTACTTTTATGACAAGGGAGATAACCAATATGGTTAATAAATAAACAGTTATGGAAATGTATATTTGAAGAATTTCCACCTCTATTAATTATATGCTGTTTCGAAATTGTATATGTATGTTACAGAGGCTATATATTCCGAGTTGTGAAAATTTTCTTGGAGATAAATCACACTAACTAAAATATCATGAGGTCTATCTTGAATAAATTAACCCTTTAATCCTCAAATCTAGTCAAGATAATTTCAATTTTCCCACTGAATATGTCCATTTGCAAGCCAAGAGAAGATTATTTTTGAAAATTTATACCACTGGAATGACTGGCTCAGTAATCAGTCATTCCAGTGATAAACTTTCAAAAAGAGTTCTCTTTGTCTGCAAATGGACATTTCTCAAGACCACATCAGAAGCCGTTTTGGGACGACTTGAGTGTTAAAGGGTTAACCATTTAATGGTCGAGATTTGTCAAGAAAATCTAAATCTTTGCTTATTGAATATCCATTTGAAGGCTAAGTGATGACTATTTTAGAAAATTTACTTCTGGAATGACTGGCTCGGTTATCAAGCCAGTCATTCCAGTTGTAAAATTTCAAGACTAGTCGCCTCTTGGGATGGCAAATGAACATTTTGTAAGATGACTGCAATCACCTGTTTTGGCAGGACTGACCATTAAAGAGAGAAAAAGCTTATATTATGTTGTTTAGCTAAAATTAAATAAACTGTTATGGTTAGTCGAGTAATTTTATTAACTCAAGATTATGTGTATTTGTATATTTTATAATGCGATGCTAAATTAAGGCTTGTCATTCTGTTTAAAATTGAATAAGAGTACATTTGCAAGTGATTGTCTTCATATTTGTAAGCAAAACTAGCTCTCTTACAGGTATATACACTTTGCGTAAATCATTACTGTTCTTTATAAAGTAGTAGATGCTTCATCATAAGCTTTTTGTGAGGTCCTTACAGACCACTATGATGTCATTACTGACTACTATGATGTCATGACTGACTATTATGATGTCATGACTGACTATTATGATGTCATGACTGACTATTATGATGTCATGACTGACTATTATGATGTCATCATGACTGACTATTATGAAGTCATGACTGACTATTATGATGTCTTGACTGAATATTACGATGTCATGACTGACTACTATGATGCCCTCTCTGACTATTATGATGTCATGACTGACTATTATGATGTCATGACTGACTATTATGATGTCATGACTGAATATTATGATGCCCTGACTGACTAGTCACCATTGTTAAGAAAGTTTATGCTTAGCGCTCAGAGGAAAAGAAATAATTATTGACTTCCACCATTGTATTGAAAACTGAAGACATGCATACTGGTATTTGTTTGCGATTCTGTCATAGTATCTTATAACAACACCATATTATACTGTGAGTGCGTCGCTAAATTTGATGTCATCATTTTGTGTGCCATTGAACAGAGTCTATTTTTAGCATTACAATTTTTTATACTTATTTGAGGGGAGTGCTTTTTAAAGAGCTTTTCTCTTGGCTGTGAGATTTTACGTATAAATCATACACTTATTCACGTATGCTTTTTAAATATGTACAAATGTGATTATATTTTTGTATATTTTGTGCACATTGTTTTCAAGTCTTGGTTAGGGTAATCAAACTTGTCTTAGACATTTCATGTCGGAGGCAGTCAAAACTGGCCTCTGCAGTGACCTTGAGGAATGTCCATTTACAGGTCAAGAAAATACTGTTTTTGAAGATTGTTCAATAACCGAGCCAGTCATTCCAGTGGTAAATCTCTGCCTGCAAATTGACATTCAATAAGTAAATATTTAGGTTTTGTTGACAATTCTTCAGCTTTAAAGGGATAGATGACCCACACAAAGGAGCACAATGTATGTCCTCTCTTAGCCCTTTAGTCGTCAAGAAAATTTTAATTTTCTAATAGAAAACGTTAATTTGCAGACCAGGGAGAATATTTGTGAAAATTTACCACTGTAATAACTTCCTCACATATCGAGCCAGTCCTTCCAGTGGTAAATTAAAAAAAAAAATTTTGTTCAGCAAATGGACGGTTCATATGACCACTCTTGACCATCACAGGGTTAAAACTCTATCATGTTCTGGCTCAAAAAGACAGATGGTCTTTGTAGACAGGTTTAATATGATTCATTAGGTTGTACATAATTCACCTTTCCAGAGTATCCATCCATCATCTGACCATGTATGACGTGATAATCAGCTCAGCACGTGTATATGATGACGTCCTAATCAATACGTCACAAATGGTTCCATATAGACCGTCATTAAATCTCAAATACTCCGACACGTTGTATGAATTGTATGTCTTTGTAATTCTGTGCTATTTAATAAACATGCTGTTGAATATTTTGAAACTAATTTGACTGGGCGCTGTTGATGCCTTTAGGCAGCAACAGCACTCAGTCAAATTAGTTTCAAAATATTCAACAGCTTACCTGTGTAGTTTTTTTGAAAATGAATAGTCAGGGTGTTCAGAGATCGATCACAGCACGAGTGAGGTGTGGGTGGAGCTTAGCTAGAGATGGGCGGGGCATAGCTAAAACTGGAAAGGTCCATTATTTTTATAATTAACATTTGTTTATTAACCCTTTAGTGCTCAAATTTTGTCAAGAAATTTTAATTTTTATCTCAGAAAATGTCCCAAAGAAGACTATCTTTGAAAATTTACCACTCAAATTACTGGCTCAGTTATCGAGCCAGTCATTCCAGTGGTAAATCTTCAAAAATAGTCCTCTATTCATCTGCAAATAGGCATCTCTCAAGATTAATTCAGTCGTTTTTGGCCGGCTTGGGTGTTAAAGGGTTAAAGATAAACTCATTGTGTGCTGTTTAGAAATTCATTTTAAATTGTCATAATCTTTGTGTGATTAGTTAAATAATGTAAATTTATTATGCAAGCTAATTATAGTATATTATTATGAATATATGACCTGTATGTATCTACACTTTTATAAATATAATATACATTGTATTGTAATTGTTTGTTAGTAGTACTGTGCTAACGGATCATTAGTAATGATGCCGGTCACATTTTGTTTAAAAAGTTGGGCTGGTTAAAGTTCAATCAATGATCTACTTGCTTTTCAATATATGTATCAAAAACGGTTTCAGAGTATTATCACTACTACCAACACCCACCATAAATATGAACAACTGTTGTGTTATGGTCCGAGTGCTTTATAATTTTATGGCAGTTTTCGGTAATTTTCTGAATGTGCCTGATTGAATACCAGATTATTGAGTCAGTCATTCCAGTGATAAACTTTCAAAAAAATGTCTTCTTTTCCTGCAAATGGACATTCATTAAGCAGAATTGACAATTTGTTCTTGATCAATCTTGACCATTAACCCTTTTAACAATGAATTCCTCTCATTTTCACATCAACCATATAGGAAAGAGTTTTACAATATTTTGAAATTAATTTGATGGGGAGCTGTTGCTGCCTTAAGTATTAACAGCTTCTAGGCAAATTCATTTCAAAATAATAAACAGAATAAGTTTTATATTGTAAAGAATTTATTTTTTCCCCAGAAATTTCAGGGAATACTGTAGCACCAATATATGCTTGGGTCTGTATTCATGAAGAGGGCATAGCTTATACCCTGGCATAAATTAGAAACAGACCAATCAGAATGGCACATGTAAGCCACATGGGAGGCTTATGTCTTAGTCCTCTTCGTGAATACAGCCCCTGGAGGGTAACTGATCATTATGAAGCTCTGTATTGATGCACTGAATATGACGTGGCTAACGCTTCTTCACTGGCTATACAAAGATGCGCTATGTACTTAAAGCTCTCGTGTCCCATTAAATATACACTTGCGCGAGATATGAGATGCATGTTCAGTTTACCCAGCATTCAATTCTACCCGGCATGCAATGCTACCCAGCATACAATGCACTGACTCCATAATCGTTGTAACTATTGGACGCCATATTCATTGAGTCTATTGTCTGCACAAGCCAGGATTTCTCAAACAAAACCAACCTGCTTGCTCGTGCAAATAGTCATTTGCCCTCCAGCTCTGGAAGTGTAAGCATGCACGTAGGGCATATTCACGACAGTACATTTGACGGTCTGTATTCCAATACTGTTCAGAGAAAGTGTGTCAATGTCCAGGAGTATATAAGAGAAAGCTTTATATACTTTGACAATAATTTGCGTGAAAGTTGTTGCTATCTATCAATGACAGCATCAACATTCAGGCAAATTGTTGTCAAAATAATTAGTATTTAATGCAATTACTACCTGCTATATATTTGATACAAATTTTATTGAAGTGTTGCTGCAACAGCTTTCAATCTATATATTCTAAAATAATCATCATAAATTTCAGTCAACACTTGCCACAGATTTGACGAGCAATTTGACTGCAAGTTGTTGCTGACTAAGGCACCAACAACGTTATCAAATTGCTGTCCTTAGAATCACACAGCGCTCAGTATTACCATCTAAGTAGAGTGAGTATATGGCCAAAATACGCTTTGCCTGCACGAAGGAAATATTTCGCCTAGCTACCGTGTATATGTTTCTGTTCGGCCATTTGCATTTCAAACAAATGCACAAATCTTTTAACGAAACCTACACACCATTTGCTAAGCATTCATTCTTGGCGAGAACACGTATATAGGCTCATTTTACCTAAATAATAATATATTGATTGCATGTGTGTGGATAATAATTTGACAATGTTGTTGGTTCTTTAGAAACCAACAACTTACAGTCAAATTGCTATTAAAATCTGTAGAGTCGACTAAAAATTATGTTTATTTTAGAATATAGAGACCGAAAGCTGTTGTAGCATTCAAATTAGTATCAAATATATAGTAGGTAGTAATTGTATTACATAATAATTATTTTGATAACAATTTGACTGAATTATGGTGCTGTCATTGATAGCAACAACTGTCATGCAAATTACTGTCAATGTATATAAAAGCTTTCTCCTATTTTCTCCTGGAAATTGACACACTTGCGCTGAACAATTTTGAAATGCAGGCTGTTGAATGTACTGCCGTGAATAGTACGCCCTATGTACATGCTTACGCTTCCAGAGCTGGAGGACAAATGACTATTTGCACGTGCAGGTTTTGTTTGAGAAATCCTGGCCTATACAGACAATAGACTAAACGAATATGGTGTCCAATAGGTACAATGATTATGGAGTCATGAAATTGCATGCTGGGTAGCATTGCATGCTGGGAAACATAGCATGCTGGGTAAATTGAACAGAAATCATCAGGCATCTCATATCTCGTGCAAAAGGTTCTATATTTAATGGGACATGAGAACTTTAAATCTTTAATCCTCAGTTTTGTTCAATAAAATTCAATTTCTCATGGAAAATGTCCGTTTGCAGACCAAGAAGACTTATTTCTGGCAATTTATCACTAGAATGACTGACTCGGTTATCTAGCCAGTCGTAAAATCGTCAATTCTAGCCAATATCAATAATACATATCCGTTTTCACAATCTAAAAAGAGGCATGGCTTCTTCAGAATACACCTCTAATGTAATGACTGGCCATCTTATTACGTCATCACAACGACTAGACTGTTACACAGACTCCATTTCAGATACCAGGCAGATCAGTACCCAGTCTATCTCCGTAGCGCACTGTAAAACCAATGCTCTGGATCGTGTTGATTTTGGTATCATCTTAACCTCTGCATCACTAGCTTGGTACAGATATTAGAATCGACTCGATCCATCCAGTGGTTCGTATGATATCAGCATCTACATGTCAGCAAATTCTTGACCTCATTTTGTGTGCGACAGATTTGAATTTTATGACGAATTCAGAGGGACTATTTCTGTGAAATAATATTGTCTGGTATGAAGAGAGTAGCTCTCGTGTTCTCTTAAGTTTCAATTCTCTCCCATCATATTCTGGTGGAAATCACTACACCAATGGCTACTCCATACATACAAAATACTTTTCTCGATCTCGTATCGAAGGAGATCTCGCGAGATACGAATGCTGTTTTCAGTAAGTCACCATTAGGAGCCTGTGTATTGAAAATGACACGCCTAATCACTCACCTGGTGTGATTGATTTTATCTTTCTCTTGTTTAAATTCATAACAATCACACTGCTGGCTAAATGAGAACAACATCTTGTCGCAATGCATTAGCTCTGAAGATCTTGCATTGAATAGTAGGAAGATAAATATTGCACAATGACAGATCTGTCTTGAAAACTAACATAATGGAGGGATCCTATCTGTCACTCAAGTGTATGATGTCATAATCAATAATGTCACTTGTTAGCCGACGTGACGTATAGCTCCATCATGGAAATAGAAGCCGGTTATGATGTCATAAAAAGTGTGTTCAGAGCTTAGAAATTGGCAAAGCTTAGCTAGAAATGGGTGGAGCATAGCTATAAATGGGTAGAAATGGGTGGAGCATAGCTAGAAATGGATCCCTCTATTATTGTACAGACTTGCAGATGCCTACATTTAGTCATCTGCTGCTTGTGCCATACTGCATTGCTAGTATTTTGTTGCAAATAGCAGTATTTTGTTGTTGTATT
The DNA here is from genome assembly GCA_034401795.1 of Chaetoderma sp. LZ-2023a. Taxonomy (NCBI): domain Eukaryota; kingdom Metazoa; phylum Mollusca; class Caudofoveata; order Chaetodermatida; family Chaetodermatidae; genus Chaetoderma; species Chaetoderma sp. LZ-2023a. Next base: position 1,610,555 of record CM067365.1, read on the forward strand.
ATCTGTATCGGTATGAAGTATGTTGTAGGACCGATACTGGCATAACACAACGGATGAGAGAGTGCATTCAATATTATACAGGTGGTCTACTATGGATTGAGGACCGGAAACTGTCAACAGTTGGAGCACAAACACAGTTGTTATCTAGATGGTTCCAGTCTGTTACTGTTTGTACGAAAAATGAATGTTTAAAGAGTTCAGATTTTGCTGGTGGCACACAAAAACATCTAGAATTGTTTGTGACCTGCTTTTCGAGGATGTTACTTGCTAGCTAGCCTTGGAATTTGTGTGTGCGAACTGCTCTTCTTGGACGTTTGGTTGTGAAGTATTCATGAGGAGGGATGGCTGGGATCGACCCCTCAACCACCTTGAATAGGAATGTCAATCGGAGTTGTTTACGCCTTTCTTGTAATGATGTTAGGTCGTGGTCGTGTAGCATCTGGGTGACACATCCTGGGGTTCTGCTCTTGTAGTCACCAGTGATGAATCTTGCTGCCTGCCTGTCTTTGAGTTTTTTCTAACTGGTCGATGGCTGCGTGGAGGTATGGGTCCCAGATTATGGCGCCGTACTCAAGTATGGATCGTACAAGTGATAGATAGGCATTCTTCTTGCATGATGTGGGGCAGTTCCTTAAGTTCTGTCGAAGGAAGCCAAGTGTAGCATTAGCTTTTCTTGTAATTTTGCCTATGTGGGTTGTCCATTTAAAGATCTTCCGAGAATTGGATACCGAGGTATGGGTTATTAGTGACCTACAGTATGATGGTGTTGCAAGGCTGTAGTAGTGCTGAGACTTGCTTTTCACACTTAGTATGTTACATTTCTTTGCATTGAATTGCATGATTCAAATGACGAGTGGCAAAGCATAGGATGGCTCTACATAGTGATTCAAATGACGTGTGGCAAAGCATAGGATGTCTCTACAGTGATTCAAATGACGTGTGGCAAAGCATAGGATGTCTACATAGCGATTCAAATGACGTGTGGCAAAGCATAGGATGGCCCTACAGTGATTCAAATGACGTGTGGCAAACAGGATGTCTCTACAGTGATTCAAATGACGTGTGGCAAAGCATAGGATGTCTCTACAGTGATTCAAATGACGTGTGACAAAGCATAGGATGTCTCTACATAGTGATTCAAATGACGTGTGGCAAAGCTTAGGATGGCCCTACATAGTGATTCAAATGACGTGTGGCAAAGCATAGGATGTCTCTACAGTGATTCAAATGACGTGTGGCAAAGCATAGGATGTCTCTACAGTGATTCAAATGACGTGTGACAAAGCATAGGATGTCTCTACATAGTGATTCAAATGACATTTGGCAAAGCTTAGGATGGCCCTACATAGTGATTCAAATGACGTGTGGCAAAGCATAGGATGTCTCTACAGTGATTCAAATGACGTGTGGCAAAGCATAGGATGGCTCTACTTAGTGATTCAAATGACGTGTGGCAAAGCATAAGATGGCTCTACTTAGTGATTCAAATGACGTGTGGCTGATTATTGTTAAAGTTTTTCAATGTACATTTAAATCATCAATGGCTTATTCGATCTCAGTAAAACTACAGATTTGTTCTATAGCATCATTGCATCCAGTCTCCATCATAACGAAAATAATTTTCAAATAATTTTTTACCTGGTTTTGACTTTGGACCAAACATTAGAATAATGTTAAAGTTTTTCAACATTTTTTAATTTATCCAATCCCAACAAAACTTTACAGAATTCTTTTATATCATCATTACATTCAGTATGTAGCAAAATTAAAACAATTTAAAAATTTTCAATAGACATTTGATTTATCAAGGGGTACACTATTTTAAGAAATCCTTGTTTTGCGATGCAACCACAAATGTGTGATACGCGTAAAAACTATGCAGGATGCAGTCCGATTTTACCCCCCTATGTCACAGCTATAGCATGCACATTGGTTGGTCGTAGTTTCCTCCATTATTAGAACCTCCATCAGTGTCTGGCATAAAATTTAAGAACTTATATACCTCACTCGTGCCAGTTATCAGTAATGTTTCATCAGTTTAAGAAGTCTACAAACAGTAAGTAGGTCGGGGGGGGTGTGTTTTTAACCCTCTAACACTCATATCAGCAAAAATGGATTCTGCAGTGGCCTTGAGAAATTTCCAGTTGCAGACCAAGAGAAGACTATTTTTGAAAATTTACCACTGGAATGACTGGCTCGATAACTGAGCCAGTCATTCCAGTGGTAATTTCAAAAATAGTCTTCTCTTGGACTGCAAATGGACATTTTCTGAGAAAATTTAACTTTTTTTTTTAAATTTGAGTGAGAAATGATTAATGATGAATGTCTGCAGCAGCACACCATATCAATAGCTGTCCAAGGTGGTGGTCCGCTTGTGATGTACTGTCTTTTAATTCTGTGGTTTAAGCAGTCACACTCCTTCAGGAATCGCCACGCCCACCCGGAGATAAACAGTTTATACTGATAGCATTGCCATGATTTTAATATTTAACATTATACTTGGCATATATACAAGAAAGGATGAGAGTATATATACTCAAAAGGCCGGAAAATGGCCTCCGTGCGTGTACAACCTATAACGATAGGTATATGCAGGGCTGGAATTCCGCCCTTTCGGGTATATGGACTTTCTCAATGAGGCCTGAACTCCGACCTTTCGGGTTTAAAGGGTTAAGGAGTCATAGGCCATCAGGAATCAGCTATATAGGTATAAATACTGGCTGTTAATTCTGTAGATATATAGGTTAAGGAGTCACACTCCTGCAGGGATTTGTATGACCAGTGTGAATATACAGTGTAAGAGGTCATCAGGTACCATGTGTTTGAAGTTGTTCGGCTGAAAGCAGATGGAGCATAGTCAGGCGTATTGGCTATGCCCAGATGAATGCTGGCTATGCCCAGATGAATGCTGGCTATGCCCAGATGAACGCTGGCTATGCCCAGATGAACGCTGGCTATGCCCAGATGAATGCTGGCTATGCCCAGATGAATGCTGGTTGGTTAACTATAGCTAGTTGTTACGTGATTCCCCATTGGATTACCATAGGAGAATATTTGGAGCTGGGTACCAGTTCCGGTTAACCATTTCCTTCACAAGCTTTGATGGATAATTTTTGTACGCTAAGACATAAACCCATTTATAGGTATGCTCTGCCCATTTGTAGCTAAGCTCCACTTTTGATTAGGTGCTGTTGCTACTTACATGATGTACGGCAGAATATTTATTAAAGTGGAAATTCAACAAATAGATACAATTTAGACATAGTTCCTTTTGATTCTGATGTCAGCTAAGCAGTGACATATTTGATTATGATATCAGATAATCGACCGGATTCCTCCATTGGTCACATTATCTTGACCCAGAATGAATGTTTCATCAGGCAATCGTGTAGTAATGGCAACCACATCAATGAGTGAAGTTTGGGGAAAAGCAATCAGGATAGCACTTGAGCTAATCAACATGCAAAGATGGAAGACCCGAGACTGACACACACAGGGTCACAGTAGCTATGGGCTCATCAGTGTCGCCAGTGACCGCAAACCTTTATATGGAATCCTTCGAGCAACAAGCACTTAACACAGCCACAGACCTCCTAAATTTCTGGTACCGTTATGTGGGTGACAAGTTCGCATGCCTCCACCACTACAACATCCAACCTTTCACTGATCACCTCTACAGTATCCATCAATGCATCCAATTCACCAGCGAAGTCGAAGAAGATGGCCAGATTGCCTTCCTGGACGTCTTGGTACATGTCAGCGATTCCGGAACTACCAAACTTAGTGTACAGAAAACCCACACACACATCAATATCTAAATTTTCACTCTAATCACCATTTGGAACAAAAGGTCAGTCGTCAGAACTCTATTTCACCGCGCAGACTCCATCATCACAGAAACATCCGACAAAAAAGAACATCATCACATCCAACAGTCTCTCCTAGCCAACGGTTACACTTTGTGGACGAGAAAACCGCCTCGCCCACCTCATAATAAACAACCAGATGTCGAAAATCTTCCACTAGTCGGACCTCCGTACATCCAAGGCCTATCAGAACACCTTGGCAGACTCTTCAGACAATACCACATCAAAACGTACCACAACCCATCAACACCTTAAGATCACAAAAAGTAAGACCCAAAGATAAACTGACCACAGATAAACGCTCTGGAGTCATCTACAAGATCGAATGTGACCAATGTGAGGGGACATATATAGGCGAAACGAAAAGGCCTCTCAGCACCAGAGTCAAAGAACATCTTAAAATCAATTCCAAATCAGCTGTGGCAGAACACACAGAATCCACTGGCCACGTCATCCCCGCCAGCAGTGCCTCGGTCATCAACATCGAGACCAACTTATTTAAAAGGAAAGTTAGAGGCCATAGAAATCTACAAGCATCAACCAACCATGAACTGAGACGAGGGCTACCGTATACCAGCAGTCTATCAGTCCATACTGCACGTGACTCAAGAACTGACCAGTGATGTTGCCAGCGACCGTCAGTTAGCGCTGAAAAAGTGCCCGAGATGGTCATGAAAGCTACACTCAAACAATTTCTACAATCCCGGAGAGGTAACTAATTTTTCCGTATTATGAATCATCGTGGGATCGGGACCAACTTTTTCGGAAATACACACAGGGTCAGACTGACCTAGTTTTTAAACGGATTAGAAAAGGTCTATATGATCTATAATTGCCACATATGCATCTGTCAAAGATATAAACAAATTTGACTGACTAGTAAATATTTAGAATAGATTTAGTGTAAGTATCCCAAATAATAGATGTGATAATTTTTTATGTAAATTTGAGCGTAGATTTCAAAGCCATGCTGGCAATCGAAGGTCATTCAAATAAAAAAACATTTTCTCAGAAATATCTATTATCAATGTGAAGGTCCTTTCTTCAAGTGTGGATATGTTTGTAATTTCATTAATACATATTTCTAGATTGTACTCTTTATTAAGCATTCAAATGTTCTGATTATGAGCCTTATTGGCTCTACCAGGAAATTTTTCACACACCCTCTTATGGAGTACCCAGGACTGAGGGCAATGCTTTTGTTTGTGCTGACATGGTGAGTTTGATGAGCATTTCCTATTTTACATCCTCAAGGACTTCCAAAGGTAAGTGGCCCGTTATCTTGCTGTATCACGGTTCCTGCACTTATCACACATCTTGCTGTATCACGGTTCCTGCACTTATCACACATCTTGCTGTATCACGGTTCCTACACTTATTACACATCTTGCTGTATCATGGTTCCTACACTTATTACACATCTTGCTGTATCACGGTTCCTGCACTTATCACACATCTTGCTGTATCATCAGCCATTGGCTCCGGAGAGTCAGTCTGGCTAGTCATTACAGACTTTATTCCCACATTAATTAATGATATTCACCACACAAAGCAAAGTGAGGGATGGTATTCCTGGCCAGCATTGTACCTCACCATCAGTCAAGCAGGTTACAAGAATCAATGGATGGAACTATTTATAGCTTTTCCGTGCCCATTTATTGATAAGCTCCGCCCATCTTATATGAAGAAGTTTTTGGTTTTGATCGTCTATCGAGTCCCTGATTCCAGGTCCCATTCACGGCATATCTAGGCTGGTTTATATTTGTCTATTATTGGTAACTTACCCAGTTTTTACACTGTACCCATTTATACACCTGGGTGGAGAGGCGACAAGGGGTGAAGGAGATTGCCTATGTTTTCACTGATTGCTCGTCATGCGTGTTAGAATCAATTTTTATACTTTGAACCCAGATTAACAGAACCCCAACAATTTCCAGGTAACTAGATAGGAAAGTTGTTGAATATTTTGAAACTAATTTGACTGGGGGATGTTGCTGCTGATGGCAGTGATGTAAAAACCAATGACATCTATGGGCCTTTCCCGTTTTAGCTTTGACACCCCACCCGTGCCCATCTCTAGCTATGCTCCACCAAGTCAGGGATCAATCGATCCCAACATGGGCGAAGTATGGCAGCAACAGCGCTGTCAAATTAGTTTCAAAATTTTCAACAAAATCTATTAAATAGTAGAAACAATTTGTACATCTCGGACTATTAAGTGTTTAAGAAAGACTAAATCGAGTCATTCACTCTGTAATTGATTATGAAGTCATATGATGGATAGATAAATTGTAAAGGTCCATTGATGTCTCTGGGCTGGTAGGTGTTTTTTCTACGATGCCAATGCTACTCAATAAATTATCACTACCATGATCTATGAAATCCTTCTATAGACTAGACATACATGACATAAACTTGAACACATAATCTCATTTAATGTGAACTTTATTTTATCATCAGTCAAGATTCATCATAAGAAATACAGCAACTTAGTTTGATTTAATTAAATGTAGTAAAAAATGTATCTTGTGAAAGATTACTAATCTAATCAACATGATTGAAGGATAGCAATACTTTTAGAGACCCACCTTGCAATAAGGACCACCAAATGTAGTTAGTTCACAGATGTTTGTTCAAGGCTTTGTAATAAGCTAGCTAGAAGTTACCGCCAGGAACACGCAATGAGGGGCACACAAAGTTATGGTTTTAACCCTTTAATGGTCACTGGTCAAGCTGGCCAAAACCTGTCTGCGTCAGTTTAAAGGTGGATAGAAGACTATTTTTGACAATTTACCAATGAATTGAGTGGTTTGCTAATCAAGCCAGTCATTCCAGTCGCAAATTTGTCTGACCAATTTTGACCATTAAAGGGTTAAAGAATTAACATGTTTCTGGAACAAAAATGTGTCATGATTCAGTTGCATTAGAATGGAGGAATCCAGTTTTAGCTATGCCCCACCCATCTCTTGCTAAGCTCCACCCACGCTTTGCCTGTGTTGGGATCGATCAATCCCTGTACACGCAATTCCCAGAAAACTATACAGGTCAGCTGTTGAATATTTCGAAACCAATTTGACTGGGTGCTGTTGCTGCCTATAACAGCAACATCACCCAGTCAAATTATGTTTAAAATACTCAACAGCATGTTTATTAAATAGTAGACAGAATTTGTACAACAACGCTTAGTCCGTCATCAATTAAGCGGCCGTAATGAACTTATCTGTACATGATTCATGACGTCATGTAGTTGATTCTAACGTCATATGATTGATTGATAAACTGGAAAGGCCCATTCTGAACATGTGTAGAAAAATGTTTGAATGCCTTTAATCCCATAAGACTTATGGTCAAAACCGGCCGTTGCAGTGATCTTGAATTATGCCCATTTGTAGACCAAGAACACAATCTCATGAAGATTTACTACTGGAATGATAGGCATGGATATCGAGCCAGTCATTCCAATGGTCAATTTTCAAAAATGGGCTTTTTTTGGCGTATAAATTGACATTTCTCAAGATCTTGTAGAGGCTGATTTTGGCCAGCTTCACCATAAAATGAAAGGGTAAAAATGAAATGCCATAAATCTAGACTATTTTGAAGCTAATTTTACCGAAATTCCGGTCAAATTAGCCGAAAAACACTGATCAGGATAAATTATTTACATACTAATTACTTACATTTGGTATTGAAGATTGTAAGGATTACAACTGAGAGCAACCGTAGTCCGTGTTCTCACTAGAGAGCAGTGTTTCTCATGGCATCTAAATTTTGGAAGTCGCAGGGACCCACACATCTGGAAATCTCAGGGTCCCATCTTGAAATCTGGGGATCCCAAACTGAAATCTGGGATGCCTGTGCAGTTTTTCTCATTCATGCTATGGTTAGAGAGTACCATATGCTCACAGAGCTGAATTATGGGGGTCCAGTGATAGATGGTTACTGTATGTTTGTGCAAAAGCCTTTAAAACTAATTAGCAATCATACAAGAGTTTCAGGGGTCCCATGGGACCCACTACCGCAACTTTAGGGGGTCCCAAGTTATATTTTGGGGGGGGGGTCTATACCCTGAAAAGGAGCCTTATGAGAAAGCCTGCTAGAGTGAATCCGGAGTAATGCCATACTTCGGTATGGAGTTATTATGGATTAACATTCTACTAGTGTGAACACGGCTGTAGTCTATGATTAACTGTCTTCATGCTAAATTTATGCACACTATATTTTCCATGGGGTTTAAATTTGGACCTGCTGAATATTTTCAAAACAATTTGACTGAAACTTGTTGTACATTCAGCGGGCCCAGAGTTATTACCCACTGAAATTATTGTCTGGTGGCGTGATAAATGTGAGAGCAATCTTAGTCTATGATTAATCATGATACATGATCAGCATTTACAAACAACCAGGTGTCTTATAAACAACAAAAATAGATTTAAAAAGCGTGAATTCGCTATAGGCAACACTTACCATATTATTAATAGATTTTCAATTATTGCCACTTAAATCAAATATGGGTTTTTAACTCTATGGTCGAGATTGGTCAAGGTCTAAATCTTTACTCGATGAGTGCCCATTTGCCGGGCAAGAAAACAATCTTTGAAAATTTATCACTGGGTTGACGTGCTCATTCATTGTACTAGTCATTCCAGTGGTAAACTTTTAAAAATAGCCTCCTTTGGTTTGCAAATGGACATATCTCAAGACCACTGCTGAAGCCGTTTTTGCCGGCGTGTACATTAGCTGTTTAAAGCAATCTGTAGTACATGTAGCTCCAGGTTTCTCGATTTATTTTCCCAAAAACATTTTTACCAGCTTTGAGATTGATAACTATTCCAAATCATCCACAATAAACTGCTTACTTTAACTTGAATATCAACTGAACACATTGCTGGGTGTTAACTCTCATTCTCGAACTTGTTCAAGAAAATTTTTACTTTCTCAGACCATGGCCATTTGCAGACCAAGAAGACTATTTTAGAAAATTTACCATTTCAGTGATAAATTTTTTTTAATAGTCTTCTCTTCGTCTATAAATGGACATTTCTCAAGACCACTGAAGAAGTTGTTTTTTGGCTGATATGAGTGTTAAACAGTTAAGACATACAGATTGACGATGGTCAGCGAGATGGACATACGTACAACAGGCTTGCACGATATCGAATATCGTAAATTCTTTTTTTCGCCACAATTTTTTACAATGTAAAATTGAAAAGAAATTGAAATGTTAGCAAACGCGTATTCTCACATGTTGAATTTTCAAATTGTTAATATCCTATTGACTTGTTTTGTTCCTTGGAGTCGTGTGAATGCTAATCAAAACACAGAGGTAAGTAAACAATACCCACAACTCATAATCCGCTGATTATAACAACAGAAAGCTGTATAATTTAATTATTCTGGTTTGGCTACCATGATTTTCAGAATCTGTCACCGTTACACAAAGAAAAAACCACGATGAACCTTTAGTCATCATATAGCGTGTTCGACTTAGATAACTCTTGGTTATTTGCCATTCAAGGGTGCTCTCATTACACTAGATTGTTGTGTTAATACTGCATTCGACAAGCAAATAATCAATTAAGATTGCCCGGTCAGGTGTGCCAATAGCTTTAATTTTTTCAAGGGAGATAACTCTGGCGAATATGGGCGGATTTTGCCGAAACGGAATCATGACATTTAGTCCATCCGTAACACATCTGCTGAAAAAAAATTGTGTCTGTAGGTTCAAAACTCTTCGAATTATGGCTCGGACAAATTTTTTTTACAAATTTGAGATTTTCAGGGGAGATTAACGCGGGCAAATATGGCCAGATTTTGCCGAAACGAAATCATTACACTTCGTCTATCCCTAATACATCTGCTGAAAAAGATTGTGAGTGTAGGTTCTAAACTCTTCGAGATCTGCTCCGGAAAAGAAAATTTTGACAAATTTGAGCTTTTCAGGGGAGATAAGTCGGGCGAATACGGGCAGATTTTGCCGAAATGAAATCATGACACTTCATCCATCCCTAACACATCTGCTGAAAAAAAAATTGTGTCGGTTCAACTCTTCGAGATCTTCTCCGGACAAGAAATCAGACGGACGGATGCATGGCGAGCACCATCACATAATACGACCCCGCTTATGCGGGCGTATAAAAAAACTCGTTTTCTGTAAACGTCCTGGGTGAAATTTGTCTTTTTTTTCACATGGCCAGGAACAGGACAAATTTTTTTTCTACTCAGCAGAAATGTTAAAACATGCATACATTCGTCAAACTATACAAATTACAATATGTATTTAATGCCATTTGTATGCAATTTGAATCCCTTTTGCTAATTGTGACATGAAAAACATGAGAAATTTGGCAATTACAACTATATTTAATGGTCATGTCATAAATAATTGTTTTTCAGATATTTAACTACCCGTTTAAAATAAATTAATAATTGAACAAAAATTATTTTTCCTCCCTCCATTTTTCCCCACCCGGTTTGCAAGAAACACATTTTTTTTATGGATGACCTCATGAGAACAAATTTGAGTGTTAAGCTGTTAAGTTGGCTAACCTTAGACCATATTATTTTGGCCACAAACACACTTTTTCTCTAATGATCAAGTCAGCCAAATCGGCCGATATAGTGGCCTTGAGAAATATCCATTTACAGCTCAAGAAGACTATTTTCTTTATCATTTTATGGGAGTTAATTCAATGAATTCAATTTAACAATGTACATAGCATCATTCTCAGAATCAATAGTCAGTGTCCAAAAACCAGATTATCAATTCAATAATTTATTTAAATATACAAAACACTCAAGCCTATACTACAATTATCATTAAATGTTTACATAAAATGACACAAAATATTTGAGGCCTGATTAATAATTAGAATTTCATTTACTCATACACGACGATTATTCCGAAACATGCACAGGTATGTCAGAGCGGAATAACACCAATAGATTGATATGCACTATACTCGGTGTCAGCGCACTTACTAATTGGTCAAGCTCAACCCGTCACTCAATGTCCTGTGAACTGGACGGTGACTGACATTTTGACTTGAGTGCATTCATTACCACCTGAGTCAATGATACAAGCTTAGTCTGGATTTCAAACAGTTCACGCGTCGATGGATTCTCCGCTATTTTCTCCGTAAATGATTGCAATTCACACGTTTGTTTTAACAATTCTGATTTCTGTGTTCCACCAGAGCTTTCCAAAGTCGAAGCGGTCAGTGCCATAGATGGTGATTTGAATAAATCTGAGGCCGTTATATAAGGTTTCTCAGAATCATCGTAGCACTGATTATCAGAATTGCCGGATTGTAAAAGATGTGAAAGATGCTCACTGTCGTCTTTGATGTTGACATCCTGGGCTTGGTTCGGGACATCAAAGCTTGTGTCCAATGTATCAGTTGCTGAAAAAGAACAGAATATTTGCTTTATTCCCAAGGGACAATAGTAAGTGTATTCTACTGAAACCAGTTTTGGGCACACTTCCCCCCTAACACAGGTGTTTCAGTAAAAAACTGATTTTTTAACTCCAAATATTTAAAGATTTTTCAACAAATTAAAGGGCACAATTCTGGTGATTGTACACAATCCTAGTCATGGTCTCACACGGAGGTAGGTATTTCCGAAATTTGAACTGAATCTATGAAGGCTACCTATGTTGTTAAGCCTAACGTAAATATTTAGATTTGTCAAGCAATCACTGGAATTACGCTGGTGATTGGTGATGAATTTTGGCCATGACAGATATTGAATATCACCATATACCGTTATATACCAGGTTAGCACTTGTTTACTTATAACGCGCAACTAGTATTTAAGTCAGTCTGCAAAATTCTTTACATTTCTAACAAATTCATAACAATAAAGCGTCAAATTTGTTTCAAATGAATTACAAAGAATACTCACAATGTTACAATGACACACTTTTGACGTAAGCGACACAGCTGTATGAGTATACCAAGTTTAACTACCACAGATGCATGATGGTTGAAAGTAAAGGTCAGACAAAATTACCTTTGATATTCAGAGAACAGTGAAGGGTAGGTCTGACTGACATACATGTTAATGCACGCTACACCTTCACACAAAAATGCACCAATATCCCATATTTACTTACTCTATGTGGCGGAATATTGAGTAACTACAGATAATGATGTAAGTCGAGCAGAAAATTTCCAGGAAAATTGTTCAGTTTTTATCTGAAACTTAATTTCCCATCTCATTGTATAAATTGTCTTATTTATTCTTAGAATTTTTTTAACGTAAACTAATTAATAGAAAAAGTGCACCAGCAACATGTTTTATTTGAATACTAATACTCCAATGAGTCCAATACTTGTTGGGGATTAAAACGAGTTGATCATATTGAATTGTAGAACCAGGTGTGACCTACTTTTGCTACATACCATATGATTAAACCTAACAATGCATGTATACACCAAGGTTGATAAATTAATATTCTGTTGAATATTTTGAAACTAATTTGACTGGAAGCTGTTGCTGTATCAGTCTTGAAATTCAGTTTTCTGGGACTGTAGCATTAAAAGCGCTAATAATGCTTACAGCGCCTACATGTAAGACAGCACCAACTTTCAGTCAAATTGTTTTCAAAATGCACACCAGTCTTTCTTCTACCAGTTCTTTAAAACTGGATTTCTGACCACCAGCTTTCATTCCACCTGCTCTTTAACCATTTACATTTATCACCAAATATTTTGTAATTTGATATGCATAATGCACATGCCATTTGTTCACCGATTTCAAAAGAATAATTCTAATTAAGTATTTAACTTGTTTCCTTTTAACAAATACGAAAAACTACATCTAAGACAGTCATTCCAGTGGTAAGTTTTCAAAAATAGTCTTGTCTTGGTCTGTAAATGTACATTTTCAATCGCAAAAATTAAATTTTCTTGAAGAAATTTAAGGGTGAAAGGGTTAATCGCTAAGCTACACGTGTGTTTGCATCGATTTGAAATTTTGAAAACTGAACTTCCAGAATAGAAATTTACTATACAGCTAAGCTGTTGAATATTTAGAAACTAATTTGACTGGGGAGCTGTTGCTGCCTATGGCACCAGCTCCCTGTCAGATTAGTGTCTAAACATTCAAGATAATGTTTACTGAATTATAAATTCAACAAAAGACATACAATATGCACACGGTTTCGTGCCAGTTTTACTCAACTTTTCGTGACAGTTACATAATTTAATAATAAGGATAGTGTGTTCGTGCGCCAGTATTCGGCTGCATAAGTTATTTCTCTGTCAAATTTGCAATTATTTACAGTTTTAACATTAATTGTGTCATTTAATTTAAGTTTACAATGTGTCTAAGTGACTTCGGATTCCATTCGTTGTATATCTGGCGTTTTGTGATATTCGGATTATTCATAATCAGTGTGAGAAGTTTTATTACTGACACTAGTGATCTTATAAGTAAACCACCATTGCTGAACTATTCGGTTAAGTATAGTACAGGTGTAAACCAGCTTTTCATTATGATTCGATACACAGCAGACGAATTAAACAGTATTCACCAATCAGTGCTGAATGAACGCTCACTTCGCCGGCTAGGCGCGAACTCTCATAATGCACTTCGCAACTGTGGGATAAGCGTCGTCACTCCTACCAGGCGCGGGCGTAGAGCAGGCCAGATAGCAAGAAATCGCGCTCCAAAACGGCACACAATTTGACAGCTGTTCGCTCTCCGCATTTCTCGCCACATCTGAAAGTATGCCTCTGGAATGCGCGGTCATGTAGAAATAAATGTCTAGAGACCCATGAAATGATTGTCGATGAGAAAATTGACATTTTGATTTTGACTGAAACTTGGTTACATCAATTAGGAGATGAATCTAAAATCGCTTCAATCACTCCGGATGGTTACCTTCTCCAACACCACCCCCGAACAACATCACCCGGTGGTGGCATTGCCATTATATACAGGGAGCATTTAAAGATCAAAGTATCTAATGACGTTCCACACTATCAGTCAATTGAGACCTTTGAATATGTACTCACACACGGGCATCTATCAATCCGCTTCCTCTGCCTGTATCGTCCACCACCATCCAAATCCAATAAGTTGACCAGCACCATTTTTCATAGTGAAATAACATCACTGATGAACATCGTCTGTGTTAAAAGTGGTAACCTCGTCCTTATCGGTGACGTAAACGTTCACTTTGATAATAGAGATCATCCCGATACTAAAAAGATGCTTCAGTTGCTTTCCCTTCACAGCTGTCAGCAACACGTCAGTGAACCAACTCATAAAAACGGGCATACCATTGACTGGGTAGTAACCCGTGAATCTGAAAATTGTGTGCAGAATGTGCTAGTGAAGGACTTGCAAATGTCTGACCATTACTTAGTAACAGTTAATCTCAGTGCTACTAAACCGTCCCCAATCACCGTTTCCACGCCTTGTCGAAACATAAAGAAAATAGACGAATCTGCTTTCCGCCAAGATCTAGAGCAGTCTAGACTGATTACATCACCACCATCAGACTGTGAAGACCTCGCCGACCTCTACAACGCAGAGCTAACCCGACTTCTCGACAAACATGCCCCAGAGAAATTAAAATCTATTCATCAGAGACCGAAATCTACGTGGCTTTTCACACCTGATGTAGCCAAAGCTAAAGCTGATAGACGGAAGGCCGAGAGGCAATGGAGGAAGTCCAATCTGGAAGTACATAGACAGATTTATGTCAACGCGAGGAACACAGTCTCTAAGATCATCGCTGGTGCTAAACAGTCTTTCTTTAACAACAAAATCTTAGAAAGTACGTCGAATCCCAAACAACTCTACAGTACAATGTTCGACCTAATGGGTAAGAAGAAAGACTCCTCCCTTCCTAGTGGTGAGGATCCGGCACTTATTGCCCAGTCATTTTCGGACTTTTTTCAAAGCAAAATCGTGGACATTCGCACACAATTGCACCAGTCCCAAAATACTACTGTTCCTCACGATGACCATCCTGTCTTCAATGGCAAAGGCCTCGATTATTTTCTTCAGTTTTCAGAAAATGATGTATTGACCCTTTTAAACGAGCTCAAGCCAACCTTCTGTACATTGGATCCTATCCCTACCAAACTTGTGCTAAAATACACGGACCTCCTGCTTCCGTCGATTACCATGATGGTTAATTCTGGTCTAATGTCCGGGACTATGCCAGCGTCATTCAAACGGGCTATTGTCAAACCACTACTGAAAAAGAATGGCCTGGACCACGATATCTTGAATAACTATAGACCGGTTTCGAACTTACCTTTCATGTCAAAACTTGTCGAAAAGGCGGTACTTAAAAGACTGTCAGTCCATTTACGAAAATGTGATTTATATGAGCCATTTCAGTCCGCATACCGACAATACCATAGCACCGAAACAGCCCTTCTAAGGGTTGTAAATGATATTCGCAGTGCTGTTGACAAAGGTAATGTTTCCCTGCTGCTATTGTTAGATTTGAGTGCCGCATTCGACACTATTGACCATCAGATACTTTTATCACAATTGCGTCATACATTTGGATTAGATGGCCCAGTATGGAACTGGTTTGAATCGTATCTATCCGAGAGATATCAGTCAGTCTGCGTAAACGGATCATTCTCCGAACCGATCAAGCTCACGTGTGGTGTGCCGCAAGGATCGATTTTGGGTCCAGTATTATTTACGCTATACACACGGCAACTTGGACAGAAAATCGAGAACCACAACATCCAACGCCATTTCTACGCCGATGACACGCAGCTCATCAACAGTTTTATACCATCAGTATCAGCCGCAAGTATGGCAACAGATCAACTAAATGACTGCTGTTCGGACATTAAATCCTGGATGACATTGAATATGTTGAAGCTAAATGATGACAAAACGGAGGCCATGCTAGTTGGTCCGGTGATTAGGCGCGCTAAATCAGACTTGACATGCATCACTGTTGGAACAAGCCAAATAAATCTGTCACCTATGGTGAAAGATCTAGGGGTAATGCTTGATAATGAACTGACCATGGAAAAGCATGTTAATCATCTCTGCAAAGTGTGCTCGTACCAGCTACGTAATATTGGTTGCATCAGACGGTATATTACGAAGGAGGCTACAATCATGCTTATACTGGCGTTAATATCGTCAAGACTTGATTATTGTAACAGCTTGCTTATTGGTGCACCAAAACAACTTATTCATAAGCTACAGATTGTACAAAATACCGCTGCTAGAATCATATCACTCCGCCGAAAGTATGATCACATAACCCCTGTCTTACAGAATTTGCATTGGCTCCCGATCGAGCAGAGAATCACTTTCAAAATTTTATGCTTGACTTACCAATGTGTTTCCGGTACTGCCCCTGCATACTTAACTGAACTAGTACAACCCTATTCGCCTGGTCGATCACTCAGATCTGTCAATCAGATGCTGCTAAACGTCCCAAAAGTAAATTCTACTACATATGGCCACAAAACTTTCGCTTATGCAGCTCCCACCGAGTGGAACAATCTACCACTTAGTCTAAAAAACTCAGCATCATTAGATATTTTCAAATCACAACTGAAAACCACCCTTTTCAAACGAGCATATTCTCAGTAGATATAGCTATTACGCACTAGTGCTTAGAGCACGCATTGTCATGGATTCAGCGCGTTATAAATGTACTTATTATTATTATTATTATTATTATAATTTTGATTGTGCCATCATCTAACAGGTGAAGTAATTTGATTATGATGTCACATATGTCTTGAGTGACAGATTTTTCGATTTTCATGAGGTTTGTTATTTTGATTGTGACATATTTGGTACATCTTTACCATACGTAAATTTGGTTACTGTATGCGACAATGTATTGAAAATTCAGCTCAGACAAAAACAGCTATGGATGGACACAAACACAGATAAAGTGCTTAAAACATAACTAAATCTGATCCATTTCCAGCTTTGTCAACTTCGTACGTGTGTAAATATTGAATTGAAACCTCAATTCCCAGAATCTGAGTTTCAAGATAACTCCGCTAAATCTTTTAACTATTTTTAAACAAATTTTTACTGGGATTGCTGCCCATCCCAGTCAATTTAGTTTCAAAATAATCAACAGAATGTTTATTGAATTGTAAATTCACCAAAGACATACAATTTGCATACTTTCATGTCAGTTTTTTTCAATTCTCACTACGAGCTACGTAATTTTGATTGTGACGGAATTGATTATGACTGATCACATCCTTCCATACCTTTATACGGAGACAGCTCCTTTAATGCATCCTCCACAGCCGGCAGCATCTCGGCTTCATGATTGCTGTCAGCCCTCTCTTCAGGATCACTCCCTCGATTCTCTCCCGCTTCTGGAATAGATGTCAGCTTTTCAGGGATGTCGCTTGACATCAATGGTACACTATCACATGTATTTGTTCTTGTAGGCTGCGAGGTAGGGTTTGAATCTGTAGATATTTGTGGAGCTGTGATGTTATTTGAATTATCTGAGGCTTCCAAATTGTTTGTCACGGCTGATTAAAAACAAGAAATGATGATACAACATTATATTGTCATGGTAACACTTCTCCCTGCAATGGTCAAGACCAGTCAAGAATACAACATTTATTTGACTTAACCCGTTAACACTCATATCAGCCAAAAATAGCTTCTGCAGTGGTCCTGACAAATGCCCAGTTGCAGACTGAGTGAAGACTATTTTTGAAAATGTACCATTTTAATGAATGGCTCAATAACAGAGCCAGTCACTCCAGTGGTAAACTTTAAAAGGTCTTCACTCAGTCAGCAAATGGACATTTTATAAGAGCATTAGAATTTTCTTGACCAAATTTAACCATTAATTGGTTACGGCATGATTAAACGTGAGGGTCTGGAGCCGCAGAGTAGGAATCAAACCAGTGAGAAGAACCAGCACCAAAATGTGGCTTTACCTACCATTTTCCTTTCCATTCTCACACTCCATGTTCACTGGCGCCGTCACGACCACCTTTGACCGCTTCAGATCGTGTTGCTCCGAGAACGATTCGAGAACATTTCTCACTGTGGCAACCTTAGGAGCACGGATTGGTAAATTGTGAACCTCATATTCAGTCAAGCGTGACAGATCGCCGATTGTATGGATGTTTCGTGCGTGCAAAAGTTGACCTAATCCTCGTGACCTAATGATTTTAATATACAAGAAAAATGTCTTAAAATAAGAATTTACATATATTTCTGATAAAATTATATTGATATAATTATTTTTTACAGGATATTACAGAATAGAAAAAAGATGTCTTCCAATCCAATTATGTTCACAATATTTTGCTGCCTTAGGCAGCAATGTCTTCCAATCCAATTATGTTGAAAATATTCAACAAAACATTTCTTACTTCATGTTCAAAATTGTAACAACTAACATGTTTGCTTTCGAAACATTTAAATTATTTTACCTGTACTTTAAGAACAAGCAAATAGTTTCACGAGATAACAACTATGTACAAGGCATGTATTTACCAAACAGTTGATGTGAGCAGGGGAAGAATCTCTTTAACAAGAACTTTGCAATCACTGAGTGTAGGGTAGATCGGCGCAGTGCAGTCCAGTTGAGACTCGATATCAGTGCCCTGTGTACTGCTCATGGAGGATGAACTGGACAGTGATGTCTTTTTCTGTAAACGTAACACAAAAGTTATTTATAACACAAATATTCTGTCTAACCCACCTACAATTACAGCTGTGTGGTTTCACAGTAACATCCTGAGGATACCATATAACACATACATATATAGCACTTTCAAGTACCTCAGACAACGTCTCATATCATCTATAATGGTATTCGCGTAAATAAATTTGAGTAAAATAATCTGCCATTGAATTTTTGCAGTGGAGATCTTGATAATGTCATCAAGACCCGGGCAATTGATCACCAGTGTCAATCTTCTGATCCCTGAGCTAGGAATATTGAACTTGGGTAACTTCTTTATAGTTCAGTATGCCATAGTTACAACATAGGTGGCTTTGTCAGAAAGGTGAGAAATTGATAGACTAAGTCTGTCCGTCTGTCAATTGTTTATCTTTCTGACAGTCACATATGCTGTAAGTATAGCACGATGCACTGACAGTCACATATGCTGTAAGTATAGCAGGATGCAGATGTTTAACAGAGAATTTGACATAAATGTTGCTTCTTAAGGCAACAACAGTTTCCAGATATACAACATCGAAAATAACCAACAAATTTCTTGATTATTTGTTCTGAAACTTAGTATTTTGAATTTCAGGGCCCATTTTCTGGGAAATATTTCAACCAACCTAATGATGCAGTGTATATGTGTGCTACAACATGATTGTTTCCTGGCAGAATCATTTAGCAAGTACTATAAATATCATTAAAGTATGCCTCTGACAATGAATACAAGTTCTATCTAGAGACATATTCTTTCAATCAACGGCACTAGTAATATTTTTTATTAGTTAATTTAAACCAAGTCTAACTGCGGTTACCAACACGACATTTCTCCACCATCTCTAATAAGCCGAAGGATTGCTAATCCAGAGAGCTGGTAATGCTTGCTGGAATTTGTTGTTATGATTGGACATTTTGGATGTAGGCTTGCGCGATTATTACTTTGAGTGATCACGATCGATTAATTACGCATAATCGTGATTACTTGATTAAACAGCCTGGTTATAAATTACACCGATATAACAACAAAGGTATATCAATGACGAAAGCTGCAGTGCTGTTTAGAAATGTCCATTTGCAGGCCAAGAGAAGACTATTTTTGAAAATGTATCATTAGAATGCCTGGCTTGAGCTAGGCGTTCCAATGATACATTTTCAAAAATAGGCTTCTCTTGGCATGCAAATGGATATGCATTCGCTGAGCAAATGTAAACAAGAGGCCCAAGGGGCCTGTATCGCTCACCTGCAATTATTGGCCACTGGCACAACCGAACAAAACGAGATGACCACTGGAAAAATCTACCAATCAAATTTCTGTGAAGAAGGTTTAGCCAAGTTTGACTAAAATTAGTCCAGTGGTTAATAAGTTGTCTTTTATGATTTTCTCAAGAAATTTGCAGAAAATACCAGATGTCCACCAACAAAGATAAATTTTGATTGATTCATGGGGGAAAATGTTGTTTTGACATATCTCCATGGAACAAACTCTAATGGCCTTTGGTCCCTAATCATATCTCCCAAATTTTGTCCAACCCGTCCAGCGGTTCCGGAGATGTCGTTTTCGCAAAAATGAGGTCATCCAAGATGGCCACCGAAATATTTGGCCAATCAAGTTCCCTTGAAAAGACTTGGTTCAGCTCTTACCCTAACTGATATTTCATGAGTTTGAAATCAATCCCCCAAATGGTTTCGGTAGATTTTTAGACATTTATCAAAATCGGCCAAAATCCAAGATGGGCGCTGGCTTTGTTTTAATAAACATATATCTCCATGCCCTAAGAATACTTCCTGCCAAATATACCTGAAATCGGTCCAGTGGTTCTCAAAACACTTAAAATGTCCCTTTGCTTTAGAATGGGATCTTTTGGCCGGAAAACAATCCAAGATGGCCGACAAACCGTTTATCCGACATCAGAATACCCAAAAACATATATAACACCAATTTCGGCCTCAAAATCCTTCAAATAAAAAAAAATCCAATATGGCCGCCAAATACGCAACACTTTAATTGGCCCACGCCGGACATGTTTTTTGACGGATCAACTTCCCTTGAACAAACTTTAATGGCCCTTAGCCATCCCTAGTTATATCTGCCAAATTTTGTCCCCATCCATTTATCGGTTCTGGAGAAGTTGTTTTCTTGAAAACTAGGTCATCCAGGATCTCCTCCCAAACTATTTGGCCAATCAAGTTCCCTTGAACAAACTTGATTCAGCTCTTCCCCATGATCATATTTCACGAATTTTGAATCGATGGCCCAAGAGGTTTTGGGGAAGAAAAATTTTAAAGATATTTTTAAAAATCGGCCAAAAGCCAAATTGGCTGATCGGGTTCGTTTGAGAAAAGCAGAATCTCTATGCCCAAAGGATTGTTCCTGCCAAATATAATTGATATCGGCCCAATGGCTATCGAGGGGAAGACATTTTAAATTTACCATTGCTTTAGTATAGGAGCTTTAGGCACGAAAATAATCCAAGATGGCCGCCCAAAAGTTTATCCGACAGTTTCAAAAATGTCAAATTTGAGCTCAGAATACCCAAAAACATATACAAAACCAATTTCGGCCTCAAAATCCATCAAATAAAAAAATCCATATGGCCACCAAACACGCTGCATTTTGATTGGCCTATGGCGGTCATGTTTTTTTACCCCCGACCCATTTGGTCAATCAAGTCCTCTTGAACAAACTTAGCTTACCTCTTACCTCATGATGTTTCATGAGTTTTGAATCGATTCCCCAAGCGGTTCGGAGATTTTTAAAGATGTTTCCTAAAATCGATCAAAATCCAAGATGGCCACCGGCCAAATTGACCGATCAGCTTCGTTTGAACAAGTTGGATCCCTATGCCCTAAGGATGCTTCCTGCCAAATATAATTGAAATCGGCCCAGTGGTTTTTAGAAGTTGTTTAAAGGGAAAGTTGACGGACAATGGCCAGACTGACAGTCGTCATGGCATAAGCTCACTTGGCCTTTCAGACCAGGTGAGCTAATAAAGGTATATTTTGAAATATTTTATGTAGTTGAATTATTCATGATTATTCAGTTATTTCATTTTTAGGATTAAAAAAATAATCACCATTTTCGATTTAATCACATAATCGCGCAAGCCTAGTTGGATGATGATTATTATTTCAGGCATGGTCTATGCCGACAACAGGTTCCAGTCAAATTAGTTTCAAAATATTCAACAGTTTTCCTGTCTACTTGTCTTGAAAGTAAGACACTAGAATTTCAAATGTTTGAGGGTTAAATTACCTGTAGATTTGCTAGCTTTGACATTGATAATTTAGCAAGCGGAGATAAAGGCAGGCTAGGATTAGCTTGCTGCATCTCTAAGCATCTATTCACTGTGCCAACTCGTGTGGAAATGGAATCACTCACTGACGATGATGATGATTCAGAAATGATCTGAAGATTAAAACACAAGTGTGTCTATTCATCAGTGTACATTCTGGTATCTGGAGTTTATTAACACTACATACACGTACATGTACTTTTCGATTCACTATTTAAAACAGGTTAATAAACCCATTAACCCGGATATTTGTTCAAGAATATTTCAATTTTTCTCAGAGAATGTCTATTTGCAGACCACAGGATTTTTTCTCATAGAGAATGTCTATTTGCAGACCATGGGATTATTTTTGAAAATTTACCACTGGAATGACTGACTCGGTTATCGAGCCAGTCATTCCAGTGCTAGATTTAAAAAAATAGTCTTCAATTGTTAATAATAAGGAAAAATTAGTTACATCTCCGAGATGTAGAAATCGTTTGAGTGTAGCTTTCGTGGGTGAGAAAACCACCTCCCCCACCTCTTCAGAGACTACCACATCAAAACTTACCACAAGCCCGTCAACACCTTAAGATGACAATTAGTAAGACCCAAAGATAAACTGACCACAATTGAACGCTCTGGAGTCATCTACAAGATCAAATGTGACCAATGTGAGGGGTCACATCTAGGCGAAACCAACGGCCTCTCAGCACAAGAGTCAAAGAACATCTTAAAATCAATTCCAACTCAGCTGTGGCAGAGCACACAGAATCCACAGGTCACGTAATCCCTGCCAGCAGTGCCTCGGTCATCAACACCAACTTATTTAAACGGAAAGTTAGAGGACGTAGAAATCTACAAGCATCAACCAACCATGAACCGAGATGATGGCTACCGTATACTAGTAGTCTACCAGTCCATGCTGTCACGTGACTCCACAAGAACCGACCAGAGTGACATTGCCAGCGACCGTCAGTTAGTGCTGAAGAAGTGGCAGAGATGGTCACGAAAGCTACACTCAAACAATTTCTACATCCCGGAGACGTAACTAAATTTTTCGTATTATGAATCATCCTGGGATCGGGACCAATTTTTTTTCGAAAATAGTCTTCAATTGGTCTGCAAATTTTTGCTTAGTAAATGCCCATTTGCTGGTCAAGAGATCATTTCTCAAAATGTTCTGGTAACTGAAATGATTGTCTCGGTTATCAAGCCAATCATTAGCGCAACATTTTCAAAAATATTCTCTTGGTTGCCAATAGATTTGTGATATGAATCTCCATTTTCTCATTCCTCCACATTTTCAAAAAATAGTATTCTATAGGCCTGTAACATTAAATGGTTAAATTGTGCGTGTTTACGATTAACGTGGTGCCATCGTATGACGCACAAACAAGTGTGCATTACTCACAGGTTTGACAGGAGAGGATTTGGCACAAACAAGTGTGCATTACTCACAGGTTTGACAGGAGAGGATTTGGCACAAACAAGTGTGCATTACTCACAGGTTTGACAGGAGAGGATTTGGCACAAAAACTGAAATTTTGGCTCAATAAAAGTCCATTTGCAGGATAAGCGAAGTCTATGTCTGAAAAATAACCACTAGAATAACTGGCTCGGTTATCGAACCAGTCATTCCAGTGGTAATTAACTGATAAGCGAGCCATTGGCTCGAAAACCCAGCCTGTCATTCCATTGAGTATAATTTAAAAAAATTATTTTTGGCCTGCAAATGGAGATTTCTCAAGACCAGTGCCTTTGCTGGGTTTTGCAGGCTTGAGAATTATCGGGTTAACCTTTTAATGGTTAAATTCGATCAAAAAAATTGTAATTTTCTCATAGTAAATGTCCATTTGTCAGACAAAAGGCTATTTTTGAAAATTTACCACTGAATGACTGTCATTCCAGTGTTTAAGTTTTCAAAAATACGTTTCTCTTGGCTGACAAATGGACTCATTTATGGAAAACCCTTTAATGGTCAAAATTGTGAACAATTTTGTCCATTTGTAGAACAAGACAATTTTTGAAAATTTACCACGAATGACTGGCTCGCCTAATGAGCCAATCATTCCAGTGCTAAGTTTTCAAAAATAGTCCTCTCAAAATGGACAAATGGACATTTCTTGAGACCCCTGCAAAGGTTGCTTTTGTTCGTCTTGACCATTAAAGGGTTAAACAGGTGTGTATGTATCCATTGCTCAGTGCTTACACGGTCAGACTGAGCTAACTCCAAGCACCGGTTCACATGCTGTTGGTTGGAATTGTTCTCTGAAGATACATCATCAGCAAATGACACACGGCGGTGCTGAAACGTTAAATACAGAAAAATGAGATTTACGGTAAAATACTTCCAACACACCACCAAAATCTAATTAAATATTTGAAGCAGGGATGAAAATTTGTGGAGTCAAGAGAAAAACTAGATTTCCCAGAACACACTCATATGAAAGTTCTCATCATTTATTCTACAGACACAAGGATTTTTAGATTTGAATTTGGTAGAAAAACAGAGATTATACTGCAGGCAATCTCAACCATGTGTCGTCACATAACATTACCTGCTACAGTACAGCTCAGAAATAACCCAAATTGTTTCCAAATTAAAATAAAATATTCTGGTGACTATTTTGAACATAATGGACCTTTCCAGTTTTAGCTATGCCCCGCCCATCACTAGCTAAGCTCCACCCCCACCTCGCCGTGTTGGGATTGATCGATCCCCAAATGCCCTAGTTATCAATTTCCTGAAAACTATACAGGGAAGCTGTTGAATATTTTGTAACTAATTTGACTGGGTGCTGTTGCTGCCATAGGCAGCAACAGCGCCCAGTCAAATTAGTTTCAAAATATTCAACAGAATATTTATTAAATAGTAAAAGCAAACAATTTGTACAACAACGCATAGACCGTCTTCAAATATGCATTCGTGACGTACTTATCGACGTCATTCATTATGATGTCATTGTACACATCACGCAGTTCATTATGACGTCATGCGATGGGTGGGTACTCTGGAAAGGTGAATTGGATTAGAAGACATTGCTGCCTAAACAACGAAGTTTTCCAAATCCAATTATGTTCCAAAATATTAAAACGAAAATTTATTACAATGTGCTCAATAATGTACTAACTAACATATAGCATGTTTCTGCTTTGGAAACATTTCAACTTATTTATGAGCTGGACTGTAAATTTGAAGCCAATTTCAATTTGTGCTTTCAATTAAATGCTATGACAAATTGGAAGAGATCACGCTGGAGAATATTCGGAAATGTCACTGAAACTCAATGTGAATGAATGTCTTGTTACATGATATTGATGTAACAAACTAGACACATTTACGCAGCAGTTATCAAGAACTTTATGCTCTGGGATGGAAAATGGATGTACGGACATATGCACAGAGACTAAATCATAATGTCCATGATATGTTGGGTGTCAAAAACTGTTCTGAAGTTTCCAATGAGACAGGTAAGTATTTCCACTTGTCAAAAACACTTATAAGTCTGACTGTTGCAAGCCACCAGACAATAATTTCAATGGGCAATAGCTCTGGATATGCAAATAATTTTGAAAACAATTTCACTGAAAGTTCTTTCAATCAAATTGTTTTCAAAATATTCAGCATATCCAGGGTTAAGCCCCATAGAAAATGTAGTGTGATGGTAAAATTCAATGATATTTCTATGACCAAAATAACACAATTTCATTAACCTAAGGACTAAATAATGCCGTTTTACAATGCTTTTTCTCATTTTAGACATGAAAGCACCCCTGTTTGAACGAGAAAGTTGAAAAATCTATTAAAATTTAAAGGCCCACATTCACACGAGAATGCTTGAAAATAAATTTTTTAAATTGTATGCTATTAGAGGCTTAAATCGTGTATCTCGATGTAATGAAGCGAAATAAATCTATAATTTTTTCAGTTACGAAGTGAAATTAGGGATACGTACAACTAATGGCCCTTTCCAAGTTTATCATTCCATCATATGATGTCATAATCAACTACGTGTAGGATGACGACATAATCATAATGTCATGAGTGATTCAATATAGTCCGTCTTTAACGCTTAATAGTCCGACACGTATGAATTGTATGTCTACCATTGAATAAACATTCTATTGAATATTTTGAAACTAATTTGACTGGGCTGCAGCACCCACTCAAATTAGTTTCAAAATATTAACAGCTAACGTGAAAAGTTTTCTGGAAATTGAGTTAGGGCATTCGGGGATCGATCGATCCCAACATGATCGAGGTGTGGGTGGCGCATAGCTAGAGATGGGCAGGCATAGCTAAAACTGGAAAGGTCCATTCAGCCTCATAATTAAAACAAGTGTGACATGCTAGTCGCGAGTGAGGCAACTTTGACAGAAATGTCACATATTTGACAGACAGACAGACCGACCGACCGCCAGACTAACAGTACATTTTAGTCTTATATGAAATGAAATCATAATATGTTAAGAATTAATTCGTTTCATTACAATTTAAGCCTCTAAAAGTATACAATTTTTTTAACAATTTTATTTTCAAGCATTCTGGTGTGAATGTGGGGGTGGGCCTTTAATGAATATTCTGTTTGCTGTTGCTGCCTATTGCACAATCATCATCCAGTCAAATTACTTTCAAAATAGTTACCAGTTTAACTGTATAATTGTCGTTAAGGTTCAGATAGTTGATTTTCAATAATTTATGAGAAAACATGCTGATCTTCTCCAAAGTCCAGAAATTGATTCTAAATTCTTGGATTCCATAACCCACAAACCCATGCATGAAGCTGTTTCACCCATAACACATGAACACTCAACAAATGCTTAGCCAGTTCATCTCTAAACACCAGAAAGACCAAATTCCTTACTTTGTATATTGTTGAATATTATGAAACCAAAGGACACGTTGTACGAATTGTATGTCTGCTATTTAATAAACATGCTGTTGAATATTTTGAAACTAATTTGACAGGGTGCTGCTGCTGCCATAGGCAGCAAAAGCACCAAGTCAAATTACTTCCAAAATATTCAACAGCTTACCTGTATATTTTTCTGGAAATTGAGTCAGGAGGATCACTGATCCCCAACATGGGTGAAGCGTGGGTGGAGATTATCTAGAAATGGGCTTGACATATTACTGGAATTTCAGAAATGAGACTTAAAGGGATGCTAATCTCAATTCAAATGTTATACTGTACCGATAGATTATGGTTTTGAGATTCTATTTCATTCATATCCTGTCACATTTCCTTATCTGTATCATAATTATCTGCTGTGTAATATCGCATAAATGTTAAACAGTGACCGACACCATTTTATCTCCTCAAGCTATAGTACATGATGTCATGTAAGTGCCAATGCATTAGATTCTTTATTATGCAACACTCATCTCATTGAATATTTTGAAACTAATTTTACTGGGAGTTGTTGCTGCCTATAATTAATAATTTAAATTACCTTATTTGGAGGTGATGGAGAATTGACCACTGGAACATCTAGAAGCCGTTTCCTCTTTAGGATCCCAGCACTGGGTGACGCTGATGGAGAGTAGAACCGTGGTTGGTGAACCGAATGTGGGAGTCCAGCTAACAGAAATCTGTGACGTACAGGGCTGCCAGTAGTAGGTGCTGACTGCCTAACCTCCCTAGATGCAATTGGGGATTTCAGAATTCCTTTAAGCATTTTTCGCTTGCCAGTAAAGGTAAAGCCTTTTCTGCGACCCACTAAAAGTTTACTGTCACTAAAACAATACTTCCCTGCTGTATGTATAGATTTGGGAGTAGATTTGGGAGTTTCAGTAACTTTGTCTTTATTCGATACTATCTCTGCCTGATTTGTATTTTCCACTGGTGTTGATGAAGCTACGGAGATAGTTCTTGGCGATGTAGGCTTTTTATTCATAGCTTTTTCTAATTTATTCAACAAATTATACACTGCAATATCCTCCACAATATAATTCAAATGCTCAATATCATGAATCTTTCTCGGGGCCTCCTTTGTATTACCCACTGGCGAAATCTTATCCTTAGACGTACCAGACTGTTCACTGGAAGCATGTAATCTCATATTATCCGAGTCAGAACTTTTACCAGGTGAAACTCTATCAATACTTCTCCTGCTATTTTGTAGTGACAGACGTTTTCTCTTCTTGTTTATAACTGATGGTATTAAACTCGGTGACGATCGCTTACACGCCATAGATTGGTTTCGCCGACCTTTACCACAAGATCGTAACCTAGTATTTATAGGAGCTATTATTTTAACCTGAGAACTGTCCATCTTATGTTTTGCAAGTTTGGTTTTCCTTTCGCTTGATGAACTAAGCAATGCTGATATTTCTTCATCATTATCATCATCAAAATTTTCCTCTTCTTTTGTAATTTTACTTTCTACCTTATCGATGACTGGTTTACTCGTGTTTTCAGCTTGTGAGTCATCAGCCTCTATATCAAATGTTGTATTCAGTAATGCAGAATGGGTTCCCGCGGTGATATCCGACTCCGCTCCATCAGAAATATCTCTCCTCTTCTCCTCAAGGCCTGTAAATTTCTCAGATGTAACAGAAAACATATCTTCACTGTTTGGCAATGTATTGTGTTTCGGCGCAGTGTCACTGACTCCGGCTAAACTTTTAACATCTCCACTTTCCACAATACTAGAGTTTGAATTTTGAGAGTCTTTCACATCGTTGTTTGTGAGCATTTTCACATCGTTGTTTGTGAGCGTTTTCTCGGTACTCTTTCTTGCATGTTTCCGTGACTTGTTTGTTGAATCAATTTTCTTTGTATCAGTACCTTTCATGTTCTTCTTCCTTCTCCTCACCACGGCAGATGGATCATCATTACAAAGACCAGTCTTTCCAACATTTTCTTTATTGTCTAACTCTGTTTTTTCTGCTGATAAACTTTTCCTAGCTTTATTAGCACTTGTTTCACGTGAGAAAATCTTTGATTTGGCAAGTTCCTTTTTCACCTTAGTTGTACTTTGTCGCTGTGCAGGAATTTTTGGCGTATCATGTGTCTCTGGTGTTGTTGTATCTATAATAATAACCTCATCATCTTTTGTCAATAAGTCACATCCTTGTTTACCTTCATCGTGAATAATATCACTTGATGGTTTAAAACTGATTTCAGCATCTAGTTCTTGATGACAGGGATCATTATCGCTGACCAATTCTGATGGTGATGCGTCTGAAATAATGTCGTTTACTGCAGAACTTATTTCCGGGAATTCTTCAAGAGAAATCTTTTTGCGGCTTTTTATTGTAGAATCTGTCTCCTCACTGTCATTATAACTGACAAACTGATCATATTTCTTTGGTGTGAAGCGTTTACGTTTCTCAGATCGAACACCTGACTTTTTAGTCGCAAAAGTGGAATGTAAATCTGGATCATAGGGTTTGTCGTCCGTGCTGCTTTCTGATTTGACGACTGGACAACTGCTATCAGATGTATCAGTAGTTGAGGATGTAGATTTATCTGAACAGTTTACGGAAGCAGGCTCACCAGAGTTCCTCAGTGTACACAAAGCATCAGGGATATACTGTGTAACCGCACCAGACATTTGAATAGAACTGAATGTATCACACGCGCTAATGTTTGACTGAATGTCTTCACTAAACATGCTTTCAGAATTAACAGTAACGTTTTTACGCCGAGAAACACTAGCTAATCCGTCATCTGACTTAACCGAGGTAGTCGTAGTTATTTCGTGTTCATTCAAATGCCGACCTTTTTTTGAATCCACTGTTTGCAATTTTATGTCCATGTCTTTAGCGGTAGCAGGAACACCCAGCGGCTGACTTATTGACTTCCTGTCATAAACTCGTGAGGATTTTCTCTTAGAAGCGTTATCTCTGACAGGCTGGCTATTACTTTTCTTCTCACGAGCCGAAATGGAAGCTGACATCAGTTTTATCGGTGTAGATATCTTCTCTGGCGACGCAGGAATAATATCTTCATGGTGCTCATCATTATACAATATCTTCTCATTCACACTAGTGTTCTTAGATCCATCTGAAAGGGAGAGAGGGGTGAAGAAACTCTGTCCCGCTTCCAAATCACCATCTTGACTACTCGGACCTATGTCTACTGCCTTGTCAATCACGGTTACGTCTAATTCACAGCCTATCTTTAATGATACTGAATCATTAGTTTCTGACTTACTAACGTTAAAACCCTGAGAACCAAAAATGGAATCACTATCTGGTAGCTGGCTCTCTTCAATAATGGTATGTACACTAGCATTGTGCTTGTCTATACTAGCAACCGGAGAAATAACTGGTTTTTGAAATTCGCTAAACTCAGTTGGGCATTGCGAGTCTTCTACAATAAAAACACTATCCACATGACTATCACAACGGGGTGGCGACACATTCTCCGTTATCGC
Organism: Chaetoderma sp. LZ-2023a; assembly: GCA_034401795.1. Taxonomy (NCBI): domain Eukaryota; kingdom Metazoa; phylum Mollusca; class Caudofoveata; order Chaetodermatida; family Chaetodermatidae; genus Chaetoderma; species Chaetoderma sp. LZ-2023a. Next base: position 1,640,740 of record CM067365.1, read on the forward strand.
CTGAAAAAAACTGATATTTTTATTAGGCGATGATTTCACTTGTCTAGAGATCTCAGTTTTATTATCATCATCTGTTTGAGATTTCATGGATGTCACCACAACAGGAGCTATAACTTCCTGTGATTCTATGACAACTACATCAACATCTTTGTCCTTTTTCATGATTGATCGACGTGATCTTGTCCTCGTCTTCTCTCTATGATCTGTGAGAGACGTAATCTCATCTGCATCATTCACCATGATACCATCTTTTCGTGGAGATTTAACCAGGATACCACCTTTTCGTGGAGATTTAATAGGAATAATGTCAGATTTCTCAGAGTCATACTCCATACCGATATCCATTGCTTCTTTAGCGCATTCACTTGCCTGTGAATTCATCTTAGTATCACTACTATTACTATTCTCTTTATCTAAAGTTCGATTCATCCACTTTCTGATATCAGAAGGGTTTTCCACTGGTTTGTCAGTAGTCGATTTTGTTTCTGTTTTTCTGTTCATCATCTCTGAGGAATCTGATTTCAGTTCTTTATCTACAGCAGCCTCAAGTGAAGACTCGACTACAACACTTTTCCTCGGACGCCCACGCTTACGATTCACAGGTTCATTAGATTCTTTTATAACTACATCTTTCGTTTGATTGGACGATGTACTGGGCTCAACAGCTACGGAACTATTCGAGTCAAGATTACTAATAATACTTCGCCTAGAGCGACCACGTTTAGGAGCAGCTTCTTGTGTTGCTTTATTACTTTCACTCGGACCTGCAGGGATGACATCACTATCATTAGTCTGTGATATTTCTTCTGAGGGCTCGCTATCCAAAACGACCTCGGTTAATGTGGACTCTGGTAAGATCTTTCCTGTGTCTGTAGATTTGGTCGATGAGGTTTCTGGATCCGTAACATCCTCCTCAAAGCGAACTGATCGTCGACGTAATTTCTTTTCTTTCACAGTAGAATCATTGGTGTCTGCACTCAATTTCAGATTCTTGACAGGCTTTTCAGGATCGGCATCTGAAGGAGTCTTGAATAGATTCTGTCAAAGACACAAAATAAACATGGTTTGTTGAGTATGATGATCAAGTCATGCATTAGCCGTTAAATTACTACTGTAAAAATTTGTTTAATTACATGTACTACAGAGGCAGTAGAAAGGATAATGTAATATTTTAAAGCAGCAATGGCTTCCAGTCAAATTCATTTCAAAATATTCAACAGCTTTCCTGTATGGTTGCCTTGAAAATGAGATATGGGGGATTTCATCAGTGAAAGGGTTAAGCTTTCAAGAGCTAAGTGGTGTTAACATTGAAAGATGAGCTGTTGCAAGCTGGCATTACAGTATGCAGGGAGACAACTGGCAAAATGGACACCTCACATACATGTATGAGTGCAGATTAGTTGGACTTAAGCATACACCGCTTTCACTCACATTTTTTTCAAAATGTTTAAAATTCTTTTGGTACATGGATGCTTGTCTCAAATTCTATAAATATCCATAAGTGAAAGCCTGAGATGGTTAAGACAATCTTTACCATAGTGCTAAATATTAAATTGTTCTTGGCTAAAGAATTGAAAAATTGACTAAAGGAAACTCCAATTGGATAAACGACTGACTACAAAGAAAATGTTTGTAGTGTGGGCCCTGTATCTGACGCCATAATCAATTTCGTTACTAGTTAGCTGACGTCATAATCATAATGAGGTAAAGTTGTCAGAAAAATCGAAAAGTTCATCTTTGGTGTATGAATTGTATGGCTTCACGAATCTACAACTTAATAAACATCCTGTTGAGTATTTTGAAACTAATTTGACTGGTAGCTGTTGCTGCCATGACCATAGTCAAATTAGTTTCACAATATTCAACAGCTTACCTGCACAGTTACTTTGAAATTTCAATTTGAGGAATTCAGGTTTCAAAGTTTCAAATCGATTCCAACAAACGCAAAATGTGGGCAGAGCGTAGACAGAAATGTGTGTGGCATGGCTAAAATAGATCCCTCTCTTCCTTATAGGGTCGCCACGCATACCTGTACCAGCCACATACCTGTCTGTCATACCTACACCTGTTACATACCTGTCTGTCATACCTGTACCTGCCATATACCTGTACCTGTCACATACCTGTACCTGTCACATACCTGTACCTGTCACTTACCTGTACCTGTCACATACCTGTACCCGTCACATACCTGTCCCTGTCACACACTTGTACCTGTCACATACCTTTTCTTTCTCTGCTTTTAAGACCTCAATCACATCAATTGAGTTCTGGCCAGAGCTGAAACACAGAGACCAGAATGATGTTGAACAAAATGATATTAACCGTGAGGCGAGTCATAAAAGGCTCCTTGAAAAAATAAACTGGTGTGAGTGAGTGGCTGGGTGAAAGTAAACTGGTGTCAGGGTTGCCAGTACTTTATCAAAACGAAATTCACTGATATTTACCCGAGAAATTTCCAAAATTCCATGAGAAATAATTTCACTTTAACGAGGTTACTGGGAAGGCAAGAGTAAGTTGCAGCATAGCAAACAAGATACTGATAAAATATACAACAACATGGTAGGCTGTAGGTACAATAAGTGTAATTTATTTCCATCTTCAGTCAATGGACACAACTTGGACACATGACAAGGTGCACAGATGTCAAACTGGCAAAATGTGAAAATCTTCATCTCTGGGGCATCGTCAAATTCCCTGATTTTTGGTGTTTTCCCCACAATTCCATGAGTTTTCCCAGACTGGAAAAATGAACTCAATTTCCAAGGTTTTCCCCGATTTCCAGTGAAGCTGGGAACTCTCTGGGGGAGGTGTGTGTGCGCGCGTGTGCGTGTATCTGTGTGAGTGAGTGTGAAAGCACTGGTATGTGTGCATGCATGTGCTCCCACTCTGACATTTCTATCGATATTAATCAGAATTGAGCAGCACAAAATAGAGAGTAGATTGGTAAACGTTGAACATTCATAAATGTTTTAACAACACGATCTTGAACCGATTCAACAAACATCTATCAAAGACCACTCACTCAATCTGTGTATCCGTGATGAACTGCGACATCATGCCGACGTCCTGCGATTGATCCAGGGTATTATACATCGTGGGTAAAACACTGAAAGATCAATGGTAGAAATTGTAATTGTATTCACTACCATAATGGATCCCATAGCCCGGTATCATTTACAATTGACTGGTAACAGTCATATAACCCTTTAATGGTTCAGCTGGACAGCAATGGCTTCTACAGTGGCCTATACACATGACTCCTCCCGTCGCCTTGAGAACGGTACATTTGCAACTACGCAAGCGAAAACCGTATTTAACTTACAACTGAAATAACTAGCTTTGTAATGCTGGGAATTTTTCTAACAGGGCTGCAAGCAGACATTCTCTATGCGATAACAAATGTATTTTCTTGGCAAATTTTTCATCATGAATGGCTAAATTTGTGAACACACGTCCACTAAGCGATTAATACATTAGTTTAACATTCAAATAGCATCTTCCGGTCAGTTTGAGTATATTGAAGAGATGAAAGCAGGCAGACAGACAGACAGAGGTTATTCAAATGTAACTTCCATGAAGGGATCCGATTTGTCACGCAAGTATCTGATGTCATACTCAAATACGCCACTAGTTAGCTGTCACAATCAAAATGACATGGCTCTTGTCACAATAAGCGAAAACTGTCACTAAAGTGTACAAATTGTATGTCTTTGATGAATTTACATTTAAAAAGATTTTTGTTGAATATTTTGAAACTAATATGGCAGCAACAGCTCCCAGTCAAATTAGTTTCAAAATATTCAACAGTTTACCTGTATAATTACCTGTAAATTGGGACTCCATATAAATAGGATATAAATCGACTTCAACATGCATACAAAGTGGGTGGCGTTGAGCTAGAAATGGGCGTGGCATAGCAATAAGTGGATCGCTCGTTAACACCCCGATTCAAAAAAGCATCCGCTTTTGTTTCTACGAGAATTCTTAATACTTACCAGATGTACTATTATGATAATGTCTATTATCCAGTCTAGGTCAAAATAAACAATTAAAACTCCGCACTCTCCTGGTCCTGCCCATACTGTGTCCGGGAATACCATAGCCGCAGGTACCGAGTCTATTCCCAATCACAGTCAGATTCGTCTTATGTTTGCCTTGGCAAACTGCGAAAGCAGCTCAGCCTCACCTCAGCGGGGCGGCTGAGGCAGGGCCATAGTACATCTGGTAAGTATTAAGAATTCTCGTAGAAACAAAAGCGGATGCTTTTTTGATTCTACTTCGAATAATACTTACCAGATGTACTATTATGATAAACTCCGGATTTCGACAGCCAGGAAATGCCGGTGGGAGGAGGTGAGGCTCGAACCAGCACTCATCAACCATCCAACAGAGAAGGTTGTGAAGAGACTAAAACCCTGGCATACGCTTGGGTTCTGCTATCTGACTCATAGAGTGCTAAACTTCCATGGTCTAGACCGCGCTCCCCCCCCTCTTTTGTCCGCACAAAACCAGAGGGATGTCCATGGGGATGCAACACCCACCAGACCCGTGTCAGCCCCAAGTCTCAGCTAGGGCAGTCCAGTAGAGTGCAAAGAAGCTACTACAACTTCAAATCTTTGAAAAAACTAACAGTATATCGATTAGATTTTCAAATTGGAATGAGTCTCATGTCTGTATGAGAGGATAAATATACTCTTGTACCAGACTATTCACTTACTCAGTCTGGTATTTCGACTGGAAGTAAACATATTTATAGTCACTTAATTAATGTAAAACTCACCATTTTTGAATGGTCGATCTGTTATTGATCATCACAGGAGCTAGGCCCAATCCACGGTCGTACTCAGTCATGTGCATAGCGCTTGGTCAGTGTAGGCGGAAGTCCTTTGTGATGTGTGCGAAGTAGTGGTCGGACGTGGCTTAGTTTAGGTTCGACAGATTGGCGACGGCTACTGGATTAAGTGTGCTGGAGATGTCTCGAAGGTAGAAATCAGTGAATGACGACTCGGCATGCCATTGTGCTACAGACATCACCTGCTCTAAAGAGACACCCTTATAAAGGGCCGATGATGCTGCTAGTGCTCGGACCTCATGGGCATTCGCACGATCAATCTGCTTTCCTGTAGCGATCTTGTGCGACATCTGAATAGCATCAACTATCCAACGAGAAATAGTATCTTTCGAAGCACGTAAATGGGGAGCTTTGAGACATAACCACAGAGATTTCGGGTCGTCTCTCCACTCAGAAGTACGTTTCTTATACATCTTAAGACATCTGACAGGACACCAAGCACAAGAATTTGGGTCATGTCTAGTTAAACTTGGCAAATTGATCGGCTGTCCTGGATATTTAAGTGACTGATTCTTTGCCAGGAAACAAAGACGTGGAAGTAATCTTAAACCTTCACCCGTGACGACAAAACGGTCTTGTTCGGCAGAAAGCGCATGGATCTCGCTTCTCCTTCTCGCCGACGCTGCTGCAACCAAGAAAACTGATTTAATAGTTAACAGTTTAATGTCAATAGTTCTAATCGGTTCAAAGGGAGCATGCCCTAAAACCTGTAGAACAAGAGATAGATTCCATGACGGGATAGGAATTGGCTGTCTAGGTCGCAGATTGCTCATTCCTTTAATAACTCCATTCAATGTGTCATTCTCTACTCCCCCAATGGTGAGACTAGGAATGACAGAAGCTAATGCAGACTTATATGCTGCTAGGGTAGAAGGTACAAGTTTGTCAACTTCGTATAAATGACAGATAAAGTCTGCTACGTGTTGAACAGATGCAGAAAAGGGATCAATATCTCTTCTCTCACACCACTGTGCAAATTTGTTGATTCTATAATTATATGTTTTTGTGGTAGAAACTCTTCTGGCCGAAGCAACAAACTTCGCTGCTTGCTCAGAAAAGCCACCCTCAATTGCACGCTGCTTGACAACATCCATGCAGTCAATTTGAACATTTCTGGTCTGTCGTGAAGGTACAGACCCTTGTTCTGAGAGATTACATCTCTTGTGTCTGGAAGAGGGATTGGACTGCAGACCAGAAGGTCCAGCAGATCCGTAAACCATGATCGGCCTGGCCAATAAGGAGCGATCAGTAGTACTTGGCACATCCCCTCTCTTATCTTTGCCAGAACTTTCGGGATGAGAATTGTTGGAGGATACGCATACGCGTACATTCCCTTCCAACTTATCGCCAGTGCGTCTACTGCTAGAGCCAACGGGTCCGGGATCGGTGACACGTACGTGACCATCTTTGCGTTTGACTTCATCGCAAATAGGTCGACATTCGGCTTGCCCCATTGTTTGAATAGAACCTCTGCTACCACTTGGTTGAGCTGCCATTCCGTCGGACGACAAACCGTCCTTCGACTGAGAGCATCCGCTAAGATGTTCAATCTTCCTGGAATGTGTGCTGCCCGAAGAATAATATTCCTCTCTTGGCACCACAGCAGAAGGTTCCAAACCATCATACACAACTCCGGTGATCTTGTCCCGCCTTGGCGGTTTAAATAAGACACCACTGTTGAGTTGTCTGTCCTTACTAGGACAATTTTGTCTTGAACTCGACCCTCGAACTTCTGCAGTGCTAATACCACCGCTAATAGCTCGAGTACATTGATATGTTTCTGCGCATTGGTCCGATCCCATTCCCCGGACACTGACTGATTGTCCAATACCGCTCCCCAACCTGTCAACGACGCATCCGTGAACATGGACATCTGAGGTTGAGGAGGTTGTAGAGGAACACCTCGCAGGAGATTCTGTTCCGACAACCACCACTGAAGGTGGAATATCAATGGTTCTTTCACTGGTATTCTCAGAGATAACGGATCTGTTCTCTGTGACCAGAACGACATCAAATACATCTGAATCGGCCTGCGCCTGAGCGCCGCATATGGCACCACCTTCTCCAGAGATACTAGCAAACCGAGTATTCTGAGAAATTGACGTGCCGTCAGATAGGCTCCTAGAGAAACTGACTCCAATACTGCAATCAGGCTTCTGACTCTGCTCTCCGCCGGAAAAGCTACGCCGTCCCTGAGATTGAAAAAAATTCCCAGATAAACAAACTCCTGGGATGGAGTCAGTTCTGATTTCTCTAGATTCACAATCCATCCTAGCTTCTTCAATAAGTCTAGGACTACCTCCAGATTGCTGCGCAGAGTGACTGGATTCCCCGCCTTTAGCAGCCAGTCGTCTATGTAAGTGTGAACAGCTATGTTTCTCCTGCGAAGTAAAGAAGTCATGGCGAGAACCACCTTGGTGAAGACCCTCGGAGCCGTGGTCAGGCCGAATGGAAGAGCATTGAATTCCCAAACATTGTCTTGGAATGCAAATCGCAGGTACTTCTGAAAGGGAATTGACATTGGAATATGAAAATAAGCATCCTTCAGATCTATTGATACCGCCCACATGCCTTTCCTGAGGCCTGCCATCACAGCTGCTACCGTCTCCATCTGAAACCTGGGAGAAAGAATAAATTTGTTCAACGGTTTGAGATTGAGAATTGGTCTCCACCCTCCGGTACGCTTCGGAACTAGGAACATAATCGAATAGAAGCCCAGTGATGACTGATCGGCTACCAGGTGAATCGCCTTCTTCAGACGAAGCGATTCTATCTCTGACTGAATGGCAACTAGACGGTCTAATTCCCTTGGAATAGGAGTCCATATTGGAGTCGAGGTTAACGGAACTAACGATTGATGGATGAGCCAGTCCGGATCGTAGCCGTTTCTTATCCACTGACAGACTAAATAGTCGCGCACGACCTGTTCCCATTGGCTTAGGAATAGCTGAAGTCTGCCTCCGACGGAAGGAATCTGCACACAGTTGTCGGTCGAGATTAGCCGACAAGACGCTACATCGCTCGGGTGAAGATTCTCGACTCCATTTGTTTCCAAAGCCGCCGGTATTGATTCCGCCGGAAACCCGTCAGGAACGAGCCCCACGGCCGCCCCGCGGTTTCTTGTGGTATGACGGTCCGGAACCGCCGCCGCGACTATCCTTACGGTAGCCGCCACGGCCCGAACCGCCACCCTTCCTGTCGTCCTCATACGGCCTCTTACTAGAGGGCTTGTATGTGGACGAACGGCCAGGTCCTTGCGCTCCGGATGGCCTATGGGCATCACGGGCAGAAGGACGGAAGGGCGATCTAGGACGCTGCCTCTGCTGGTCCTGTCTGTGTTGACGGTAGGACTGTTGCGGCTGAGTCCTCTTGGTCGACTTCCACGACTTGCCGACCACCTCTTGCTCCGCCACCATCGATGCCACTTTAGAGAGCGCTTGTCGTGCCGAGCCGCCGAACAAGCCTGGACCAATGAAAGGCGCAGAAGATAACGCTGCCCTCATTTCCGGTCCTGGTTCCACACAATCGAGAACCATTCTCCGTCGCTCTGCTAAAGTTCTTGTGATCACCCTGGCCAGGCAATCCTGAGACAGGCGCAAGGTGTCCCGAACAACTCCAGGAGCAGCCTCTGGCACCTGTCCGCCTTCCGCCGTGCAGTCCAGCATACCCTGCAGGACGGTACACCCGTGCGACAGCGCAGCCATGGCCGCCCTAGCCGCATCCTCAATGAGCGTGAGCTCATTAAACGGGTCTTTGTTGGTCTGGGAAACCAAGGGACGTGACCGCCCCTTGGCCTTCCCAGCCAACGGCCTATTCAGCGCCTCACGTTCCGCAACGGAAAGCCGTGGAACCCTGGCGTATTGATGATAGGCCTGCTCCGGAAAACGGACCCTACTCCTTATCCCCTTCGGGGCCTTGGGCAATGCATAGTCTGGCTGAACCAGACGATATGCCGCAACTTCCAACATGTCAGAAGTCTGCGAGTCCAAGGGGAGTGTAGGCATGGCCGAAGAGCCACTGGACAGAGCGCTAGCTGCACGCTCTGACATCCGCTCCATCGCCGGATCGCGCTGAGATCCGAGATCCGATGCCAACCCGAGACGATTGGTCATCCATCCTAGGACCTGCACCCATTCAGCCTCGGCGCAGAAAGCGGAATCGTCCATTAAAGAGCTTCCGTTTTCATCTTCCCTCTCACCCTTGGATGAGAGGGCCACCGACGATCCATGCTGAGCGCTACGATAAACGTCTCTGCCAGGACAGAGCGCATCCGTAGCGCGACTACCGGCGGCACCAGTATCCAACGAGCCGTCGGATACGGATTCTCCGCAGTCCATCGGCTCCAACACGGGATCCGGGACTACGACCGCCTTAATCACGGCTGGCACGGTAACTCCGATAGGAGCCGCACCCAACGCCGTCGGGATAGCCGTCGGAACCGCAAACCACGGCTCCGCCGGCATATCCGGTTGCACAAGTGACGGATGAAAAATGCCCGACGGAACGTCGACATCACCATCCGCCTGGCAAACCCGTACAAATCCCGAGGGAGACCCCTGGGACGTACTCGGCATTGCCGACATTGAAAGATCCGGCATGCCGGAATCTTCCATCAACAGGAACTCTTCTTCCTCTGCCGACGGCTCTTGAGCCGAGGACAGAGAAAGGTCAGGTGCATGGCCCTCAGCAAAACTAGCCGGGCCACCTAATGGTTGCCCTGCACCAGCTTGCCTCACCGGACCCGTGGACTGTAACGAATCAAACATGGCCTTGAACTGGGCCGCCCATACGCCCAGTGCTGAATCCATCCTCTCATTCAGCCGACCTTCCAGTCCAACCAACGACGCCTGCTGACGCTTCACTGCCTTATCCTTCTCTATGCGCTCCAGCCTCGCCCGTCGATCCCTGTCAAACTCAGCCACCATTGCCGACGACCACTTGGCGCACACATCACACGGACTGCCGACCTTACACCTCGCACACGCCACACAGTGATGTCCAAGATACTTGCGTTTCATGAACCTATTACACTTCTGGCACAAAGTGTCCTGGTTCTTCGGTTTCTGCGAACACAGAGGAGAATTAAAACGCTGCACATGACAAGTGATGACGAGCAATACGCACAATAGACTTGATAGTTAAGATTTCTTAAACACATTAACTTTCTCTTAAATTAATGATAACAAGTCTTAGGCAGGAAATATTTGAAACTTTTTTGAGTGAAAATTTTACAAAACACAACTCAGCCTTTAACTAGCGTTAAATAACCAAGAAAACCTCGCCGATCACTACAAACACCCTCGACAATGAAGCGAGAGCTAAAATCGGCGATAACAGAGTGCCTGGATACCCCAAGCCAATAACGACATATTACATGGGCGCCGCCATCTTGGCTAAGGACGCATCCATCTTAGAGGAACCGAGTCGCAAGAGAAAATTAACCGAGTACCCGAATTAAAACTAAAAGTTAACGGGTACAGAAGCGACTCCAACAATGGCTACCATTATAAATCAATGTGCCAATTTAAGGAAATTTCAAACAGGCATTATGGCACGAATGTATAAATTCTAGATTGATACAACCTGCCCCTGTGATGATTTTCCAAGTTCCTCCATTAGTCCAGCGATGGTTTTCACAAACACGCGCTAAAACTGCTTAATTTATCAATAAATTGACACTCTAAACACATGCGACTTGAAACAAGCGCAAAATAAACGAATCTGACTGTGATTGGGAATAGACTCGGTACCTGCGGCTATGGTATTCCCGGACACAGTATGGGCAGGACCAGGAGAGTGCGGAGTTTTAATTGTTTATTTTGACCTAGACTGGATAATAGACATTATCATAATAGTACATCTGTAAGTATTATTCGAAGTAGAATTTTATTTCACGCCTCACCTTTTCTCCATCAGGACATCCTTCTGATGTTCAGTGAGCACACGCTTTTGTTTGGGTGATGGTGCAATATAGACAAAGTCCTGAAAAACAAGCAATTAATCACTCAATTCATAAACAATAATATAGGTTGATCTTATAAACAAAATTGTTAACAAGACTGGTTTTTCAGTTTTCGTAACGTAGCTATACGTCATTTTGCTTGTGACATCAGCTAACATGTGACTGATCATGACATCAGATGCTTGAGCAACAGATCAGATCCCACCATTTGTAATGCCAGCCGTTACCAAATTCTCTTGTTTTTCAAACCCCAATTTACATGGGTAAACATATACCAACTATCATGATTATATTTGTAAATTAGTTGTAAAAATCTAATTATCTTTGAACTCTAACCCTCAAATTTGTTTAAAAATTCCATTCTTTTCATAGATAATGTTCATTTGCAGACGACTATTTTTCAGACTGTACCACTGGAATGACCGGCTCGATCTTGCAGTGGTAAATCCTCAAACATAGTCTTCTCTTGGTCTGCAAATGAACATTTTTCAAGCCCATCGCAGAAGTCATTTTTTGGCTGATACTTGCTAAAGGGTTATAATCTGGATGAGAGCAATAATAGAACTTAAAACGTATCCTCCAAATTTAATCACAACAGTGTTCAGTTAATTTATTCTTAAAATATTCAACAGCTTTGCTGAGTGGTTTGATTGGAGTAAATATACTGAGATTTCAGCATTGAAAGGGTTAAGATATAGGCGACAGTCTCTAAATAAAACTGCAACTGCTGAGTGCCTGTTATTGTTTATCCATTAATATTAGCGATGCATAGAACAACACTTAATAAATACACAATTCTTAAGGAATGAGTATTTTATGAATCATAAGAAATCTGTTGCCCTGTAGGTGGGGCTTAGAATACACCTTCCGTATCCTCTGCATGTCGTAAGAGGCGACTAAAGGCGGTAAGGGTGATTTAACCCTGACAGAAACCTTGTGCTGAAGACGGAGGTTCCAGGCCACACTCTAATAAACCATGAATCCACGCACTTAACGCTTATGATCATGTCGATAGTCACTTACAGGACTGGCGGTATGATCAGCGAACGAAAAGAAGAAGATAAGAAATCTGTTGAATATTTTGCAAACTAATTTATCATGAATCTATGGCTGCGAAACGCAATGAAAGCTCAGTGAAATTAATTTCAAAGATATTACACATAATATTACATGATTTTTTTTTGTCTCGGGTCTTATTGCAGGGTGTAACAATCGGAGATTATAGATAGAGTTAACCCTTTAATGGTCTAGCCAAAACAGGCCGTTACAGTAGTCCTGGGAAATGTTCATTTTGCAAGCCAAGAGATGAGTATTTTTGAAAATTGACCACTGGAATGACTGGCTCGATAATTGAGTCAGTCGTTCGTTTTAAATTTTCAAAAATTGTCTTCTCTTGGCTTGCAAAATGGACATTTTCTAAGAGCAAATTGAAATTTTGTTGATCAAATTTGACCATGAAAGGGTTAATATTCACCGTATTACTCAGTTCCGAAAAGGAAAAGATATTTTTTCGAAAAGATGGTGATTTGGCCGCCTGATTCTCTTGCTGCTTGGATGCGGGTGACCTCTTGATATTCGGTGACACTGCCTTGTTGAGGAAGCTACCATGTAGTTTCCGTGGTGATGGCATTCCAGGTAAATGAGGCTCCGGTGCATCACCTCCAATCTAATCAAAATAAAAATGTACTAACATATAGGCTCAAATGAAAATATCGGTGACTGGGGAGCTTAAAGACACGCTCTTATTTAATCTCTTCGGGGAACTTAGACACGCTTATTTAATCTCTTAACACTTAAGCTGTACAGAAATGATTATGCCGTTAACCCTGTCATGACCAAGCCGGCCAAAATTGGCCTCTGTAGCGGTCTTTGGGAATGTCCATTTGCAGGCTGAGACTATTTCTGAAAATTAACCACTGGAACGACTGGCTCGATAATCGAGCCAGTCGTTCCAGTGGTCAATTTTCTAAAATAGTCTTCTCTGGGGCCTGCATAGACATTCAATAAGCAACTATTTTTAAATTTTTTATCAAATTTAGCCATTAAAGGGTTAATGAGAATGGCTTTGTCCTGCATGACTTTTAACGTGTTAATCCTTCTTGTGTCAACTTTACCCATTAATGGTCAAGCCAGCCGAATACAGCCTCTGCAGTAGTATTCACCTTTCCACCTGCAAAAATTACAATTTTCTTAAAAAATCTTGACAGTTGAAGGGTTAATTGGTATAAATAGTATTTTGAGCACTTCAAATTTTTGGCACAATATAGGCTCAGTGCCTGTCCTGCCTCATCGCCTTAATCCGACAAAACTGAGACAATGGCTAGAAAACTGAATCATGTATTAACAGCTGAAACAAAAATTCTGCAAAATTAAATGTCTCATCTGTCCAGCTCCTCTGTAGATAAACATCAGCAGAGGTCCTGAGATCAAGAGATCAAAGTCATTAGGTAGAATAAACTGCATGCTATGTTTGCTTATAATATAAGAATATGCTAATGTTTATTTTTGTACCAAGGTCAGCACAGCCTTGACCCTTCACCTTGAACACTATCAAAAGGTAGTATGCTGATGAGGTTTGTGCACACAGAGCTTTAGGCATGGTATGTATTAGAAAGAAATTTTTCATGTTCTTGTACTCGCAACAAGACCTTCAGCGTTGGCCAATCAATGCCATGGATGACCCTCTCATATCCCCTGGCAACCACATGTCAGTGTTTCGTTTTTTAAGGATAAACTCTGACTGCTGAATTTTTGCAGACATTTTCCGCGGGACAACTCTTCACCTGCTGAATATCTTGAAAACAGTTTGACTGAAAGTTGTTGGTGGCTAAGTTAACAAATGCTGAAAATTAACATTGACAATCTAAGTTTATTACCATGGTCCTATGGACTTTAACCTTTGACCTAGTGTCATTAATGTATTAGAGTTTAGTTCAAAAACATTTTTAACAGATGCTGAAATATGAGTCAAACTGTTTCACAACGGGATAGGTAACCATGTAGTAACCAACCAGTTTAGTTTCAACCAATCCTGAACTATACAATGAAAACTTTGCTAAGCACAAGATTGTAATGTTGACGCCTTTATGCGGGAAGTCATATATCAGCCTCACTTTATAATTCGCAAACGATCCAACAATCATACCTGGCTCATCTGACTATAAGGCGTCTCTTCAATGACTGGCAGATCACTCGTAATCCAGCCTGGCAATTGAAGCAAGGGTGTCTTTTCCTTAACCGTCGTTAACACAGGTCTGAAGCAGCAAAAATGAGGTAGAAAAAATATAATAATACAAGAGACCCAAGGCGCTCACCATTAGCATTTGAACCAATTGCATTTAAAGACATGGCGGATAATTTTCGGAAATCTAAGATGGTCACCAAAAGTATTGACCAATCAAAATTCTGTATATATGTTCTGAAGCCTACCCATCTAGGGGCCGTCCTGCCGAGACTGATTGAAATCTGCCAAGCGGTTAATGGGGCGTAGGCTTTTAACTGATTTAACAACACTTTTGGAATATCCACGATGACCACCCAAAAATTGACCAATCAAAATTCTGCATACTAAATCTGAAGCCTGCCGACATAGGGTCCTTCCATCCAAATCTGGTTGAAATCGACCGACCAGTTAATGAGTCATTGAGGAGCATCATTTTAAGCGATATCAGGTAAATTTTCATAAAATTCAAGATTTTCACACAAAAAATTTACCAATCAAAATTCTGTATACAGGTTCTGAAACCTACATCCATAGGGTCCTTCCAGCTAAACTAGGTTAATGAGGAGTAGCGATTTGACAATTTCCAGTAATTTTTTGTACAAAATCTAAGATCTTCATCCAAAAATTTAATCAATCAAAATTCTGAATAGAGATTCTACAGCCTACTGGTGACTAGAATGCATCTAGTCAAATTTGGTTGAATATGTCATGCAGCTAAGGAAGAGTAGAATTTTAACCATTTCCGGCAGATTTTTCATAAATTTTAACCCCAAAAATTGATCAATCAAACTTCTGAATAGATGATCTAGAGCCTACCAGCATAGACTGCATCTAGTCAAATTTGAAATATGTCAAGCAGCTAAGGAAGAGTAGCAATATGACCAATTCCGGTAGAATAGACATAAAATCACAGATTTACACCCAAAAATTTAATCAATCAAAATTCTGAATAGTGATTCTACAGCCTACCATCATAGACTACATCTAGTCAAATTTGGTTGAAATATGTCACGCAGCTACGGAAGAGTAGAATTTTCACTATTTCCGGTAGATTTTTCATAAAATCTAAGATTTTCACCCCAAAAATTGATCAATCAAAATTCTGAAAAGAAATTCTAGAGCCTGGCACCATAGAATGCATCTAGTCAAATTTGGTTGAAATATGTCAAGCAGCTGAGGAGTAGAATTTTAATCATTTCCGGTAGATCTTTCATAAAATCTCAGATTTTCACCCAAAAAACTTATCAATCAAAATTCTGAAAAAAATCCGTCTGGAGGGTACCAGTGTAGGATCATTCTAGCCAAATTTGGTTGAAATCGGTCAATTCGTTAAGGAGAAGAAGTGATTTGATGGACGAACGGACGACATGGCATAAGCTCACTTGGCCTTTCAGTCCAGGTGACCTAATAATGGAACGGAAACAAAACAAACTGTCACAATCATTTATTGATATATTTGTCCATATACACATTTAATGTTCAAGACGGCTCAAACTGGCCTCTGCAGTGGTCTTGAGGAATGCCCCTATACAGGCCAAGAAAATAAATTTTTTGAAAATTTACCACTGGAATGTCTGCCTCGATAACTGAGCCAGTCATTCATGCTAAATTTTCAAAATTTTCTTCTCTTGGCCTGCAAATGTTCTAAGAAAAGAATTAAAAAAATAATTTTCTTAAAGGGAAACACCAGACCCTCTATACTACTTTGTATAAAATGAATCTCCAGACCGCAACGCTTTCAAAAATACAATTGTAAGCTCTGTGCTCAAATTGAAAATATATATCGTCGTTATTTAAATATGTGATACATTAGTTAAATTTCCATTCCCGGATGAGGCATATGACATCATAGGTTGAACGTTTTTCTCGCTGTCGTCCACCGCTATCGCAATAAAATGGTGGTTCTCTTCAGCAGTGTTAGGAATATATAAACTATATTTACGGAAACATTGAAGAATATATAATAACAGTCCTTTGTCTAATTTCTCTGACGGTGTCGATTTTGACATAAGTTTTGATCTTGAGATAAATGAATGACGCGATAGTATAGGTATCAGTACAATTGCCACTTTTGAATCAACACTTACTAATGTTATTACAGTTTCATCTATTAATATGAGTTTAAATAGTTCTTACATACATCCCAATACATCTTTAGGTACTTATGTTTTCATACTAGCCTCAAAACTTCATGAGATATTGTAATATTCATGTAATTGGCAGGCAGTTTCATCGAAAATGGCCATCTTAAGGTTTGGCAACTAATGTATGAAAATATCAAATAAAAAGTCCATAAATTTGCTATAATGGTTCTTGTCGGATCGGACTCAACCTATAACATCATAGGTTTAATTAACTCACAGAAAATTATAGTAACAGTGTTTTAAACACTATTTTAATCAGATTTATATATAAATGTCGCAGGAAAGTTTTTACACAGTAGCTTAAACATGGGCTGTATGAGAGAACTGCGTGTTTAATGCAAACGATGGTGATCCTTCTTGTGCTCCCCTTTAACCCATTCCGACCTTTAAAGTGTTAAAATGCTAATGATGTTCTAGCAGGACGAACTGGAATACTAACATACAGTAACATCGATATCCGAGCCAGCCATTTCAGTGGTAAATTGTCAAAAAAATAAGTGTTCTTTTGGCTTGCAAATCTACACACAATCTAACAAGAGGGTGACAGGTCTGTGACGCTAATCTGGACCATGAAGCATTTGACCCATTTACATTTAAATTTCTGGAAAATCCAAGATGAAATTGACCAATCAAAATTCTCATTTGATTTCTTGAAGCCTATTAACATAGGATCGTTCCACCACAGTTTGGTTGAAATTTAGCCGTTGATTAAGTAGTAGTAGCGATTTAAACGCTGCTGGAAAAGGTTTGGAATGAAATCGGTGAAACCATTAAGAAGTGATTTGACGGATGGCCGCCATGGTATAAGCTTGAAGGGCCAGGTGAGTTAAAAATAACTGGAAATTTCCTTGAATAGTCCCTCCATTGTAAACCCTGAAAGATATTTAGGCATGGCTAGGTACGCACACGCACGCACACACACACACCATAATATATTGCTCACCGTAGATTTTCAGGATAGATAAGGGTAACCGATCTGGAGAATGTCGCTCCCCATAAAACTAATGTCTGGTTCCTGATTTGTCGCTTTGAATGTAAAAATACGGCTTCAAGCATGGGAGATATCTCTGCCAAAAAGTCACTGTCATAAGGCCCAGAGAAACGGCTCTGAATGCATGTCGATATATCTAGCCAAAGCTTCTCAAGCTGTAAAAGTGCAGAATAGTTAAAAGTATACACCAAATCATGTGATTATAACGACAACTGACTAAGTACTTATAAATGGTCACATCATCTAAAATGGCGGTTTTCTTATATTAAGTATTCTTAATCCGTTCACCAACAAATCACTTATAAAACAAGAGACCGTTGGCGGTTGACATACTCCCCACCCACAGCTGTGCACACAAGCACGAGTACACCCACCAACAAGAGTATTGCCCAATAACAGAATGCAAGTCAGTTATGCATGAGGCATCCTGTCAAGTTTCATCCAATTTTCACTCAAACTCTAGAAGTTTCAGCAACAAGATTTCGAGACATACGTGCCAAAATTCGATGTTATTGCTCTCCCAAATCAGTGACACATGGCAGATACAAAAACTTTTAACATTAGGTACATCTTTGGGTCATCTACAATCATCCTATTAAATTTCATTCAGTTCTTTCTCAACTTGTAGGAGTTGCAGTGACAAAATTTTCAGTGCCTATGTACTGAAATTCCATGTTCCCCCCACCACCCCGACAAAATCATTAAGCACATCTTTAGGTGACGTAAAGTCATCCTGTCAAGTTTCCTCCGATTCTCACTCAAACTACATAAGAGTTGCATCCACAAGATTTTAGGCAAACACAGACATACATATAGATGGACAGGATGAACCAATGAAAAGGATTTAGAAACAATGGCATCCAGTTATATTATTCTCAAAATATTTAACAACTTTCCTGTATGCTAGCACTGTAAGGGACATTTTTAATTTTAGCTATGCCACGCACATCTCTATCTAAGCTCCACACACACCTCGCCGTGTTGGGATTGATCGATCCCCGAATGCCCTAACTATCAATTTCCTGAAAACTAAAAAAGGAAAGTTGTTGAATATTTTCTAACTAATTTGACTTGATGCTGCAACATCGACCAGTCAATTTAGTTTCAAAATATTCAACAGAATATTTATTAAATAGTAAAGACAATTCGTACAACACCGCATAGTACATCTTCAAATATGCATTCGTGACATACTTATCGACATCATTCATTACGTCATTCTATACGTCGCACAGTTGATTATGACGTCTCATAGGATGGATTGATAAAATGAAAAGGTACATTAAGATAGTGGGGATTTATCGGTGGAAAGGTTACATTTTGATTAGCATGTTAAACCTAGAAAACTTATCAGTGGAATGAAAAGATCCGCACGTGAGACAGATATGGCTCCGGCAGAGACAGACATACCAGTGTGAAGTTTTCAAACATAATCTAAGCTTGACTCCACAAATCGACATTTCTTAAGATCATTACAAAAGCAGCTTTGGCTGTCTTGACCATTAAAAAGCTAACTTAGGTGAGAGAAACATAAACACTATAAAAGACCCAAAAAAAACCCCATACCTTTGCCAGATAGGGCTTTGAAAACACCGGTACTGCGACCCTCTTTCCCGCTTCAGAGAACAAACTAGCAACAGGCTGGGCAAGTTTGACGATGATCTGCTGAACTGCCTGAGAAGTTGTTATGTGGTTAAACAACATGGATAACACAGTGACGATCTCATTGGCTGAACTCTGCAAGGCTGAATAATACGGTGTGTCCTGAAAACAAAATATTGCATATTATAAGTGCTTCCAGTCACACGTCTCCCACACAGGCAGTTTACAAATTAAGAACCGATTTTGCTGATACAAGGTATTAAATTTAAACCCATTGACTGCAAGTTACTGGTAACGTTACGATTAAGAGTGAAATCTGGTTGAAGACATGTACATATGGTTTAAGTATTTTTCAGAGGGGCTTTGATATAAAATGGAGGCTGTCTACTGTCTGACTAAGGAGACAGATAGTGTCGACTGGAATAGACTGGAGTCTTTGCAACACGTTTAGAACGGTGCTTATTTCTTATATCCGCCATCAGCATTACTGATTGACACTTAAAGACCATGTCCCTAAACACAACCATTTTAAATTTAACCGATGTAAATTGATAAATTTAGTTTTAAAGGGAGATAACTCTGGTGAATATGGATAGAATGCGCGGATAATTTGGCGTCTCATCATTGAGTGGCAAAAGGAAATTTTGAAGTGACGATAACTTAAGCAGAAAACATCACGCCTCTCTTCTACGAAGTTATTTAATTCTTAGCCAATATATATCTACAGATACTCACCTTATGCTTCCATTCTTCTGTTGGTCCATGTTTTGTTGCGACAGCAACCAATTTTCCAGTAGCTTTTGCAATCAGACTGACCAATGGAGTTAGAGCACCAAGAGGTTTATGTCTTCTCTTAGCCCATTTCGATGGACTTAGTGGATCTGAAATTACAAGGAAATGAAATTATGTCATTAAATTATCCATTTATGGATCAAATCTGGCAAAATTGGTGGTCTGCACTGGTCCTGGGAAGCTTCATTTGTACAGGCCAAAAATGCTTTAGAAAACTTAATACTGGAACAAGGGGTCCATTTGAATACTCATATTTAAAACAGCATCGTAATAACATACGCTCACTCACATAGCTCTCCTGTATGTGCCCATACCTGCAGTCCTTTGATCTACTGCTATGTGCCACAGCGTTACAGAGCCAATTACCATGAAATACACGTTTTCAGTCCACTAATCAGACTTCACTCGATACGGGAATAGAGCGAGGCCCGTGCAGTAGGACAATGTTTCATTGGTGGAAGTTGACTGACCTGCTCATTTATATTTATGAAGTTTTGTGAACTTAGTACAGATATCAAAAGCCTGCAAGCACGGTACTCGATACAGGAACAGTGAGAGGGTGAGGGCCCTTGAAATAGGATGATGATAACATAGATGCGAGTAGGCTTGTGCGTTTATTGCGTTGAGTGATTGCGATCGATTATTAAAAAATAATCGTGATTACTCGATTAATCAGCTTGGATACAAATTACCAAGACATAACAACAAAAGAATATCAATGACGAAAATTGCAATGGTGTTTCGAAAAGTCCATTTGCAGGGCAAGAGAAGAATATTTTTGACAATGTATCACTGGAATGCCTGGCTCGATTCTCGAGCCAGGCATTCCAGTAACACATTTTCAAAAATAGTCTTCTCTTGCCCTGCAAATGGACATAAATTCACTAAGCAAAATGCCTTTTTTATGACCGATCGCATTAAAAAGTAATTTAATGCTAGGTTTTGAAATATTTTGTGCAATAGAAAATAGTAACGATTATTCGAGTATTTAATTTTTAATCATATAAATTCAATTTAAAACATAATCGTGATTTTCGATTTAATCACGTAATCGCGCAAGCCTAGATGCGAGCCGACACCAAGAGGTGAGGTGTGTGCGTACGTGTATACATGTTTTACTTACTTGCCACATAGAAACTACTAGTTTGTCCAACTGCAGAGAAATTAACATTGTCCAAC
The DNA here is from genome assembly GCA_034401795.1 of Chaetoderma sp. LZ-2023a. NCBI lineage: Eukaryota > Metazoa > Mollusca > Caudofoveata > Chaetodermatida > Chaetodermatidae > Chaetoderma > Chaetoderma sp. LZ-2023a. The sequence continues at coordinate 1,661,488 of CM067365.1, forward strand.
TGTATCTTGCATATTTGTATGAGACTGTCCAAGAAACTTGCATTCTGGAAAAACACAATCACCAATCAAGCTAAAAATGCATCAGAAACTTGTTTCTATTTAAAAACAAACATACACACAGTGACCTGTAGGGTGTGGAATATCTTGAAATCAATTTTTAAGGTAGTAAAGACTTCCACTCAAATTAGTTTCAAAATACTGAACATAAAATACACCATTTTAATACCCCATTTGATAGCTTTGTTTCCAGATAAAACGTTAAAGGGTGACAACTCATGAATCTAATCTGTCACTCAAGCATCAGTTTCAACTGTCACAAATAAAAAGATGACACTTGTTAGCTGTCAGAATCACATGAAATAGGCTCGACACGAAAGACACAAAGGTCTGATAGCAACTGTATAAATGGGTAGATCCGATCTGTCACTCAAGCATAGGACATCATAATCAATTACATCACAAGTAGGCTGATGTCACAAACAAAATGCGTAATGAATGACGTATCTAACTCCATCAAGAACATTGAATAATCTGTCAAGTGTCTTTACTATTTAATAAACAGTCTGTTGAATATTTTGAAAGTAATTTGATTGGGCGGTGATTCAAATTAGTTTCAACATATTCAACAGGTTGTCTGTATAGTTATCGTGATGTGATTTTGGGAAATTCAATGTTCAATCGATCCCAAAATTGGCAAAGAATGGGTGGCGTGTAGTTAGGAATATATGTCTTTTCACATAACATGGTAGATTATCCATGTAATTTTTGTATTATTGTAAGGAAAATGAAACACCTGCTTGTAGATACTTGTAATTTTTAATTCACGTTTTAGTGCTGAAAGAATCACGGCATGAGAATAGTTAGAACTATAAATGTCAACTACCAATACTTAACTCTTTAACCCTCATATCAGCCAAAAACAGTGTAAGCAGTAATCTTGAGAAATGTCCATTTGCAGACCACGAGCAGACTATTTTTTTTTTAATTTACCACTGGAATGACTGGCTCGATAACCGAGCCACTCATTCCAGTGGTAAATTAAAAAAACCAGTCTTCTCTTGTTCAGCAAATGGACATTTTCTATGAGAAATTGAAATTTTCTTGAACAAATTTGAAAGGTAATATTGATCTAAAATTTGTTCACATTAACGGCCAACCAGCACTTTTTTATCATTCATTAATAACAAGCAGCTAATTAGTGAAGGATTAGAACGAAATCGTCTCGCTTTGATGGCGAATAATTTGAATAGATATTTTATATATCGTAAAATACATGTCAAAGTGGATTGGATAAAACTGTATAAAGAAATATTATTGTATGTTTTTCCTGTGAAAGGTCAATGATAGTAAAGGATTGGCATGTAATTAACCTATTCACGCTCAAGCCAGCCAAAAACAGATTCTGTAGTGGTCCTGAGAAATCTCCATTTGCAGAACAAGAAGACTATTTTGGAAAATTTACCACTGAAGACTCAAGTTGTAAATTTTCAAAAATAGTCTCCTCCAAATAGATAAAAAACCCAAAAGGAAAACATTTAGATTTTCTTGACCACATTTGACCCCTAAAGGCTAAAGCAATCACGATGACCCTTGATTTTAACATCCCTTTACAGAAACTACTAACCTTAAGCTGACTCTCAGTGATAGCATTTTCTATCTTAGTGGACAGTTCCTCTGAGCATGAGTTAGCCTCTGCATTAGCGACCATTGCTGATAGACGCGCAAATGTTCCGTACAGTTCACTCCACATCCTGTGCAGTGATTTTCTCGTTGTTTGAGAGATGTGTTTATCGAACAAGTGCATTATGGGAAACATTAGCGTGTTGTACATACACGTGAAGTTATACTCCAATGCGTCACCCTGATTTACTTCATTACTCTGGAAAAGATAATAAAACACACTTATTTAACACTCATTGACAAATCCTGGAAATAATATATTCTTTACGATATAAAACTTATTCTGTTGAATATTTTGAAATTAGTTTGACTGGAAGCAGTTGCTGCCTAAGGCAGCAACAGCTTCCAGTCAAATTAATTTCAAACTATTCAAATTTTCCTATATGGTTGCCTTGAAAAGAAGATATGGGGAATTCATTGACCAAAGGGTTGAGTATTCTAACAACATTCCTATAACGGTTAATCCATTAGTGACACAGGTAGTAAGAGTTACATCCCCTGACAGGTGTGAACATTTACTGATTAAATTCTATTTTAAACGCAAATTCAAAAAGAGCGACAAACGAATGCTTTTCTTGGATTTCCTTTTCTGAATGAAGCCATAGATAAGACACAAATGCAGTACTTTTGGGTGAAAACGATGATCCGATCACAACTATATTAAGCTATATCAACATATATCAGTAACACTGCTTCCAAAATGAATGCCAGGCGTTCCATTAACCATTTAATAGTCAGGATGGCCAATTTAGAAATTTTTGCAGAGTAAATGTCCACTTGCAGCTAAAGACTATTTTTGAAACTGAACAAGTAATTCCAGTACCACATTTTCAAAAATAATCTCTTGGCCTGCAAATAGATATTAACATTGAGGCCAGCTTGACATTTAAAGGGATAACAAGTGTTACCCGATATTATTGTCATACAGGCGGCTTCAGCATGGTCAGGTTTAACCCGTAAAAACAAATAAAATAGTTTAGACAATATATGTGCAACATCGGCATTGCCAGACAATCTAACCTTCCTAGCATGGCTGATGAGATGCTCCACCAAACTGATCCACATTCCAGAATGCAGATCCACATAGATAGAGCACCAAGCGCTATTGTCGAGTAACTGTACAACAGACTGACAGAACTCCAGTGTGCTCACGGGATTCGTCAACCCGATGTCGAGTAACTTTGTATATACAGCTTTATAACTGAAAGAGAAACCAGTGTATCATGTATGATGAATATTTGAAAGTAATTTAACTGGGAGCTATCGGCACAACCGGTTTCAGTCAAATTAGTTTCAAAACATTTGACAGATTGCATGATTGTTTTGGAATTGAGATGCTGAGATTCGAAGGATGAAAGACTTCACCCTTTAACCGGCAAACACAAACGTTCAAGAAAATTGATTTTTCTCATGCAAAATGTCTATCTGTCGACCCAGAGGTAGACGTGCGCGATTACGGGATTAAATCGAAAATCGCGATTATGTTTTAAATCGTGAATTTATATGATTAAATATTAAATAATCGAATAATCGTGATTATTTTCTATTGCATAAAATTTTCAAAACCTAACTTTCAACTACATTTTTAATGTGATCGGTCATGAAAAATGACATTTTGCTTAGTAAATGTATGCCAATTTGCAGGGCAAAAGAATACCATTTTTGAAAAGCTCGAGCCAGGCATTCCAGTGATACATTTTCAAAAATAGTCTTCTCTTGCCATGCAAATGGACTTTTCTAAACACCATTGCAGATTTCGTCATTGATATTCCTTTGTTGCTATGTCTTGCGCGATTGCTTTTTAATAATCGATCGCGATCACTCAACGCAATAATCGCACAAGCCTACCCAGAGGTGATTATATTTTTAGAGTTTATCACTAATAACTGGCTCGGTAACCAGTCATACCAGTGATAAATTTTAAAAGTCTTCTCTTGGTCTACAAACGGACATTTCCTAAGACTTTGTTGAAGCCGTTTTTGGATGCTTTGACATAAGAATATTATATTGACCAGTACATAATTATAGAGCACAGTAAATATAAGACGCTTTCCTTCTGATTCTGAAAACAATTCTAAAATTAGTCACAACAAATTATCTTTCATACAGATCTTCGCTCCACCTAAAATTAACCATTCAAAGATGGAGCATTTTAGATGGAACTAAGAAATATAGACAAGCATGATTTGATGTGAGCTTATATATATATATATATATATATATATATATATATATATATATATATATATATATAATATAGGACTGGTTTTAATCCATGATGGACAAGCCAGCCAAAACAACTTTGCAGAGGTCCTGAGAAATGACCATCTACATAAAAATCTTTGATATTGTGCCAATAACCAAGTCAGTTATTCAAGTGGAAAGTTTTAATAAATCATCTCTTGGTCTGCAAATGGACTTTTCATTTTTTAGAAAAACCTAATTTTCTTAACCAAATTTGTTCAAGAAAATTTTCCTATACAAAATTTGTGTTTAAACCAAGGAGATTGCTTTTGAAAATGTATAACTGCCCTAACTTTCCTGGGTAGCAAGCTGCATTTCGGCGGTATATACCCTCATAAAGACTCTTATGAAAAAGCCTGGGTACAGGAGTGATGGGGATGTGGTGTGTGTTTGACTGCCTGTGTGTGAAGAATGTCTTACCTCTCAGATGTATGAGCCTGGCCCATCAACCATGGTGTCAACAACACCTCTAACAGGAATAGTGATGGCGTTCCCTGTTCGCCAAAGACAAACAAAAAGGATGTCAAACATGGCACCAGAGGATGATTGATATGTCAGTAATATATCTTACATGATACCGACACCATATTAGGACCAAGGCTTCCATCAGTGGAGTGAAAGATGGAGAGTACTATACTCCCAAAGTTCATGTTCTAGTTCAAGGCATGGAATTCCTTTTGTCCTGACACCACTAGTGTTGTGTCAGAAAATTTTACGTGGAAAATTTACCAACGTATTTTTCCGGAAAATTTTCTGGTCACCTAAGGATGCAATCGCAAATTTTAATTTCCCTATTGCATTAATACCAATGCTTTTGCTACTAATATAAGTTAATAGATTTAGATTTGTGTCATCTATTGCCATGGCTGAAATGGCTTGCATCAGGTTATACTATCACTATATAAAAGATGACTTCTGATAGACACCAAAATAGGCCTGTAATGACCAAAATGATCTGTTGAGCTAGATATGAAACTTACTCACTTCAGTTAATCACATGTAAATCAGCCGATATAAAGTGCATGTAATGTGACAGCTGCTTTAGTCATTAAACTTTCAAAATAATTTGTTTAAAAATAGCCATTTGGTTTTTTCTTACTTAAATTGGTAAAAATTAGCAGGCAGTCTTTCAAACAATCAGACAGCCCTGCACCCACCCACCAACTTACCCACACACCCATACACTGTGACACACAACCAGTGACATACACACATGCGCGCGCGCGCACACATACACACGAGCGCGCGCACACACATCGGAAAATTTGCCGGAAAAATCACATCACTATAGACACGACATAAGAAATGATTTTAAGAAAATTACATTTATTTGGGTCATTTTAAGTTTCCATGGGTCATGTTTGACTCCAAAAAGTATTACCCAGAAAGTCACAGACATTCTGAGTTTAGAAATTAACGAAAGCCCGGATAACGAGATTTTCATCTTTGACTCAAACATCATTACAAACTTGAGCAATCAGGGATTCTTGACTCCTATTTGATCTTTTTAGATCCAGAGCGAAGTTGGGATATTTTCGTTTAATATGCGCAGATCCTTTCTTGTGTTAACATCAGAGTCAAGTCAGATGAGTAGTTTCGGAGCATGTACACAAACGTAACCCTTTAATACTCATATCATCCAAAAGCGGCTTCTGTAGTGGTCTTCAGAAATGTCCATTTGCAGACCGACTATTTTTGAAAATTTACCACTGGAATGACTGGCTCAATAACCGAGTCAGTCATTCTAGTGGAATATTTTCAAAAATAGTCTTCTCTTGGTCTGCAAATGGACATTTTTTATGAGAAAATTGAAATTTTGAATAAATTTCAGGGTTAAGGGTGAAAGAATCAGCATCTTATGGTCTCAAAGGCCATACTATGTATCAACAAAGTTGAATTAAGTGCTCACATGTGAACAAGATTTGGAACTTCCTGTGATGGTGGATTACGTTCAGGGTCCTGAATACGTTAGCGAGCGGAGCCATACGACGTTCCGGCCAAAATTACAAAACATCTTATTTCATCATTGTATATGTAGCAGTCTACTAAATATTCCTTATATTCTTTTCTAAATCAAACTAGATCATTCTTATTCCCAGAAGACACTTCATCGGATGAATCTGATCTGTCAATCAAGCATATGACATCATAAAATTACGTCATATGTAGGCTGATGTCACAATCATAATTGACAGAAATACTGTCATGAACATGGACGAGTCCATCAGTTGTACGAATTGTATGCTTTTACTATTTAATAAACATCCTGTTGAAGTCAATTCCAACAAATGCAAAGCATGGGCAGAGCTTAGCTAGAGATGGGCGGGGCATAGTTAAAAGTGGATTCATGCCTTGAGGTCGATATGAAACTTTGTAACTAATTTGGCATAATGACAAGTAGCTCAATACGCTCAAATTGGCTCCAGAATAATGGACGTGTAGTAACTTTGAGCTACATGTATGGTATAGGCTGCGATGGAGTACGTTAATAGCATACTCACATGAAGAATCTCGCCTTCACCAATCTGATACATGGTCGAAGAGAGAGCTTTCCGTGGCAGACAGCATACAGACTCAAACAGCCTCTGCAAGATACAGATATACAGGTGTTTTACAATCTGTCAGGTATTTAACATGTGTTCAGGGAAGTGAAATCATAAACAATGGCCTGCCACAAGGTATCCAACTACCAAATTTCATGCTTTACATGAAGTATCTCGCCTTCACCAATCTGATACATGGTCGAAGAGAGAGCTTTCCGTGGCAGACAGCATACAGACTCAAACAGCCTCTGCAAGGTACAGATATACAGGTGTTTTACGGTCTGTCAGGTATTTAACATGTGTTCAGGGAAGTGAAATCATAAACAATGGCCTGCCACAAGGTATCCAACTACCAAATTTCATGCTTTCTAGAGTTATAGAAACTGAGATGTTTGCATGTTTTTTCAGGGGCGATAACTCAGGCTGTGCAATGATTGCAATCCTTATCCGATATGTTGCGAAGTTAGTGATGTACCAAATTTGACTGGCCTTTAGAGATTCCGGAAAATGATATGCCCTACCTTCTGAGATGTGGCTGTGACAAAAATTTATCAAAATATTCAGTAAAGATAACTGAAAAATGTAGATTCATGAGTTTGTTATCAATTATCTAATATTTAAATCATCATTGAGCGCAACTACTTACCAATACGACAGCCTCTTTGAGTGTTTGGCTGAGGATTAGAAGCTGAAATGAGCTCATAAACACGGTCATGACATCTCGACAATCCACCTTTAATCCCGATTCCAGAGCATTTTTCATATGTGCGACCAGGGAATACCAGATATGATAGACAAGCGAGTCTGAAAAAATAATGTTCAGATATGATATAAATGTAGTCATTATATAGTGATGACAAAACATAACTAGGCAAAATAACGTCACGATTCCATCTGTGATGTCAGCCATTTTGGTGCATGGCAAGATACATGGATTGACAGATGGATAGCATGCTAGAACTTCTATCATGTCTATACAGAAATTTGATTTGCCCATTTTTAGGCTGGTCATCTGAAAATGTCCACGGAATTATTTAACCCTATATCTCTTAAGTCGGTCAAGAAAGGCTTCTAAGGTGGTCTTGAGAAATGTCCATTTGCAGACCAAGAGAAGACTATTTTTGGAATTTATCACTGGAATGACTGGCTCGATAAGTGAGCCAGTCATATCAGTCAAAAATCTTCAAAAATAGTATTCTCTTGAACAACTTTGAGATTACTTACTCATCGTTATTATTGCCTAAAAATATTATGCTTCTTCCTGGGCTTATGAACAACCAATTCTCTCTTAATGAATGTCCATTTGCAGGCCAAGGCTGTTGTTGACATCTTACCACTGGAATGACTGGCTTGGTTATCGAGGCAGTCATTCCAGTGCTAAATTGTTTCTGTTTCTACAGCGTATGGACATTTCTCAAGACTACCACAAGACATTTTTGTCCAGCTTATTAAAGGGAAATTTTTATTAGAAGCTCAATGTTTACCTATAAGTTTCCTGAACCTGCCCTAGTCAGTCAGCAAATTGTAGAATGTAGAGTACCCAATGCAAACACTGCTCAAAGTCAGATAGCCTTGGACGGAATGAAGAAATTAGTAGAAACGAAATAGGATATGGCCAATGACATAGTGAGGCTAAGGAAATAACATTTTAACATGACAATAACATACATGTAAATATCCCGTAAATAAAAATAGTTTTGCTAACGTATTGCACAACATTAGTATAAATCGCACAAAGATTTTTTAAGCTTTCATGGGAGTTAACTCCTGTGAATATAGGTGATTTCTTCTGTAATGAGTTGCAATGTGTTGTTGGAGGGGCTGTGGGAGCATCGGCAGAGACATGAGACAATAGCAATGCATTTAGTAAGACTAGGGTAGATTCTGTTGCTGATTAAAGAATGCCTACCTGAAAGATTTCTATAGATGTTTGCTGTATCAAAGCAATGCTAATCTCATCTCAAATATTGTATTATACAGATACATTGTCTTATTGAATCATTCATATCGTCCCACATTCCATTGTCTGTATCACATTTATCTGCTGTGTAATATCGCATAAATGTTAAACAGTGACCGACACCATTTTATCTCCTCAAGCGATAGTATGTGATGTCATGTAAGTGCCAATGCATTATATTTTTTATTACATAACACTCATCTTGTTGAATATTTTGGAACTAATTTGACTGGAAGTCAAATTAGTTTCAAAATATTCAACAGCTTACCTATATGGTTGCTTTTACATCAAATTGTCAAAGTATAGATGGCACCTCTAACTGAGCGTATATACTGAGGCAGACACACTAGATTTTTTCTGATTGGTTGAAAAGTAAATCATGAGTCATCATATGGTGTAGAAATTTACAAACATTTAGCTATTAAATCCTGAATATCTTTCTTTAGCGGTATGATAAAAAGCTTAAAATTACCTGCAGTTTACCAAGAGATCAGGTTAGTTATCCTTTAAACTATTAATAACACGAGCCTGTTGAACCCATACCAAAGATTAAATGATGAATAATTATATCTTCTAATTCACACTGTGCTCTGAATCTAGCTGTACATTCTCAACGGTATACAACTACTTGTTATGCACAGTTCTTACCTTCTATCAGATCCCCAAGGGAGCAAATCAAATCTTTGGCCGACAAGATAAGAAATGGTCCCTGTTTGATGAAAAATGACGGCCCTGTTACAACAGAGCTGCTGAGCACATCTGAAAAACACGTAATATATTGAACTACAGACATGATGAACCAGATTGGGTTGATAAGACAAGCAAGTTTGATCAAATGCAAGATTTAATATCGAAATTCACGACAGTCTCAATTCAAACTCTTAGTGTTTTGTTTACTTTTGCTATATACATAGAGAATCTGGAACGAAGTTACTTTTCATATCACTATTATGGACCGAGTTGAAAATTATCAATTTGCACAAGCTTTAGCGAGTGCAAAATTGGTAATTTTCAACGAGGTTCATAATAGTAATATGAAAAGTGACCGAGTTTGAGATTTTATTTATCATATAAACTGTAATTTTGAAATATTTGCCAATAATTGCCGATGTGACTTTTATCTGATTTCTCATTGTTGATTTTCGTGAAATCGATACCGCCGCTGTGACGCATCACTACTTGATAACAGATACTGAATGTGCAGCAAAATATAGTGACAAACAAAATCTGGTGATGTCAGCCGTAAACCACACTTTTCTTCTAAGACTATCGCAGAGCTACAGTCATCAATCGTTACTTCGCTGCCGACTGATAAACTGTCAAACGATGACATTTTGTGATGACGTTTCATGAATGACAAAGCGTCGTAAACAAATCGTAGTAAAACAGTAACGCACAGTAATCCCTATGCGTCACGCTCACATTAATCGATGTTTTAATTAGTCGATTTAAACGGGTTGCGCACCCAACAGCCAATGAAAATACCCCGTTGAATATGGCACGTGTGCTCATATCGAAAAATATGGAATGGGCTGGAAGGCTTGTTTATATGATAAAAATAAATCGTGCATTCTGAAAACAACTGTAGACAGCGAGTGTTTACTCATACAATTACATGTATTTGCTTAGACTGATATACAGACTGAGCTGTGGAGACCAGTCAGACCCACGGTTAACTAGTAAGAGGGTACTACAAATTTGTCATATTCATACTCTGAAAATCTAAATATTAGGAGAGCCAGCTACGACTGTTATTTGATTGAACTTGAAGTTAATAAATTTACAAGGCACTCATGAGGGTTAGTGTCATATTGGCCATGAGTGCCGGACAGAACCTGTCCATCACTACTCAAATACACACCTAAACTGAATAAGTAATCCGGCATGACCTCTTCTGAATCATCTTGTGAAGAGCCAAGCAGCATTGCCAGTATTTCACAGCCTTTCAGTTGCACAGAGGGAAATGTTGGCAGGTGGGAGCTAGGTGTGCTGATAAGACTCATACGAGGCGTGATTGGGCTAGACACACCACCACTGCCACATGAAAGACCCGCTAAAAATAAGGTAATTAAATAGTAAATACAGCGTGGTTTACAATTAATATCCTAAAAAGTGTGATAAACTAATAACTGAAGTCTATGTGACAGCTTCATTGAGGCGCAATACAATGTATAAACGATGAATAAGATTGAGTAGCAACACCATGAACTAAACTGAATAATAATTGAAAAACTTTAACATCCTTCTCACTCTTGCTGCAAAATAAACTATGTCCAAACCGCCCAACAATATTTGAAAAGCATTTTCATTATGATGAAGACTGGATGTAATAACAGCATAGATCAAAGCTGTAAGGCTTTTTATTAAGATCGATAAGGCCTTAATGACAAATCAAATGTCAACTTAGGAACTTACTAATTCTTGCTATGAGTCAACATGGGCAGCCCTCAGCGAGTTTCCTAGTTTTAATTTAGTGAATAAATGGTTTCATAATCGATTCTATTAATCTGGCCAGTTCACGTTCTGAAGATGATAATCTCCTCTAGCCCATCATGTTTGAGGCTAGAATAGAGGTATCATTTCGAGCAATGCCCCTCCCATTTCTAGCTAATCTCCGCCCATTTCTAGCTAAGCCCCGCCCACTTTGAACGAATGTTTGAATCGATTTTAACCCAAATTCCCAAAATCTCAATTTCAAGGTACCTACATGTAAGCTTTTTAATATTATAAAATTAATTTGACTGAAAGCTGTTAGGCAGCTCTCAGTTAAATTAGTTTCAAAATATTCCACAGAATGCTGATTAAATTGTAACTTCACATAAAGACTGGTTACTGTTACACCCTTATCTCCATGTCATTTGATTGTAACACCCGCTAACAATTTATGATGTATTCTGATTATGATGTCAGATGTACCCGAGTGACAGATCAGATCACTTCATTGTCTGGGCCATAGTTCACATGAAGTTAAAGTTCCCATATTAACCCATACCACTCGTGTCAAAATCTTAAACTTCCAAATTAAATTAAAAGATGAGCTGGTGTTAATTTTTCAACAAATTTGGTGGGAGATGGTGCTGTCGTAGACAGCAACATCTTCCAGTAAAATTGTTTAAAAATGTACACCAGTTTCTTTGATATTGACCCAGTAAAAGATAGAATATTGACATCAGAGCGCCAAGAGTTAAGCAACTTCTGCAAGAGAAGACTAATATATGGAAATTTAAAGAACTACTAAATCATTTCTACACAAGATTAGGAACCATGACTTTATAATACATACCATGTCTTGATATGGTGGGAGTGGGTGGAGTAGCTAGAGTCGTGACCTTTGACCCACCTATACAGAAGTGGATTAGCGGCACGCACACCTGTACAAAGCAACCATTTATGCAACACGATTATATCACGATACAACGGCATAATTAGACTAGAGCTAGATATGGTTAATTTCTTGGAATCTCCATGTTTTGACAACATTTACAACTTCTTACATTGTATTTTAATTGACTCATACAGGTCTCACAAAAGGATCAAGAAAAAAGTAGGATTATGATGAGTCAAATTGGGATGATTAAATGCATGGCGCAAAAAAAATTTGTTTAAAATTCTGAAAATAATTTGACTTTAGGCAGCAACAGCATTTAATTAAATTATTTTCAGAATATTCAACATTGTTGTTGCAAGTGTTATCATTCGGAATGGAAATGAGCATCATGGATTTCAGATCATCGTCATTTTGATGGGTTTATTCCCCAGTGAGTCCAATCAAACTATGAAATTTAAAAGCAATCTGATAAACGATAGGTGTTAAAGCATTTTCATAAATGGCCACTGGTTAGGCTTGCACAATATTGTCCTTGGCGGTATCGCAATATATTGTGGTGAGAAAATCGTGATATTTCGATATATCATATAACCTATTTGATGGTATATGAATTCACGGGGTGAATTGGTCTTGGGTTGAGTTGGACTGCACGGTTTGGCTTATATAGACATGTCGGCTTCGCTATCAATTTGAATATCAGTTTTAACCAAATATGACTTCTAATTGGTAAATTTCAACAAAAACTTTAAATCCAGTCGCCAAGATGCTTAGAGAACGATCGTTAATAACACGAAAATAGGACGACACAATTTCCCGGTGTAAATTTTTGACGCCTTACAGCTTGGCTTCATGTATACCCTGTCCAGCATTGTGGGAGTGAAATTATTAGTGGACAAACTAAATATTGTGCACTCCGTCGTAATAGAAAACGCTACAAACATGACAAATAGGCAGAATACGTGACAATACAATTTTCGCGATATTTCGATTTTTTTCAAAATCATATAAAAAAATTGTGGCTGGAATGAAAATCTGGAAAGATTATCGGATAATCGTGCAAGCCAACCACTGGTGGACATTTTGGATTTCAGATCATCGTCGATTGCAATAGGTTTCTTCAGACCTTGTTCAATCAACCTATCAAGTTGCAAAGGAATCTGATCAAAGGTAGTGGAATTATAATCTAGAAACCTGCATTGACTGGTGGTCATCTTGGATTTCAGTTTATATTCTCTAGCCCTTGTCCAATGAACTTATGAAGTTTCAAAACAATCTGCTAAATAGTAGCGTAGTTATGATCTGAAAACCAATTTTCAAGATGGGTGCCAGTAATAAAGTTTCAAAGCGATCCGATAAATGCTAGTGAAGATATCCTATGGAAACCACCGGGTCACAGTGTCACCCGCCCACCCGGATAAGCCGGATGGTGCACCACCCGGATGCCGGATGGTGCATCATACAACAACCCAGCGATTTTTTGGTGGGTTATTAAATAGTTAAAGTAGAACAGCTGTGAGGTTGACAATCTCTCTCATGTCACTATGTTTTTTGTCAAAAGTTCATGTTTAAGAGAGGGTTGATGTGTTAAGTGTGTCAAGATACATGTAAATGGCATATCTCATTCACTCAACAATTCCCATTACAAAAAATTTAACTGAAAAAAGTGGCTTTCCTGGGCAGCAAGAACTGAACAGATTTCTTCTGCATATAAGATACAGTGAAACGAGTTGCATTCTAGCAAGAGTTAATGTTATATCTATGACCACCTACCTGATCAAAGATGATGGGGAGTTTGCTGCTCAGTCTGCGCACAAAGTACCACCATGTTCGGAGTTTCTGCTCAGCGATGACTTCTAACTTGGCGTTGTTAATTCTAAATACTTGCATGATAAGCTTCACTCGCTTTGGGTCGGACAGAATAGCTGAAAATAAATGTTACTCATGACATTATCATCTTCAGGATCAATGACTCATTATTTTTTTATTGAACCCTTTGACCTGGAAAGATCAAACAGTAAATATTTTAAAACTAATTTGAACGAAAGCTGTTGCTTGTCATAGTAACAGGTTTCTGTCAAATTAGTTTTAAAATATTCAACATTGTACAATGTACGTGCAGTTATTTTGAAATTGAGATTCTGAAAATTCAGGTTTCGATGGTTTGATCATTTACATTTAAAATGTCCCACATAAACAACAGGCCTGTATCGCTCACCTGGACCATAGGCATTTCAACTAGAATGGTCATTGACAATAAGTAGAACTCTAATGAGTTGAGCACACTTGTAACAAGAAAACACAGGCCATGTTTCTTTATGTATCAACTTCTCTTGAACAAACTTTAATGGCCCTTAGTCATCAATATCATCTCCCAAATTTCAGCCCGATCACCAGCAGTTCTGGAAGTCATTTCCTCGAAAACTAGGTCATCCAAGATGGCTGCCGAAGGATTCGGCCAATCAAGTTCACAAGTGAACAAATTTGGTTCAGCGCTTGCCCTAGATGATATTTCAGCAGTTCTGAATCAATCCCTCAAACGCTTTCGGAGATTTTTAAAGAAATTAAAAAAAATCAGCCAAAATCCAAGATAGCCACTGGCTTTGTTTGAACAAATTTGAATCTTTATGCCCTGAGGATGCTTCCTGCCAAATATAATTGAAATTGTCCCAGTAGTTATCGAGAAGACATTTTAAATTTCTCATTGCTTTAGTATGGGAGCTTTTAACAGGAAAATGATCCAAGATGGCCGCCAAACCGATTATTCGACAGTTTCGAAAATTGCAAGTTTCACTTCAGATTACTCAAAAACACATATAAAACCAATTTCAGCCTCAAAATCCATCAAATAGACAAATAAAAAAAATCCTATATGGCCACAAAATATGCTAAATTTTGATTGTCCCAAGGCGGCCATGTTTTAATCCCTCATCATATCTGCCAAATTTTGACCCGACCCGTTCAGCGGTTCTGGAGGGCGCTTTCGCTAAAACTAGGTCAACCAAGGTGGCCACCAAACCATTTGACCAATCAAGTTCCCGTGAACAAACTTGGTTCAGCTCTCGTCCTCGATCATATTTCATGGGGTTTGCATCAATCCCACAAGCGGTTTCGGAGATTTTTAGACATTTCCTAAAATCGGCTGAAATCCAAGATAGCCGTTGGCTAAATTGGCTTCGTTTGAATAAACTTGGATCCCTATGGCCTAAGGATGCTTCCTGCCAAACATAACTGAAATACGCCCAGTGATTCTTGAGAAGTCGTTTAAAGGAAAAATTGACGGACGGATGACGGAGTCGCCATGGCATAAGCTCACTTGGCATTTTAGGCCAGGTGAACTAAGAAAATTAATTTTCAAAATGTCAGCTGATGCTAGAATATCTAGGAGTCACAATTTAGACTCTACCAATATCGATTCTTGTCAAGCTCTCGCATAAATGCGCTTCATCAGGCAAAATACAGATAAACTGTTGAATATTTTGAAACTAAGTTGACTGGGAGTAATTCAAAATACTCAAAAGAATGTTTATTAAATTGTACATTCATCAGCGATATACAATTATACAACTTTTCAATTTTCATGACAGAGCTACCATATTTTGATTTTCATGTCAGCTAACATGTGACATATGTCATCGGATCCTTGAGTGACAGATCTGATCCCTACATTGGATCCAGTGGCCGTACTTACCATTATCTATAGCAAAGTTATCAATGAGAGCTTGCCATGTGACGAAAGCGGCACATTTCACCTCGGGCGAGCTACTCTTGAAGCCGAGTTCAGCGACTGGCAATACTTGATTGATGAACGCGCCACGATGGAGCTCCTACAGAACATATAATTCATAATATTCAATCAACATTCAATTATTAAATTGAAACATTGAAAATGTATACATGTTAAATAATTACATTTTAAATCGAACTGAGATTAAATGCTAACCCTATAACCCTCATCTCAGCAAAAACGGCTTCTGCAGTGGTCCTGAGAAATGTCCATTTGCAGACCAAAAGAAGACTATTTTTGAATATTTACTACTCGAATGACTGGCTCAATAACAGAGCCAATCATTCCAGTGTTAACTTTTCAGTCTTCTTTTGGTCTGCAAATGGACAGAAATTAAAATTTTCCTGAATAAATTTGAGGGTTAAAGGGTTAAATAAATTACACTTTCCACCAACTTTGAGAATATTTTAGACAAAAAATATTCTATAAACTGTGTAATCCTCAAATTTGTACAAGAAAATTTTGATTTTCCCATAGAAATTGACCATTTGCATACCAGATTATTTTTGAAGATTTGCCACCGGAATCAACTTCAGGTCAGTCATTCCGCTGGTAAATTTAAAAAACTCTTGACTACAAATGGATGCTTCTAAAGACTGCTGCGACGGCAACAATTATTTTTGTTCAGGCGGAGTGCTAAAGCCAAAAGGTTACCCAGTTAAATCTTCCAAAAACTAATTTGAATTTAAGCTGTTGCTGCCTAAGGTAGGCACAGATAGAGATCCTAATGCAACACCCTATTCCCTTCTGTGTGTCGAGATTGATTTATCACTGAGCTGCCTGACCATAAATTTACAGAAAACTATACAGGTAAGCTGTTGAACATTTTGAAACTAATTTGACTGGGGTGCTGTTGCTGCCATACCAAGTCAAATTAGTTTCAAAATATTCAACAGCATCTTTATTAAATAGTAGACATATAAGTTGTACACCGCTTAGTCCGTCATCAATTAAGTGGTCGTGACAACCTTGTTTACATCATTCATGTCCTTTGTTTTGCTAAACTTTGAGCCAAATCGGATAAGAAGTTTTTTAGATACCGCTCCGAACACACTCAAACGCAACACCCTCTTTTCCTATAATACAACTAATAAAGGGAATTAAGACTGCTTATGTTGTCCAGCCATAACCTCCACCTGTAAATCAATAGCTTACCGTGCCCAATAACTTGACAAGCAATGCCCACGCCTTCATAACAAACATCTCATGTTTTGACTGGAACATCTTATTCAGATCCTGCTGTAGAGTCTGTGAAACAACCAGTGACATTACATTATGAAACATACACTGACAGGGAACATGTCATAACTGTTTAGAATTCAAAGAATGAGATCTATAGATTATGTACAAGACAAGCTGTCTCAAAGATATTGAATCCAAATAAGAGATCAGCCTAGCAGATTTATACACTTTTCACAGTTCAAATAGAATGCACAGTTCATGGCACGCAATCACAAATCCCCACGCTATCGCCAACTTTGACCGTCTGCCCACACCACGCCCATGTAAACAGTGTCTCGCAACCCGCAATCAGATGGGCAACTAACATACCAAATTCAGTTAAATTGTCAACTTTGATTTTCTGCCCTACCTTGCTCCCCCACCACAAACTGGGGTGGAGCCTAAAGTAAACACTGTCTTGCTGTCCACAATCATACGGGTAACTCACATAACAAATTTGATCGAACTCCAATAAACGGTTTCGGCGCAGATAGCCAGATGGATGTATAGACAGAGGCAATTAAAATAGTCTGTTTTCCACCCAAAATGTGACTTTTTTGGCATCAAGTCTAAAGTTTTACGACGCCGAGGAGTAATGGTGTTCGTTCATACATGTCTTCTCTGTATGATGCAGTTCCGTAGATAACATTAAAAAAAAATCTGTTCTGAACACTGATCTTAATAAAGCTTTACAGATTTGATCTATACCATCATTGCATCTAGTCGCCATCATTTAGTTGCTTTAAACTAAGCTTAATTTGCACCAAGAATTAGGTAGTTATCTGATGCCAATAAAACTTTACAGAACTATTCTAAGCCCACATTGCGCAGTCTCTATCATAATGAGTGATTTTCTAAATGTTTACATATTTTTATGCGGTTTGTACTTTGTTAATTTTGTACCAAGAATTAAATTTTGTTTTTAAAATTAAAGTTTTTGAATGGACATTTAGCTCATCAACGGCTTATCCGATGTCAATGAAACTTTAGAGATTTGTTCTATGCCATCATTGCATCCAGACTCTATCATTATGAAAATGATTATCCAATTGTTTCCATATTTTTCCGTGGTTTGGACGTAGTTTACTGTAGATGAAGAATGAGCAGAATGCTAAAATTGTTCAATGTTCTTATATTATATTAAGGGCTTATCCGATCTGAGCGAAACTTTGCAAATTTATTCTACATCATACAGTTTGCAGCAAAATTAAAATGATTTTATTTGGGGGGAGGGTGTGTGTTGTTGTTACTGCCTATGCCAGCAACCACTCCAATATTAGCTTTAAACTATTCAAAAGAATGTTTATTAAATTGTAAATTTATCAACCACAAAATTAGTACACAAACTTATTAGGCATAAATTAAAGGCAGCCTGTTCGATTCTCATGATAGAGCTACGCTATACTGATTGTGACGTATTGGAATGATTCCAGTTTATCCATCAACCATATGACACCATAATCAACTAGGTGATGTGTATGATGACGTCATAATCAAATTATGTCATGAATGACATAGCTAAGCTCACCACGAATGCTTAACTGATCACGAACTAAGCGTTGTTATACGAATTGTAAGTCTTTACTATTTAATAAACATGCGGTTGAATATTTTGAAACTAATTTGACTGGGCGCTGTTGCTGCCATAGGCAGCAGCAACAGCACCCAGTCAAATTAGTTTCAAAGTATTCAACAGCTTACCGATATACTTTTCTGGAAATTGATAGTTAGGGAGTTCAGAGATCGATCGATCCCAAAACATGTGCAAGGAGTGGGTGGAGATTAGGCAAAGATGTGCAGGGCATAACTAAAACTGGATTCCTCCATTGATTATGACATATATTATACTTAACAGATCAGATCCTTATATTGCTTTCAATACACTAAAACGAAAATATTAAATTAACTCACACTTTTGAAATCTGATACAATTGTACTCGCCACATCCGGATGTCCAAGTAAACCACTGCTTGCTTTGTCCAGTAACATGTAGACCTTCTCGTGAATCTTGACCGCATTATGACCGAGTAGTGGACAGACTGCTTTGAACCATTGTGTCACCAGCTCTGTGCTAAGCAAAGGCTGAGAGCATTGTTCTAACAATCTGAAAGCGCAATAC
The DNA here is from genome assembly GCA_034401795.1 of Chaetoderma sp. LZ-2023a. Classification (NCBI taxonomy): domain Eukaryota; kingdom Metazoa; phylum Mollusca; class Caudofoveata; order Chaetodermatida; family Chaetodermatidae; genus Chaetoderma; species Chaetoderma sp. LZ-2023a. The sequence goes on from CM067365.1 coordinate 1,680,367, forward strand.
ATGTAGGAATACAGACCGTATGGTAATTATTTAATCTGTGATGACATCGAGACAGCGGGGTGGAAATATACCATTTAATAGTCAGATTTAGTCGAGAAAATCTCAATTTCCCCACACAAAATGACCATTTGCAGATCAAGAGCATTTTTGAAAATTTACCAGTGAGTTAACCTGGCTTGAATCTCGAGCCAGCCAGTCATTACAGTAGTAAATCTTCAAAAAGTTTTCTCTTGGTCTGCCAACTTTTGTGTTCAACCTTTACATTTTCAGTCACCATGCCCTGACTATTATCATATTGCTATTGAATGCATTGAAGCGATTACCAAGCAAAACAATTTGACATGACAGACGCCGAGCATGAAAATAAAAGGGTGCACTGAGGGTGGGTGGAGGCGGTTATGTCTCCCTCGTACCAGGCAGGTTGTCTGGGATATGACACCCGACAACTGTCAACCCCAGATACTCTGAGGATATCTCTTGCATTTATGGTTATACAATCTGTATAACAATAACCCTATCATTTTAACTCACATTTTGGGTACTATTTAGAAATACAATTGACTGTGTGTAACCGTTTGATCATGCGAGGCCAGGGTGCAAATGCAGTGTACTCAAAACGTGGATGGAGTGGAGCAAACCCGCCACACCCACTTGTTTACACAAACTGGGGCTCTGCATAATGAGATATTCTGAAAGTGACAGGATATTCAGATTTATAGTATTGTGCATTCACGTTACCTGGCAATAACACTGACAATCTCATTCTCCACAGTGACACTATTCTTCAACCATTGCTCCGAGGCAGCACACACGCAGTCAATGATCTGGGGCACCTGAAGGCATCATAATAAAAGATTGATTGACTGCACCAATAACAAATTCATGGCCGTTTTCTAGGGGTTTTAATGAATTTTTCATGGCGAGATAACTTGGACGTTTATGGATGACTGTTCTGCATCGCTAAGAAGTGCCATGTGAGGAGGTGTTCATGTGAGTGATCAGTCGCCCTGACAAAAATATCTGAAAATACGAATTATGAAAATGGTGCTGAGCGAAGCAAGGCCTTAAATACGAGACTGGTGTCTGGCGAGTGCCCCTCCACCACCCCCAAACTCTATAGGTCTATAAGTGCTTTGGTGCACAATTTGGCATTCATATATATATACATTTGTTCTCACTCACATACAGCTTTCTTTCTCATTGAAAATGTCATTTGCAGACCAAGAAGTCTATTTTCGAAAATTTACTAATGGAATGACTGGTTCGGTTATCAAGCCAATCGTTCCAGTCATAAATTTTCAAAAAAAGGCTTCTCTTGTTCTGTAAATGTATGTATGTATGTATGCATTTAAATAGTGCCAATTCCGAACTAAACCGCTCAAAGGCGCTTAACAAGTTACAGAAATGCTCTTTTATACAAATGTGTTTTCAATAATGATTTAAACTGTTCAATTTTCTAAGAATTACAGATACATTGTATGGGGTGGAAGACTGTTCCAAAGCTTAGGGTCGGCTTTAGAGCAAGCACGTTGACCAACCATTAGATTAGAGCATGACTCAACACATAATAGTTGCTCATTAGATCGAAGGGACCTAGGCGCTATCCTCCGCTCGATCAGTGATGCTAGATAGGTTGGAGCCAGACCATTTAAACACGTAAATACCAAAAGCGTAGTTTTGTGAATGGACAAATGGACATTTACTAAGACCCGGGCTGAAGCCGTTTTTGGCTGATATGAGTGTTAAAGCATTAAATGAGCACCAGTTTTTACACAGATCAGTAATAGCTTTAATGTAAATCAGTGCCAAATTGGTGAATATTTTGAAATTAGTTTGACTGGAAATTGTTTCTGTCTTATGACGCTGCCTAAGACAGCAAGTGTTTGACTTAAATACTTACATTTGTACATGTAATATCAAAATATTCTATGCTGCAGTAAATTGTTCACGATTTTCCCATTTTTTCAGCTTGGGATCTTAACAATTTTTACGTGATTCACAAAATACTCAAATACCAAGCACTCTTAACAATCGCCACCATGAAATGGCTTTTGGGTAAGGAAATGGAAGCTACTCTGAATCCAGGCGCTAAAATTTGAAATTTTGGTCACCTTTCCAGAGTACCCACCCATCATATGACGTCATAATGAACTGCGTGATGTGTACAATGATGTCGATAAGTACGTCATGAATGCATATTTGAAGGCGGTCTATGCGTTGTTGTACAAATTGTTTGCTTTTACTATTTAGTAAATATTCTGTTGAATATTTTGAAACTAATTTGACTGGACTTAGTTACAAAATATTCATCAGCTTCCCTAGTTACAAAATATTCATCAGCTTCCCTGTAGTTTTCAGGAAATTAATAGTTAGGGCATTTGGGGATCGATCAATCACAACACGGAGATGTGTGGGTGGAGCGTAGCTAGTGATGGGCGGGGCATAGCTAAAAGTGGAAAGGTCCATTATCGGTTCATCAACGAAATCTCCACATGTATATCAATTTCAGGGAATTTATACAGGAAAGCTGTTGGATAGTTTGAAAATAGCCTGACAGGAAGACATTGCAAACTAAGGCATACAGTAATGGCTTCTAGTCAAACTCATCTCAAAACATCCAACAGAATATAATATAGTTATTCCACATCAGAAAAACTTCTTGTACACTGAACATGTAAATCTAGTTTAATGACATGTAGACTTGGTAGTTTATGGGTTATCTGCTAGGTATTATGGTAAATGAAAAATCATTCATGGCTATTTAGATTCAAGTAATCGTTAGGTGAATGATTGTTTCCCAATTTTAGGACCTGTAAATCTTTACACGGGCAAATTTTTTTAAAGAGAAATGACAATATTTTCTTATGGACTGCCTATTTGGCAGTATTTTGCAGGCCAAGAGTATTTTTTTCAAGTTTACTACTGGAACTACTGGCTCAGTTATCAGACCCGGCATTCAAGTACATGTACTAAATTTTCCTAAATGCTTGTATTACTTTGCAAGTGAGACACACACCTGACATTTAAACTTTCTCTACCGCTTCCAAACAATAGAAGAAAATGTAGAATTTTCCACAGTCTTCAGTGTTTGAAATGGGTTTCTTATAATTACATTCATCTACCAGAGTTCCTGAACAGACTTACGTGCTGAAATATTGGTTGCAAGTGACAACTATAAAGAGCTCACCTGTTTTGAAATGACATCCACAGGAAGTTGTTGCTGTGCAAGGCACCACAATGCACGTGTGCATGTCGTCTTATCCTTCGTTTCTCGCACGCGATCACACAAACCTTTCACGAGGGACTCGGCAGATTGTGCGTTAATGTTTCTAAAACACCAACGGTATATAAAGCTATATTAGAAGCAGAATCTGTAATTACTATTTTCACATGTCTGATCAATGAATATATTTTTCTTTGGGGTAGGGTGGGTGTGTGTTGAAAGGTCACCGCATAGGTGTAGAAATGTCTGCAAAACTCGGGTGGAAGGCTGCCCTTGGGGTACATTAGAACTGTACATATTTTGGGATGTAAAGCGCTGTTATGACTTTATATATTTTCAGACAAAATATTAATAGCCTTAAGGGAAATATCATGCGAATAATCTGCGCAGACATGCATTTATTTCATACCTTGTTGGGATTGTACTCTGAACAGTGCCATAGCCATGATCACAGTGAGTCCAGACTAAGAAGATGGAAATTACAACGGTCCGCGTTTAATGGGCAAGATTCGTCAAGAAAAGCTAAATTTGTTCTTACCGAATGCCCATCTTTATTTATTTACAAAAATTCAGCACTGGAATGACTGGCTCTATGTAGGAGGCAGTTATTCATGATAAAATTTAAAAGTTTTCTCTTGGTCTGCAAATGATCGTATCAAGACACTTCCACGGCTGGTTCTAGCCAGCTTGACAATTAACCATTTAAAGGTCAAGTCGGCTCAAATTGACCTCTGTTATGGTATTGTGGAATGTCCATTTACAGGTCAAGAGAATACAATTTTTGCAAATATTGTAAAATGATAAATTACAAAAAATTGTATTCTCTTGGCCTCTAACTGTACATTCAGTAGGGATAATGAAATTTTCTTGACCAAAATTGACCATTAAAGTGTTAAATAACCTTACTTATTATATGCAGCTTTACATGTATCTTCTTACCCGACAATGTCTTTGTCATATAAACAGTATCCCAACACCTGCAATGAATTCTGAGAAATCTCCTCTGCATCACTTGAGATATCACGCTGAATGACAGCGATAATTCGGGAGATGTTTTTCGTCACATCTAACATAAACAGACTCACGCCATCTTCTTTCAAGTTCCTATAGAAAAAATATATCATAGCTGAATATTGTCCGGAAAAACTATTACAGAGAAATGTAGCCCTTTAATGATCAAGATTATTCCTTAGTGAATGTCCATTTGCAGGTCAACATTAGAATTTTATTTTTGAAAACTTACCACTGGAATGACTGGCTCAGAAATCGAGCTGGTCATTTCAGTAGTAAATATTCAAAAATAGTCTTCTCTTGATCTGCAAATGGACATTCCTCAAGACAATTTTGCAGATGGCGTATTTGGCCGGTTCAATCATTAAATGGTTATGGTAAGATAAATTTGAAATCCCATGCGGTGGTCTTGAAAATTGTCCATTTGCAGACCAACAGAACTGTTTTTGAAAATTTACCATTGGAATGACTGGCTCGATAACCGAGCCATTCATTTCAGTAATACATTTTCAAAAATAATCTCTGGCAATCAAGTTGACAATTTGTCAGAAAATAAAAATGTCCATTTGCAGACCACAAGAAGACTATTTTAAAAGATTTACCACTGGAATGACTGGCTCGATAACCGAGCCAGCCATTCCAGTGGTAAATTGTCAAAAATAGTCTTCTCTTGGTCTGCAAATGTACATTTTCTATGAGAAAATTGAAATTTTCTTGAACAAATTTGAGTGTTAAATGGGTAAAGGATTAATTCTAACACTAACTTGATGAACTGATCATATGCCGTAAGGCTGTCTTCTTTGTCAACTGACTTGTATTCCAATGTTGACAGGATTGTCTCTAGATTCTGACTCATGTCCATCTTTAACGAGCCCAGTCTCAATTACTGCATCACACTACTGCAATAACAATAAACAGGGTTGGGTTTAGGTCTGGAAGAAACTGGAAGAATGAAGGAAATGTCAATTTCCCTTTCTCCGAGATCTAACAATACTCACCATTCTGTTACTTCTGATATACAGCTGGCTCTAGGACTATAGACTTAGAAAGCTTTACCGACTCCTTGGAACCGGGTACTCGGCTCCCAACTGCCGAGTACCCGTCTACCATAGAGCTCATATTGTTTGCATAGCCACCAAACAACAGAAATCCATGGCTTGCCTCCGTGGGGCTGGGAGGCTGGGTCCGTAACAGAATGGTGAGTATTGTTAGATCTCGGAGAAAGGGAAATTGACAATACTCACCATTCTGTTACTTCTGATATACACCAGATTTGATCAGTAACCTGGTGGGAAGGGGCAAGCCATCAATGCTACTTTTGCCCCTTGGAGAGAGAGTTAGACTTAAAACTTGACTAACGGAGACCTAAAAGGGCCGTCAAGTTAACGGAACCGAATCACATTCGCATCACTGGCCCCCTCCCTTTTTTCTCCTAAGAAAAGGGAGAGAACTCACGAACATGTATCTCGCCTGAAACACAAATATGCCAAGAGGGTTAACTGCTCCTTGCATATCCACATGTATTAGCCTGGGAATGAGCATGAATATATAAGATGAATGAACATGATCTATAGACATAATACAAAAAACTCTCAATATTGAATTACCTAATGATAATTGGACTTCAGACGTACCGCCTCCAACCATTCACTGGTCCGGCCATCAGTGACACAATCTGGTTGTCATCCTCTCGCTCGACCATGCCTGCTTTAGATTCTTTTCTTACCAAAGTGAAAAAAGGGTGAAGAGCAGTGTGGTCACTTAACTATCGTCTCAAAACAGCTAAAGCGAGTGGATTGGATGAGTCTGACACATCCCTCATATAGTAATCCGTAAATGAGGACTCACAGTGCCATTGTGCAATGGCCATGATGTCCTCTAACGGAACACCACTGTAAAGGGCGGTCGAGGCGGCTATTCCTCTAACATCGTGTGCCCTTGCGCCTGGTGCCCAGTCGCCATCTCATGAGTAGTCTGAATGTATTCGACTACCCAACGAGAGACAGTATCCATGGATGCGGCGCCATAAGGCTTCTTATGGCAGATCCACAGATGTCTATCACTCGACCGTAACGAGTCAGTCCGTTTCCTGTACTTAGTCAAAGCATGGACCGGGCACCAGACACTGGCATCACGATCAAACCGTGTTAACTTTGATATTATGATCGGTTTGCCGGGATATCTCAAAGATTGATTCTTTGACATAAACTCTGCTCTTGGCAGAAGACGCAGACCCTCTCCGGAGACAATAAATCGGTCCCTCTCTGCCGAAAGCGCATGGATCTCACTGCGCCTTCTAGCTGAGGAAGCTGCCAATAGAAAAACCGCCTTTAGAGTCAAATGCGTTAGACTAGCCGAACGCAACGGTTCGAAAGGGTGCTTGGCCAGTACATTAAGCACTAAAGATAGACTCCAGGCTGGAATGACTACCGGTTGTCTCGGTCGGAGATTGCTCATTCCCTTCACCATCACATTTAACTGGGCCACCTCTGGACTATCCCTGTTGGCTAGACAAGGGATAACTGATGCCAAAGCTGACTTGTATCCAGCAATTGTGACGGGAGCTAGTCCTGAAAAGAACAGCTCACAGAGAAAGTCTGCTATTTGCTGAATAGTGGATTGAAAGGTATCAATACCCTTTTCTTCACACCAGTCTGCAAATCTGTTAACCTTGTTGTTATATGACTTGAAGGTTGACCTCCTTCTCGCAGCCGCGATGAAATCAGCAGCTTGTCGAGAAAAGCCTTCCGACGTGGAACGTTGTTTGATAACATCCACGCAGTCAATTTGAACATTTCGGGACGCTCGTGTAGGAAGCGTCCCTTGGCCTGGGAGATTATGTTCGGAATCTCGGGCAACTGCACTGGGTTTTCCACCAGCAGATCTAGCAGATCCGTGAACCACGCCCTGCTGGGCCAATACGGCGCAATTAGCAGGACCAGACACGGTTCCTCCCTGATCTTCACCAATACCTTCGGCAGAAGAATGGTGGGTGGGTACGCGTAAGCGTGCATCCCTCTCCAGCTTATCGCCAGAGCATCTGTATCGACGGCATTTGGATCTGGAATCGGCGAGACATAAGTCATGATTTGAGCATTTTCCCTTGTGGCGAACAAGTCCACGTTGGGTTTGCCCCAATGCTCGAAGATCCTTCGCAGAACTGGAGGGTTGAGGGATCATTCTGTCGGCAGAATTCTCTGTCTGCGAGACAAAGCATCCGCCAGAATGTTCAATCGCCCAGGAATGTGAGCTGCTTTCAAAACAACCGAGTAATTCCCGCACCATTGAATCAAGTGCCACACTTTGATACACAGCGTGGGTGACCTGGTCCCGCCGTGGCGATTTATGTATGATACTACCGTCGAATTGTCCAACCGTATCAACATCACCTTGCCCCTGATCATCGGAAGAAATTCTTCCAACGCCAGTTCCACTGCCATCATTTCCAACAGATTGATATGCAGCTGGCTCTCTTGGAGAGTCCATGTACCCGAGACCTGGTGCTCTCCCAGGCAGGCCCGCCACCCCTCCAGCGATGCATCCGTGTACACGGACAGCTGGGGGTGGGGTAGGTGCAGCGAAACCCCTACTAGGAGATTCTGACGCTCTTTCCACCATACAAGATGCGACATTATCGGCTCCAAAACCGGCACCAGTTTTGACAGGGGTTCTGTTCTCTGTTTCCACAGAGACATCAGATATAACTGGATAGGTCTTCGCATTAGAGCAGCGTACGGGATCACCTGCTCCATGGAGACCATCATGCCCAGCATCTGAAGAAACCGCCTCGCCTGAATGTGGTTTCCCACTCGAAAACTCTTGAGGATGGCTAACAGAGACACCACTCTGGGCTCCGACGGGTAAACCCTGCCCTCCTCGAGATCGAATCGCATCCCCAAATAAACGAAATGTTGAGTGGGTGTCAACTCGGATTTCTCCTTGTTGACTATCCAGCCTAGATCTGAAAGTAACCTCAGAGTCAGAGCAGTATCCACGTTCAACCTGCCTGCCAAGTCTGTTTTGATCAGCCAGTCGTCTATGTAGGTGTGTAGCGCCACGTTCTCTTTTCTGAGAAACGCTGTCACCGCAAGGACCACTCTTGTGAAAACCCTTGGAGCTGTCGACAGGCCAAACGGGAGAACAATAAACTCCCATACTTGATTCTGAAACGCAAATCTCAGAAACCTGTGACAACTCCTGTTCATTGGAATGTGGAAATATGCATCTTTCAGATCGATCGATACACACCACATTCCTTTCCTCAATCCCGCCATTACCGACCTCGACGTTTCCATCTGGAACCGAGGCGTATTGATAAACCAATTTAATGGCCTGAGATTGAGTACGGGTCTCCATCCCCCTGTGCTCTTGGGGACAAGGAACATATTTGAATAGAAGCCTGGAGTGTTCTGGTTCGCTGGTTTTATTGCTCCCTTCAGAAGCAAACCCGACACTTCGTTTTGAACGGCTTCTAACTTGTCTGGTTCCCTTGGTACGGGTGTCCAGACAGGTGCCAAAGACAGATTCTGCGGCGGAAAGTCCCACCACTCCGGCATGTAACCCTGGGATAACCATCCCAGGACCAGACTGTCTGACGTCACACCTCGCCAGGCCTCGACGAAGCGCATGAGCCTTCCACCCACCATAGACACCTCGACGTCTAACGGGGTTGTCCGGCTCGCGGTCCGCTCCCCCCCCCCCCCCTTTCTTAACGAGAAAACCATTTCGGTCTTGGCTCGGCAGGTCTAACTAGCACCGCTGTTCCTGTCGCACAGGTGCGGTCCAGGTGGATACGAAGGGAGCTCTCGTACCCTCAGGTACGATCCGCTCCCTTCTTTCCGCCCTTTGAGGACTTACCCTTTCCCTTCCCGCCTCCTCTAGGGCGATCAGGAGCAACATTGGGGAGGGTAGGGGCCTCCACAACCTTCCTGGCTTTCTTCACCGGCGCCGGCCGAGAAAAACCAGACGAAGCAGAAGTCGCACTAGGCGTAGCTTTCGCCTTGCCTTTATGCTTCTGCTTCTTTGCAGGTTGAACAGCTAACGGCTTCCCTACAGCCCCTAGTGCGTGTGCTTGCCGCACTAGCTCCAGCTGTAGGTTTACCGCCAACCGATTCTGCGCAATGCCCTCTAGGATGGCCCGCGCCTGGCCACCGAAGATGCTAGGCCCTGTCAGGGGTGTCCCAAGAAGACGCTCCCAGACTGCCGTAGCCGGACGCATATGGTCAAGAACCATTTGCCTCCTGGACTTTGCCACATGCGCCTGCACCCTTGCCAGCGCGTCCATAGACAGCACCAAGCCGTCATTGACGCACGAAAGCGCCACAGGTGGCACAGGGTGGCCTGCCCCCGCTTCAGCCCACACCGACTGAAGAAGGCGATAAGAGTGGTTGACAGCACTCGTAGCTGCCCTCACACCCTCATCGCATAGGGACAGGACTTCATCCTGGTGTGCCTGGGACTTGTCCACAAGTGCCGGACCGGGGCCACCGGCTCCAGTACTCTGGATACCCAGAACCCATGGGTCATCCTTGGTGACCGATGGTACCACACCATACCTGTCGTATTCCCCCCGTGGAATACGACACCTCGCCCGCACCTCCCTGGAGGCCGCAGGGAGCTGGCCCTTGGTCATGAGCTGCTTGCTATAAATAGCCTCAAGCAACTCGATGAACCGTGGATAACGGACTGGATCCAGGCAGCGGGCAAGATCCCCGTCCTAATCGATGCAACCGCCGGATGGGGCGCATCCTCCACGGCCATGGCCGAAACCACAGACGGGTCCACCCTGGCTAGCCAAGCCAGAGCATCCGACCAGTTTACTTCCGAGGAAGACACACCCGTGAACACGTCACCCGTTCACGGGCCTACCGGCGACGGCTTCCCGGCAAGGAGCTGCGGCTGACACGCCAGGCACTCCGGTACCAACCGGTTCCGCCGCCACCCCATGAAACACACCAGTCCATGGGGTAGGCCCGCACGGAAAACCGTGCGGACCCATAGCAGACGCGGAACCGTGGCCAGACACGGGCGCCAACGGCACCCCACGTCTGACCGCCGGACCAGGCGAGATAGGTGAGTACCACGCCTGGCCCGGCACACCCGTCACCGTGTCGGCTGGCGTCAAACCAACCGTCACAGGACCGGTGCCTGGTACCAGATTGGCTTCAACCACGGGCGGAGCCGCTGTCCTGGCTTACGCCAAGCCAGACACATGGAGGACGGTATCGGCCTCCATATTCTCCACCCGTGGCATCACAGGCCGCAGCAACCTCTCCTCCTCGTCTTCAGACTCCGAAGAGTCGTCACTAGACGAAGAAACCGTGGAGCCGTCCTGGCGGCCGGCTCCCATGCCTGACAGACCGGCCACCGCTACTGGACCACCCGGAGGTGGCCGCAGAGAGACAGAACCCGTCAGGCCGCAACCCGACAGGACTGCCAGGGGGCCGTACGAGACGGCTCCCTCGGTGACCAGTCCAGAACCCTGTCCAAGGACAGGGTCCGTACCAAGCATGGGGAGAAACTGCCCCCCCCCCAACCTTCGGCAGCAGGGATGACACCAGCGTGGGCAGAACGCTATGCAGAAAACCCTGCATAGCTGGACCGAACCACGCCGGCGGTGCCATCTCCACCACCTCCAGCTGGGGACGTGGAGCGCCCCCACCAGCCGAACCGGACGTTCCACGATTTAACTTTGAACCGCCTGACCCCGCCACATCGTTCTAGGCAAGGAACTTCAACATCATATCCGCGGACCACACTGCACACACATTACACCTACTATCACGGTTACATGGAGTACATCTAAAGCAGACATGGTCCTTAAATAGGACCCGTACGAACTTGTGGCACTCGTCACATGATGGCGGGGCTGGCTTGGCCTATAAATAAGCACAAACCTACAATAAGCAAGCGGAACGAGACACGGATGGAAGGTAGACAATTAATTTTCAAATATATTGACCATAAATTAACTGTAACCCTCCTGCACCCCACCCCGCAACGTTACAGCAAAGATCGCATTGATTATGACGACAAGAACGAAGCGGGCATAAATACACCCATAATTGATCCTCCAGGATGTATAACGGAACCAGGAATCATATCGCCTAGCATTCGGGGTATATTTACCAATCAATATAAATTATACCCCTAACGAAAGCCAAAACGATATGTGAAGAAACAACAAAATGTAAACAAACTGCTGTAGCACACAGTAAAACCGCAGACCACACATTTAAATCAAGAATTTTGAAACCACCGATCATTGCAAACAGATCGTGAAAATTCCAAAGTTTTTCTGGTACCAATACAGTATGCAGCACCCAGAATCAGATGCGTGAATTAATGAAACATTTTCTTCACATAACAATCTGAGACAACTTGGGTGTGACGTCACCCGTTCGGATCATACGGAGAACGACGTCAGCCGATTTTCGTGTTAAACACCGTATAGCCAACACCTTATTTCATATCTGCCGATCGCCTGTTAGGGTTAAAGGAAGGCGATCAATCTGGCATATTTCGTTGTTAACACACGTCCCAGATTTGGACTTCAGAAATTGGAAAATGCGACACAGACAAAATTTTGAAGACCTAAGCCTTTTAACTATGGAATAACATGGAAATATACGACCTGGTTATCATCGGCTCCTTCCATGGTAATCCAAATAATCCTTAGAGAGCTAACACAAAGCTATCACACTCACAGAAAAACACTTAGAAAACTCTAAGACTTCCAACTGCAAAAAAGCATGTAGCTCTTGTTGCTATGCAAACAAGAATGAGCTTCATGGCAAACGGGTACTCGGCAGTTGGGAGCCGAGTACCCAGTTCCAGGAGCCGGTAAAGCTTACTAAGTCTATAGTCCTAGGGCCCAGCTATCCAGGATAGCTTGTATCAGAAGTAATAGAATGGTGAGTACTGATCGAAGGAGAAATACAAAGTGTTGAGTTGGTGTCAATTCAGATTTCTCTCTGTTGACTATCCACTCTAGATCTGAAAGCAATTTCAGACTCTGATGGCCGCATATGGTCAAGGATCATCTGCATCCGGGGTTCCGTTACACGCGTCTGCACCAGTGCACCCATGGATATCACCAGGCCATCACTGACACACGATAGTGCTGCTGGAGACACAGGGTGACCTGACCCTGTTTCAGTACACACTGACTGAAGCAGACGATAGGAGCGATGGATGGCATTCATTTCCCTCATCACACAGGGACTTCGGAGGGTGCCTGATCAGGGATCATTTTCAACTTATATATGGGATGTACCCGGAATATCCATTAGAACACGGTAGAGCTGCAGTTTCACACATCTAATCAAGAATTTTGAAAATAACCATCCATCACAAACAGGACGGAGATTATACGCAAAACCTGAGCAATAATTGATACGTTTTTGGTGCTAACATGCATGCAGCCACTAAGAATAAGAAGCGTGACTATCTTTCCCAATGAAATAATCTCAGAAAAAAGGGTGTGACCAAAACCGGCCAGACCATCATGATGAATGACGCTAGCCGATTTAGTGTTTAGAAAACATGTATTTTGCCGGTAAACAACTGAAAAAACATTTCATACTGCCGGATCGCCATTGGGGGTTAAGGATGCGATCATAACCGGCATTTTAGGTTGTCTCATACATCCCAGTTCCGGTTAAATGGAAAATATAATACACACAAAAATAAGAGACAAAGTCTCCACTATAACTAGATTACTTCTAGGAAATATACAACCTGAATATCAGCGGCGTCTTCCATTGCAATACAAGTAAATCTGATTTGAAGAAATAGGCACAGAAGCAGACGCACAATAAAAACTGATTTTTTTTTCCAGTTATCAATAAGTAATGGTAAGCATTGATCGAAGGAGAATCATTGCGTGACAGTGACCGGTGCGTACCCATTTAATAACTTATAGGAGTCATTTCAGACAAGGAAGCGGCAGATTGCATTTGTGATCATGAATGAAATCACGTGATCGCCGCGATAAAGAAATTGGTATTTCCGATAGCGCTTCACGGTATTAGAAAAATGAATATGGGTATCAATTATCATAATGGTATACCTTTAATACTGGTATTATTCCGATGGGGAAAATGGAGTGAGGCTTGAGTAGTATGATTCCATATTCAATGTATATCTTATATCTCGATATTTCGTATCAGCAAAATCATATGGGGTATGACTAACGGTATTATAGCTATGATACTGGTATTCGATATAATATCGGTATATCGTGAAGCCCTAATTTCCGAGCCTTATTTCCTTATTTTACATTTATACATGTATGCTATCAGACTTTATGGAGATTATCATTTTCCAGGACTATGACCAAAATGACGAATTTCCATGACTTTTCCAGGCCTGGAATTTAGATTTTCAAATTCCAAATTCTATAACTTTCCAGGATTTCCATGACAGGTGCGAACCGTTTCTAGCAAAATTAGGTTGAATTCTGTTAAGCAGACGAGAAGCATTTTGCAGGGTTTGTACACCTTTCAGTATTTGAAATTCCATGACTTTTCCATGACTAAAATTAAGAAATTCCATGACCTCCAAGAATCAATAGCTAGGTCAAAGAGTCAAATTAGTTTCAAAATGTTCAACAGCATATAGTGAATCATATGGAATTCACTTTATCTCGGGCAAAGGGTGAACATGTGAGAATATCCGGTACATTTTTAATAAAATCTGAGGTTTTCACATAAAAAATTGACGAATAAAAATTCTGAATGGAAGTCCTAGAGCCTATGATCATACATGTAGTATCCTTTCAGCCTAACTTGGTTGAAATCGGTCAAAATGGTAAGAAGCAATATGGCCATTTCGAGTAAAGATTTTGACCCAAAAAATTGTCTATTAACCCTTTAACACTCATATCAGCCAAAGCCGGCTTCTGTCATGCGTGGTCTTGAGAGATGTCCATTTGCAGACCAAGAGAAGACTATTGTTGAACATTTTTTATAAAATAGTCTTCACTTGGTCTGCAAATTGACATTTTCTTTGAAATTTAAAAAAAAATAATAATCCTTTATCGGCTAAATATCTTGTTATTCTTTTAATATTACCAAGTTTATTTCATACTTTAACTGTAATAGAACGCATAAAACCATCTTTGAGCAAGAAATACGTTCAATATACAGGGGAATCTCCATACGCTAGCGAGACCGAGATATCATCGCCATCTAATTATCATAATGTAACCAATTCGGCCGGGACGAAATCGCCCAAATGAACAAAAATCTACTGCCGAATGCATACGCTGAGTAGGAAATAGTGAATTTATTGCTCAAATTGTTTTAAAAACATTCTCTTCTGTACATATTTATTATTAATTTGGGATATTCGCATTCGCTGCGTTACAAAACCCGTTTTTATTTGGGAGGCCTCCTTCCAGTCCAGATATAGTTCAGTGGAATGTCTCCAATCACAAAAGAGTTTAATATGGCCTACCAACATAAGAAGGGATTTAACCTCATTTTAATTCTTACGTTGTTTTGGGTCATTTTATTTTGGTTGGACATATGACTTTGATAATGAATGAAATCATGTGATCGCCGCGATAAAGATATGGAAATACATTTCCGAGCTTTATTTCCCCATTTCACATTTTGTATGCCATCAGATTTTATTTTTATTTAGGGAGATTATCATTTTCCATGACTTTTATCAAATTGACAAATTTCCATGACTTTTCCAGGCCTGGAATTTAGATTTTCAAATTCCATGACTTTCCAGGATTTCCATGACCCGTGCGAACCCTGATTTTGAAAATTTCTGGTAAATTTTTCACAAAATATAAGATATTTACCCAAAGCTTAACCAATCAAAATTTTGAACATGTGTTTTGGAGTCTACCACGATAAGGGGTCCTTGTAGCCAAATTTGGTTCAAATCTGGCAAAGCAGCGAAGAAGTATTTTGATAATTTCCGTTAAATATTTCATAAAATCTAAGATTTTTGCCCAAAGAATAGACCAATCAAAATTCTGTAACAGTATATATAAGTTCTGAAGCCTACCGCAATATCAGATATGGTCCAACTAACAAAATTATCTGAAAATCTGCCAAGAGTTACTGAGGACTAGCGTTTTAAAGCATTGAAAGTTGATGGATGGTCGCCATGCCATAAGCTCACTTGGCCTTTTAGGCCATGTGAGCTAAAACGTGATGTCCAATGATCAATTGACCATACAAAATAATAGACATCACACTAATATAATGAACTTATATCAATCACAGAGCACACAACATGTAAGTCAGCAAATAACTAATTTAACTTAACGTCATTGCTGACTTAGGCTTATCAACTTTGGGAAAGTTTCCTGCAGAAATTTTTTCCGGAAAATGAACAACATTAATTTTGTCGAATCATTTGAAAAATAAATTGTCCAGTTTCTGCAAGTATTTGACCCGGTTTCTCATGTTTTGACAAAATGTACAGTACTATTTTCCAGAAAGACAATATAGCTCAGGAATATTTTGAGCGGTATCGCATCGCAAATTGCGATGCAAATTAGTACCTGTTGCCACACATTCACAACTTCGCTTAGCTATTTGCTGCGATACATAATTCTGATGTAAAATTCAGTCAATTCACTTAATTTTGAAATATTTTTGATAAAGTCACTAAAAGTCGCAAAACGCTTGTCAAATTTAGTAAGGAAGCGAGATGCGCATGTGTT
Organism: Chaetoderma sp. LZ-2023a; assembly: GCA_034401795.1. NCBI lineage: Eukaryota > Metazoa > Mollusca > Caudofoveata > Chaetodermatida > Chaetodermatidae > Chaetoderma > Chaetoderma sp. LZ-2023a. Next base: position 1,696,290 of record CM067365.1, read on the forward strand.
GGAGACTAATTTCTGATATAGCCCATAGATATATATAGCTATAGAGCGCATATCTTCATACCTTCCTTCACTATGGGACAAATGACCGCCGGTGACGAGAGTTCAGTAAGCGCTCTATAGATCAAAATTCTAAAAGCTAGCGATCTGTGCATGCGTTAGCGGCTTCATTCTTCTGGTATAATAATAAACTGTTACAGACTTCAGTTTTGAGTTTGGACACCAGTCGGAAACTCGCAATACGTATCACGGGGTATTCACGGTCGTCGACAGATTGCGCGTAACAGACTCGCTTGTAAATCTAAATTCTCCTATAGGGGGGTATGGCTATTGATCATTGCCTCGTCATTAGATAGCGTTATGATAAACTTTAAAAATACAAGTTTATCTAGACTGATTCTGGTTGATTTAGGCAAGGTTTGTCTCGGAAACTGAGTTATATCATCGCGAATGCTAAACTCCTGTTAGCGCATACCCAAATCAAGGCCGACACAGTATAGTTAGCCATGCTACGGTGGTGTATCGCACCTGATTCGCGCAAGCGACAGATTTAGAATGGCATGTTGCCAAGATCGACACATGCGCAAGTGTTCTTGAGTACTCTTCACCAAAGTCGGGAACATACTTTCTCGCAAGATTATTGGTTAATAAATATAACTATATAGAAAGCAACCAATGAATCGCAAGGAAACTACCGACAATAAAGAAAATAAACAAAGTTTTACGCAGTAATTTTAAGAATGACGTAGTAGTATATATATATATAGCATTCGTAGTAAAACTAGTAACACGTGCTCGATTGATACACGCTGACAAGTAAAACTTTTTATCATTCACTATTTAAGCCAGAGAAAACAACCATTAGTAATTTTTAAATAAAAATTGTTAACTCTTTCAACTGAAGTCATAGTATCGCAAAAACTCAATTTCATCTTAATAAGCAGTTGAATATGTTGCAAGTTTTTAAGGGGGACCAGTTGCTCACAGCTGCCATAGCCTGCAACAGCTTCCAGTTAAGCACTAACACTATTCAGCCTTCTTACATTGTATTGAATGATGTGTACTTGTTTAGCCGACCAGTTGAAAGGGATATGTGATGTAGGGTGGTAAGTTACAAAATATATGTTAACCCTAGTCAATGAAATCACAGTATTCATGGGAGGTACATTATTGGCTTTTTTGAAAATAATTTGACTGAGTTGACCTTGGCCAGAGCCAGTACCTGCATATTCTGAATCTGACGTATGTCATACTGACAAATGACAATACTGGCTACTGTAGACCTGAAGACTGATACACTATCCTCAATAACATTCTCAGAAGTCCAATATTAATTAGTCACCCATCTGTTCATGTCACGTTTGTGCAATTTGCGTAAACTACGCGTCGCATATTACACACATTACAGACTATCAGTTTTAGACGGACTACTGAGTTGCCAAGTCTGGTAGTCCTTCCATCAACTTTTCGCTAATTTCGAACCCTGGTTATACACATTTTAACATTGATCTCCATCTAGATCATTTCGAAACCATATTAGAAACAATTACATTCCATATTTATTCTGTTCGTGGCTTAAACAACACGATCGAAGCGCCAATACATTATAAAAATCATGAATTCTCTCGGCTTGAAAATACTGACTAGCTCCTGGTACAGTATATGTATCAATGACTGCTACATTGGAACCAGTCCTGCACTCCATAGGGAAAACGTTTTGCGAGATCGAGAAATTATGCTTTTTGGTTGTTTTCGGATTCACTTGCACATAGCGTGGAGATGAAAAAAGTCATTTTTGATCATGCAAACATGTTTTGAAACATTTTGCTGTAGGAACACCAACCAGTTTCAACACAGTTATGTAAGTGTTATGAGCTGCTATTCATTATTCGATTTGTTTAGCAGTTACTGCTACGCAATTTTTTCCCAACAAAATATTCCCTGTAGCTGCAATTTTTTCCACAGGATGCGATCTACTCTAATATGGATATGTCTTCAACAAGTTCCACTCTGACACAACGTGTCATTTCTTGTTTTAAAATACCATTTTCACTTTTGACAGTTGTCGTCAAGTCTTACGCCACTGAATAATTCTAAAACTGCCCGGTCAAACCAAGCCACCACACGAGCCATAGGCTGCATGGCCATTCAGATCCAACACAACAGAACATCATAGCGGTAAGCGACCTTCCCGAGAACAGACGTTGACTGGAATGCCCAGCCCGAAGACACGGTCACCAGTGTGTCACTAGAAAAATTTAAGGCTCTGGTGACCGAGGACTAAACGTGCGCAAACTGTTTTTAATTCGCAATGTAAATACTTTTTGGACCCTACTTTTAACTCGGCGCATGCACACACAAGGGTCAAGTTCGACTCGCTAAACATAGTCAGTTTCATGGTTTACTGATCATGCGCAGTTGCTATGCCCAGTCGAACTTGATCGTAGTCGACCATAGTTCGTTGGTACCTGGTTCCCTATTGAATTACTATTGCAGAAAATTTGGAGCCGGGTACCAGTCTCCATTAACCCTTTCTGTCGTCTGTTTTGATGACATATACGAAAATGGGTTATTTTTGTCCGCTAAGACGTCAAAAAGCGTCCATATGGCCTAAAGTGGGAAGGAATATGGGGTTGGGACCATTGACATACAATGGGAAAGCATAATTTCATTAAACATAAGTTATTTAGTGAAATATTTACACTTTTATATGCATTTTTTCATGGCAAGCGATCATTGTCCGCCATTTTGAAATTTACGTAAATATCGGACTATATAACCATCTGAACAGAGGTCGGGTGCTCGGTTGACTAGCTAGTTAACTATTTGAAGTTCGGCTGGTACTCTAGTTAGCTATAGTTAACTATGGTTAGGAGTCGAATTTGACCATGGCATAATCTTGATCAATTTGAACTTGAATGCACCAGTATTTGAAAGAACAGTAAAATCTATTGCCGTAAAATCAATAGCTGTCAGGTTTTGCTGCAGTATGAAGTTTTGCTGGCATACTGGTACAATGCACAAGACACTGATCATATATATGCTAATGCACATTCCATGTGTACTGTTGGGGTCACTTGAATAAACAGAAAATGTATTTAATGTTATAATATGGGTACCGAAGTTCATGAATCTAAGCAAGTAATGCACTCGTGAAAGAAAACTCTTAAACAGATCTGCGCAAGAATTTAACACAATGCGAAATAACACTTCCGAATACAAACGAAAAAATTTCAGTACAAATTAAAATTTTAAAACAAATCCCAAGCATTTGAACTGACCCACCTCGCCAGGTTATCTGTGAAATAGCGGTACCAAATTTCGTGAATTGGTGTTATGCATCTTTAGCTGTCTGGTACATGCTTGTAAATCCTTAAATATCACTGTATTAGTTTGTTGAATGTTTCAACTGCTAATTTAGCCCGTTTTAGCCGAAAAATGTGTCCTACAAATGAATGTATAAACTATAAAAGCAGTTGACACATTTGAAGAGAAGAAAAAACCCCAAATGGATGCTGCTTTCGTTAGGTAGTGACGTCACATGAAATTCACAAATATTAATGAGCTGAAGAAATGAGCTAACGCTAGGGTCTTTAAAACATGTTCAGCAGGCATATATAAAGGAAAGAATAAAAAAAAATTCTATAGTTAAAAAAAACCATGTGTGCACTTTGTTAAATGATTAATAAGCACCCATCCCTTCCTCTACAGCCTCTCCAATAAAATTTAGACGCGCTCCCGTCAATCATGCTAATCTGACGCAGCGAAAAAATATAACCAAAGCAGGTGGTAACCTTGGATTGTAAAAATTGCTCATTTTAGGTGCTAAATAAGCGCAAGTAAGTAATCTAAGAAAGTGCATTTAAGGAAGCTTGCAATTTCTATCACTACAACCATGATCATCAGTAATTGTATGAAATGTTTCTCGTTTTGACCGTATTTTGCTCAAAACTTTGTCAAAAGCTTCAGAACTGTCAATCAAAACGTGGCTACTGTGTAAGATAAGATACGATAAGATTGATTTGCAGAACGCAGGCTAAAAAGCCTCTATGTTCCGTTTTGTGTTAGGCTGCTATGATAGTTAAATCTTAGTTCTTGGTTTGCCCAGTATGTGTCTAATCTATTCTTGAAGATGTTTAAATTTTTCGATGTTACAATGTGATCAGATAGTGAATTCCAGGCATCGATTATTCTATTGGTAAAGTAATGTTTTCTGAAATCATGTGAAAAGCGATGTTTCTTTAGTTTATATGTGTGTCCTCTTGCTATTGAATTGTTTAATGTGAAAAGATGTTTTTTAATAACCATGCATGATTTTATATAATTCAATCATATCTCCCCGGTGTCGTCTGTATTTTAGAGTTGGAAGATTTAGTCTCTTTAGCCTGTCATCATGCGTTCCATACAACGTTACATCATAGAACGAGAGCGATAAAAACAAATTCACGCATTTCAGTAATCTCGAATTTAAGCAACTCGACCACACACGAAAACTGGAAACCAAAATGTTCTAAGCAGTTTCACAAAATCCTAGGTAGTGACTATTCACAATTTCACCAAATCTCGTTATTATATGTTGTTAATAGTGGCAAACAATATGATATACTGCTTAAATTATGTAAACAAGTTCATAAAAACCACTGAGAAAAATGCTGACTGACAAACTTTCGCGCGAAATTTTCAGCCGCGCCATTCCATGAAATGACGACATAACACTTCCGGAAGTGTATTAAAGGGCGAGTTTTTGTTTACATTGCTAAAGCTACTTCGAGTTTCCCCGATCGTGCGGCATTAAAGAGTATATCATGAATAGGGATGTAGGCCTACGCTTTTTTAAACGAGCTCCTCTACAGGGTAAAAAACAAAAAGACAAAAACAACGGCGATGATGACGATGATGACTGTTGGAGCGCTCACTACTGATTCAAAATATCACTACTGATAAATTATCACTAAATATGGATAAAACAAACTATATGTTATTTTCAAAATCTAGAGAATTAGTAAATAAAGAGGTTCCAAAATTGTACATTAGCAATAAGGAAATTGAAGATGCCCCTTATGCAAAGTTCCTAGGAGTATATTTAGATAAAAACTTGATCTGGGCCAAACAAATCGAAACAGTTACTGCAAAAGTAGCAAGAGGAATAGGTGTCATCCAAAGACTAAAACCATATATGACACAGGCCACGGTTAAAACACTGTACAGCACCTTGATCATCACGCACCTCACTTACTGCAACGCTGTTTGGACTAACAGCTACAAAAACAAAATATCCAAAATTCAAAGTCTCCAAAAAAAAAGCATCAAACTATTTTCTAGGCCAGCAGAGGGCCAACACATGTTCAAAGCAGAAAAATTGCTTAAGCTCACCGACATAGGAAAATCTCAAATGCTAACTATTGTCAAAGACTTCCACCACAACACTTTACGCAAATCTATAGCCCCCTTCTTTATAAACAATTTTAACATCGACCAACATAACACTAGAAGCAGACATAAACCACACGAGCAATACACACGGACAGACATAGGAAAACACTGAATATCATTTGCAGCCACTAAACTATGGAACAACACAAATCAGGAAACACGTGAGAAAATTCTATCAACAAAATTCTGCAAGAAAACAATAAAAAAAACCTACTTGATTAACACATACTAGTATTATCTAACTCATGCAGTACAGCTCAAAAATGGCCCGACTCGTCTGCAAAACAAGGTAAAGAATGCTACTACTACTACTACTACTACTACTACTACTACTACTACTACTACTACTACTACTACTACTACTACTACTACTACTACTACTACTACTACTACAACTACTACTACTACTACTACTACTACTACTACTACTACTACTACTACTACTACTACTACTACTACTACTACTACTACTAGAATTATGACTAGATGATTCCACTTGCTATTATATCCAATAATAATTTCAATTACCATAGTAACAAACTACAGGACGAGCAGGAGAATGAGCACCCCTCCCCTCCATTCCCCTTCCCGTGTCCAAGGATGCTCCCCATTAGCCAGCATCCTGTAAACAGTATATCATCATTATAAGTAAAAGTACCCTCCCCCAAAAATATATAAATGTTTATTGTTGTATCTATAATCATAGACATCCATGTATATTATTGAACTTGACTATGTTCTGTGCTTGTCTGTTACGTAACTGTCTTGTCCTTGTTTACTACCCATATGTATCGCACAATAATAATAATAATAATAATAATAATAATAATAATAATAATAATAATAATAATAATAATAATAATAATAATAATAATAACAACCCAAGTGACTAACTCTTACACACACCCTGTTACAGTATTATATGTTGGTTCGCGGACTGAGAGAGGCCCACTCCTGGAGTTTTTCTTTCCACTGTAATGACTGACAAGATAATTGAACCAGTTGGTGAACTCTGGGGGTGGGGGTGGGGTGTGTGGGTATGGGAGGGTGCTGGGGTGTGAGGAGGGGTGGTCTCCTCTTGACCCGCGAATTGACATATTTCCTCTTTGAAATTTAAACTGTTTATGTGGATCAAGGGTCAAAGGGTTAATAAGGAAGTAGTAATTGTAATATCTGAATTTATAATTGTTTGTGTAAGTACTGTCTTGTCTAATTTATATATACCTGTATATATGTGTGTAAGGTGTCGGCCATAACAATAGGCACTGCCTTAGGCGGACAACCTGGTATGGTTTGTGAATTCGTTTATCTTGGAATTATTGAATAAATAATCTTGAATCTTGAATCTTGATTCAGGCGGGCTGTTCCATGGCTCTGCCATCCATACTCAGAAGCTGTTCTGTCTCAGGCTAGTTCTTGCTCTTATCTTGAAGATCTTCAAGTGATGCCCCCTAGTTGTTGACTCCCTGAGTGGGATCTCTGGACCGACATCTCTCTCATACACCCCCTGCAGCATCTTATAGCCCTCAATCATGTCGGCTCTCAGTCTACGGTAAGTTAATGTTGGTGGTCTCAGTTTCACCAGACGCTCTTCATAGCTAAGGTCTGTTAACTCTGGTATCAACTTTGTGACTCTTCTTTGAACCCTTTGGACGTTCCCCACGGTGACAATGTCTTTCTTACGCATTGGATGCCACACTGCATTGACATACTCGAGGTGATATCTGGCGAGTGCCTTGTACAGCCATAAGACGTTTTCCATGTCTAGATGCACGAATGTCCTCCAGATCAGCCCCATAATTGTTGTTGCCTTGTTGACTTTCTCACTTATGCGGTCCTCGAATGAGAGCTGGCCATCCACTGTGACACCTAGATCTTTCTATTTGTTGATCTTAATCAGTCTATGCTTGGGCCCTTCTTCACTGTCACCTCTCATAAAGTAATCTCATGTCTCATCTTCCTGACATCTACCAACTGTCATTACTTTACATTTCTCAGGGTGAAACTGTAGCAACCACTTGTCAGACCAATCCTAGTAGCTTAAACAGCTCTTCTTGCAGCACCTTCTGGTCCTCCTCGCTTTTGATCAGACATGAGATCTTTGTATCATCAGCGTACATATAAGCTTCTGATGTCAGAGTCTCTTGGTGGTCATTTATGTACAAGACAAAGAGGACTTGTCCTAGCACACTGCCCTGGGGAATCCCGCTGCTAACCGTATTCCATTCTGACGTGGAGTTGTTGACTATAACTCTCTGTGATCTGTCTGTTAAAAAAGCTTTGATCCAGTGATGGGCTTGTCCTGTTATTCCATATCTCATTAGCTTACTGAGGAGACGCTGGTGAGGTACTGTATCAAATGCTTTCATAAAATCAAAGTATATAACATCTATGTTGCTGCCTCTCTCTAGTTTCTGTGCCCATCCATCTTGCACCTTCAACAACTGCAGTGACGTAGATCTGCCTGAAATGAAGCCAAACTGCTTATCGCTGAACATGGAATTACATTTCATGTGTTCAATGATGCGGTCTCTGATGATTGATTCCATCACCTTACACAGTATGCAGGTTAAGCTCACTGGCCTATAGTTTTTTGCTGACTTCTGACTCCCTTTCTTAAAATAGCAGTTATATTCGCCGTCTTCAAATCCTTTGGTACCTTGCCTGTGCTGAGTGCTGTATTAAAAATTATTGCTAACGGCCTGAATATAACCAATTACATTTCTTTTGGGATTCTCGTGTCTACTCTGTCAGGGCCTGGTGACTTGTCAGTTTTTATCGCTGACAGCTTCTTCACATCTTCTGCCATCTTACTATCAGCCAGGGCCTTCTCTCCTCATTTCTGGTCCGTCTTCTAACTGCGGCTCCCTAGTGAACACACTGGCAAAGAAGTTTGAAAGTACCTGAGCTTTCTCCTCATCTGATGCCGTTAATTCTTCTTCTTCACCTGCTTTAGACGTAACTAGGTCCGATATTGCCTTTGTGGTGTCGATACACCACCATAATCTGAGCATAATCCGAGCATTGGCGGGAACAGCCGGAAATGTCAGAGTGCTGTCAGTTACCAGGCAAGAAGCATCTATAGAACCAGACTGATTCCTGTTGGCCACTGAAAAGGACGTACGATCCGCGACGTCCTGGCCTTTAAGGTTAGTCATCGCGTATTACTCTATTTTATTGTTACCTTAATTAATTGTTATATTATATACTAAATTGTATACCCAAAAAACACCACATTGGCGTCAGGAAAACTTTGATGACGCCCATTATTAATTAAATTAAAAAGGAAAGGAAAAGGGTGCGGTTCTATTTATCTCTATCTTTTCTCTGCCTTTTAAATTTCCCGCCATCTTGACAGATGATTCTGAAATATTTCTGTATTTTCATTGTTTTATTGACTTTCATATGTTTCTGCTTTAGTCTTCTTCTTCAATCTTGTTATGTTATGTTATGTTATGTTATGTTATGTTATGTTATGTTATGTTATGTTATGTTATGTTATGTTATCAAATACGGCTGTTAAGGTGAATAGGCCGTTGGCCTGTCAGCCGCTCATTAATCCTTCAACACCTTCATTTGCCAGGAGGTGGCTCCACAGCTGATCAAAAGAGACAAGTCCATTCCTAGTATTTAGCAAGAGAATATGGTAGTTGGAAGCCCTCTACAGGAATCATTCATTCGAGTGAGGACCTCCAGGAACAATAATCTCCTGCTCTCAAATGGGCAGTGTCAGCCAGAGCACAACCCGAGCAAATCTGGTGGTTAAATGATAAGCCATTGGCTGTATGCTGACCCCAGCACATATGCGTATTTACTAGCATATGTACCACATAGGCCACTTATACACGCACGCACGCACACACACATATATATACTGGTCCCACAAACACCTGTGTCAACCTACCCTTACACACATGTAAATCGTTTAGATACACTTATGCCCATACATATACATACATATATGTAAATACCAGTACACACAAAATATTGTAATCAACTTACATTTCATTTGAATTGCGAGTTTGAACCACTTACTATAGATGGAGTTTATTTGAGTGCTTATCAGATACACGCATTTACTTGGATAGATTTATATTGGAATGTGTTCACTTGAGGAATAGTTATCAAAGACTATTCATAGGAGACGAACGTGAATTTTAGACGGGCGTGGCTTTTGTTACGTTCCAAATTTGCATATCAAGTAATAGCTAGCCTGACACATTAACCACTCGATTCTGATAGCCTGTTTTAGAGATTCTCATCATACGGTTGGCGTCTTGGAATTCGTTTGATTTTCTTTGAATAATGATGCTGGAAGTTGTTGCAGATACGTAGTGCAACAGTTTCCAGTAGTTATTCAATGAATTTCTCGCAGATTCTCAAACCGATGCTTTCTGATGTGTGTGTCGAAAGGGAATTCAGAGTGGAATGGTTCCATGTCAATTTTTTAGTAATGCCCTGACTAGATCGTGAGCTTTATGTTAGCATGATTTCACATTCGAATATAAACTGCTACTTTGGCAATTGCAGTTTGTCTGACGTTGAAGTTTCCAAAATGTTAGCGTTCTCTCTCGCCGGCTGTTGTGCAGTATGGCAGTCTGTTCATCATCACCGTCATTTTACGAGGCATAAGCCCTTGGCTTGTTATTGCCTCTGGAGTTGTGTTAATATTGTATTAGTATTACCTATTTTCTCTTGCTTTTATAAGTTTTATTTACATAAAATGTTAGTGGGCTTGGATTCTGTATGGCCAGTTGATTAATTGGTAAACGTGGCTGTATTTTGTATGGCAGAATGTTGCTGTATTGCCACTTAATTTGAAAGCGCTTTTGCTGGTTAGAACCGAGTGCCAGAAGTGCGCACACGACCTATTTTCTGGTCACAGATTTGATTTTTAACGTATTTATAATAGGTGTATAGTTAGAGTACCGCACAGTCGGAGAAAGGGAATGCTCAACGTCATGACCCAAGGAGGCGGGCTTTTGACATTTCCGCCTTCTTGTACTAAATTGTTACTAGGTCTTAAACCTGTATTTTTAAGCAGCTTTTTCTCGACCATTATTTGATTCCATGTTCGTACATGCTCCCAAAATTAGTCCTTGTGGCTATGGGCTACCAGATACGTCTCGTTTTCTGCTGTCAGCCATATTAACACGTGATCCGCTCAATTTCAAAGGTAACTAAGTTTTTACGGCAGGCTGCCATCTTGGTTATTTAAAGGTCATATTTGGAGAAATCCCTTTTATGTACAATTTTGCAAGTATTTAAGGCATTATTGTATAGTAATTAATAACGAACAAGCTGTATGTGTCTAACATTCACAAACTAGCTAATATTAAGCTGCGAAGTCGGCGTATGCTCGAATACACGAAATTACGTGATGACTTATCTCCCTTGATTTTGAGCTCTTCAGCGTCAAAAAATTACGTAATAGTGGAACAAGATATTATACCGTAACGTTGAATATATGCAGCTTCGTTCAACTTCAGCAGGAAATAAGTACAGTTTGGTTGCATTTTCCTGATCAGGCAAAGATAAAAATAGCTTTTCAGGTCTTATACCAATAAAAAATAATTGAAAGTTATATGTTGATTGATTTTAACACTAAATAAACAACTGATCATAGAGTCTAATGTGCGCTCTTACTTAACATACATAATATACTAGCCTACATAGCGGAATGGCAGTTTTTTCTTGCTGAATTAAATACATGTGGATACATAAAACAGACACACGTAAGTCAGCTAAATCTTTCTTATCTGTCTAAAACAAAAACTGTATGATATCTCAATTCATTTTCTTTAATTCTGACATTTTTGCTGCGGCTTTGTAGGCTACATATGGTTTAGGCCTAGAGAGTGTGTGTGTAGTTAGAATCACGCAAAAACGGCAACAGCTACGAAAAACCAATACGGCAGATTTTTATCGGTTTTATGTTTCCAGACATGTTTGAGAACGTGATTGCTTCAATGGCGATTTTGGCTCGATAGAAATGTGCGTGAACAAAATAAGCCTGTAAATGACGAGATAATTTAATGTATAAGTGTGTGAGTTTTTAAAGCTTAGCATATACTCATCATTTTCGAGACCAACTGTTTGTAGGTTTTATCAGAAACCCTTCTTGTTTTACCTAACATGCATAGGCCTGTGCCACTAGTAATTAGATTACAGTTGAATATGCAAAGAAAAATAATGGATATTACATAACCGTAGCAATGGTTGGATGGTGGGGTGCGTGGCTTAGGGAGGGGGCTGCCAGCTGGGGAGACGGGCCTGCATATTTTCACGTTGATGCAAAGCATATTATTTTGAGAAATAACCACTGGGCTTATTGAAAATTACCACCGGGCGATAAAACAAGCATTCCGTGTGATGGAAGAACATAAATAGTATAGCAGATGAACGAAATCATAGGAAGACTGACATGTCGGTTATCGATTGTCTCTCTTTCAGTTCATGCGGACGTCAATTGTATTGTATTTCGTAATTTCCTCCTGTATATAGGAGCACCGACCAGCCTGACAGCGTCACTGCTCAGCGAGGTTCCTGGTCACATATCCGCACCCCTTGGGGTGTTTCTACAATTATTTGTAACGTATTTACAGACAGTCTAGATAGTGAACCAGAGAGCCACCGACAGCGTCACTGACAGCTGTGACGTAGGTTGGTTAGAGCAGGCTGTCAACTATGCCATGTAGTGAAGTCCAGTCTGCTCACATCTGTACCATCCACCTTTTTAGATAGGCGTCTTCAGTTATGGCATCTTGGATACACTGATGACAGGGCTGACATCCGACATCTACTATTTACACTATCAGAGCGTATTCACGACAGAGCTCCAGATACAGGGCCTGACACTCAGTGATACATCTGGCAAATCATAACAGATTCTGCTGAATTATAGGCGCAGCTTGGATACAAAATAGATATGTTATTTATCAAATGGAATGCAGCAAATGACTTCGCATAGTATCAGAATCTTCAGGGAGAAGAACCAGCCCGCCCATATCTCCCCACAAACATCCATTTGGAGGGGACACGCCCTCACTCACATACCCTCTGCAATATTGGACTAACTCAATAATAAAATCCTAGAGCTGCGCTTGACGGCCATCCCACCAATACTGGATGTAGCAAGATATAGTGTCGTAAAAATACAGTATCTACAGAATCACAGTGAAATATTTTCTCGAAGCAGATCTCATCTAAAACGGGGGTTTTCGTGACCGAGATATTCATATTTAAATATGCATCGGCGCTATTATAAACTTCTGACTAATGTCTACAGCGAATATCATTGAGATCATTGCCTATTTCAAAATTCATTGCTAAATACAATAGAATGAAAAAGTTGCCCTGGTTAAACAGTGTTGCCTGTAAAAGCTTTGCTTAGCGGGTGCTCCACTATGACGTCACATATGTTTGGAATTCAAGGGAGGTAATTCATGACGAGATATTCTAAAGCTATGTACTTTCTCGGCAATAAAAATATGCCATGTATTAGCAAATTGATAACAGCTATGTGATTTGGAAAGACTGGATGTATTATAATGTCTTAAAATACACTCGCCATATATGTATTATTGTATAAATGCCAGTAATAGTAAAACTTTCAGACTGTGTTGGATAGTCATGTATTTCGCCAGTAACATTAGATTAAGAGATGCACTACGTTAAAATTGTCCAGTAGTAAATGAATTGAAATGCATTGTGTTAAAATCAGCATTTGGAGCTAGAAATACAAGTCACGCTTCCAGATATAGAAATGACGGAGAAACCGAAACTTCTTATTGTTGCGGATATTCCACCACTTCGAGGCGCAACCAATTATTGTCCAGTTTACGAAGATTACATTCATGTAGGCGCACTTCAACTGTACACGTACAGAGCCGATTATTGTTATTACCTAATATACGACACTAGGAGTTTATCTGATTGTCAATTAAAAGATGCCATTTATTAAATATTTCAAATCTGTTTGTTAAAGTGCTAGGTCATTGTCAAAGGGGCGTTCCTCACTCTTGACGACGGCTTCAGTACTAAAATGTCAGTCGAGAGATTTCTATTAAAGTAAGTCGGCCACACATATTTCTTCTTTATAGCTAGGATAGGTGAACCGAATTTATTAGATAGCAGCCTAGGGTACTTATCAGTTCTGTCTTGGCTGTTTTTGATTAATTTAGTAAAACTTTGACTTTAAAATTAGATCCAAATTGCCACAAATTCGGCTCTAGGTATCAACGCCCTTTGGATGCTCGAAACTTAGTCTGGTATCACATTAACCTGGAAAAAGGGAAAGCTTGTCCATCTCAGCAGGGTGTGCGAAAGTAAAGTTCACGCTCCTATAACCTAAGAAGTTAGCCTCAGGACAGTCTAAAAATCAATAGTCTTATTAAATCAATTCAGTAACCAGCTTCCCTAGAATTTAAGTTCTTTGGTGTCCTTATCCTCAATCTTATTACGTTTGAATAGTTTTGCAGGCAAAGTAATCTTCTTCTGCTGATTCACCTCATGGTTCATCAGCGGCTAATGATTGCTTTCCGTGCCAGTTTGTTCTAGTTAATTTGTAGAGTTAGTTTTCATTTTCACTTGTTAGATTTCAGGACAGTAGTTTGTTGACAGTACTTTCCAATTGGTACTTGTTGCCGGATTGCATTCATATTTGGTACTTGTATACCCGACAACGTTGCTGAGCCCAGTCCTTTCATTTTCTGTGCTTGAACATTGTCAGAGTACTTTCTATTTGGTAGTCATTGCCGGATTGTACTCGCTGTATTCTGTTGCCAGATAGTGTCAACACTGTTACCCCATTAGTATTTGCAGTTATATCAAAGCCGGAAAGAATTTAAACCATAGGCATTATTGCCAGATAGTGTGCTCAGACGTTATCACTACAGTATTTAATCTGTTCACCATTTACTTGTCAGATTGTTATTATTTGTCTCCGCCTTAGCTATTGTTTATAATGAGTGACATTTATTTATAACATTCAACTTTGATGCGAATCACTTAGTTTTTAATTGACCTTTTTAAAAGTGATTTACCAGATAACCATTACACTTTTCTGGGACACAGTAGGCTAATTTTACCTTTGAGCCGTTAGCTGGCTATTAGTTCATTAGGTGTTTCCATTTGTTGGTATTTGAACTGTTGTTCTGCCCAATTGCAAATTAAGTTGCAAGGCTGGCCAACAACTTCTCAACTAACAACATTTTGGCTTAAGATCTATTTTGCTTAGCAAGCTTGGTCCTTTCTTGTAGAACCTTTATATTGAATTACACTTCCCATAAGAACTCGATTCTTCTTTAGAACTTAGCAGATCAGGCACAGCCTTAGATAACCCATCAGGATTTTAGTGCCAACCCTTCCTATTGCATTTATAACACCCTCTAAATCGCACTGTCTTTGCACTAACATCACATTTGCACACTTTACTCCTCAAGATGTCCAACAGAGACATCTGACCCTATTTAAATTATGAACATTTCATCTTAATGCACTCAGTGGATTTTTCAAGCGAGTCAATTGTTTGAGAGGTTCATGGACTACAGGGAGATGGAATCTTCTGTGCATAAAGAAGGGGTTAAACTAGGTCAACAACGCAGAGATGAAGCAGCGACACCAGTGAACTTCAGCTACAGATCATTAGCAGCCTGGTGGGCAGTAAGGCATGTGGGGAAATTCTTACCCATAGGTCCCTTGTAACCCATAATTAACCACCTTTTTTCTGTCCTGTTCCTGGTTTTAGTAGCACCCGTTTTGGTCTGTTAAAGCCCTATTTTATTACAATATACATACATTAGCCTACATACATATACACCCATCATGTATACACACATATGCATACATACATACATAATACATATACACATGCACATATTTAGATGTACAAGAACTCTACACAAAAAATCTTACATATATACACACACATATGCTCATACATATTACATGTTACATAGTACTTTAGTATGAGTAGTTACAGATCAAGTTCACGTTTCACAGGTTTCGTTACAATCTGACAGAGTTACCCCCCTTTTTTGACTTATGAAATACGAAAATATCTGTCTTCCGGAATTTTTTCCCCAGAGATGCTTCGACATAGTCGACTGAAACTTGGTACATTGCTTTAGTATGAATAGTTACAGATCAAGTTCACGTCTCACAGACATTGCTGCAAAATTGCAGATTTATCTCACTCGTTAGGGAGCATATACAATGCCTACATAATTCTTGTTTTATTATGTCTCCTTTAGCTGTCTACTGAATCACCTTTAGTTGTGGCATAATATAACAGTTCTTTTCATCACTGATTTATGTTTATGTATGTATATATACCCTGTTGTTTCTTAGACGTCTACATACCTTTTCTTAACCATTTTCAACATGTTTAACTACATATTCAATATATTATAGATTCATTTATATCTATAATTACCAAATAATTAATCAACTGTCATGTCATTTAAAAAAAACCCCATTTTGAGGCGGATCGTCTTTATTTAGGTAGCAACTTGCACCAGTGGAAAAAAGACAACAGCACTGCAGTCTAAAACACTATTGGTAATTTACTTCCCAACCTTCCCACATGCCCATTAAGTTACCCTGTTCATCGTGCAAGAAGTCAGTAAAAAGAAATCAATATGCCATCAAATGTGACCTATGTGATAACGGGATACATCTAACTTGTTATAAGCTCACGTTATGTGACTACAGAGTCCTAGAGGATGCAGATGACCCATGGTGGTGTATTACATGCAATAGAGAGTTGTTCCCCTTTAATCACTACGATGATCAATCAGACTTCATGTTAAATATCCATGATCTGAACAGTGATCATGATCACATGAATTATAATCTCCTGCTTGATGCAGTCTTTAACCCATTTAAACTAAACACATTCTACCAACCAAGTATACTGGATAACGACTATGACAATGAAGAAGTCAAATTACCTTCACCAGACTGCGAATATGTCTTGCTAAAAGAATTCAATGATCTAATTGTCAAAAGCACAGAAACCTGTTCATTTTCACTCCTACATCTCAATATTCGATCACTCCTGAGGAACATCGACAAACTAACAACTTTCCTTGACACTAACTCCAATGAATTTAACATTATATGTATCTCTGAAACCAATCTCACTGGTTAATCTAATTAATATCCCTAATTACACTTTTGTTGAAAATCACAGATCTACTAAAACTGGAGGCGGAGTAGGCATCTACATAAAAGAAAATGTGCAGTACACAATCCCAGAAGACTTGTCAATGATAGAAGACTACATTGAAACTATTTTCGTCGAAACTAATTCAGATAAAGGAAAAATTAAAGTTGTTGGTGCAATTTATAGACCTCCAGGAAGCGACAATGAGAAATTCATAGAAACCCTAAACAAAATTCTACAATCCATACAGAATCAGAACAAAACTGGATACCTTATGGGTGATTACAACATTGACCTTTTGAAAGAAAACAGTTTCTACACCCAAAACTTCATAAATTTGTTGAACACATTCAGTTTCTACCCATTAATCATGAAACCAACAACAATTACTGAATACAAAGCTTCTCTCATTGACAACATCTTCACATATTGTCCGGCAGATTGTAAAAACCTCCAGGAAGTTTTCGTTACAGATATCTCGGACCATCTGCCGATATATTATATTGAATGAAATAAAATGAGCCAAAAAGCCACCAAGAAAGAAACCATAACAAGCAGAGATTTTAGGAAAGAAAATATTGATGAATTCAAAAGCAAAATGGCCACAATTGATTGGAGCAACATAATCCAATGTGATTCATGCGAAGATGCCTACAACGCGTTCCACGCTTTATGCACAGACGTCTTTGAGCACTGTTTCCCACTGAAAACTGCTAAAAGATTCAAAACTAACCCGACTAAGCCTTGGCTGACGCAGGGTTTGATCACTGCCTGCCATAAGAAAAACAGTCTATACCTAAATTATATCAAATTTCCTACTAAATTCAATGAAATGCAATTTAAGAAATATCGAAACAAATTAAATCAAATTCTGCGAAATGTAAGAACAAATTACTTCCAAAGTCAATTCACAGAGCATAAAAATAATATAAGGAAGACCTGGAAACTGATAAAGACACTGCTGAATAAACAGAACTGTAAAACAGAAGGATCCAAATTTGTATATAGTAACAAAGTCATTACTGATAATCAAGGAATTGCTGACAAGTTTAATGAATATTTTATTAACATTGGCCCAGAACTATCCAAGAAAATTCACACCAATGCCAGTCCTAGAATGCGAGATTATCTGTCAGGCAATTATCAATCCTCAATCTTTCTAAACCCTACTGACCCAGAGGAGATCTCAAAGATACTAATGCAAATTAATCCTAACAACAGTGCAGGAATTGATAACTTTAAGTGGGCGGTATTCAAAAATTGCATGCAAGATATAATAACTCCACTAAATCACATTTGCAACCTATCACTAATACAAGGCATCTTTCCGTCACGACTCAAAACTGCATGTGTAACTCCAATTTACAAAGCAAAAGACTCCTCTGACTTCACTAACTATCGGCCAGTCTCAGTACTACCACTGTTCTCGAAGCTCTTGGAAAGACTCTACCATAACAGGCTAACCAATTACTTAAATAAAAACTCTATTCTTTACCAGTCACAATACGGTTTTCGGGAAAAACACTCCACAATGTTAGCTCTAATAGATATGATGGAAAAGATAATAAATACATTGGACAAAAAAGAACATATTATTGGAATTTTTATAGATTTATCTAAACCATTCGATACAATAGACCATAACATTTTAATAGAAAAGCTCTCAAACTACGGAATACGAGGCATTGCACTGGACTTGATATCTGTCCAGTAGAACACAATATGTCCAGTATAATAGAGTTCTATCTAAGAGTGGAGAAATAGTCTGTGGTGTTCCTCAGGGTTCAATTCTTGGCGCGCTGTTGTTCTTACTCTATATGAATGACCTACCAAATGTTTGCAAACACTTGTCATTAATTCTCTTTGCAGACGATACCAATGCTTTTTGCAGCCATAAAAAATTGACACGTTATACAAAAACATAAATGAAGAAATAGAAAAAGTAATTCATTGGTTTAAGGTTTAAAAATTATCGCTCAAAATTGCAAAAACAAATTACATCTTATTCACAAATAAAAAAATGAAAAGTACTGATCTCCCTAAAATTTATGTAGATAATCAAGAAATATGTGAAGCACAATTTGCAAAATTCTTAGGTGTCTATTTGGACGAGAAACTAACATGGGAGAAACATATACAAATTGTAATGTCGAAGGATGCAAAGAACATTGGCATTATGCGTCGACTAAAAAGCTACTTACCAAAGCACCTTATAAAAACGCTCACGTTAATATTACCGCAAATCACATACTGCAACACTATTTGGACTAACACTTACTCATCAAAACTAAAAAAATTAAAGACACTTCAGAAAAATGCTATAAAGATATTTTCACAACCAACAGCGGGTCAAAATGTTTTTAAAACAGAAAAACTATTGAAGCTTGAAGACATAGGAAAGCTCCAACTATACTCCGTCCTCAGAGACGTCTGTAACAATAATTTACCAACCCCATTATTAAACCTCTTCAAGAATGATGAAGACATACACTCACACAACACACGATCACGAAACAATCTGCATACAACCTTCTGCCGGACAGAAGCCTCCAGACAAAAGCCATTAACTAAAGCAATACACCTATGGAACAACACAGAAACAGACATCCGCACACAGATTATCACCAAAAAATCATACAAAAAGAACCTCAAGACAATTATTATAGAAGCCTACTAACCCTTTCGCTGATGAGTCCTTGACAAAATTCATTGCTTATGATGCGCATCTAGTTCTGTTGGGTGTTGAATTTGGTCTAACTGGAATCATATTGTTAGCTGCGGATGTAAATGGAAGGATGTATGTCTGTGTATTTTTATAGTAATCAAAGTCATCTATTATTTATATATTTATATTTGTAATGTGCAATAGTTGGATCCTTCGAAACATGTAATTTAATGTTTGTATTGTTCGTCTGTCAGCTTCCAGTCGGAGTAATTTCAAAATATTCAACAATTTTCATTAATTGTTGCCTCTGGAATTGAGCGAGGTATAGGAAACTCATCAGGGAAAGGGTTAATCACCCATAGGTAGACCGCTTTAGAAGAACACACGAGGATGGAGTATGGCTGTGGAAGTCTGATGGATTTACCAATCTCATTAATTTTAGTAAGATCACTATCACCATGGCTCATCATACATTATGGCTCATCATACACTATATTAATAATAATAATAATAATAATAATAATAATAATAATAATAATAATAATAATAATAATACATCACATACTGGATAACTGTCATTAAGCTTGATGAACGCCCCTCCACCCCACCTCCCAAACCCTCTTTCCATTACCTCTAGCAACTTAAAACTGCAGATCTTCTAGCACTAAATGTAAAAAATTTAAAAATAATACATATGTACTGTGGGTGCAAGTGCAAAAAATCCACATCTTATATTATTATAATTAACTACTAGTAACTTAATTATGTTTTTGTGTGCGTTACGTGTAGTGTTGTAATGTTGTTATTTGTAATATGTACAGCAATTTAATGTTGTAATGTCTCTTTGTCTAATATATGTTAGGGGTCCATCACCACATAGGCTTTGCCTTTGATGGACTACCTGTCCTTTGTAATATAAATGTGAAATACTACTATAAAATAAAAAATATTTGAATTGAATTGAATTGACATATATTTCCTAGCTTCCAATCTTCAACTATTGTGGTGGTAGGAAACTAATATGATGAAATCACGATTTTGTTACTGTTCATAAATATGTGGTTAAATCCTCACGAATCTCGAATAGCCTTGAGTTTCCAATCGAAAGCTGTGTTGTCAAAATATTTTTAACAAACAGACGGTATGAAAATGGGCATCGTATCACCAATCTTGAAGAAAGGAAAACCAGCGAACAATCCAGACAGCTATAGGCGTATTACGGTTACATCCCTTTTAAGCAAGTTGCTAGAGAAAGAACTTCTGAAACGGTCAAGGGCAGTCTTGGACCCAGAACAAAACAAGCTGCAATTTGGATTCACCAATAGATGCTCTTCTACTCATGCAGCCTTCTTGCTTACTGAATGCTTAGCTGAGGCAAAAGATAGTGCGTTGCCACTGCTTATTTCATTCATGGATGCTTCAAAAGTGGTTGATATAGTCTGTCACAAAAGCATGCTGAATGCAGCCTCTTCTCAAGGACTAGATGGCATACTATGGGAGCTATTTAACAGCATGTATACCGGCATCACATCAGTAATCAAGTGGCAGGGGAATGTATCTAGAGCCTTCAATGAAGAACTAGGCATCAGACAGGGCGCATACACATCTCCCGATCTCTTCAAACAACGTAGCAACCCATTACTGAATAAACTGACAGCTCATCCAGGTGCATTTCACATTGGTTCTATTCCTACCATCATGTGTGCAGACGACCTGGCCATTATCTCCAGAAGTGCCTTTCAAATGCAGCAACTATTGAATATTGCAGAGCTCGATGCAGCAAACGAGCGATACCTGTTTAGCACAGCAAAGACCAAAGCTATGGTCCCAAAAACAGCACCGGGTAAATCTTCAGATGCATTTCTTCATCTTAATGGAGCTGAATTGGAACTTTCCCTAGAGGAAACACATTTGGGAATTCATAGATCAAATAATGTAAAAAACAAGTCAACAATCATTGCACGTATTGACTCAGCACGCCGAGCAGCATACTCGCTGATGGGCGCCGGAATGCACGGTCTTAATGGTATCAACCCAATGACATCCATCAAGCTATGGGAGATCTATATCACACCAATCCTTTTATATGGTTTAGAAGCAGTTGTGCTTTCAAACAGCGAAGTCCAAATGCTGGAGGACTACTACAGAGGGACTTTAAAAAGACTGCAGCATCTACCTGCCTCAACCGCTAATGCTGCTGTTTACCTGCTCCTTGGCGTTATCCCAATTGAAGGTCAAATCCATAAGAGAATACTGACACTGTTTCTCAATATGCTGCGACGACCTGACTCAATTGAAGCATTAGTTTATTAGACGACAGTTGGCAGTCAAAAGCTACTACTCCCATAGTTGGGTGATTGTTGTTCGAAAGCTCCTGATTCAGTACAAGCTTCCATCAGCGTTCAACCTTGTAAAATCCCAACCTACAAAATGTTCCTGGAAGAAGCTGTTGCATGCTAATGTGAATAACTACTGGCTAGAAATCCTACTCGAGGAAGCTGCAGCGAAAGTAACATTGGGATACATCAACTTATCGTCCTGCAAAATAGGAAGTTGCCACTCAGTCTGGAATATGGCAAACACTGATACCCTTACGGTCATCAAAGCAACAGTCAAAGCAAAGTTGCTCACTCAGCGCTACAACTTGTATGCCGACTCTACTCGAAACCGTGCCTCTAACACTGATTGTCCACTCTGCGAATCTGAACCAGAGACCACTGAACATTTTCTTCTTAATTGTCCATGTCTGGAAGAAACCCGCAAACCATTCATCAACAAGATTGAACACATCATGTTAGCCGGTAACCTCCAAACCTTGAAAGAATGTCAGCAGGACAACATCGTTAGACTAATTCTCGACACCTCCCATACATTCACTAAATGCAATCCGCTCGCAATCATGCTAGAGGAGGCCACCCGTGACCTCTGTTTCAAGCTGCACCACAAGAGATCTTGCATATTAACTGGAAAGTCTCAGTACACTATATTTCGTCCAAGAAGGCATGATAACACAACGGGACAAAAATCAACATTTTACATCACCTAGGAACTTAGTGCCAGCTGGTGGGTCTCCTTGAATTAGAGAGGAGGGATTTGCAGAACAACAACAACAACAACAACAATTTCTGGGCTGCTGCTAAGGCCATGGAACTGATCTAAATGCGCTAATTTCATCAAATTTGAGATCTCAACAAACCTACATCTTTACTGTTGCAATTGCCAGGTAATATAATTGGTAATTTATAGGAATATTTACTTCCAAAAAGCACACTGCTTAAAATGTAATATGTTTTCGTGACAGTGAAATGTGTGTTTGCTAAAATTCAAATTCATGTCAACTTATGCTTCAAATGTAACATGCATTGCTCACGAAAATGTGACATTTCATGCGCCAGTGAGTATAATTGTTGCACATCGGAAACACGTGACCATCATTCAATCATTTCCAATTCAGCAAATGTTTCTTATTTATTGTTGGTAATCGTTAGGCCGCATTGTTATATATGATAATAATAATAATAATAATAATAATAATGCTGCACCAAGAAATGTTGATACAAATTAGGCCGTTATTATATATGACAATAATAATAATAATAATAATAATAATAATAATATTGTAAACAAGATATGCATGTGTTTTCCCCATTCCCATGTGTGTGTGTGTGTGTGTGACTCTGTGTGCGTGCGTGTGTGTTAATTGTCTATTGTCTTAAAGGTATACATGTAAATATTATATTATCTTCACCCATGATCCAACTATTACTGAATTATATGTTTATTTTATGTTAAATGTAAGGGGTCCACCGCTGTATAGGCTCAGCCTTTGGTGGACTGCCTGTTGTGTAAATGTAAAATCTATGTGTTATATGAAAATAAATAATCTTGAATCTTGTTCAGACTTATTGTAATGTAAGACCACCTATAAGGTATATTCCATGGTTATAGCTTTCTTGCATTAATTTGAAGCGATTGTCAAATTTCCTCGCTTTGTGATTGTTAATTTGTCTAGCTAGACCAATCCATCAACACTATATGAGTATATCTAGTTTAATTTGGTAAATTTGTTTGTGACATCTGTGATGTAAGAAGGTGACATTGCTCAGTTAGTGTTTTCACATACAACCTGTATTTTCAGTCGCCTTTCTCTATTGTTTTCAATTTGACAATACCTATGTCTGCATGTGAATATCAATTGTCTAGTACTCGTGTCCCATTGCTTATCGGGTCATTCCGTATCAAATCACCCAATAAAAATGTGATTCTAAACCTCACCATTTCCAAGTTACTTCAAAATTTGTTTATATGTTTGTTTTGGCCAGAAAAGCCGAAATCTCAAGTTTTAGCTCAATCAGACCAGCGGTTTCTGAGATATTGGCCATTGATTTTTAAAAATTTTGGCCAAAATGGGCGTGGTTGCCAAAATACAAATGGCCATAACTCCTGACCAAATGGTCCAAACTTTACAAACAAAGTGTCATAAGAAAGGGAAAAACAAGGATTCCAAATCTGTCATGATTTATATCATTTGGGTGATTCTAGGGGTGATGATCTTTTAACCTATATTTTGACCTTGAAATTGACCTTGTGGATCACATGACCTTGAGGTCACAAATGATGTAAATTAAAGCCTGGTAAGTTACCTACAATATATTAAAAAAAATTAGAGGTGTATTATTTTTTGTTTGTCAGTAATATCAAGTTAAAATATGTACACACCTACTGCTGACGTCTCAAGACTCTCTAAATGTACACATATCAGGCAATGACAGGCATGTAGCACCAGAACATGTACTAATATTCAATGAGTGCTATTAACATTTAAACAGGCAGCTTACATGTATTGTCTCGTATCACCTATTAAGATTATGCATAATCAAATGCCCAGTTTGAACACACTTTAGAAATTTGAACTAGGTCATTTTGACAGATAGTGTATTTCCTTGATGATGATGATGTCAGTGATGGAGTGTTTATGACACAAAGAATATCCGCCTCTGGAATCCAACATCTGTCCGCTTGTGATGGCCAGTGAAATTGTCTCAATGGTCCATTTTGGTGCATGAACTTGATATGATAATCACCATACTCCTCCGACACTTCCTCTACCATACCTATCCATGGCACATCATCATACATGCAACAAACAAAGTTCTGGTCCTTTATTTCCCAGGAAATTTGCAACAAATTCACTACATCTGAACCTAACACATCAGCATCAGTGATTTGAACTATGTCGGGTTGAGTAGACTGTCCACTCAGTTTGAAGACTTTCAGCATTGATTGTGAAACAGGGACAAAATGATGGTATTTCTGGGTGCCTTTCACAGTTTTGGCTGACTCGAATCTCATCTGCAGTTGCTCTTCACAAGCATCAACATGATCCTGCTTTACATGAAGGAAATGAATACCAGGTATATTCTTCACGCAAAAATCGAACATCGCATCTTGGGTCAGAATGTGATCAGCTGAAGGACGTTGGAGGCTGGCTTTAGTTACAAGTCTCTTGACTGTGCCACCAATGCCATCACAAGCACTTACCATGTGAGGTGGCAAAAAAGTTCCATTCACTGTCCAATCCAAAGTCTTCTTTGTGGTAGCATAAGTTGATGAAGTTATTCTTGTTTTTATATTGGCCTCCGCAGCCATCTGTGAAGTAATTAATTTTCTCAACTTTGGGTAATACAGATTTTATGTAGGCAATGGTATCTTTCAGGAATGCATAAACAGTTACAGTGGTGTGAACTTTGCAGTCGCTTATGACACACATGTTAAAATGCTCGAGGCTTCCATCATCCAAACGGTAGTATGCCACAAAGGGGTGGAGAGTCGCTTGCACATTTTCCCAATGAAAGCTTTGGATTTCATCTTGGACTACAAATGAATAGTTTTCGGCAAAGTCACCATGTAAAATGATTTCTTTCCTTGGTGTCACAGAGGATTTCAGATTATTCATGTAAGCACTTTGGGACTTTGCAGTAAAACTATGGCGTGTTAATTTCAAAATTTGATTAGCTAAGTTTTCAATGAAGTCATCCTTTGATTCTACAACTGTCACTAATTTGGTATGATCGACACTAACCCATTGCTGATATGTCACCTCATCCACATCGGCTAAATCATCACATTGATGTGAAAAATCGACAATGCCCTGTAGGCCTGGGCAGTTTTTGCACTGCCCCATCATACAAGCTTCATTCTCAGTAGAACATACACAGTGGGCCATAAGATCATGGACATTTACACTTAAACACGAATCGACCATAAGCTTTGGGTTCTGGTGGTACTTGCAAACACAGACTGAATGGGTGCCCGATGTCCCTGCTAAAACACACCATTTTGGTCGAAGAGCCGCAAACGAAGAGAAACCTACTTTTTTGTCTGGATTTGCTTCATTCCACGATACATGCAGTTCATTTAAATTGCACAATACTAAGCACTTCTGATGTTCTTCTTTTTCCCCATCCTTATTACGGATACTGACTTTTTCCATCTTTCCTGGACACATACGACTGTTCTCATCTGTTCGATAAAAATTCACAATTTCAGCTTTAAGATCCATGGGCATGGATTTTCCCTTGTTTTTATAGCATTGTCCTAATATAATAATAATAATAATAATAGTCCATTTGTAACGCGCCAAAATCCATGCGCAGCGTGCTCTAAGCGCTTAGAAAGCTTATCTAGAATATTCTAGAAAAAAGAAAAAAAAAAAAAAAATACAGATCAAGGTGTTGGATAACATTTTTGAAAGTAACATGTCTTGAGTCTAGATTTAAATGTGCTCAGGTTTGGGGATGTTTTGATGTCCAAAGGCAATTTATTCCATAGGATGGGAGCTGAGTAAGAGAATGTTTTTTGGCCATATGTATTCATTCGGAATTTAGGAATATTAAGTTGTTTTTTGCTTTCTGATCTGAGTGAACGGCGGGGACTGTAAAGTACTATGAGTTCGGCGAGGTAGGCCGGTGCAGTACCTTCTAGGCATTTGTAAGTTAAGCAGAGAATTTTGGACTCGATACGTTTATCGACGGGTAGCCAGTGTAGATTACGGAGTATTGGAGTAATGTGATCGTATTTACTACATAGTGACACGATTCTTGCAGCTGTGTTTTGTATTGCTTGCAAACGATTGATGAGATTTTTTGGCGCACCGACGAGAAGGCCATTGCAATAGTCGACACGTGACATAACTGTCATTAGAACAAGTGTAGCGGTAGCTTCTCTTGTCAGATATTTTCTAATGTATGCGCTCTTGCGTAATTGCATAAAACATACTTTACACAGGTAGTTAACGTGATCTTTCATGCTTAAGTCGGTGTCCAAAATTACACCAAGATTTTTTACTTTATTAGAGATAGGAATTGAGCTATCTCCTACAGCAAGACTGGTTAGCTCAGCTTTGTCTCGTCTAAGTGATGGTCCTATTAACATGGCTTCAGTTTTCTCATCATTTAATTTAAGCATGTTTGTCGACATCCATGACTTTACATCAGCACAGCAGTCAGTGATTTGTTTTGTAGCTGTTGCTGTGTCGTGGGCTGTTGGTGGGAAGCTTGTCATGAGCTGCGTGTCATCAGCGTAAAAATGATGCTGTAAACTGTGATTATCAATAATCGATCCTAGTTGCTTAGTATAGAGAGTGAAAAGCACAGGCCCCAAGATAGAACCTTGTGGTACTCCGCATGTGAGTTCCATTTGGCTAGAACGTATACCATCTATATATACAGATTGGTATCTCTGTGACAAATAAGACTGGAACCATGTCCATGCGACACCATTCACACCAAAGTCATCTCTCAATCTCGATAGAAGTTTAACATGATCGATTGTGTCGAATGCGGCGCTTAGATCCAGCAGAAGCAAAAAAGACACATTACCATCGTCGACACCATAGCGGAGATCGTTTATAACTCGAAGTAATGCTGTTTCGGTGCTATGCCCCTGCCGGTAAGCTGACTGAAGTGGTTCATACAGATTATTCGTTGCAATATGATATGCCAGTCGCTTATTGACAGCTTTTTCAACTACTTTAGAAATGAATGACAAATTAGACACCGGCCTATAATTTTTCAAATCATCCCCCGTCAAGACTAGGCTTTTTGAGTAGCGGATTGACTAGCGCGCACTTAAAGGCTGTTGGCATAATGCCTGATTCTAAGCTCGAGTTCACGATCATAGTGATAATCGGTGAGAAGATGTCTATATGCTCATAAATCATCTTTGTGGGAAGGGGATCGAGTGCACAGTATGTTGGTTTTAGTTCCTTTAGAAGCAACCTGACATCATTTTCTGAGAATGGTTGGAATTGCTCGAGGCAGTGAGAACATGCTGCAGTATCACGAGACAAGTTGGATGAGTCTAATGAGGTATTTAACTGGTTACGAATCACTTCAATCTTGTTATGAAAAAATTCTGAGAAAGACTGCGATTTGTAATGGATCGTCAATATTTGGGAGTGTGGAAGCATTGCTCTTACCCATCAGTTCAGACATTATGTTGTATAAGACTTTGGGATTTGATGCACTTTCTGTTATCTTATTATTGTAGAACGTCTGCTTTGCCTTGGAAATGGCTTTAGTGGCGGCATTCCTCGTGGTAACGAAAATTTGACGGTGCACTTCCAGACGTGATTTTCGCCACCTTCGTTCAGATTTTTGCCTCTCGGCTTTAGCTCGACAGATCTCTGGTGTGAAGAGCCACTGAGACTCTGGCCTCTGTGAGATTATCTTCTGTTTGACCGGGGCATGCTTATCCAAAAGTTCAGATAGCTCGGTATTATAGAGATCAGCTAATTCCTCACAGTCTTGTGGTGGGCACTGCATTAGATTGGATTGTTGGATATCGTGGCGAAAAGTACTCGGGTCAATTTTCTTAATGTTCCTACATGTTACTGACACCCGGGGTGGAGCTTCACTAATATTCCTTTCTCTTTTCTTATAGCATGGCTTTTCTTCACAAGATAGTTTGATGCCCCGAATTCATTCATTGTCCATTCTATAGTAATGGGGGAGAGGGTCAGTATGTGAACACGTTCTGCATATAAAGTAGACTGTTTGAATTTAGCTTTTAACTCCTCAAACATAGCACGGTATAATTGTAAATCATGCATATCATCTTCATCTTCCGATTCAGTTGAGTCAAAGTGAACATCATAAACCTTTTCTAGACTATGTTTTAGTTTTTTCGTACCTTTCCTCAACTTCTGTTTCCCCTTAGATTTCTTTGTTGATGGTGCCAAATGTCCAGCCTTAACTGGCGTTTCATCTAGTCGGGCTAATGCAGCATTTATGTCTATAAGTGAAGTGTCCTTTTCAGGTGAACTACATGTAACCTCATTAGGTGCATCATTTTCAGACAAACTGACTTGCATTGTATCATCCACTTGTTGGCTGGCACCTGGAACTTCAGCACTGGTCTCAATGGTCTGAGTGACACACGTTTTTCTTAGTTTTATGAGACAGGTACAACACAGTTTTTCACCTGGTTTCACATTTGGTGGTGGACTAACTAATGTGTCATAGGCAGTTATAGTCAGGATTCACAGCGATTTTGTCCTCGGATTCACATCAGTATGAAAGCTACAGTTGTCCCTTTAGGGCAAATAGGACAAGCTCAAATTAGTCTGGCATTTAACACATGATAAACCAAAACCTAGAATTTAACTCTTAGCACTCTGATGTAAAAATTAAAAAAAGTATTTGTCACTGTTTGTAGCACATGCAAAAAGTTGTTTTTTTGCAGTTCAACCATAAATTTCAACTTGATATTACTGAAAAACAAAAAATAATACACCTCTAGTTTTTTTGTATATATATTGTAGGTAACTTACCAGGCTTTAATTTACATCATTTGTGACCTCAAGGTCATGTGATCCACAAGGTCAATTTCAAGGTCAAAATATAGGTCATAAGGTCATCACCCCTAGAATCACCCAAATGATATAAATAATGGCAGATTTGGAATCCTTGTTTGTTTCCCTTTCTAATGACACTTTGTTTGTCAAGATTGGACCAGTTGGTCAGGAGTTATGGCCATTTGTATTTTTGGTGACTATGCCCATTTTGGTCAATGTTGTTAAAAAATCAATGGCCCTTATCTCAGAAACCATTGGTCCGATTGAGCTAAAACTTGATATTTTGGCTTTTCTAGCCAAAACAAACATAAAAACCAATTTTTAAGTAAATTGGAAATGGTGAGGTTTAGCTCATTGGGTGATTTGACACGGAATGACCCTAGGATGTCTTCTTTCCTCCAATGTCATCACAACTGCTTCATTCATTTGATGGAGGGAAGAAGTAGCATTATTGGTGTCCATGTTCAAGCTATTTCCACTTAATTGGGCATCATGAAGATCAGTGACTGGTTTGAGGACATGCGGTGTCAACGTCGCATGTTGCAGGTCATAGAACAAGGGGGTTTCTCCTTGGTTGAGTTCGCCGACCTGATAGATGACATGACCATTGATGCCTATCCCATCGGTACAGATGCTGTCCCAAAAAAATTGCTGTTGAGAGCTTTTTGCAGGGTGTGAATAATCAGAAAGTGGCCATGCTAGCCATGGATCAGGAACCATTGACGCTGCTGGTGGCTCTAGATTTGGTGGAATCTGCAGTACATATATGTCAGCAGCATGCAGTAACAGAACACGGATCCAAGGCACAACCTTCCACATCATTCTGTGAGCAGGAGCTTTGTACACTCATAGGGATGCCTTCATCAACACCTGCCACTGCAATGTCACACAATATTGGTCCGTTTATATCAGACATATCCAATGAAGGTGTTCGTCCTGCCTTGCCCCTGATGCATCGATCGCATGACCTTTCGTTTGATCTGCTTTATTCACAATTAGCAGTCTTTGGGTCAGTAAAAGAAGAACCGCCTGACAATGAACATAAATTTCTGATATGGCATATAGTCAGTCAGTTTGAGACATGTGTAGGTGAGATGCGTATACCTGCAACACCTGTATCAGTGAAAGAGTGTCTAACTAACATAGGCTCCATGTGTCACATTAAAAAGCATGCAGAGATTGTCAACACCGAGCTGCAGCCACTTAGTTTGCCGTCAATGGCCACACAGTCGGCATCAGTGAAGGAAGAGCCTCCTGATATTGGATCAGTTCTTCATTATGCGCTGTCGGAAATATCCGTTATGTCAGAAAGGTTGGTGGTTGGTAGAAAAGTTGTCCGACGTCAGCGCTCTCTTCTTGCTACAAACTCCCAACAAATAGCCTCTACCACTGCTGGTCTCAATTTGCTGATACCAGTGAATGAAGAGCCACCCGATACGTGTAAATGGTCAGCACACCATGATTATTCCCCTTTGTCTGAAACATCTCTTAAAGTGATGCTAATCTCATCTCAAATGTTATACTGCACCGATAGATTATGGGTTATAGATTCCAGATCATTCATATCCTGTTACATTCCTGTTTTTGTATCACAATTATCTGCTTTATAATATCGCGTAAATGTTGAAACGTGATCGCCACCATTTTGTTTCCTCAACCGATAGTGTGTGATGTCATGTAAGTGCCAATGCATTGCATTCTTTATTATGTAATATTCATCTCGTTGAATAATTTGAAACAAATTTGACTGGAAGTTGTTGCTGCCTATGACAGCAACAACATCCAGTCAAATTAGTTTCAAAATATTCAACCGCTTACCTGTATGACTGCTTTTATACCACACTGCCAAACTATAGCTGGCGCCTCTATGACTGAGCTATATCCTGAGACAGGCACGCTAGGATTTTTCTGATTGGTTGAAAAGTAAATCATGACAGCCATCATCGGCTGTAGAGATGTAGCAACATTTAGCTACTAAAGCCTGAATATATTTCTTTAGCGGCATGATGAAAAAATTAACATTACCTGCGTAGTTTATGACTGGCATATTAGATCACCTGAATAGCTATCAAGAGTTCAGATTAGTTATCCTTCAACAGATGTATGACATTGGTTAACATGCTGGATGAACCTATATTCAGGGCGTATCGCTCCGATATCCTGCCTTCAGCATTCATCAAGGAGGAACCGCCTAAGACGGGCTCAGCGCATCAGTCCTTGACTCACCGCAGTGTGTTAGCACGTCAGAGAATGTTTCATAACTATTTCTTGTATTTGTTATATGTGCGACCAATAAGTTTGAACACACTGCATCTGATTACTGTCTTCTTGTACAAGTGGCTTGGTTCTGCTGGCCCTTGGAAGCCACTCTGCTGAGTGAACAGCAGTGATTCTTGTATATAGTCCTGTGTAAATATTTGTAGGCAATGCTTACTCTGTAAACTATGTATCTTCTTGTCCATAACTTATGTATACGTCAATTTAAATGTCTCTACAAGGCTAGAATAAACTTGTCCTGGAGAGTTGTCACCATTGTTTATGCTAAATGTATTGTATATTCTGTTTGCATCTGTTTTCTAATGTCCTCCTCCAGCACTCAGGAGGTCAGGTTACACTATTGTCCTAGTTTGTTCATTTCCTTGTACATGTTTACTTTGACGGATACCCATTGGATGCATCACATTGACCAGCTGATATGTCAATAAGTTTATAAATCGCCTTCAATGTGTGAGTTACTCTGAGCTGTTTTGGTCACTTGACTTCAAAGTGTTTCCTATTGGGCCTAACTAGCTGGGTTATGACAGTTACTGCATCCAGTGATCATATGTGTATAACTTACATGTATTCATTCTCATAGTTATATATTCATCCCGAGGCACGGTCACACAGGGCCTTGAGGATGATGCATACAAGTCTCTTTGTTGAACCCTACTTGCACCTATACATGTTTGAATGGGTGATGTTGTATAAATTCTTAGCTTTCGTCTCGCCTCCTTCATACTTAGTATCCAGACCTGAGAATTGAGATCCTCTCTGAAGCTTGGTCACGCTGGCTCTTATAGGGTGCTTCTCATTGTCTCATACTACACATCCTAAAATCATCTTTGAGGTGTAAGTAGGTATCAAAATTTGTATGTGTTTGCTTTACTGATTCATTCACCTCTATTTGTATGTATTCTTGCCAGTGCTACACGTAGTCGACTATATTAACCGGTAGGTTGTTTAACCCTTTTTTTGTGGATCAAATTGTACTGGCTGTTAGAAATCCTTATGTGATTTGATTTGGCATTGTAGTACTTCATGAGGCTTGATTATTCTTGCCATGTGAGTATTATTTTAATAGCCTAGTAGTTTCCCTTCCTCCAGGTGGCTTGATTGATCTAGACTTGAGAATACTCCCTTAATATTACTTAGTTTCTATGGGCATAGGTGAGAAGCCTTCTTACAACTCAGATGTACTCCATGTAGGTAATTCAAGTTTATCAGATGTCAGCATACAGACTATCATGGACACTACGTTTATCTGCGTATATGGCATATTATTACACATGTATCCGGAAAAATATGAGGAGTTATCAATGTTATTATTATTATTATTATTATTATTATGTATCCGTCACTTATCCGGGACACCTGGAACATTCAACGGTGACCCTGCCACAGGGGGAGTATCCAGCATAAAGAAGAAGAAGAATTCTCGAAGAAGCCATGCCTCTATTTTTAGATTGGCAGAGCTACCTGTCAAACAGGAAACAGTGTGTACAATTCTATTACTGAAAATTGTGTTAGATCATCAATACAGGCAAATCCACTGATGAATGTGGTCTGAGAGCAGAATATCTGGAGATCGTTCCATAATGACGTCTGGTGTTCGTTCCGTAAGGAAAACTTAACAGAGCGCTCTGCTAGATTAGCAGAGCAGAAGCAGGTTTCTCCTATGGAATGATACGTTTTGTCAGAGCGCTCTGCTATTTCGCAAAAAAACAAAACATGTTTTTAATCTGTGACATAATTGCACGCGAAACAATGTCATATGTCACAGAGGCATATATAATTACGTCATAAGCGTATTACGTAAAGGATGCAGGGATAGCGTTTTCTTAGCAAACATCATTCTGTATAGAATAGTTTTGTTGCAGAGCGGTCTAACAGAGCGACCTATTGAAACTAACTCTTGCACCTCCTACGGAACATAAGGCTGATCTACGCAATGGGTAGCATTACTCTCTGTCTGATGTAACTTCAACCTCAGTGTGATCTCTAAACAAATACCTGAGTTGTTCAAGATGGGCATGATTCCCCGGTTCTTAAGAAAGGCAAGGACTCAACAACTGCCAGTAACTACCGTGGCATCACCATTGTCTCCATTATTGAAAAGGTGTTCGAGCACACAATTCTAAATGTTATAAGAAATTAGCTGCTTCAGAGACAATCACTACTCCAGTATGGGTTCATCAAGGGCTTATTGCCACTAATGACATTACAGCTCTTGCACCATACCTATAACACCTGACTTGCAAGCAGTTGTCTCAGTAGTAGCTTCCTATGCCACAGATAACCGGTATACTATAGGCATG
This sequence comes from Chaetoderma sp. LZ-2023a, assembly GCA_034401795.1. Lineage (NCBI taxonomy): Eukaryota > Metazoa > Mollusca > Caudofoveata > Chaetodermatida > Chaetodermatidae > Chaetoderma > Chaetoderma sp. LZ-2023a. Next base: position 1,729,985 of record CM067365.1, read on the forward strand.
TCTAAAACAAATATGATCATCTACGACAATAAAAGTAGTAAAGCAAAATAGTGAAATCTCACACCATCTTCAATAATCAAGATCACACTGTTCATCTTGGTGTTATCAAAGGGTCAGTGCAGGATCTAATGCGAAAACGGCTAGCGAGTAGCATAACCACAGCCAAGCGTACAGCATATATGCTTTTTGGCGCAACCTTTCATGGAAAGAGTAGCTCAAATCCTGCAATATCGTGTAAACTGTGGATAACATACATTCAGCCGTGCCTTATACATGGCATGCAGGTCTGGATGTTGAGGGAGAAGGAGTGTGTTGTGATGGAGCGAGCAGTAAGGGAACTACTCTGGCAAGGTCAGAGTTTTCCCATAATGTTGGATGACCTGCTCTATATGAGTTGATAGGTGTCATACCAGTAACATGTAGCATTGCCACGTCCTCATTGTTCCTTGTACTGGGGGTCTGGTCTATACACGGGGTACGAATCAGCCTGACAGATTTCCTGGTTAGATCTCGTGGTTTCCCGTTCAATGGAGGTGGAAGTCAGATGCTCTGAAGAAGACAAAAGCCGATCTCATGGCATACATGTTGTCCACTGGGTTATACTTAATTTAAGACATACATTCAGCGCAGCTATTGGTACTGGGCAAAGGCTTGTTTAAGTCGGTCTAAGCCAATGTTTGACTCGCTGGTTTAGGGAGAGTTACTGTCTCTAGCTGATTGGAATTTCACCAGGGAATGACTTATCTTTTACAGTACCTAAATGATGAATATACAACGGATGATCACCAAGGCTTTCAAATATGTTTTTGGCATAAAAATAACCTCCTCAGAAGATTTCGCCGAAGCGAGAGGAAAAAGTTTGCGTGGGCCGCCATCAATATACATTAATCCAACCGCAGTTGGGCCTAACATTGTGTATTGGGAGGTGATTGAGTGTATTTACACGTACTACGAGAAATGGCTTATCAGTCTCCACAGAAACTAGACAGGTTAGCGGTCCTTCAAGTGGAGGCGAACCGAATGTTTTGAAACACAGATATTTAATGTTGCAGAGGCCTCGCACCCTAGCCTCTAATTTATAACATATTTTGTCTGCTTGCCCAAGGTGGGCTCTAGCCTCCTGTAGGATTCGACCGTGGAGCAAACCCAACAAACATACTGTGCATTACGGATGCTACTCTAGCGAAAGGGGACCCAGCAGACAGGCAACTCCCAGTCTGTGTCAACTAGAGCAACTACAACAAGACAAGACAAGGACAGGACAATACACAAATGTCTAGAAGCACCGTATAACGAGTTATTGTTTGGCTGAAGAACAGACCGAGGATTACTTTGACACTGAGAAAGAGTGGAAGGCCCACTTGACCCATTTAAGTCACTGGAGAATTGATTTACCAAGCGTGTCTTTTGCCGCGAGCCGGTGTCGAAATCAAGCCATATAGACCAGATTCCTGGGAGCTAATGTTTACTCTGTGTTAGGTTTAACGTGAAGTGTCTAGGATTCACTGCTAGGCCGATATAGTTAGTTATTATTATTTCACAGTGACTCCTTCTTTGGCGTAAAGTTACTAATCTATTAATTTAATAATTCAGGGAAGTGTGATGCATCCCTGTTAAGAATGAATCCGCTGAGAAACCTAAGCGATTTCCATGATGGCGCAGCCGTACCAGAGGAGGGACGTAATAGATATACAACAAGTATTGGCCGAAGGTAGTCCGGAATTAGTCACAAAGAGACAGTTGCTGCTGGCACATTTGGGGTCTTTTGTGGCCCATTTTGGACTCTTGCAGGTATACAAAGACTTTTTTGGTACCTGAAGCAGACTTTGCAATAACTAGTAGCTTTTATTACAGCAACAGCCTCGGCTTGCTGATGGAGTTCTAGCACGAATAACTGAGCTACTATCTACATTAGATTAGGCCGAACTTGTGTCGTCTTTAGACACAAGACGGGTATCTTAGTGTGGAGTAGATATATAGATATATAAGATCTCTAATGTTAATGCATTATTGTTGGTGTGTTATTTTAACAGCGAATGTGAGGTACAATATATATATATATATATATATATATATATATATATATATATATATATATATATATATATATATATATATATATATATATAATATAATGGGTTGAGACAATAATATAATTATATGATGTTGAGTGAGAGAATGGCACTCAATTCAGAGCCAAAGTATTCAATTTAATGAAGTTGGTGCTTTCTTGGAAGAAGAAGAGAATGGCACAGGCCATGAACAAGTTAGTGTGGATTTCGGCTACCAAGAGTAATAGTTATTTTAGGTAAATAAACAAAATATCATTAATTTCCGAGGATTGCCGAACAAAAACTCAGATTTCTGGGAAACAGGAAATCCCTCGTACTTGTGACGTCACAAGTGGGACCGGTGAAAAAAGTAGAAACGTCGTCATTTCCCGATAGACTACTCGGTCTCAGACGTGACAGATTTGTATGGAAATTGGGAATATGATATTTAGATGTCGATTGGGGGATAATAAGCGTATAGAATTAAAATATTGATCAATACTGCATCTGAAGCAGAGAATGTTCCCGACGATCGCGTAGCAAGGCCGCTCAAAGGCAATTAGCGGGTACTCGGGTACTGGTATGCAAGAATCGGTTCCTCACGATGTTTATTTCTTTTCGTGAAAATTTTGTTTGTAAACACGCATTTATCGGGTTATAGAAAGTCAAAATGAAGAAATACTGTGTATCGTAGAGCACTAAAAGTCACATTGGATGGAATATACCAATTAATTCTTTTGATAGTCCAATGATTGGAGTACGCTTGAAAAGCTGGCTTGTAGCGATGAGCAGGTGATTGATGAACCATGACTATGAGTGAGTCAATGAGTCAGTGCATGACAACGTGGGACAAGAAATGGAGATACTTTACACTCAGAGGTGTCAATTCGCTTTCAAGTTACAAAGGTATAATCATAAATTTATTACTTACATATTGTAGTTGTTCAAACAATTCGTTTTATTTTATTAATCCTATTAGGAAGGTAATTAATTGAATTACTAAAACACCTGTTTTCATTAATTCCACTCAACCAAACCAATCGTCAACTGCTTAGCCTGCTGGAACCAGACATTAGCACGCTGATGGGGGTTTACTATGGTTCACACACACGTAAGTGTAATGGATATTTCCAATTTATCCATCCATCATATGACATCATAATCAACTACGTGACGCATAGTATGACATCATAATCAATTACAGCAAGAATGACTCATAGGATTACATAGGATAGGGTTTCATAGGATAGTGCTGTGGACCCGGGCTTATTCAGCCTCTATGTCCGCCTCTTCATTTGTGGATGAAACATAACACACTCGCACGTGACTTCCAGGCATTTTATAGTCAGCGATAAAGGCAAATTTCATCTCCTGGTCCTTCCAAAATGTATCCAGCCCTACCTCGAACTTAAGCACTAATGTAGTATTTACTAGAGTGCTTGGTAGACTATTCCAGACATCCACTACTCTAATTGTGAATGAGTATTTCCGTAGATCCAACCGACACCTCTTTTTCTCTAGCGTTCTGTTGTGTCCTCTTGTTGTCTTGCTTTTAGATATTTCCAGCATATTTTTGGTAATTTTTTGATCGTATATTCCATTCAGTATTTTAAATACCTCTATCATATCTCTTCTTAGTCTTCTATATTTCAATTTAGTCCGTTTAAATGTTTAATAGTCCGACACATTGTATGAATTGTATGCCTTTGCTATTTAATAATAGTCACATTAGTTTCAAAATATCAACAGCATCCCTGTATAGTTTTCTGGAAATTGATAGTCAAGAAGTTCAGGGATCGATCGATCCAAACACGAGCATTGTGTTGGTGTAGCTTAGCTAGAGATGAGCGGGGCATAGCTAAAACTGGAAAGGTGTGTTGTAAGCAAACTAATAATGATATATGTATATTGATTTACTGTTAAAACATCTTGCTGTTGTGTATGTTTGGTGTGCATTAGGCTATTTTGCTACATGCACAAACCGGCATGAGAATGATCAGAGCGGTGTAATGATTATTACCGTCATAAATTAAAATTTCTTAAAAAATCAATAGAGGGCTTAAATAATATCAGATATATTGCACACACTCTTCTCTAAGGCCAAAATAAAAAAGGTTATACCGCCAGTATATACTGGCATCTGTCATGTCAGTTCTCACTATTTTTAATAAGCAGGCATAGATAAAGACAATGACCACCACTAACTGGTCCCATAGCCTCTTCGATGAATGGTCGAGTTTAGATTTCCATTTGAAATGCCTCCATCTATTAACCAGTAATATTACCACAGAGTGGAAATTATATGCCTATAAAGAGACCACCTTACGGAACACAAACAAGTAGCCACTGTATACAGTCTCTTGATCCTTTAACCCTTGAATTTCTTTTAAATTTCGATTTACTGATGGAAAATGTCCATTTACAGAGCAAGAGATTATTTTAGAAATTTTACCACTGGAATAATTGGCTCGCTTATCTATCCAGTCGTTCCATTGGTAAATTTTCAAAAATAGCATTCTCTTTGTCTGCAAATGGACATTTCTCAATCACTTTCCCCCCAAATTGATTCGTTTATTGCTGTACAAGAAACCTGAACTTTCAGTCTGATAAGCAAACATTTGCTTACCGGTAAATATTAACTACAGAGTGAGCAAGATCACCCTCCACCTAATGACGGATTTTCCTTATGAAACATGACAATGTTGTGGAAGCCTAATGTACAGTTACAAACTTTCTTAATAAAATTTGAGGCAAATTGGTTGAGTGATCACAGCCAACATCCGAAAATTCTCTTCACAGTATCAGCCTTTATTGTGTTAAAATCTTATCCAAATTTGATCAGTAATTTTCCGCACACCCATTCTGAAGGGACACGTGACTACGCGAGCTTATACCATGATGACCTTCGCCTCTGTCGCCTGCTCGTCTATAATTCTTTTTATAAAAACACCTCTGGCCAATAACCACCGATATTAATCACATTTTGCGCCTAGATAGCTCTATGATGGTAGGCTTCCCAGGATTTATCCAGAAATTTGATTTGTAAATTTTCCAATGGCCACCTGAAGATTTGACCTGGACATCTTGGATTTTAGTATAATTTTTTGAAATCTCAAATTATTAGCTTCAAAATATTCACAACATCATTATTGAATAGCTCTTAATATCCAGAGGCTGTAATTTAAAAGGGCAGGTTTTTATGAAAGTAGATATACTGATGTATATTTTAGAAAGAATAATGCTGTAAGCTATTCAAGACAATAACAGTTTAAAAGCAGTATTATTTCAATATATGTCTCAGTTTGTATTCTTGCTCGCTTAAAAAGTAGAATTCGTACAAGTGCTTCAATATCCTTCATATCGATTCAACAACCTCGGGGAACATGCTTCATACACTGCTGGGCAAAAAAATGAGGCAAACATGATTTATCATAGGTTTTATGATTACTCTTTCATGTTAAAGAGGCCTTAGCTCCAACTTATAAAGTAAATTTGTCTTGTCCAGTATTTTTACTTTAAACTAAGCAAATGTGGGTGTAATTACTACCAGCAAAGAATTAGAGTAATTAGTGTATCCTAACCCCCCTCAAATTTTATGCTTTTTTATAACTCTAACGCGCGTTTCTATTAGAAATGTAAACAAACACATGATCTGTGTATAACAAGTAGCAAGCGCAATACTGGCAGAGAGGTAGACTACTGCATGAAAAATCAAGGCAGCCATTGGCTGCCAGTTAACGGTTTGAATTTTATTCATCAATCTCTGGTAGTGGATGGTGAAGCTTGACAAGTTCATAAGTAAATATGCTATAAATAAAATACTGCCGATTATTTTGAAACCAATTTGCCTGAAAGTCATTGCTGCCTCAGGCAGCAACAACTTTCAGTAAAATTGGTTTCAAAATAATCTAGATTTATATTTAGCTCACTTGATGATCTATAGCAGTATCTAGGTCGACATTGAATTTTATGACTGATGAAGCTGCAAGGACAACTTGACTGGCTGGCTGGCTTTATGCCAGTACTAGTAGGCTACTATTACTAAGTAAGTTAGAGAGTGAATTTCACTGACATTCTCTACAAATCAGTGATGAGTCCATGTATCAAATTAATGTTTACATTTTTATGATCACAGAATTCCTAATTTACATTTTATTGTCTATTAACATTCCCCACATATAAGAAATAGTTGTCAAACACTATTATTGACTCCCTAGAAGCATTTTAAGCACATAATTCCATATATTAAATTTAGAAGCTTATGAGCTAATATCTCTAATAAATACAGGTGAAATAAGTGACAATTTTACATAATATTGTATGCATTGTCTGTGTGCAGGGTACCTTTTAGTATGGGATAGCCTTCCGCTTATTTTTTTGTGTCTCAAAACTCACTCATTTGGGCAAGCTATCTGAAAGCTTTTTGCATTGTGCTGCGTCAATGCTGTTCCATTCATGTCTGACTGCTTTCCACTGCTGAGTGAGCTAATTTGCATATCAAAAGCTATCTACTGAATGGATTTTTGTTCTATATTAGACCTACATGCATACAGAAAAGACATAGTGCGTCTCTGTGTTCAGGATTTAAAGTGAATTAACTAACCAAACTAGCAAGCTAGTTGAGTTACGCTGACCGAGTTGACATTAGCCATTTCTGTAATCTCTGTGTATTACCACACTGTGCCTGAAGAGTGAAGTTGTTATTTTTTATTCAAAATATCTTCAAAAAGGGCTCAATTCCATATACCTGTTGAAGTCAAAAGCTGGATCGCAGGTCTTCGTAAAACTGGAAAGTCATATCCTGAGATGAAGAATATTCTAATGTCTGAGGATATTCTGATTCCACTGTCTACAATACAGAGAATTGGCCACACATTTCAAGTGACAGGTTCTGTTGCCTGGAAAGCAGGTTCTGGATGAGCTAAAGTGACAACGTGTCGAGATGAAAGAAGGCTGAAAATGACTGTTCTGAAGAATCGTAAGAGGACTCTCACCAAATTAGCAGAAGAAATCAGAAATTCACAAAATAAGGCCGTTTCAAGAAGAACAATTGCAAGGAGGCTCAAGGAAGCTGGGTTTTTTTGTTTATCAAAGCGGTGTGCTAAGACACCATTGCTGTCCACAATGAACATTGCAGACAGACTCAGATTTTTGGCACTTTATCGTGACCATGATTCTCAGTGGTTTGAGCATGTTCTCTGGAATGATGAGTCACGTTTTGAGCTGTGTGCAGATGCTCCAGAGCGCTGTCTTCGTATGTCAAGTGAAAAATATAACCCAGAATGCCTCTCCACCACTGTGAAACATGGAGGAGGTGGAATTATGGTATGGGTGTGTTTTCTGCATCTGGTCTTGGCGAACTTGTGCAATGTGAAAAGTCCATTAATGCAAAGGAGTATCAAAACATATTAGAAAAGGGGTTGTTTCCAAGCCTGAAGAAGTTGTGTAGTGGAAATAAAAGACAAAAAGCTATTTTTCAACAAGATAATGCCCCGGCACACACAGCAAAAACAACAAAGTCATGGTTGGAGCAGCATTCTCTGTCGGTGATGTTTTGGCCTGGACAGTCACCAGATCTTAACCCAATAGAGAATATATAGGCGCATATCAAGGCCAAACTGGTTGGCAGAAAATTTGGGAGTGCTGGCCAGTTGTGGGAAGCAGTCAGATATGAATGGAACAGCATTGATGCAGCACACTGTAAAAGGCTTTCAGACAGCTTGCTCAAACGGCTGAGATTTCTGAAGAAAAACAAGGGAAAAGCTATCCCATACTAAAAGGTACCCTGCACACAGACAATGCATACAATATTATGTAAAATTGTCACTTATTTCACCTGTATTTATTAACATGAAAGAGTAATCATAAAAAATATGATAAATCATGTTTGCCTCATTTTTTTGCCCAGCAGTGTACATGTATTTCAACATCTCTCTTTAACTGTCCTTTCTTTTGCAGATCCGTGATAGTCCTGTTACTCATGTACTGAAGTCTTCTGTAGCAGAGTGTCAGTCTTACCCTGAGAGTGACACTGCCCTTGAGGAAATCTATGCGATTTTAGGTGGTTTAACCATTTATCTAGAGGACTAGACCCACTTTCTGAGATGTGTCATGTGCATAACTTTGTTCAGTTGAATATGTGATGTTATAGTGTGTGCTTTAGTAAGAACTGATGTAATCCCCTAGGAGGATGAGACCTATTGCCATGTCGGACACTCAGTGTGGAGACTTCCTTCAGTGACACACACCTATTATTGATAACCTACTGTGAATAATGCGCAGTATTCACATATGCGGCTACATTTCACTCACTGTCTGCAGATTTGATTTATATAGGATAAAATTCAGTACATATTGTGCTTTAATCACCAGGCGGAATTCTACTGTCTATGACTATGTTCTGAGAATATTATCATATATATACTGTTGCAATACAACAGATTTAATAATCTTTCACAATAAAAACCTTTATTATTGCTTAAATGGTCAAATTTTGTTATTAGTCATTTCAAATTGTTGAAATTATCATTAATTTCAAAAATTTGTGTCAATCAACGCTACCTCCAGAACAGGCACCATAATATACTATAATTTAAAGAAAAATGAAAAGATGAACATCATAGAGGAATAAAACTACTAACTCCAGTAAAGTACCAGAGATGAATCAGAATAACTTAAAACCATGTTTCTAAACATATACATTAAACATGTATTTATCTGAATAATCGGAGCAATCATTTTACCCATATTGCAACCAATCAAAGATGTAAGTGGACCTAAGCTCCTATCAGTGGGGTTTAAGTGCCACGCAAATAGTATTCCATTTGTGCATGGGTACTTATAACAGAGCTTATTTACTGGTGCAATACTGCTGATTATTTTGAAAACAATCTGACTGGAAGTAGTTCCTAGCAGCAGCAAGGATTCTCAGTCAAAATGTTTTCCAGTTGGCTAGTGTAATTTTCACTGATTGTTTCTACGGTCACAAAATGATGCCAGCGAATATTTTGAAACAATTTTCACTTAAATTCTTTGCTGCATATATCAGTGGCCTGTCAAATTGTTTTCAGAAGTTTCGGGTTTTTTATATTGCTGTAAGTAGCAGATAGACTAGTAGATCACTGTTATATAACACTTACAGTGATAACAGGACCGCTTGTAAAAAGGAACAGAATTAGATTTATCTCTCCTCACGCATCTGAGCATTGGAAGGCATATTACGGTAATTTAGTTGCTTTAAGTTATTCTGATTCATTGTATCTTCTTTACTGGTGATAGTAGATGCATTACTGTGTGGTGTTATCAATCAACACCATTTGAAAGCTCCCTTTTCCTTTACCTTAACCACATGCATCAAGTGTGAGCAAGATTTAACCATGATGTTTTGTTGTCCATGAGTCTCTTAATTCTTTTGGTTTTATCCATGAAACTCCAGTGTCAGTGTGACAGTCTATAGCTTTTTCAAGGGAGTTAATACAATATAAGAAAGCTGTTGGATATTCAGCAAATTATTTGACTGGAATGCGGTGTTAGCATAACCCTTTCATTGACAAATCCCTGAAAAAGTAAATTCCTTACGACATAATACTTATTCTGTTGAATATTTTGAAATTGATTTGACTGGGAGTTGTTGCTTCTTAAGGCAGTAACAGTTTCTAGTCAGATCAATTTCAAACTATTCAACAGTTTTCCTCGATGGTTCCTTGAAAATGAGAAGGGGAATTCATCTGTGAAAGGGTTAAAGCAAACAGGATCAGAAAAGCATAGCACAATGAAAGCATGGGCCTTCACAGTACACTGGTATTAGTACATTTATTCTATGTGAAATCATAGCACAATGAAAGCATGGGTCTTCACAGCACACTGGTATTAGTACAGTCATTCTATGTGAAATCATAGCACAATGAAAGCATGGTCCTTCACAGTACACTCAGGTATTAGTACATTCATTCTATGTGAAATCATAGCACAATGACAGCATGGGCCTTCACAGTACACTGGTATTAGTACATTCATTCTATGTGAAATCATAGCACAATGAAAGCATAGGCCCTCACAGTACACTCAGGTATTATTAGTACAGTCATTCTATGTGAAATCATAGCACAATGACAGCATGGGCCTTCACAGTACACTCAGGTATTAGTACAGTCAATCTATGTGAAATCATAGCACAATGAAAGCATGGGTCTTCACAACACACTGGTATTAGTACAGTCATTCTATGTGAAATCATAGCACAAGGAAAGCATGGGCCTTCACAGTACACTCTGGTATTAGTACAGTCATTCTATGTGAAATCATAGTACAATGAAAGCATGGGTCTTCACAGCACACTCTGGTATTAGTACAGCCATTCTATGTGAAATCATAGCACAATGAAAGCATGGGCCTTCACAGTACACTCTGGTATTAGTACAGTCATTCTATGTGATATCATAGCACAATGAAATCATGGGCCTTCACTGTACACTGGTATTAGTACATTCATTCTATGTGAAATCATAGTACAATGAAAGCATGGGCCTTCACAGTACACTCAGGTATTATTAATACAGTCATTCTAAGTGAAATCATAGCACAATGACAGCATGGGCCTTCACAGTACACTTAGCTATTAGTACAGTCATTCTATGTGAAATCATAGCACAATGAAAGCGTGGGCCTTAACAGTACACTCTGGTATTAGTTTGTACTGGTATTAGTACAGTCATTCTATGTGAAATCATAGTACAATGAAAGCATGGGCCTTCACAGTACACTCTGTTATTAGTACAGTCATTCTATGTGAAATCATAGCACAATGAAAGCATGGGTCTTCACAGCACACTGGTATTAGTACAGTCATTCTATGTGAAATCATAGCACAAGGAAAGCATGGGCCTTCACAGTACACTCTGTTATTAGTACAGTCATTCTATGTGAAATCATAGTACAATGAAAGCATGGGTCTTCACAGCACACTGGTATTAGTACAGCCATTCTATGTGAAATCATAGCACAATGAAAGCATGGGCCTTCACAGTACACTCTGGTATTAGTACAGTCATTCTATGTGAAATCATAGCACAATGAAAGCATGGGCCTTCACAGTACACTCTGGTATTAGTACAGTCATTCTATGTGAAATCATAGTACAATGAAAGCATGGGCCTTCACAGTACACTCAGGTATTAGTACAGTCATTCTATGTGAAATCATAACACAATGAAAGCATGGGCCTTCACAGTACACTCTGGTATTAGTACAGTCATTCTATGTGATATCATAGCACAATGAAATCATGGGCCTTCACAGTACACTGGTATTAGTACATTCATTCTATGTGAAATCATAGCACAATGAAAGCATGCGCCTTCACAGTACACTCAGGTATTATTAATACAGTCATTCTATGTGAAATCATAGCACAATGAAAGCATGGGTCTTCACAGCACACTGGTATTAGTACAGTCATTCTATGTGAAATCATAGCACAAGGAAAGCATGGGCCTTCACAGTACACTCTGTTATTAGTACAGTCATTCTATGTGAAATCATAGTACAATGAAAGCATGGGTCTTCACAGCACACTGGTATTAGTACAGCCATTCTATGTGAAATCATAGCACAATGAAAGCATGGGCCTTCACAGTACACTCTGGTATTAGTACAGTCATTCTATGTGAAATCATAGCACAATGAAAGCATGGGCCTTCACAGTACACTCTGGTATTAGTACAGTCATTCTATGTGAAATCATAGTACAATGAAAGCATGGGCCCTCACAGTACACTCAGGTATTAGTACAGTCATTCTATGTGAAATCATAACACAATGAAAGCATGGGCCTTCACAGTACACTCTGGTATTAGTACAGTCATTCTATGTGATATCATAGCACAATGAAATCATGGGCCTTCACAGTACACTGGTATTAGTACATTCATTCTATGTGAAATCATAGCACAATGAAAGCATGCGCCTTCACAGTACACTCAGGTATTATTAATACAGTCATTCTATGTGAAATCATAGCACAATGACAGCATGGGCCTTCACAGTACACTTAGGTATTAGTACAGTCATTCTATGTGAAATCATAGCACAATGAAAGCGTGGGCCTTAACAGTACACCCTGGTATTAGTTTGTACTGGTATTAGTACAGTCATTCTATGTGAAATCATAGTACAATGAAAGTATGGACCTTCACAGTACACTCTGGTATTAGTACAGTCATTCTATGTGAAATCATAACACAATGAAAGCATGGGCCTTCACAGTACACTCTGGTATTAGTACAGTCATTCTATGTGAAATCATAGCACAATGAAAGCATGGGCCTTCACAGTACACTCGGGTATTAGTACAGCCATTCTATGTGAAATCATAGCACAATGACAGCATAGGTCTTCACAGTACACTCGGGTATTAGTACAGCCATTCTATGTGAAATCATAGCACAATGGCAGCATGCGCCTTCACAGTACACTCGGGTATTAGTACAGCCATTCTATGTGAAATCATGGAAGATTGTTGTTGCATCAGCTATTGAAATCACTGATTCTTGTGCATGCCTAAATTACAATGCACTGAGAATATTCGGAAAATATCAGATCATTATTAACTCCCCTGACCTGGAATTGCATCTCCTGGGTCAGCTTATACAATGGTAATTCGGTTGTAATGAATGACCCGGACAAATTTGTACAATATTCATGTCGTTGATATATGTATATTTTTCATTTGGCCCCTATGCCGTCAAAAGTATCTGTTTTGGAAGCAATGTTACCAACTGAAAGCTTTTACTGTTTGAGATTCAGCTGTGACCTCAAAATTGGTGCACATATTCGGGACCCCATAGACAAACATTCGGCCAGCAGAATCAGAATTATTCACGGTGTCCATTTTGAAGAAATTGTTGCTGAAAGCTGTTGCATTGTGATTTTTTTACCCAAAAGAAGTCGAAGCACGCCATACTCACATTAACCATTGCGTCTGGCGACGCAGGTAAAATAATCATGAGAGTTATGGCCGATTATGAGATAAATGCTGATAAATGTGTCATCCTTAATGAAATTGTGGTAAATTTGTACCATTACAAGCTAGGTCAGTTTGACCTGCTTTTATTGGCTCATGGGCCATTTGGACCAAGTGAGCTTATGCCATGGTGGTCGTGACTCGGCTGTCTGTCAAATCGCATCTATGACCAATTGCAGGAAAATTTGCCTGGGAGAATCTTATCGTGTTAGCAGGGCTCGATTTTAAGACTAACCCGTTAACCCAAGGATAGTAGAATTTCATATGGGCTAGTAAAACTGCACCTGCACAAACCCGTCTGGGTTAGTTGCTCTCAAAGGAGGAAATATAAAAAAACACTTCTAACGTCATTATGTTGAGTACCCACCAAAGGCAGCAACGTCTTTCCAGACAAACTAATTTCAAAATATTCAATGGCTTCTCTGTATCGGTGATTGGATTAAAGAAGTGATCAGCTTTGAGCGTACAAACATTGGGTTAGTGAAATTTGCTGCGGGATAGCAAAATCAATGATGCACTATCCCGTCTGGGTTAGTAGAAAAAATCCTGAAAATCTACTCCTGGGTGTTAGGCTCCAGAACATCTCTTAAGAATTCTGATTGATCGATAAATTGATCGGTGAAAATCTTAGATTTTTTTTATAAATGATTTACTGGAAATTGTCAAACTGCATCTCTTTGGTGGATTTCAACAAAACTTGGCTATAAGAGCCCTATGGTGGTACGTTCAGAACTTCTATTCAGAATTTCGATTAGTCAGTTTTGGGGTGAAAATCTTGGATTCTATGAAAGAATTCCTGGAAATTGTCAAAATGCATCTCCTCAGCCACTTGGGTGATCTTAACCAATTTAACTAGACTGACCCTATGGTGGTACACTCCAGAAGTTTTATTCAGAAATTTGATTGGTCAGATGTCTCATCCATAACCATTTACCCCTCAAATTCTTCAAAATAAATATCAATTTTCTCATGGAAAATGTCCATTTGCAGGTCAAGAGATTATTTATGAAAATTGATTATGGAGCCAGTCATTCCGGTAGTAAATTTACAAAATAGTATTCTACTGGAGTCCTGGTCTGAAAATGGACATTTCTCAGATCTACTGCAGAAGCCATTTTTTTTGGGCGGCGTGAGTATTAGTGGGTTAATCAATCCCGGTTTTAACCAAATTCGGCCAGAAGTACCCCATATTGCGTGCCTGGAATCTTGACTGATTCATTTTCCGGTGAACATCTTGTTCTTGAAAATGACATCACAGGAAGTGCTGTACGGTTCAGGCTGATACTCCTGATATTTCATCGCTAACTAAGGGTGATAAAGTTTGTTCAAAAGAAATTGATCAGTGATAAAACATGGCTGTCATGGACCAATCATAATTTACCTTTTGGTGGCCATGTTGGTTCTTTATTGGTTCAATGGAACCTTTCATTCGATCTGATTGTGCGCTATCAGTGTTCGCTACAGGTAGGCAACTACTGGGTGTATGAGAGAGGAGTCAAGAAGGTTGTCCATGTTTCCTCCTGTGGTAAGATAATCCACCACTGAGCCATGAACTGCGTTCTGGGTTCGTCGTTTAAGTAGTCCATTGTTGAGAACCATGCCATACCACTCCCTTAAATTTGATTTTAAATTATTTGTTTGTTTGATATATTTATCATGTCGATATTTTCAAGGTAACATTCATGATTTATGCCAAGTTTGCAATTCTATCGGTGTTCACTCAAGTAGATATAGGCTCAGCTTTGGCCCATTTCCCAGATGTGTTGGCTTTCAAGATTCAAAATTATTATCATAACGGCTAAATATTTTACATAGGCCTTTATCTTTAAAAAGGAAATAGTGTATGATTTCCAAAAATTTAAAAGCCAACTCATACTTGGGAAATGGGATATCTATAAAGAAATCCATAAGTTTTAAGTTTATGAAAAGTCAGTTATTGACCCATTCACTACTGGTAAGCAACTATACCATTTAATTATTAAATGCCAATTTATCAATGTTCAAACAGTTTGAACACATTGACAAATTGACATTTAATAACTACATAATATTTTAATGGTAATTTGATATAAATGTGTTGCTGTCGATGATTTTGGCAGATTTCATTTTTACAGAACCTCGAGAAAGTTTATTTCAGATAAAGGGGTTTCCTTCTTTCGTGTTTATTATTGCTCATTAATATGTATGAGCTGAAAGAATGCGGGTTTTATCCTATCATTATCGCGATTCGGGCATTCCTGTGAAGGAATCGTTTAATGGACTCGATTTACCCGTTTGTTGCTGGAAAGAACATACGACGAACCTTCGATTCGCGCAATGCTAAATGCTAGCAGGATGGATTGCCAATTGAACTGTCGCTAAAAATCGTTTGATATTAGAAAATATATTTTAATATGTACAGCAGGATTTTAGAACACGATTCACAATTCATTTTTATATCAGAATCGATAGTACGACACCTTTTTCTAGCGTTGAATGTGAAAATTCATGTATTTTTAACACGTATGGTCCCCCCCCCCCCCCCCCCCCCCCCCCCCCCCCCCCCCGATATCTCAATGCTACCGCTCGGCAAACATTGCCAATGTGTAATATGATGGAAATTAATCTAAAGATAAATTATTTGCTTGGGTTTCGATATCGTACTACGCATTTTTGTGTCATTTTAGCAAAATTAATTGCATAAATATATCAAATTGCAAGCCTTGTTCTCCTTGCCAGTCGGACTAAATAACACGCTAACGACTAGAGGGAATTCCCTCGTGCCTTCCACTTGTGATGCGTGTCACGTGGTGCGTTTCACCGGTTTTACGGAACTTGCCGAGTGATATTAGGAAGCAGCAAAAGGCATAATTTTCAACATTAATAATCACGTTCTTCTAGCATACAAGTTTTAAAAAGAATAAAAGTGCATGATAACATGTTAATCTAGCATCCCTCTATTTGTTTTCAAAAGAAAATGCCAGCCATGATCTACACTTTAATGGCAAGAATTTAGCAAGAGTAAAACACGCCTAATAGTCGTCGCGTAAGTTTAACAAAAAGACGAGGGGACTAATTGTGATTCGGTGCAGAATTGTATGAAAAACGTAATCATGCCTAATTGTCGTCGGCGAAAAAAGGATATACATTAAGAAACAAAAATGGCTTTCAAGTTGTCGTTTTAGTCATTGGCGCTTGAAAGGAAAAAGTGGTGCTGAGTTATAAATGGCACAAAAAGGTGTATACAATAAAAAACAGGAAAAAGGCAACAGTTGAAGACCAATGATAAAAATCGATGAATAAATTGCGTACTACTGGGAGTTCGTAGAGACGAAAGAGGTAGATGACATTGGACGTAGCGTGAGAGTTTGGTGAAGTAGTTCTGAAACTTCGGCGACGAGTACAGGCATTTGGCACAGGACGTACAGTGTGGCAAGCTCAGGTGCTGCACAGCAGGCAATGTTCTGAACAGTGAAGAAAGGCTAGACAGTATTAAACTTCAAGCCTGAGAGGAATCAGCCCGCTTGTCAGCTTAGTTCGAGCGAGACAGTTAATTCGCCTATATCGGAAGTAAGTTAACAATTTTTCTTTACAATAGGGGGTGGGGGGGGGGGCGGAAGTAAGAGCGCACAGGTTTCTTGGCACTACTATGATGCAGGTTGTTAAGACTACTTTGCAGTAGTGGTACAGATAAGTCATGTCGATATTGAAATCATAGCTGTTAGATGGCCCATGAGTCAGTATATGAGAGTAGTTTGAGTAGGCGTATACCGAAGATAGTTAGTATTTTTGCGGTGTTTCTGGTGTGCCTTCGGCTAGCCGTTGAGTTTGGCTCAGGCCGATTATTTTCAGTTAGTGGTTTAGCCCAAGTTTGGGCCGCAAAAATAACTCAGCGCTGTAGTGTTTCGATGGTCTTCAGATCGGCACTAGGAGTTGTAGTAATTGCGCTGGTGTAGATGGCTTGTAGCTGCTCGGCGCAGTGCTTGGAGCTTCAAATGCAAGTCCGAACTGAATGACCGCTCGACTGATTTTTATGGGCCGATAAAGGACCTTTTATGCTTAATGGTGTCCAATGAAAAAGCTCAAGCATTCCGCCTCAGCCAATCCACACATGGCTTGTAACAACCAGGTAAAACCATGCAGTCACATGGTATGACGTCTTAGTGCGAGTATGCAGTACATGCGCCTATTTTACAGCGTACGATATCTCCGCCATCTCTCATCCGATTTTAATTTGAATGGCAGATTTGGATTCTTGAGGGAATTTCTGGTAAGATTCGCCCAAAGATGGAGCGAAATGGACTCGAATTAACAATTTGGAGAATACGTGAAATATATACACAAGAGATGCCAGCTCCATACCTACAGTACAGTGTACCTGGCCTATCTAGATTATCGTGCATGCCCGGTAGGCGATCGTATGGACTCTATCATTTTCTAAGCATGCTACAACACATGCACTATGCATACAGACTGTGATCGTCGTATTAGAGAAGTGAAGAGGAAAACGCTGGCACAGGCCACTCTGGCCCAGTCCTACATGATCCGTGCTACAAACAGCAGAAGTACATCGGAGGGCCCTGATGTTTTTTCGGAAACATCATCTGTGACCAGACATGATGCGTCAACTCTCACTCAAGATGGCAGATGATAACATTTGTTTTTCTTAGATAGAGAAGATCTTGTGAAAATGTGGCCTCCCTAGCACTCATGAATTAACCGCTCTGCCACTATCAACGAATCAATGGAAGAACTGTGTAAAGTCTGCTATTCACTCCTTCTGGACTGGAAGCCTATGGCAAGAAACTCAGAGCATGAGGTCGTTGAGATACATGTCAATAGACCAGTTCATTCTGAATAGATCATTGCCAGTCTAGTCGACTTCTGCCTCATCCATCCATGAGACAAAGAAAGCCACAGACACGGCTAGAGTATTAACGGGTAGTCTGCGTCTCCCAACCTCATACAGAAACTCTAATCAGTATGTTCAGGACACACCATACTTACTCTGCAGTGCAGGAGACGTGAACTGGGAACACTTCCTGATTCACTGCCAATCATTGCATGATGCCCGCATCCAACATTATGATCGACTACAAGACATCCTGGAAATATCTGGTACTTCTCCACTGATCTATTCATACAGGCACTGCTTGATCCACTCCATTCAGCCTGTCCTAGAAGGCTGCCCATTCCTGAGATTGAACAGGACTGGATTTTTTAATACATATTCGTTCCGGTTACGGCTGGTGAAGACTCATGGTTTTATCTCTGCCTAATAATTAGGTTAACGTATAGTTATCAATTGACGTGTGCCTTGAAGAGGTGGAATCTCCATTATCAAGAAGAAGAAGAATGGTAAGCCTTATCCACTCACAGAATACTCAGGACTCGGTAGAAAGAATGGTCCGTATTTACACAGCTTTCATTGACACACAAAAAAGCTTTCAATGTTGTTGACCATATATCCCTGACATGCCATCTATATGATCAGGGTATTAACCTGCATATCCTACAAATTGTCGGTCTCCTGTTCTCTGGGCGTACTTCCAAATACAAGTGGAAAATGCTTAAATCCACCACTTCCCATCTTACAAGGGGTTCGCCAAGGTATTATCTTGTCTCCTAGCCTTTACAAAACCTACATTAACGGCCTATTGTGCAACTAGAAAAGGCACAAATCCATTCATTCATTCATTCATTCATTCATCGGCACCAACTAAACTGGGTGTCCTACCGTTGCTGATAATGTAACTCTCGTCAGCAACTCAGCTAGTGAATTACAATGTATGTTGAATTGCACATTTACTTACTCAGCTAGAGAATGGTTTCTCATACAGCCTGAGAAATTATCTGTGATGTGTGTGCATATTCACCCAAATAATACAATGAAGTTATCTCTGACTAGCATCTTGGCGATACTGGGTCTCGCTTTCATCGCAGGCACAAATCGGTTCATTCATTGGCACCGACTACATCAGGTGTCCTACCGTTGCTGATGATCTAATTTTCGTCAGCAACTCAGCTAGTGAATTACAATGTATGTTGACCTGCACATTTACTTACTCAGCTAGAGAACGGGTTCTCATATACACTGAGAAAACCTCTGTGGTGTGTGTGCATCACCAAAATACTACAACGAAGTGATGTCTGACTGGCATCTTGGCGATACTGAAGTCTCGCTTTCATAGCAGGCTACTCACATTGGATTAATTAGTAGCTTAAAGATGAAATATCTCTCAATGTTGAAAATAGAATATCCCTGGCTTTTTATGCCCTGTCTGGTACTGGGCCTCATGGCTCCAATAGTCTTGCACCAAGAGTAAGCCTAAAATTTTCAACGTGTATGTATTACCATGCCTTCTCTATGGGCTTGAGATATTTATGCTCCAGAAAAAACCCATTTGAAATGTCTAGAAAGTTTTCAACTGCAAATGGTGTGCATAATCCAGTCTCTACATATGCATACAGCGAAATGTGCAGTTTTCCTTTTACCCAGGATTAGGTTTATCACAGCTGAGCTACATCGCTGACAGTTAACCTTTCTTGGTAACATTATAAGGTGTCAAAACATTTCCCTATATGATATAACTATAAGTTTGCTATGGGTTCATCCAGTGAATCCAGAAGCTTGTTAAGTTGCACTGAAAATCTATCTCTATTCATAGTTCAACTTCTCAAACCCATGACCGGGAAGGAAGCATGGGAATCCATGGTAACATCTGCGATTGACGACTACTGGAACGCTAGCCTTCAGAAATCTCTTAATCTCACCAGACTGTCTATCGGTATAGTTCAAACAACACTAAAGATGCCAAACGTTGCTGTAGTAAATCTCGTCTCCTAACTGGCACATACCGAGTCCAAAATACATAGATTTATCAACCTCAACGTTGAGCCAATCTGTCACCTCTGTCAGAGCGCCCCTGAGGACTACATGCCTATGCTTACCTCATGTCCGACTCTGCTTAGATATAGAACAGGCAGGATGAAACAAATCAAACAGCTTATTATTTCCGCACTAAATACGTCAATATGGAATATGTTGGCCTCTGATTTAGTTACTAACTCAACTTATCATTGCATGTACTGTGCTAGCAGACTATAGTTTTCTTCCCAATGATGACACGTTAATCTGCAATACTGAAAAACCTCCGTAGAAAGTTATGCTGCAGTATACACTGTGCCAGAACATACATTTCTAACTTGCAGTTATAGTTCCCTCCTACTCTCTATTTTTGGCTCATGTACTAGTATGTTTGATTTTAATATATCTGTGTTGTGTATTTTAGTGTTTGAGTGTTTAACAGTGTAGGCTACTTTATTTTATTTTAATCTGCATAGTGTCTCTTAGTCCTCTCCCCTACTAGTAGTTTTTAGTAATAACAAATAGCTGCTGTGGGTACTCCAAATTATTGGAGGACTATCCTCACTCAACAACAACAATTCAATGTTATTTCAGAATATATAAAAAGAGGTAGCGTGTGTAGTACCACAAGGTTCGGTTCTTGGGGCCCTGCTGTTTCCCGTGTATATGAATAACATGCACAAAATCTCTAGCCGTCTCTTATTAATCCTCTTTGTAGATGATACAAATGCTTTTTGTAGCCATAACGACATAGAAATTCTTTGCAAAAATGTTAATAATGAAATGGCCAAATTAATAGATTGGTTTAAATTAAATAAACTGTCCTTAAATGTGAGTAAAACCAATTATATATTATTTATAAAATCTTAAAAAATGAAAGGAAACAGCTCTCCCAAAACATTACATCGACAACTAGATAATACACGAAGCCCAATATGCCATATTTTTAGGAGTTTGTTTGGATACGAATTTGACATGGGAGAAGCATATTGAAGTAGTAACATCAAAGGTAGCAAAAAGCATTGGTATCATCATCGTACTAACAATGCCCACTCACATCGCTCCGCTGTATGTGGCCGTACTTGCAGACCTTTGATCACTTGCTATGTGAAGTAACATTACGCTTATGGGATTGAGGGTAACCAATCAGGTCATCATGTATTTCTTATCGAGCAATTTTATTGGCTGAGACCCACAGTTCATTTATATTTAGGACGTCTTGCTAACTTAGTCTGGATAGCAGAGCCTACAAGAACGGTACTTGACACGGGAGCAGAGCGGGAGGGCAAGGCCATGCGAGAGGATGATGTGGTATCATATGCAGACAAAAACCCTATCTAATACCTAATATATTAAAAAGGTTGTACTGCACAATGACACTTTCTGACATTGTGTACCGTAAGGCTATCTGGACTAACACATCTGAAGCTAAACTAAAAAAAATAAAATCACTGCAAAAGCAATCTATTAAATTGTTTGCACAAACAATAGGTGACCAGGATATCTTTAATGTAGAAACAAATTCTAAACCTCGAGGACATTGGAAATATCCAATTATACACAATCTTAAGACACTTCCACAATTGCAACTTACCCTCTTTAAGCGGTGTTTTTATGGTCAATACACAAATACACTCTTACAACATAAGAACATGAAACAACTTGCACACAACACACCATCAAACAAAAGCAGCACAACAAAAAGCCCCATAAAGCAAGACAATTAACGGCATATACGGCATCCTTATGATATGAAGACTGTTCATGTGTGTCTAACTTTTCAAATCTCTTCTTCCATTTGTGAATCCTATGTTTGTAAACAGATCATCTGTATATACAAAACGTCCTGTGTTTTTTGGGGGAATTTCGAAAGATGTGGCTGTGAAGTTTTAACAGATAATGCTTCATAGGTTTGAATCAGAGGTACATACTCGCCCTGCTTTGCTTGTTCAAACGATGGAATTGTCTTTTGTGGAATCCGGATTTAGATAAAGTAGTAACAGAATGGTTTTCCTGGTGGTCACGCTTTCCGCTTGTGAGCCACCTCAAAAGCAACATTTTCCGACCGCAACAGATATCGGTATTAATTAAGGAGTCCTGTTTATCGATCAATCATCTGACGTCACAATCAGCTCCCTCACATATAGGCTGACGTCAAAATCAACAATGTCATGAATGACGTGATATAGTCCATCATAAACGCTTAATAGTCCATCAAGTTGTACGAATTATATGTCATTACTATTTAATAAACATTCTGTTGAATATTTTGAAACTAATTTGATAGGGCACCGTTGCTGTCATAGTCAAATTAGTTTTCAGAATATTCAACAGCTCAACTGTATAGCTTTCTAGAAATTGAGATTCACAGAGTGCAGGGATCAATTGATCCACACACAGGTAGTGTGGGTGGCGCTATGATAGAGACTGGCGGGGCATAGCTAATACTGATTTCCTTCATTATGCATGCTGTTACACACGTGGTATGACCTACCTCCACACAACAAACAGATTTAACCCCCTCTTGTGTCAACAGTGCCTTAAAGCGCTCAAAATACTACTTGATATATCACGTAAACATTTTGATGATCAATATTTTTCAAGATATTTTAATTTTAGAAAACTATTTTTGTAAATTTACCACTGAATTTCTTTTTTGGATTATGGTAAA
This sequence comes from Chaetoderma sp. LZ-2023a, assembly GCA_034401795.1. Classification (NCBI taxonomy): domain Eukaryota; kingdom Metazoa; phylum Mollusca; class Caudofoveata; order Chaetodermatida; family Chaetodermatidae; genus Chaetoderma; species Chaetoderma sp. LZ-2023a. Next base: position 1,752,574 of record CM067365.1, read on the forward strand.
GAAAATGTTTTTACTCAGCCAGTGTCTATCTGCAGGCTGTGAGATGAGTATTCTTGAAAATCTAACACTAGAATGACTGGCTCGGTTATCGAGACAGTCATTCTAGTGGTAAATATTCAAAGATATTCTTCTCTAGGACTTTCAAATAGCCATGTCTGAAAACCACTGCAAAGTTGTTTCTTGGGTCAGTTTGACCATTTAAAGGGTTAAGTTGGCACACAAGTGGTTCACATTTAACTGTCTGGATAACACATTACAGAATTTTTAAATAAAGATGTTTATATAATATAACAATCTTTATTGTAAAATTCTGTAAGATGGGTTCCAGCTAAATGTTAAATCTGGGAGGAGTCCCAGTGCTAATAAAGCCTTTAACAATCGAGTCTTTCAACTCTACTGTACCCAATATTAGAAAGAATGTAGATTTTAACTTCAACATGTTCAACTGCATTCCTATGTGCTTGTTTGACAATTGAAATTTCAGTGTTTAAAGGTTAAAGGTGCATATTCGTAGCAGAGTGGTTCAAAATAAAATTGTTAAAGTTATATACTTTTAGAGGCTTAAATTGTCTGCCTAGATGTAATGATACGAAATAAATCTTAGCATATGATGATTTCATTATATATAAATTAATATGATTTTTTTCAGTTGTCGAATTGAATTAGAGGCACGAGTCCCTAATTCAAATTCACAACTAAACCTACGAAATATATTTATATGGAATGAAATCAGCATATGTTAAGATTCATTTCGTTTCATTACATTTAGGTACATAATTTAAGCCTCTAAGATTATAAAATTTCAACAATCTTATTTTCAAGCATTTTAGTGTGAATATGCAACTTTAATTAGGAAGCAAAGGAAATATTATGTTCTACCACTAAAAATGTGAACATTTGATTCTTAGCAATAGCACATGCAAAATTCACAGATATTTATTTAGTATTTTGCTGCCACCACCGTCGTCCGAAACGAATTGGAAGTGTAAATTCTTGACTGCATTCAGTGGGGTGGGTGAGGTTAAACATTAAAGAATTTCTGGATCCGCCTTGGATAGGATTATATATTAAGATTCAGTAACCAACAAAAATGTACAATATTGGAGATTATGCCATGATTGGCTAGTTACCATATTTTACACAACCTTTATGTGTATGGTTTAAATTAAATTTCTCAGTCTCTCAAAGAACTATAGTCTCTAGATCTATAAGTAAGATTTAAAAATTCAATAACAAACATAGTCCAAAAATAGAAAACTCTACAAATAAAGTCAATGTAAAATATGTTGAATTTCTAAATGATAATGACTTAGGGTGTTTCCAGTTGAATGAATATTACTCTAATATTTAATTCTGATTAAATGGCAATTGTCGAGTTTTGTGTTATCAAACGTATTGTGATTATTGAATATTCTGATAATAGTTTGACTGACAGACTCACAATGGTTTGCTAGTATTTACGTCACATATACATATGCTCACACAATATAATATACGAACAAAAGCTACATCAATTCTGATAGGACACCACAGGGGCAAGAAAGGCAGAAAATCTTAAAACGGCAACTAACAGAAAAAAATGGAAGCAAACCCAACGGACATATCTGTCATTCGTAATGATCAAATAACCAAACTCGATCCATGCAAGAGTGGACCCTGTTACCGACTTACCAGCTGAAACAGTCCAAAACTGGTAACTCGTCCTTGTTTGCGTTCGTTACGCACATTTCTCTGTATATACGCTAACACTGACGTTATTAATAATAAATTTCATGAACGTGAAGTCCTTGTAGAAAGAATTCAACCCGCCCCTATGTGTATGACAGAAGTACTTCCAAGTAAATTACAGACACCTATCAAACTCGGTGAGCTACATATGCAGGAATGTGATCTATATGATACACCACACGGAGTTTTTTTTATTTATACGCATAAATCCCTTAACCCTTATCACTCTGATGTCAATATTCTATCCTTTACTGTGTCAATATCAAAGAAACGTGTGTTAATTTTTCAATACTTTTGCTGGAAGATGTTGCTGTCTACGACAGCACCATCTCCCACCAAATTTGTTGTAAGGGTTAAGATATATATATATATATATATATATATATATATATATATATATATATATATATATATATATATATATATATATATATATATATATATATATATATATATATATATATATATATATATATATATATATATATATATATATATATATATATATATATATGCAATTCATTGAATCACACAACTTTCTGCCCTGTAGGTCTTTTTGAAAATTTAAAATATTTGACACCAGAGTTGTAAGGGTTAAGATATATATATATATATATATATATATATATGCAATTCATTGTATCACACAACTTTCTGCCCTGTAGGTGTGGGGCTTAGAATACACCTTCCGTATCCTCTGCGTGTCGTACGAGGCGACTAAAGGAGGTAAGGGTGAGGTAACCCTGACAGAAACCTCGAGTGCTGAAGACGGTGGATCCAGGCCACACGGCGCACTAATAGGACTGGCGGTATGATCAGCGAACGAAAAGAAGAAGAAGACACAACTTTCAATAAATCCGTATGATGTAGCAGCAATACTAAAACACAGAGAAGGTTTCGTCTATAGAAATTCAAGCTCAGAATATAATAATAATGAATGAACATTTACTTCAATTATTCAAGGAAATTTAGCTGGAAAAGGCAATGCACATTGTAGCAACATGAGATTATAACTTCTGGCATATAGACTGGACAAATAGCATAGCGCACTTACTGAAGCATTTTTATCTGTACTTCAGGACAATTTCATACAACAAGTGGTTCAAGACACTACCCGTCACAGGGAACATCAGAAATCAAACACACTGGGTCTGGTACTAACTAACAATATTGACAGAATCTCTGAAATAAAGCGTGGAACACCTCTAGGGATGAGCGATCTTGACACTGAAAATTCCCATACACCCAGAGATACTACAGTGGGAGAAATGGCCAAACCAGTTCTAAACAAATGAAACTATGAAAGAATGAGAAAGGAGCTCGGTCAGGTAGAGTGGATGGTAATGAACAACCTTAAAGGACAATTCCGGGATGATAAAAAGTGTGCTTTATTTGAAAGATTATTACATGGTTAATGAAATTGCGCCAGAATAATAATCAGATAGAAATAGCGTAACCAACTATATATAGCTAGATAGTCAGTAAAATTGACCATTTTTCGCACATCCGGGCGCTGCCATTTTATCGCGTCTAGCGACGTCATCCCCGCACCACCGCTATTGCTATGACTGGAGGAGCGAGGCCAATAGATGCTGGTATATATTTTAAGGAAATATACGTAAATGATAATAGCAAGCGAACCGCTGAAGCGATTCAAATGATTCTGGGATCTCTAAATAGGTGCCGAGCTCGGGATTAATAAGATATAATGGATCTTAATAAAGTACAAGAGGTTCAAAAGACTGGAATATATATTTAAAAAATATTCATCTAAGATACGATCAGAGAATGTTATCCTTTTTTTGGTAAAATTCAGCATGAGGTGGTTTTTGTCTCGAAAACTCCATCTTTGCGTTTTGTCATTAAATTGGAGTGTACTTAAAGCTGGATGAAATGGCTATTTGCCTGACCAATTATAATTTTGCTATATATCACCAAATGAATTAATATTTTGCCATAATTGACATGGCTATCTGCCATATATAACTAACCAATACAATGAATGATGACAATTTATATATAAATTATTGAGGTAGTATGTATCAGGTTGATAGACTAAATGGTACGGTTAGTTACAGCACCTACAGTAAATAAGGATAATATGAACTGTAATAAAGAAATTATAAATTGCGGTCCTAAGACCGGGAAGGCACCTATTAGTCATCAGTGCCATATATGGAAATAATAATTAGATGTATAATAGTATAGTTACTTGAGTACCTAATAGTCGTCGGTACGGAACAGGCTACTATGTTACTGAAATTGAGGCGCTAACATAGTCATAGCGCGAGTTGACATGTTCTCTGGAGCTGGAGAGGTTTCTGCAGCTGGTCTCCGCAGGTTGGATCCGCAAGCTGACTCCTCCAGGCAGGGTAGATACGGTGCATACTCATGACAGTGAAACAGAACCGTGAAGCAGCATCTATTAGATAGTCTCTATACCTAAATCATAATATACAGGAGTGAGAAAGTTCCCCGTCCGGTGACGGAAGTAATAAAGTTAAAGGTTGCCCATTAACAGAGGGCTGTATAATAATGTTAAGCGGATACATAACTAGGCACATGGCGCATCTAGAAAGGTCCACCAGACTGTGGTCGAAAAGTTAATTAAAACACACGCGACATGCAGTGCGGAATTTAGTGTCCACTTTTCAGCGTGGTTGGCAGATCCGGCGAGTCGTCCACCAAGAAGCACCGTAGCTCTACATCGCTTAGGATCACATTCCGCCCCCTCCCCCCCCCCCCCCTCCGCAGAAGTTGCGTTTAGGAAAGTCTGGATGCGGAAGGTCTAACTAAATTTAGTTTATTTATTACTCCCGGATGACCGTCCGGGAGTATCCAAAATTCTGTGGAAGCCAAGGACGTCCTACACCGCGGATGTGCTGGGTTCCATAAGACACCGGTTGAAGTGAAGATCACTGGTAGGTCAGCAAGTTACATCCTTCATCCAGGTGGTCCAGTCCTCCTGCGCGGGCCGTCTTCCACACCGGTGATGCTCCTGATCCTTGGTTTTTCACCCCTTTTATACTCGCTGTGACGTCAGGGCTGGGCGCCTCAACCAATCAGCGGCCGAGCGCCAGCCAATCAGCGTGCTGGTATGCTAGTGACTTACCGACCACCTGTACACAGAGCTTTATAGTTTAATATATACACATGGCTACAACGTTATAGCAATATTCCAAGTATAATTTAGCGGGGAGCTTCGACGATAACTCAGCCATTTCTGAGCCGATTTAAAAATAGTTTACAGTTTTGGAAAGCTCGTTTAATTCTGGTCCTAATTGGTAGGCCTACCAAGAAAACGAGAACTGATAAATTATAAGCATTTACAAGTACCTACTCGGTACACTATAGGCAAGCACTGGCTTCCAATTCCGAGACGTGTTGTCAGGGATGCTCTCATGCGCGCATGCGCACCACGCATTCTATCAGACTCGATTTTTAACAAGAAACCTCGCGTATAGGGCTTACATACGCTTATTGCTCTACCCAGGGTGTGTGCTTTAGAACGAATCCGGCATGGCCGGTCCGTACCCAGCCTTGCTGGGACGGTCGGCACCCGTCCGGTCGATCCGTGCCAATGTTCTCGGACATGCATTGTTTTTTGGGCCAGGTGAGCTTATGTCGTGGTGACCGTCCGTTGTGTGTCCGTCCCTCGTCTGTCCGTCCTTCCGTCAACTTTTCCTTTAAGTGACTTCTTCTCAAGAACCGCTGGGCCAATTTCAATTATATTTGGCAGGAAGCATCCTTAGGGCACAGGGATCCAAGTTTGTTCAAATGAAGCCGATCGGCACCCATCTTGGATTTTGGCCGATTTTTTGAAACTTCTAAAAATCTTCTCCGAAACCGATTGAGGGATTGAAAGAAACCTCATGAAATATGATCTCGGGCAAGAGTTCAACCAAATTTGTTCAAGGTAACTTAATTGGTCAAATATTCGGCGGTCGTCCTGGTTGACCTAGTTTTAGCGAAAATAACTTCTCCAGAACCGCTGAAGGGATCGGGCCGAAATTTGGGAGATATGATTAGGGACTAAGGGCCATTGAAGTTTGTTCAAGGGAAGTTGCTCCATCAAAAACATGGCCGCCGTGGGCCAATCAAAATGTAGCGTGCTTGGTGGACATATTGGATTTTTTTATTTGATGGCCTTTGAGGTCAAAATTGGTTCTATATATGTTTTTGGGTATTCTGGGCTGAAATTTACAAATTTCGAAACTGTCGAATAAACGGTTTGGCGGCCATCTTGGATAATTTTCTCGTCAAAATCTCCCGTGCTAAAGCAATGGGAAGTTTAAAATGTCTTCTCGAGAACTACCAGGAATTATATTTGGTAGGAAGCATCCTTAGGACATAAGGATCCATGTTTGTTCAAATGAACCCGATTGGCCAATTTGCCCAGCGGCCATTTTGGATTTCGGCCAATTTCAGGAAATGTTTGTTCAAGAGGACTTGATTGACCAAATGGTTTGGCGACCATCATGGATGACCTGGTTTTCACGAAAATGACACATCCAGAACCGCTGAAGGGAGCAAGCCGAAATTTGGGCCATTAAAATTTGTGCAAGGGAAGTTGATCCATCAAAAAAACATGGGCGCCGTGGGGCAATCAAAATGTAGTGTGTTTGGCGGCCATATTGCACTTGCAAAAATGTCCACAAACTCATTTAAAAGACTGCTAAACCACCCACCAAAAATTGATGGTGCTCCAGGTGAGCGACACAGGCCCCTTGGGCCTCTTGTTATTATTCATAATTGGCCTACCAGGCACTGTCGAATGCGTCTACAAAATCTTAGCGCATAATCAAAAGCAAGTACAAAGGCACGAGTCAGCATCTGCCTCGAGTAGATTCTAGTTCTCATTGGTTACATTCTTTAACCCTTTAATGACTAAATTTGTTCAAAAAATTCAAATATTTACTTATTGAATGGCCATTTGTAGGTTATCGAGCCAGTCATTCCAGTGGTAAATTTTTAAAAATAGTCTTCTCTTGGCCTGCAAATGGACATTCCTCAAGACCCCTGCAGAGGCCGGTCTTGGTCGGCTTTGTCATGAAAGGGTTAAGCAAAGCTGGACAAGCTAAAGACATCACCTGACCCAGCTGTGACCCTCCACTCCAAGTCGATATACTAGCAGCCTTCTCCGTAGTTGTCATTACCACCGAGGACACTAAGGAAATGTTTAGTTCTGAAAGAATGAATATATAAGAAATTGAGAATTTGACAAGGAGAATTAGAACATAAAACACTATCCGAGACAAGGTAGATAGTTTGAATATATAAGAGTACCCTGGTCCTGATACCATTCATTTAAAAGAGTTGTGTTACCATAGTACAATCATTTACCATAATAGATGACAAGGGACAGACCAGTTACATGATGAGAGGACGTTTTACAATATTGCACGTGTACGAATATTATAGCGGTTACACACGCGGCAATGGTAGCTTTGAACTTCCTAACAATGTTCTAAAGATCGACGGTGATTGTCCCAGCCAGCTGGAACTAGCTGCTGATTTTGCGTCTCTGGAGTTCTATCTGCTGAAATCACAGGTGTACTTGCCGCGTGTTTGGATTCGTAACTGGGGCATAGAAATGTACTGTATAAGATTTCTATTAACTGGGGCCTTCTCTTTAGCTATGACTCGCCCATTTCTAGTTATGCGCCACTCGCTTAGGTACGCATGCTGGAGTCAATTTGAAACTTTGAAACGTCAATTCACAGAATTTAAATTTCAAGGTAACTCTTCAGGTGAGCTGTTGAATATTTTGAAAGTAATTTGATCTGGAACTCGGCAACGACATCTTCCAGTCAAATTAGTTAAACCTTCATTATTTTGATTGTGACGTCAGCTAACAAGCTACGTATTTTGACCACGACGTCAGATAACTGAGAGTACCAAATCCTATTCCTCCATTGTAGATCAAGTATATGCGACTGTGAGTGTAACGTATTGGTATGGTATGAATCGATGCCCGTGCATGACTGAGAAACATTTTGAAGATTTTCGTTATCCTTTCTTCGCTAAATTACTCATACACCCGCGATTACAACTTCGAGAAGACTTATGATGTTGATGATTGCTGCGACAATCAATCTTCTCGTCGCTGCAATCGGATAGTTACCGCTCGCCTCTTCCTAGCTAGATGAAGATATTTCTGGTAACTGGGCCTGCTCTGACTTCCTGAAGATTCGGAGTAAGGTACGGTGTTTCTCCGTACTATTTAGGAGACTGAATAATAACCGAACTAGTGCCTTGTATTTTACAAGGGAATAATTTTATTCCTATATTTTAACTGTACATAAAACGGTTACTTAGCAATGGTGACTTTTACTGTCACTGACAAATAGATATATTTTATACTTTAACAATACTGTACTACGGTCCTATCCTACTGATTTGACTAAATTACGACTACTGGCTACTCTCAACTCTATGGTCGATATGCTATCAAGCTAGCCTAATTTTTCACAACGAATTACTCTGACAAAATTAATCTGTCTACACAGATGGTGCAGACTATATACCGAATCAACGATGGTAAAAGATTAAAAGATTAATAGACAAAGTGCCTATTATATACCAACTACCTTTTCTAATTTCTATACATATTACGATATATAGATCTATATATATCGTAATATATAGTTTCTGTTTCTTTTGATTCTCTGCCACAGAGTTTGACTAGATGCTCATTGATTATGACGTCATCTCGGCCAATCAAACTCTGGGCTTCTCTTCTCGGTAGTCATTATTAAACACCATACATCTACCCTTAACTCGGGCAAAGTGGTCCTAGCTGGTTCTGATTTGATGCGATCTGTCAGCTAACTAACAACATTACAGAATGTGTTGTTGTAGCATGCCTTTCTTTGACTGGCATATAGTTGATATACAAATTTCGATTGTGTTATTAATTCCTACAGGACGCTACAATGCCTCTGTCCTGTCCCTTGCCTATCATGGATAAGCCTGTAGGAAACGAACGTTAACAAGCACATGAGCTGTATGATCTCATTGCCAGCTGGTGTTGTTGTACTTGCTTAAGGGAGTCGGAATGCCGACCGTCAACAACTACATGTCAGTCTGTTTCCTATAATTCTCTCGATTCCCATCGACTCATATCTATTCTTACCACTCTATTATTTACTAAACTAATGGCCTAAATGACTGCTGAATTTCATAAAAGTGTATGCCGATCCCACAGCAACAACTTTTATCTTCAACTATTGACAGACATCATCAACTCAGAACCGATGGTCTATTCCAATCTATTCTAATTCCTAACTTATTGTGATAAATATATTACCACAGTTTCGATCCAGTTTCTATCCTATTTCTGCGAAACTGTACCACTAGCACTGGTCCAAGTCAACCAGTGCATCTTCCTACTATGTATCTGCTTGCTACTATTATATTCGCTCAGTTCCCTAGCTCACCTGGTATCTTCAAATATGAATTTCACTGAGGTCTTACTTGCAAATATAAGACGTCCACCGGGGTCATGACTTCCCATAAGACAATCTGATATCTACATATGCCCCTCAACCGAAGTTAATTAACCATCTCTTAAGGCCTTAAGACATTGCCAATTAACTCGTTGTGCACTATCAACAACCAAACCACACTATACCAGGGCTATCCAGAACTGACGTCCATACTAAACCGTAATCATCTGCTACCACACATTACAATATAACACCTACAATACTGGAATCCATTATGACTATAAACTTATTTAAATAATTAATAATAAACCCTAATCCTACAGTCAAATCATTACAGGTCATATACATGGTCATAGCGACATCCATAATACATGCAGTAACAACAATACGGGGCACAAATAATAAAGTTTGTGCATCTTTACGGAATATCCTCGGAATCCATACCCTAATCAGAAATGAAGAAAACATAATCAAACATGGCACTATTATTTAGTTCGTGCTACAATTTATATCCTCATATTGTACACTGATATTAGTGTCCCTGGTTATCTCCACGTCTACCCAGTCATCAGCCGTCGGGTCGATCACAGTCCTGTCATTAGCGTTAGGCGACGACCCGGCTGACAAACGCAGCTGCTCCGGTAGGGCTGCAGGTCTCCGGAACTGCCGGTCCTGAATAATCCGTGGCGCACTTATATGTACCGCACGTGGTCGTTTGGCCGCATGTGGCTTACACTTAATCCATGACCACATGCGTGAAATAACTCCACATTTAAATAATACAATAAAAATCACTATAACTACTACGAATGAGCCCGTTGAGTACGAGATAAATGACGGTACTCCCATGCCATCGACCATCGCTGGGTCGACCGCAGATAATGGTGCTAGCGGCACGTACTTAGTCTTATGCAACTGGTTCCAATCTTGGACTTTCAATTGGCTAACAATTCTGGATTCATTTAGAACTCCGGCCACATCCAATTGGGGCATATCCAGGGCCAAGCTCACTCGAGTGTATGTCCGACTATAAGACATTACCGGCTCGAATTGCCACCCTTTACCACTATATCCACACTCACTCGACATCAACGCGTATACTCCATTCCTTACCGTGCAACGGTCAGTCAGTCGTCCGTCACAGTGGATCTCCATAGTCTCTCCGAAGGTCTGCAATACCACACCTATTTTCTTATTGGCAAACAACTTACTATGGGTGTCATTGGACTCGGATAACTGAATATTACAATTGCTATCCGTGGAATTAGTCAGTATACTGACAATACATGGCACGTGGGTCTTATCGACCCTTAGCTGACCATGACACACTCGCGGCCCCGTACCACGGCACTCGGACGGGGTAAAATACCACCCAGTTTTGGTATCCAGACCAATGCTGGTCCTAGCCACCAACACCTGCATATAGTATCCCTCCGCAGCCATAGGTTCAGGCCACGATTGTAATCCATACTCAATGTACTTTCCGCCGTCTATCAAAGGGAGTGTAGCTACATAATGTAGCCTCTCATCATCTTTCCATAAAGGATACACGACTACATTCCGGTAGTACCATTGGTACGGCCTTATCAGCCGATTTCCTACCCGGACATGTTGGGCTACCTCTGCCAAATCCGATGGGCTAAACAATTCCTCCGTTAATCTACCTAATTCTAATGATGCAGTTTGCCTATGGAATCGTGCAGCAGCCTTCTGATAACGGTATACTACACTTTCGGCTGAGTCAATTATATGGCCCAGCCGCACTAACGTATACAAGTCAGCCTGTCGACCTGCATGAATTTTAAGTATTTCGCTTACATTTCTAGCGAATCTGGACATACTGTCCGTGACCTCGTTAATCCTATCCACGTTGGAATTGATTCCCTCGAAAGCTAATTTCACATGAGATGCCAGCTGGTTAGAGAAGTGAACCACCCGATTCATTTTCCCCATAGCCTTTTTGACTATACCTTTAATCATCTCAATATCGCCCGACGTGGCAGTGCCGAATAAGGAAGAGGCTATGTCCCCCACGAAATTAAATAGTCCACGCTTCCTACGATTAACAACCCGCTTCATCATTGTCTCTTGAGTATGTACAGCCACTTTTCTTATACCATTTATGCGATGCTGGAGACCGAAAATGTCATTGTCGCTTAATGACGTCTTTTTATCGACGTCTGCCACCAGTACACGAAACTGCGCCACACGGTTAAGAAAATCGGCTGGCAGATATGGATGGTCTATTGATACCACTACCGTCCACTCCGCACGAATCACTGCTACATTTTCCGGCCTAGTAATCATTACTCCATTAGGCAATTTAATTACACTTGCCTTTTTACAAATTCCATTCGCATTCGCTAAAATCACCAAAACCGCTATTATACATAACCGTAATACGTACATGATGCTACACCTATTTGATTTATCAATATAATGTTGTCGGTTCTGTTATTAGGCAGGGATTAATATTTTCTCTGGCTGCGTCGCCTTATAACTGCATCGATACGACCGATGAAGTCATCGTATCGAGCACGGCCAAACGCGCCAATCCTGAGTCTTTTTGACTCTGAGTAGACGTCAGGAGCGAGACCGCGCTTGCGCAGAAAGTAGGGATGTGAGGGAAGCGTTTCCATTGGCTCATGGATGGTTTCGGGTACACCCTCCGAAGTGTCCATCACCATAGTACGAGGAGTTACGATGGTTTCACTCGCTGACTCATGGTTTCGAATCTGACCCGTACTAGGTTGATCTATATCTATATCAACCACCTTACCCCCCTTTCGCACCCTTGGCTCTTCATCGGAAGCTGGTCGCTTCCTACGAGCTCGCTTACTTGATGTTGCACCGGAGTCGTTTACCGGCAAAGGTCTGGACTCGGGTATCATTACTCTTGGGTGGTGGCTGGCTTTCGTACCTTTGGTAGGGTTACGAATAGGGCGTGCTCGTACTTTGTCCCAACACATTTCTGAGTCAACCACACGCAACTTAGACACATTAAGTACGCGTACTTTCCCAGACCTTTGATGTCGGACATGAGCCACGGGCCCATTGATCTTAAAGATTTCGTACTCGGGGTCACTGCGAGACGTTAACTTCATCCTTTCCTCAGCCTTCACGACCACTGAGTCGCCAACCCTGTACTCCCCAGCGTTCGCCCGCTTATTAATTTGTTCCTTGTGAATCTCTCTAGACTTAGCCGTTTCTCCCCGAGCGCGCAGCAAGGCATTATTGAGACACGTAAGTCTCTCACCCAGATCCTGCGAAGCATCGATTGGAATAGCAAACGGAATTCTAGCTCGTCGACCATACGTCAAATAGAATGGCGTATACCCGGTCGTGGAATGACGAGTACTGCGGTACGCCGTTAAAGCAGCACCCAACTCATCTTCCCAATTACGAGACTCGTTATTCACTCCTTTCTGAATCAACTCTTTAAGAGTCCGATTGAACCTCTCGGTGCGTCCATTTGTTTGCGGATGGTATGGACTCGATCGTCTATGCTCAATACCGTGTTCATGAAATCGTTCTTCCAGAGAATTGGAACAAAATTCCCTGCCTTGATCTGTTATCAAGATCTCAGGAATACCATGACGAGCGACGTACTCATTGAAGAACTTGTCTTCCACATTCTGAGCCGTCTTTGCTGGAATTGGATATGCTTCGGCCCAGGCAGAGCAGTGATCAATTACCGTCATTATATACACGTTACCCTTACTCGACTCTAACAGCGGACCAATCAAATCCATACCAATTATCTGACTCGGATAATTGGCCATGGGCATCTCGCTATACTTCGGTCGAGTATTGACAGGTCGGTTGACCTGGCAGGTGGTACACGTTTCTAGCATCCGCACCACGTCTTTTCTTAAAGACGTCCACACAAAAGAATCCCTTACCATACCGATAGTCTTCTGCAGACCTTGGTGACCGGCTCGTTCATGAGCCATCCGGAGCACTTTCTCACGGAACAGGGTAGGTAACATGATTCTGGGGTACTCAGCGTCCAACGCCGATGGTGTTACTAATGAATACAAAATACCGTTTTTGACCATATACTCCTCCGGGGTGTTCTTGAACAACTCCGGGTATTCGGTGGTCTGCTCGGCACATAATTCGTCGTAGGGTATGTCATAAGCCTCTAGAGGGACATGCGGTAACGCACCTTCGTCTACCTCGGGTATGACATAATCACCCGTGTCCAATGTGGCGATCTCCACGGGACGACGTAATCGAGATAACATGTCCGCTCGAATATTCTTCGAGCCTTGGATGTACTCGATCTTACATCCGTATTCTGCAATCAGCACTGCCCAGCGCTGTACTTTCGTGTTTTTCACTTCTCCCACAAACAAACTCTTTAGGGGTTTGTGGTCCGTGTACACGGTAAACTGCGCGCCAAATAGATAGGGTCGGAGCTTCTTCAGCGCATAAATCACAGCGTAAGCCTCCTTTTCTATTACGGGCCAATTAAGCTGACTATCTTTAAGTGTAGAGCTTATATACTGGATTACCCGCTCTACACCTTTCGCATCTTCCTGCACCAATATTGCACCGATCGCATAGCTAGACGCATCAGTGTATAATTTATACGGGGCGTTTAAATTTGGATATGTGAGAACCGTCTCACTACACAGCAAGTTCTGCAATTTCTTGAACGCTTGCTGTTCCTCCGCACCCCATTCAAAACGTTTGTATTTCTTGGTTAATTCTATTAAAGGCTTCGCAATTTCGGCATAGCCTCTCACACAGGATCGGTAGTAACCTGTAGCTCCGAGAAAACTTCTTACTTCACCCACATCTCGGGGTGGAGACATTTCTCTAATGACCTTGACCTTCTGGGCCTGAGGAGCTACTCCTTGTGCGGAAATACGATAACCTAACAAATCTACTGACGGACTAGCGAAATCGCATTTCTTCTTCTTAACCTGTAGATTATATTCTCGAATCTTACTCATGACCTTACGTAAGTGCTGTGCATGTTCAGCTGGATTTCGAGAATATATAACTACGTCATCTACAAAAACATGCAGATATTTTCCCACGAATTCTCGGAAAATATCATTCATTGCCCTTTGAAATACGGCGCCTGAGTTGCAAAAACCGAACGGCATACGAATCCATTCAAACAAACCTTCACTGCAGACGAACGCCGTCTTCTCTATGTCTTGGGGGTCCATTGGTATCTGCCAATAGCCCGACTTCAAGTCCATAGTAGAAAAGATTGTTGCGCCACGCATAGAATCAAAAATATCCGATATGTTTGGTAATGGATAGCTATCCTTGCGACATACAGAATTCAACTTTCTATAGTCAATACAAAACCTAGTGTCACCGTCCTTTTTGGGGACCAAAGTAATGGGTGACGCCCAGGGTGATGACGATGGTCTTATGACGCCCGCTGCCAGCATCTCAGCCACTTGGTTTTTGACTACATACTGCTTGGCAAGCGGCAGACGGTAGGCCTTCTGCCTTATAGGAAACGCATCTCCTGTTGGTACCGTGCACTTCACTTTGGGGACCAATCCTAAAGTGTTTGGACGAGCCGTATCAAAGCTATCCGCAAAGTCCTCAATAACTTTGTCAATAGCTTTATATCCGGTCGTTTCCTTACAACTAGAATATATATAATTCGTCTGTTCCCTGTAGGGATACCTAAAGGGATATACCTGACCAAACCATACTACCTCTTTGGTCCGATAGTCAATCTTTGCATTTCCCAATTGCAAAGCATCCGCACCAATCAAACACTCATGCCGCATATTCGCTACTACCGTACCAGGAATAGGCCGTGCATTCTTAAATTTGATTTGTGTCTCCCCCAAAAGCTCTATTGGGGAACCATTTACTGCTAAGAGCGTCTTAGCTCTTTTTAACGGCCTAGCATCTAAGCTGCTACGCCATACATCCTTTCTAATCAAGGACGTGCTAGCACCAGTATCTACTAAGGCATGCAAGCACTTACCCTGATCTTCTGGACCGTGGTTGTCCCAGTGTAAACGGATCAGAAACCGCTCGGTCGGTACGCTTACCAACGGTCTCCTCCGTCGCCATTTACCGAAGGGCTCCTTCGTCCGCTGACCACTTCAGCGTATGAATTTCTTCTTCCTGCTCCCTCATAACGTCCGTACGCATCGGTTCCTTCACCGGTCAGAACGAACCCGTCCTGATCCTCGTACTCCTCGTTACTACGAATTCTGTTTGCGTTGTCTTTCCGCACGTTACGAGAATAGTTTTGTGCGGTAATTCTCGGTTCCCGGTTCATTGTTCTATCGCTTCGGTCTATCACATCGATATCCATATTGCTCTCTACACGTGGTTTCTTGGCCATGTTTCGTTGCGGTTTGGGTTGCGGTGCCCTAAGCGGACAGTTATTTACGATATGTCCATCCTTAAAGCAATGGTAGCAATGTACGGTTGGAACTTGCTCAGTCTGTCTATCTCTATACCCCGCGAAGCTCTGTTGGTAATTATAACAATCTCTCGCCATGTGCCCCTGCTTGCCGCAAGTAAAACATACCATAGGTGGTCTCTGGCCCCTTGGTTGGGCTACCTGGGTGGTTCGTCTAGGCATGTCATTCCTTGGAGGCTGTATGGGCCTTTTACAATCTGCCCTATAATGACCTTTCTGCCCACAGTTGTAACACACGATGTCCCGTCGGGGTTGTTCGGTCGGTGGTTTGCTGCGCGGTTTCGTCGGCTGTCGTTTTGGCATGGCCGTTTTCTTAGGCGGCCTTGGCTCTCTGTGTGCCTGTTGAGGTTTGGCATTGGCTTGTAAAGCCTCCACAGTATCGCACAATCGTTCAATTAATTTCGTTTGCTGGGCGATCTGCCTCTTCATACCTGTTATTATTGCCCACACATCTTTCCCCTCCTCCATGTCCAACACCCCCACTTCCATGTCGGTTTCTCTTCGGTCATCTATTCTCATGGCCTTTAGCAAATCGTTGCAATTTGCCTCTTCCTCCGCGATCTCGATCGCTCTCTGAAGAGTGGTGGCCTTCTTTCTCACTATTCTTCTTCCCAATCCAACATCACTCAGGGCCTTAATATATACCCCTAATATCGTCCTCTGATTGTCGGCATTGGACACTGGATACGCCCGGCTGGCCAACTCTTTGTACCGCCTGTTGAAGGCGATAATAGTTTCGTTTCTTCTTTGGCGCACTCCCTCGAGGTCGTATTTAATTCTTTCGCCCTCGTTAGCGGAGATGAAGTTCTCCGTAACGTATGTTCTTATTTCGTCAAATGTAACCTCATCTCTATTCTTCCCGACTAAATAGTAGTCCAGCGCCCTCGATAGTTGCCCTCGAGAAGCACGCGTGACTATGTAGGCTGGTATCCCGTCCAGCTTTCCCTCCATGGCTACCCACACGCGGTGAGCTTCGTCCAGGAACTGCCTCACCTCCTCCGGGGTGAGCCCGTCGCATGGTCTTATTCGCTGGGTCAGCTCCCTCACTTCCTCCCTATGGACCCGGTCCGCATCCCTTCGAATATTACTTTGTACTATGGTACCTGCCATTGCGGTACCCATCACATTCATGGCTGCTACTGTTTCTGCCCGTAGCTCCGGATGCCTCTCATGTTCCTCTATGGATGGGATTCTATGATCTGTTTTCGCCATTATGGATTGTCTACTTAGTGTCTAATTGTAATATAAACAGACTATAACTCGCTTCAATCGAGGCTGTTCCTCGCAATTAATGTCAGTAGTTATTTTAATCAAAGCGTTGTCCCTGTATTCTCGGTGCTGTGTTACTTTCGCACTGTCAGATTGTTTCGCTATATCTATGAACACTTGCACTCGGTCTGCTACGTCTTTTAAAACTATGTTAGCTGGCCTGTCTACTTGGGCCATTCGTATTGTTTATTACTCACTCAGTTTTCACAATGTTCTCCTCCTTATATCCTGGCAGGTGAAGCCACTGAAGATTTTCGTTATCCTTTCTTCGCTAAATTACTCATACACCCGCGATTACAACTTCGAGAAGACTTATGATGTTGATGATTGCTGCGACAATCAATCTTCTCGTCGCTGCAATCGGATAGTTACCGCTCGCCTCTTCCTAGCTAGATGAAGATATTTCTGGTAACTGGGCCTGCTCTGACTTCCTGAAGATTCGGAGTAAGGTACGGTGTTTCTCCGTACTATTTAGGAGACTGAATAATAACCGAACTAGTGCCTTGTATTTTACAAGGGAATAATTTTATTCCTATATTTTAACTGTACATAAAACGGTTACTTAGCAATGGTGACTTTTACTGTCACTGACAAATAGATATATTTTATACTTTAACAATACTGTACTACGGTCCTATCCTACTGATTTGACTAAATTACGACTACTGGCTACTCTCAACTCTATGGTCGATATGCTATCAAGCTAGCCTAATTTTTCACAACGAATTACTCTGACAAAATTAATCTGTCTACACAGATGGTGCAGACTATATACCGAATCAACGATGGTAAAAGATTAAAAGATTAATAGACAAAGTGCCTATTATATACCAACTACCTTTTCTAATTTCTATACATATTACGATATATAGATCTATATATATCGTAATATATAGTTTCTGTTTCTTTTGATTCTCTGCCACAGAGTTTGACTAGATGCTCATTGATTATGACGTCATCTCGGCCAATCAAACTCTGGGCTTCTCTTCTCGGTAGTCATTATTAAACACCATACATCTACCCTTAACTCGGGCAAAGTGGTCCTAGCTGGTTCTGATTTGATGCGATCTGTCAGCTAACTAACAACATTACAGAATGTGTTGTTGTAGCATGCCTTTCTTTGACTGGCATATAGTTGATATACAAATTTCGATTGTGTTATTAATTCCTACAGGACGCTACAATGCCTCTGTCCTGTCCCTTGCCTATCATGGATAAGCCTGTAGGAAACGAACGTTAACAAGCACATGAGCTGTATGATCTCATTGCCAGCTGGTGTTGTTGTACTTGCTTAAGGGAGTCGGAATGCCGACCGTCAACAACTACATGTCAGTCTGTTTCCTATAATTCTCTCGATTCCCATCGACTCATATCTATTCTTACCACTCTATTATTTACTAAACTAATGGCCTAAATGACTGCTGAATTTCATAAAAGTGTATGCCGATCCCACAGCAACAACTTTTATCTTCAACTATTGACAGACATCATCAACTCAGAACCGATGGTCTATTCCAATCTATTCTAATTCCTAACTTATTGTGATAAATATATTACCACAGTTTCGATCCAGTTTCTATCCTATTTCTGCGAAACTGTACCACTAGCACTGGTCCAAGTCAACCAGTGCATCTTCCTACTATGTATCTGCTTGCTACTATTATATTCGCTCAGTTCCCTAGCTCACCTGGTATCTTCAAATATGAATTTCACTGAGGTCTTACTTGCAAATATAAGACGTCCACCGGGGTCATGACTTCCCATAAGACAATCTGATATCTACAATTTGTAAACAGTACAGAATTAGGAGGCAATGCATATTTTGGAACAATTACTGGACACCAGATTATGACGATTGCTGCTGTTGTTGCTGCCATATACGCCGCCGACAACGAAGACGACGATGAGGATGACGAAGATGAGGACGATTTTGATGGTGGTGTTGGTAGTGATCGAATACATAACCGTTCGTCTTTTCGCTATTACTTTCACATAGCGGATGTCAAAGGACCGTTCCATTTTAGCCATGCCCCGCCCATCTCTAGCTAAGCTCCACCCACACCCCCGCTCGTGTTGGGATAGATCGGTCTCTGAACTCCCTGATTATCAATTTCCAGAAGACTATACAGGTAAGGTATTGAATATTTTGGAACTAATTTGACTGGTGGCTGTTGCTGCCTATGGCAGCAACGGCGTCCAGTCAAATCAGGTTCAAAATATTCAACAGTATGTTTATTAAATAGTAAAGACATACAACTCGTACAACGTGTAGGACTATTAAGAGTTAAAGATGGACAAATAGAATCATTTATGACGTAATGATTATGACGTCATCCTACTTAGCTTAGCTGATTATGACGTCGGATCATAGATTTATACTCTGGAAAGGTGAATTGAAAGGTAGCAATCATAATTTATGGTCCTTGCTATAGCACGGATCCTTTCCTTCAATTAGAGGAATTTCACCTGCTGAATGTATAAGATGATACAACAAATATTGAGCGACTTAGTTTTCCATGCTAGTGACAGAGTTGGTGTTATCGACAATAGCTGCTGAGCAGATCATGGCTGCAGACCGCTTCGTGACTGAAGCCAAAACAGTTCTCACTCAAGTATACCTATCCAACACCACAGAAATAAACGCTGACGGTACACCACGCCGCAACATCAACTTACTAAGTATTTTGCAATCGCCGTCAAAGAACGTGCTCTAGGACCAGTAGAGACAAAAGAGAACCTAAAAGGGGCCCAGCACGCTCGCAGTGGACTAGACACCGGGGCGGGGGGGGGGGGGGGCCGAAGGTTGAAGGTTTTCACTTTTTCAGCTGCAGAACACAGTCACTCATCATCATCATCATCATCATCATCATCCATCGTCGTCGTCGTCGTCGTCGTGATAGTCGTCCCCCCACCCCCAACACCACTACCACTGCCACAACCACCACCACCATCATCACCTTCATAGAGAAAAAGCTCAGCCCCAAGCAAAATGTAGGCTTATCAACCATACTCGCTATCATATAAAGAGAACTACTAGATACGCATTTGGAAGAGAGACCATGTACCAAAAACCCAACATCACTGCACAAACTCGTAACACTCGCTGAACTGTAAGCTATGAACAATGCTTGGAACCAGAGGGTTATGTGGGTGAGCTATTGGCCTCATATGCTGGCGGACGTTCTATAGATTGAACATAACACGGTAATGCACAAGAAGACAATTCCAACCTTCGATGAGATCAGCAATGTAGGTGATGAATCGGCTAATGATAGCGACTGACGAGAGGCGGAATACAGTTTATCCATCAATCATACGACGTCATAATCAACTACGTGACGTGAAGGGTGACGTCATAATCAATTACGTCATGAATGATGTAATGATGAGTACGTCACGAACGCTTAATCGATGACGGACTAATACGGCAGCAAAAGCGCCCAGTCAAATTAGTTTTAAAATATTCAACATCTTACCCGTATATTTCCCTGCTATCTATAAAACTAGCAATGGTTATGTTCTTGTCATTTTCAGTTCCTCATAGTGTATTTCCCTGCTATCGATAAAACTAGCAGAGGTTATGGGCTTGCAATTTTCAGTTCCTCATAGTGTATTTCCCTGCTATCGATAAAACTAGCATTCTGTCAGTTATCATGGTAACATCATTCTATGAAATTAATGAACAATGAATGGTCATTCAGATATTCCAGGTGGTGTCTAGAATTCACCTTTATAGCTGTTAACAGCAGCATATTCTTTTATCAGCGCTTTGTCAGTCCCCCAAATGCAGTTTTAAACATCGGTCTGAATTGGTGACCAGCAGAATTGGTAATCCAATTATCTGATTTGCAAGTAACTTATGCCAAGCAACATTTACAATGTTCGTGTCACTTTTTTTCAGTTTTATTAGATGATTGCATGAAAAGGTGTCTATTTTCGTTACCCCTTAATAATGGTGGCTTCACTGTGGGTCTTATGTCTTATGTCTAACTTTTAAATCTCAGTTTATCTCAAGTTAACATACATAATTTGCAAGCGGACACAGGAAGCGTTTTAACACTATAACGCGCATACTAGTCAAAACGGCTTCTTTTAGTGGTCTTGAGAAATGTCAATTTGCAGACCAAAAGGCTCGATAACCGAGCCAGTCATTCCAGTGGTAAATTAAAAAAAAGAAATAGTCTTCTCTTGATCTGCAAATGAACATTTCTATGACAAAATTCAATTTTTCTTGAACAAATTCGAATGATAACGGTTTAACATATAGTTTCGTCAAGTAGTGCGTGGCCATGCAAGATGCCCCCCCCCTCCCCTATATCCCGTGCAGAGATTGCTTGTCATTGCTTATGCCTGGTGTGAAATAAAATGCGACTGTATTTGGTGTAAATGATATACGGAGACCCGATTCATCCCCAATTACCCTGCGTGATACTTGTATCAGAATTTGACTGAAAATCGATGTCTTATATTTCAGTCAAATCGTTTTCAAAATTGTGTTTATGTTTTATGTTTAGCTTCACGACCAGGGGCCGGTTTCATAACGAGTGCATTTGTAATAATACGTCAAATACGTTTTTATTTTGTAAAATGAAACATAAAATGAATAAATAATAGAATTTATTGACTTTGTCATTTTGTTTTAGTCGCTGGTTTCAGTTGGAGGATTGGATGGCGTATAGTTCCGGTCTTTGTTAAGCAGGATCCATCCACGCTGGGTTTAAAACAGTTTTTACATTGTTTATTGTGCACAATTCTTATTTAAAATTGTGTTTCTTTGCGGTTTTATATTTCTTGTACGGCCCTATAATATTCCAAAGGTATACCGGGTACGAAGGTAGGGTACTCTGTCTACTTTACCACGTGCAACATTGCGAATCCTGCCCCCTGTATGAGGATCAACGAATATGAATACGGTTGTAGTTCAAACATATAGCACGCACATCGACCTGCTCGGCAGTCACGTATCTGGGTCGATTGATAATACCGTGTTATTACTAAGGTAAACGTTAAGCTCTTCATTGGTACAAACGGAAGTCGTTTGAGAGCCGGTAGCTACCTAGATGTGTATTGGTAAGAGAGGAAACGGAACCAGGAACAATTTCGTGTGCGCATGCGTATCTGTGTGTCTGCGTTGATCGAAATCAAACTGTCACGTTCATAACAAAAAGGTGATTTAGTGGTGAGTAAAGCACTCTACACGAAAGCGTTAAAGTCTTATATATAAATGGAGTTCACCGTAGTTATATTCTAAGGAATACTGCTCTGTTCTGTGCTTGTGTGAAACGTGTAGAGCTGTTACAGCCCGCAGTAATTTATTGAGCTATATAAACACGTTTTGAACATATTATGTTGAATATCGGGAAAACAAATTGACTGGAAGTTGTTGCTATCACATGCAGGTAGCAACAACTTTCAGTCAAATTGTTGATTAAAATATGCAACTTGAATTCAGGCGTTTGAAGTTGTTCGGATATAGAGCGTAAATGGGTTAAATACATCTGCTGGTCGTACATCGTTCTGGTTTTTACGCTACAGCGTACACTGACTGACACGCGTACTTTTGCTTTATCAATTACACATCGACCTACAGTACAGTTCAACGCAGGGTTAGAATATGTCACGTCCTGTGACAAAGGCGAATAACAACAAAACAACAACTGAACAGAAAAAACTCCCCAAAACAAGGCAGGAACAAAACAAAAATGGAACAATTGGGACATTTTTTGTTCTACTTTATCTTTTTGTGTTTGTTCCAGGAAATTATAAGTTCGTGTTAAGCTGTCTTGTTAAGCTAAGCACAGCGGTACATATATTTATGTCTGCTTATTGGCTCGCGTAGATTTGTTTTTCACTTATCGCGTGTTAAGTTAACGATTAATGTTTTTGTAACTTGATGCGTAGCTATAAGGGGTTGGGGGGGGGGGGGTTGTGGACATATGAATTGGTGTCAATTAATATTTGATGTGGGTTTCTTCCGGTTCTTAAAAATCATTGATGTAGACATATTTAACGTACAATGAACCAGAATTTAGCAAATCGTTTATTAGAACATCAAATTGAAAATAATATTAAAGGGATGTTAATCTCATCTCAAATGTTACATTGCACCGATAGATTATGGTTTATAGATTCCATATCATTCATATCCTGTCACATTCCCTTACCCGTATCACGATTATCTGCTTCGTAATATCGCGTAAATGTTGAACTGATCGCCACCATTTTTATTTTGTCTTCTCAACCGATATTGTGTGATGCATTCGTCGCGTTGAATATTCTGAAACTAATTTAACTGGAAGTTGTTGCTGCCTATGTTAGCAACAACTTCCAGTCAAACTAGTTTCAAAATATTCAACAGCTGCTTGTATGATTGCTTTTATACCACATTGCCAAACTATAGCTGGCAGCACTATGACTGAGCGTATATCCCTATGCAGACACACTAGGTTTTTTCTGATTGTAAATCATGACAGCCATCATAGACTGTATGAATGTACCAACATTTAGCTACTAAAGGCTGAATATATATCTTTCGTTGTCGCTATGATAAAAAGCTAACATGTCAGGGATGGATTATGAGCGGCAAATTCTATCACCGGAATGGTTAGTATAAGATAAGGAGAGATCTCCTTTAAGAGGAGGAAAGCCCGAATGCCCTGATACCTTCATAGGATGGGAAGTCTCCTTCCTGACCATCCCCAGATGGCGTCACATGTCAACCAGATCGACTAGATGTTTGACAACCCTGATAACGCTGGATACTAGGCAGGTACAGACCCGATACCGGGCCACAGTTTCCCCGACATTGGCCCTGTAACCTGCGTTTTCATGGAATAGTTAGAAAATGTTAAGTAGTCTATGAACAATGATGGGCCAAACATTTGTTGTTGAGCTTGTATTGACATGGATAAGCTATAACTACCGGGGCAAGGTCAATATCCCGACGGGGTTTAGTTCAGAAGGTACCGCATAGTACTGTAGGCGGTGTAGGGCCACCGCAGCTATGCAGCTGGTATTTTCACACCGTATCATTCGATGCGCTTTGTGTAGCCTATTTGTGCGCTATTTTTAAACCTCATGTTTTGGCAGATGTTCTTTGAATACTCGTTCTGAATCTGTATCTGAAATTCCAACTGAGCCACAGCCCACAGGGCAATACACCACAGAACCGGCCACTTTGGAGAGAAACGATGGTGGTTTTCTAAGGCAAATGACCATTCTTGCACAAACTACAGAAATAACAACTGTGGGCCACCATTGACCTCTCAATAGTGCAGTTATCTATTGCAACGAAGGTGTGTCAGTACTACAGGCTGTGTGTCTGTGTCTGAACATTATTCCACA
Organism: Chaetoderma sp. LZ-2023a; assembly: GCA_034401795.1. Classification (NCBI taxonomy): domain Eukaryota; kingdom Metazoa; phylum Mollusca; class Caudofoveata; order Chaetodermatida; family Chaetodermatidae; genus Chaetoderma; species Chaetoderma sp. LZ-2023a. The sequence continues at coordinate 1,776,778 of CM067365.1, forward strand.
TTTGCCGGACAATCGACCTTTCCCGTTTTAACTATGCCCCACCCATCTCTATCCAAGCTCCACCCACACCACGCTCGTGTTGGGATCGATCGATCTGAAAACTATACAGGGAAGCTGTTGAATATTTTGAAACTAATTTGACTGGGTGTTGTTACTGCCGAAGGACAAATCCATACAATTCGTACAACGTGTCGGGCTATTACGCGTCTAAGACTGACTAAGTGGAGTCACGTAGTTGATTATGACGTCATATGATGGATGGATGAATCGTAAACTGGAAAGGTCAATTGGATAGAGATGACAAGCGACTTTGACTCGCTTAATTGTGCATGCCCAATTGTCTGTCGTGCGTGTGGGTTGGATGGGTCAGAGTCAGAGAGAAGGCGTTGATTTGACGGGGTGGGTGGGTCAGGTGTAGGTTAGTGATTGGATGCAGTTCTCGTGGCCAGGCCACTCCCTTTTACTCCATTAAATATATAAAGTAGTTCATAAGCAGACCGACCAGATACAATAACGCATATGAAATATGCTGTTTAAATTTTGAAACTATTGTTGCTGCCTTCGGCGAAATTAGTTTCTAAATAATCAACAGCCTACCTGCATGGTTACGCTGTCATTCAGGTACTGGCTGATGCTTCAAGTCGCAAAGGCTAAATGAAAGAGAATCTGAAAAGCAAAATAAATAGTATTTTTTCCTACTGTTACGTCATGAAATAGTTTCTTCTTGAAAAAATATTCTTGAAGTAGTTATAGAATCCATACAGTCCCTGAATAATAGTAGTTCAGTCGTGACGAGAGTTATGTAGCCTATAATGAGTCTAGGTGCCTCACCGTGCCGGTGATGTCACGGCTCTGCATTTTACGTCATGGTTGTCGTTTTAAACAGTCCGAGCATATCCCGATAGAGGTTTTTAGTATTGTAGTTACGGGGTGTACTTTTGGATTACACTAAATCCCTTTATTCTCATGCCACTTGTTACTCACTGCAGTTTTTCCTATCGATTTCCATTATAACTTTGATGCAGATTGAGGATGCGCTCCTGAATGTTTGGTAGGCTATGTATCTCTAGTAAGCTCAATCGTGATATCGATACACCGGCTGCCAGATTTGGCAGTCTCTAATGCAATCTGGGTGGGCGGCGTAGGGGTGGGTGGCTATGAATTTTGAGGCGTATTTCGGGTCCCTGTCTAGCAGGTCCCATTCACGCCACTTTAATGCAATCAATCAATCAATCTTACTAATACATGATTGAGCGGTCTGGCATATCAGGAAGAGTTAGGCCCGATTTATAAGTCGAACTTCTCTGTGCCAGCTAAATTTGCCTGAAAATGACAGAGTCCGCTAACCAGTAGTCATTAGCGCGGTGCGACAGAGAGTTCGACTTATAAAAACGGGCCTTATTTGACGTATGAGTAACGCTGCGGTGATTGGTCTAGCACAAGGAAAATGTAGTGCCGCGCAGTTGACGGTTACTGTTGGAAGTGTGAATTTTCACAAGTATGTCAAGAAAAAAAGCTTTCTAGTTGATTATTTTAAATTGTATGCACATTTTACATTAACCATTTGTGACTAAGTTCGAGAGGCTGGACTATTTTAAGCTATGTTTGGATCTAGTTAACTATGGTCAGTTAGTAAGAACTCTACCCAAAAGTATATAAATAAGAATTTATTTAATATATATAAATAAGTAGTGCTGGAGTTGTACTTAAGATCATTAGGCAATTTAGGCTTATTCTAATGAGGGCAACACGCTAATAGGCGTGTTAAGTAAGGACGTACTTCAGGATCTATCTATTTGTTGGCCACCTACTTAACGTGTAGAATGACGTCATAATCAATTACGTCATGAATGACGTAGATAAGTTCTCACGACCGCTTAATTCATGTCGGACAATGCGTTGTTGTACGAATCGTAAGTTTTTACTATTTAATAAACAAGCTACATGGGCTGCAACAGTTCAGGTATCGATCGGTCCCTACATGGGCGAGGCGAGGGTGGAGCTTAGCTAGAGATGGGCGTAGCATCGCTCAAACTGGATTCCGTTCATTAATGGTATGTGCAAAATGTATGTTTCATATTCCAAGCGTTCTCTTTCCCTTTACCCGTCCATGACAGATATTCAGTGCAGAGACATGATGGGTCAGAAACTAGCCCGCTATGAAAACCGTCCTGTCATGACCCGCCATTTCTGGCTTAATAGTGCCATGCCGGCTTTAGGGTCAGAGAACGTTTGGAAAGAGGTTTGGCCATGAAACACTAACACTGTGTTTGGAATTACCTCAGGAAGCTGTGAATGATTACTAACCAGCTGTGATGAAGGTGATGCGAATCTGACGAAGTGTTCTTCAAGTGGTAGCTGTTGCGAAGAGAGAGCGTCATGAATAACCTTAATACCTATACAGGTAGCCTTTTGCTGCTGCCATTCGCGCGCCGCATTGGTACACCCCTTGATCAGGTAAGGCACGTATATGGAGTACGATGCTTCAGTTTTAATGAACGTTTATTTATACTCGGTTCACATTTGCTTAAATTAGATGTTTTAAGTGTACTTAAAATGACCAAATATCAATGGCAACAGCAGCGGCAGCAGCAGCAACAACAACAGTGGCGGCGCTGGCGGCGGCGGCGGCGGCAGCAGCAGCATCAGCGGCAGCATCAACCGCAGCAGTAGTAGTAGTAGTAGTAGTAGTAGTAGTAGTAGTAGTAGTAGTAGTAGTAGTAGTAGTAGTAGTAGCCGACGATGTGGATTTCACAGACGAGGAAAATAAACCCCTTGACGAACTACTCCCAATAGCTAAAAGCAAACTAAAAATTGATAATCTCTTTAGAAATGAATCCAAAACAGAGTTCACCCACGTATACCTATTGACAAAGCATGAAACTAAAGAAAATGACGATCTACTTCGTGGCGGTGACCCATGTAAAATCCTGGACTCGCTGCTCTGCACTGCAGTACTGCTGACATTATATGGAACATAGCTTTCCATCTGGAAGCTATGGATTCGTAGATCAAAGATGCCATTGACAAAAAGATTACGTTTATGCAACGCAACCTGCGTATCCTTGACGCTATGTAACTGTAACAGCTGGGCAGCTCTAGAGAAACTTGATGCCTGCAACAGCAAACATCTGTTAAACTGGATTCATCCACGCTAGGTTCATAATTTCCTACGAAGCACTATACAAGATATGCATTGTTCGTGAAAGTCGCCCAGCAACGATGGTCCATGTTTGACAATGTACTAAGGATGCCAGAAGACACACCAGCGCAGAGAGCCTCGGAATTCGGCCTACCGAGAGCTACCAAATGTTTAGTCAGGAGATGACGGCATTGCAAAAATCTGTTAAGCGTGCCACGAGGTGATCGTCACAATCCACAATCTGCCCATTATGAGTGTGGGTCTACTATAAACATATCCCGCCAAAACATTGCTAAGGATATTCCAAAAAAATAAATATATATATATATATATATATATATATATATATATATATAGCACGAGGAAAGCAAGATTTTTCTACCCAAAGGAATCCTATCCTAATCTTAATGTGATTAAAGAAACTGCCAGTGAAATTGACGTTCCGTACGTGAAATCAACATTGTACAATCAACCGTTAGACGTCTCTGAAAGCCTTTAGTTGAAACAATGTCGAAACATAATTCATGAACCAATTTTCTCACGCAATCATATGACGTCATAATTAACTAAGTGACGTGTATGCTGACGTCATAATCATGACGCCATGAGTGATTCCAAATAGCTCGTCTTTAACGCGTAATAGTCCGACACGTTGTACGAATTGTATGTCTGCTATTTAATAAACATACTGTTGAATATTTTGAAACTAATTTGACTGAGCGCTGTTGTGGCCATAGGCAGCAACAGCACCAAATCAAATTAGTTACAAAATATTCAACAGCTTGCCTGTATAGGTGTCAGGAAATTGATAGTCAGAGAGTTCAGAGATCGACCAATCTCAACGAGGACGAGGTGTGGGTGGAGCTTAGATAGAGATGGGCGGGACATAGCTAAAACTGGAAAGGTCCATTCGTGTCCGTGCTATCCATATTATCTTAGGAATTCATATCTATATGCTATGTCTTGAAGCATTTGAAAATGGTAAATTTGTTCCAGGAATCATGAATGCCATTGCCCGACAAAATGCACTTTATATTACTATACTACTCAATTTGTATTATTCTTTTGTTCTGCAGGTAAATTTCGTTGTTTCTATGGTGGTAGCTCTCTGCTTGTCTTATATCTATAAACGAACGCTTTCACCTCGTTTTGTCCATCCGTACGTCCGACATCTTGTGGCCACGATTATCGGAATATGTCTGGCCATTTTCTGCTTTGGACAGTGAGTATACCCTGCTATGCTCCGCCCACTTCTAGCTAAGCTCCACCCACACTTCGGCCGTGTTTGGATCGATTGATCCAGGAACAGCCTGCCTACCAATTTTCTGAAAAATATATTTAGGTAAGCTGTTGAATATTTTGAAACGAATTTGACTGGGTGTTGTTGCTGCCTAGCAACATCGCCCATTCAAATTAGTTTCGAAATATTAAACAGAATATTTATTGAATAGTAGACATACACTTCACAACGCTTAGTCCATCACCAATTATGCGTTAGTGATGTACTTAATACTTATCTACGTCATTCACGACGTCACTGATTATGACGTTATTATAAGCTGGAAATGTCCATTACTTGTTAGGTTTAACCTTTAGCACGTGTAAGATCAGACACCTAACTCATCTACTATGTAAATTAATACTATTGAATACTTTGAAAATAATTCGACAGATTAATATTTAATTATTCAGCAGTTTACATGCATGATTGCCTTGAAATTCAGACAATGAAATTGCATTGTTGAAATGGACTACCAATGAGCGTTAGTACGTACGTGTGTGGACGTTAGTACGTATGTTGCCGTGTGCATGCGTGCGTGCGTGCATGTTCGAAACTCATTATTTTTTTAATATTTGTTTTAATTAACAATTTTGCAAGAAACCACATGATGGACGACGATGACAACAGCATCACTGCCATAATACATGCACATGTGTGATACTTATTAATATACATATTCTTACCCTTTTACAGTCATGTGTGGGTATTGATGATTCTGTCTACAGTGTCATATGCCATGATGGCGCTACTTCCGGCTCATTTAATGCACGGGTGAGTAAAACCATCATCTGACACCATAGGCCTACTGGTATCCGCTAAAGGAATATTGCTGCAGCTATTCAATTTTAATGAGGCAATGCCAAAAGCTGATAGAGATAAATAAATTTAGGAATACTCATTTTTATACTCCGCCAAATTTTTTGGCGGGGTATTATGTAATGGCGCCGTCCATCCGGGTGGGCTGGCGGTTGGTCGGGCGTGCGGGCGGCAGAGTGGTTTCCGGATGATAACTCTGTTACCATTTGTCGATCGCATTGAAACTTCATAGGGTGGTTGGACTAGGTCTTGGGATGAAACCTATCGATATCGACGATGATCCAAAATCCCAGATGTCCGCCAGCCACCGGTGGCCATCTTGAAAATTGGTTTCTGGATGATAACTCTGTTACCGTTTGTCGGATCGCATTGAAATTTCATAGGGTGGTGGGACTAGGCCTGGGGAAGAAACCTCTCGAAATCGACGATGATTCGAAATCCAAGATGGCTGCCAGCCACCAGCGGCTATCTTGAAAATTGGTTTCCGGATGATAACTCTGTTACCATTTATCAGATCGCTTTGAAACTTCATAGAGTGTTTGGACTAGGTCTGTGGAAGAGACCTATCGAAATTGATGATGATCCGAAATCCAAGATGGCCGCCAGCCACAGGCGGTCATCTTGAAAATTGGTTTCTAGATGATAACTGTTATCATTTATCGGATCGCTATGAAATTTCATAGGGTGGTTCAACTACCTCTGGGGAAGAAACCTATCAAGATTGACAATGATACAAACTCCAAGATGGCTGCCAGCCACCGGTGGCCATCTTGAAAATTGGTTTCCAAATGATAACTCTGTTACCGTTTATCGGATCCCTTTGAAACTTCATAGGGTGGTTGGACTAGGTGTGAAGAAGAAACTTATCGAAATTGACGATGATCCGAACTCCAAGATGGTCGCCAGCCATGGGCTGCCATCTTGATAGTTGGTTTCTGGATTTTCATTTATGGATCACTTCCTACAGTCATTGGAATATGTCTGGTGAAGAAATCTAATATGGCCGCCAGTCAGTGGCAGCCATCTTGAAAATTGGTTTCTGGACGATACCTCCTTGACCATTTAACGGATCGCTTTGACACTTCATAAGGATGGCTGGTCTGATGGGGCTGAGGGAGAAATAAATATTTTCTGATAGCTCTCATTCATTGGTTTGTCATCATGGTGGGGTATTATGTGCCGTTTGCGGAGCTCTTGTTAATAATATAATGGTCGGGGTGGTTTGCTAATGCATGTTAATTTTTATACAGAAATTTTGGGTCTATCATGTATATGTGTTATTATTTTTTATCATTCTTTAAGGTAAAGTATGCATCCCAATTTCTTCGCATCGCTAATTATTATAAAAGGAAACATTCCTTTTGGAAAGAATTTAGAAGAATCTTAAATATGGCTAGACAGTTTAGTTGTCAGACAGGCCTTGTGTTTAGCACGGAGGCTGCGAACCACATGTTATAGAGTGACCGAGTTTTGATCTCGGATCATTGTTGCCAATGGTTACTGGTTTGTAAATTTCAAGATGGTGGCTCCCAGCTTAATTATACAACTTATTTGAATGATGAGATCTCATTAATATTTTTAGTGTATGCGGTGATCTGCGATTTACGTAGACTTAAATTAAAGTATAAATCGAATTACAATCAAATTAATTGCCAAAGTTAGCGTAATTTGGAATGCTTTTCGGTTGAAAACATTGCCACAAAATTGCAATCGGCAAGCCTCATCAATTTGCGTAAATGCCATTTTGGCGTTTCTGGTTCATGGTCAGTGGTCCCTGGTTCGTGGTTTAAACCAAATCATCAAATTGACTGACTCCATCAGTCGCCAAAACAGGTCCCTAGTGGAAGCCAATGCGTGTTATTATCATGTCATTTTAACTGTCTGCCTGTTGCAAGCCACCCGCTAATAATTGCAATGTAAAAAAACTGGATATGCTGAATATTTTGTAAATACTTTGACTGAAAGTTGTTGGTAGCTCATCCACCTTTCACTCAAATTGTTTGCGAAATGTTCAGCATATCCAGAGTTAACCCCGATGGAAATGCATTCTGCAGAATACAGCAGGCAGATAGTTCAGGTTTTTATCTGCATTCATTAATTCTATCTCCATTTTCAGCGGTGTTTTCCTGTTCGCAATGTCCTTCCTGACCATCATCAATGTGTATAGAGTGTCGATAAATTCTCCTGGCGTTGTTGACAGCTCTGCGTAAGTATTGCGCTCTCCCTAAAATAAGTTTACTGAACATGAAACTTGAAGACAAAAGATATTAAAGCTGATATATATTAACAGCAATCGGTAATGACCCTTGTGTCACCAGCGCATTGACGTGCTCAAAATACTATTTATTTTAATTAACCATTTAATTGCCAATACTTTTCAAGGAAATTTTGAATTTTGTAGCCAAAAAGAGTATTTTTGTAAATTTATAACGAAAATTACAAAAAAATTCATTTCTGTTATCCTTCAAACGGATATTCATCAAAAGTGTAATGGTGAAGAAAATTCAAATTTCTGCTTAGCCAGTGTCCAATTGCAGACCAAGTTTTCTTGAAAATTTACCACTTGAATGACTGGTTCGGTTACCGAGCTAGTCTTTCCTGTGGTAAATGTTTAAAAATATTCCTCTCTTAGGCGGCACATAGACATTTCTCAAGATCATTGCAGGGGTCGTTTTTTTTACCAACTTGACCATTAAAGGGTTAAGTTGCGACAAGAGGGTTAATGAGAGTAGCAGTGGTTTAACAAATGACATCTTTGGTGAGGGGTGCAGTAATGTGGTGGTGCTAGTAACTGAGGAGAAATTATGTGTTTGTTAATAGCTGGAGCCAGAGGTTAATTTAGGTGGTTTGTAAGTTTGGGACACTGATCTGAGTGTTTGCTAATGGGTGGTATTTGAGTTTCTCTTTCCCGCTTGAGTGTATGTGTCTGTCTGCCTGGCAGCCCACCAGCCCAGCCGTGTGGAGTCCATCGGGTAAGTCCATATTTTTCATATTTACTCATATTTTCTTTATTACATATGAGGATTATTTGTACATTGACACTGGCGGTAGAAATACAATAATATTTTGTATTATTATTATTATTATTATTATTATTATTATTATTATTATTATTATTATTATACCATCTCCGCCGCGCTGCCGACGAGGGCTACAACAGTGGGACCGGTTACATAATAATGATAACAACAATAATGAATTTATTAATCTATTTTGGGCTACTTGCCCTTGCAGTGTTTCAGGGAGTATTAAAGGAGAACTAACTTCATATCATAATAGTTATTCATCTGATCTAACACATCATTCGTAAACTATAAATTGAAATATTAAGCTTGTTGTCATGCCGCTAAAGAAAGCTATTCAGGCTTGAGTAGCTAAACGTCGGTACATTTCCAAAGCCTATGGTGGCTGTCATACCTTACTTTTCAACCAATCAGAAGGAAAAACTAGCATATCTGCCTTGGTCTATACGCTCAGTCATAGTGGTGCCACATATAGTTTAACAATGTGATATAAAAACAATCGTACAAGTAAGCTGATGAATATTTTGAGACTAATCTGACCGGAAGCTGTTACTGCCATAGGCAACAACAACTCCCAATCAAATTATCCCCAAAATATTCAACAAGATGATTTACATAATAAAGAATGTAATGCATTGGCACTTACATAACACCATACACTATCGCTTGAGTAAACAAAATCATGGTGATCACTGTTCAACGTTTACACCATATTACAAAGCAGATTATTGTCATACAGATAAGGGAATGTAACAGGATGCGAATGATATGGAATCTATAAACTATAATCTATCGTACAATCTATCGCATTTGAGATGAGATTAGCATCGCTTTAACAATGATGACGATGGATGCTTGGGTTGATGGATAACTCGGGTGTATGATTGGGTGAGAAGATGGATGAATTAGTCTAGCTGTTTAATTTTTTTGATGCTAACAAGTATTTGGAGAGTTTGATAAGGAGCGAGTTATTGCATATTGCAAACAATCCTTTATTTTTCGGATTAGAATCGTTGTATGAATTTCTGCCTTTGTCTATTCAATATAGAGCATGAGAAAAGAAAATGCATCTCATCTATGCAGTTGCAATCAGAACACAATCTTTCTGATCTGTCAATACCTAGCCATCTTTTGGATTCAATCGCTAGTTTGTGATTAAGTGTTCGGAAATGACATAAGATAAAAGCTTCTCGGTACGGTAGGATTTTAAAATATTTCTCAAAAACTATATTCTCTTTGATCTGTCTATAGAATGTCAGACATGACGATTGGTTAATGGTTGCTTTCTTTTTGTTTTGGTGATTACTTGTGCGGTGTTTATTTCCTCCTGGTAGAATAAGTCTGCCTGACCAGTTGTTTCTAGAATGAATTTGATAGTTTTAATCCATTTGATTTCAATATTTCGTTCTCTTGAGAATTCTAATGCTAGGTAGTACAGTGTTGATGAAAGTTTCCCATACCCAGCATTTACCAACCCCGCCCAGAACCTGACCATATTACATTTTATAGTTATGTTGAGTGGAAGGGGGCCCAATTTACCATATATCATTGCATTTGGTGTGGATTTCTTAAGGTGTAATGCATTTTTAAAGAATTTTGTTTGGCAAGTTTCTATCTGACGGTCATTTTCGAATCTCCACACTTCCAAGGCATACAGTAAGATAGGTGTTATCATTGTGTCGAATAAATAATTTTGTAAGTCTATTGGGATATCATGCTCTTTTATTTTACTTAGTAAAGAGAAAGTGGCTTTGGTTACCATTCGTACGTATGTGTCTTGCCACTCACCAAAATGGCTCCCGTCACGGAAGTGTGATGGTTGTGTGTCTGTGCCTATAGCTTTTCTAGTTATTTGTTCATCCATCCATTAGTATGTTTCCTTAGTTAACTACGTACTACCCTGATTTGTACACAGAACGCTAATGGTAATGACGCAGAAGGTGACTTCATTGGCGTTTAGTCTTCATGATGGTCTCTACAAGAAACGAGAAACGCTCAGTGATGACCACAAAGAACATGCTGTCAGGTATATGTCTGTCTATCGATTATTCTTAAAGGTGTTCAGAATGAAAACACCAAGTGCGGTTTAACACTTTAACGACTAAATTTGTTCAAAAAATTTAAATATTTACTTATTGAATGTCAATTTGCAGGTCAAGAAAAGACTATTTTTTAAAATTTACCACGGGAATGACCAGTGGTAAATTTTCAAAAATAGTCTTTTCTTGGCCTGCAAATAGACATTTCTCAAGACACCTGCAGAGACCGGTCTTGGCTGGTTTTGTCCTGAAAGGGTTAAATGGCAAGCGATTTCAATATTAATTTATTACTCATCATACAAGACATGTGTACACATTTCTCACTAGACCAAACTCACTCAGCTCACAGCCACAGACAGCCAGTGTGACGATGGCATTGATGATGTTGAAGATGACATACATACATATGTACATAGTGCCTCTATCTCCTTGTAGCTGTTTTTAGATAGATGGTGGGGGCACATATGAATTTGCTTACATATTTTAACACATCCACACACACTGAATGTGAAATTCTGGACACAACGATATACATGTACACATGTAGGTATATACACACGCATACAAGCACGCACGTGCGCTCGCACGCACATGCGTGCAACAATTAATCTTATCAGACGGAGTTGACATATTAAAAGGAGTGTTATACGGTAATTGTGTGCCAATAGCTTTTAAGGTACCCCAGTCATAGGCCCTATATTACAAGCTGTGAAATTATGGGCATAAAATAAAGCACATTTTAAAAGTCAACCCTATCTCATTACCATCAAAACATGTATACGAGTATTTAGTATGTATGATTACTCAATTTGTTTTCAAAAACATATTTTATCTTATTTTTTCCACAGAAAACTACCTAACCCTATTGAGTATTACAGCTATATATTTTACTTCCAAGGCGTCATTGTCGGGCCTTTGTGTTTTTATAAAGATTTCATCCAGTATATAGAAGGCATAAACTTCAAACAGTATGGAAAGGTACTGCCATCATCTATATTACATATTACAGCCGTGATACATAAGTAGTTCCATATTTCAAGCCTTAGATCGTATAGAAGGAGCCATTTCTAGCTATACCCCACCTATCTCTATCCAAGCTCCACCCACGTTTTGTGCGTGTTGGGATACATTTATCTAGGCCTACTTTGAACACTGAATTCCCATAATCCCAATTTCAAGGTAACTATATAGGTAAGCTGTTGAATATTTTGAAATTAATTTTACTGAACAGTGTTGATGCCATAGGCAGCAACACCGTCCAGTAAAATTAGTATCAAAATATTCAACAGACTGTTTATTAAATAATAAAGATATATAAGTTGTACACTTGATGGGATATTCAATGTTCATGACTCAGCTAGATAATGTCATTTATTATGCATTTTGATTGTGACGTCAGCTTACATGCAACGTAATTGATTATGATGTCATTTACTTGAGTGGCTGATCAGATTTCTTCCACCATTGAGTATCCACATTTGAAGGAAATCATACCGATATGCTTTTGCTCATTGTGCAGTTATGTTGATTGGAAACTGTTGCTGACTTGAGACCATAATTTCAAAATATTTGACATACAGAGTGAGTTTGCGCTCCTAGTAGAGTAGCTACTCGAGTAGTGCCTAAACAACTATAGTTCATACTCTCGTACCTACTCGAGATTACCCACCTATGAGCAAGGGTAAGTCGAGTAAGTCATGTGTTTGAATTGCAATCAATGAAATCGATTCATGTGGTCATCTACCCGATGGTAACTGCCCACATGCTTGTCTCCCTTAGAGTAGGTAGGAGAGTTTTTTGTAAACTCACCCACTATTTCTGTCCTCGTATAGAATGTGATGTATTTGGTCTGCAGTATGGAATGGGTTGATGTTTGCTAATTATTCTTGTTTAGCTAACTGAATAAAATTGTTCACTAATTAACCAATAAGATTAAGAAGAACTATGCTCACTTTCCAAAAAGAAAATGGAAGAGTGAAATAATGGGCCCCTTAATCTGCGTTAAATTTTATGTTATTTTCCAGCCGAACAGTGATGGGACAGCCTATGAGCCGACATCGCGGGTGAGTTTCTAAAACAGTGTACATTTGTATTTATAAAGACTAACAACAACATGAATTTTGTGAAATGTGCATATGGCCGATCTAAAATTCCAATCGAATATTCAAATGAATTGCCTATAACAGATATCAAGTCCAAGACATACTTTATCATTGCTTGAAAGCTCATGCGGATGTATAATAAAATGTTAACTTATTGGGGGCTATTGCTTCCATTTGGCCAAATCTAGGTGCCCTTTACATGGATGTGTCCATTAGAGTAAGTTCGACTCTTTAGTGAAAGAAATGCTGAACATGGATGTCAAAGGGCTCCATTTTCCCCACCACGCTATGCGATTATGATATGGTGGCCATCCTGGATGGATCTTTAATGGTGTCAATCATTACCTCTATTTAATATACTGTAATCAACTGCAACTAACTATATCCTTCTACATTACATTCTTGTGCTCTTTTTATGTCCCATAAGGAGTGATATCTTGCAGTTTGATTGGCTGTTGGAATTTAGTATATATAATTAGTATATGCAAATGTACACACTCAGTTCTTAGTAGGAAATTTAGAGCAACAGAATAGAGAGATTAGAGATTAAGGCATTGTGGGTTGACTGATTGGTGTTTATTAACCTGCATGGATAACATCTGTCATAAAGAGTGACCACTCTGATCCCAAAATAAAAGGTGGTTACACAAACAGGTTTCAGGTTTGATTGTGTTTCTTGTTACAGCACGTGTTACGGGAGAAGCTGCTGGTCTGCACCGCGTGTTTCCTAATCTATGCTCTGGTGGCGCCTACCTTCGATATATTCACAAATATAAGTGAGTTATCAGAGACTTCAATATATTATAATAATATTAGACTGAGAATATCTTGATGTTCAAATGCACTCAATCAATGAACATTTCCAGTTTTAGCTATGCCCTACCCATTTCTAGCTAAGCCCACCCACACCTCGCTCGTGTTGGGATCGATCTCTGAACTCCCCGACTATCAATTTCCAGAAAACTATACAGGTAAGCTGTTGAATATTTTGAAACTAATTTAACTGGGTGTTGTTGCAACCTATGGCAGCAACAGCTCCCAGTCAAATTAATTTCAAAATATTCAACAGCATGTTTATTAAATAGCAAAGACATACAATTCGTACAATCTATTAAGCGTTTAAAACGGACAAAATCGAGTCATTCATGATGTCATGATTATGACGTCATCCTATACCTCATGTAGATGATTGTGACATCATATGATGGATGGATAAAATGGAAAGATCAATTGATTGGACAAATTCATCAATCATATCTGCTATCAATACTGTCAAATACAGAAACAGTAACGTAAGAGTATGTGCCTAACTAAAAGTGAAAAGGCTTCCATACTATATCCTACCATGACATAGTTTCTCTATATTTACTTACAGATCCTGTATTCATGGCCTCCTATAGTATACCTTACAGATTAATCTTTATGATGATATCTGTCGTGTGCGTTAGAACGAAATTCTATTTCATATGGGTACTTGGTGAGTAAATTTTACTGTTGGCTGGTGGCTACTGCTGCTGTTGCTGCTGATGCTGCTACTGCTACTACTACTACTATAACTACTACTACTACTACTACTACTACTACTACTATGACTACTGCTACTGCTACTACTACTACTACTACTACTACTACTACTACTACTACTATTGCTGCCGCTTCTGCTGCTGCTGTTCGTACAGACAGAATTGTGTGCGTTTATATCTCTTGTAAACGTGATTTTATTGTCTAGGATAGTCTAATTGTTTCTTGCAGGTGAGTTAATCGGGAACACGTCCGGATTAGGATTTAATGGCTATGACAAGAAAGGCAAGCCAAAGTGGGATCTGCTGCAGAATGTGAACATTAGAAACATCGAAGTGAGTTTGGTGAATGTATGACCCATATACCCAGGCCACTCTATGTGGCATACATAATACTTACCTCTTTCTATTGTTAATCTATTGCAGAATATTTTGAATGCAATTTGACTGACGGCGGCTGGTATCAATAACTTTCAGTTAAATTGTTTTCCAAATAATCAGCCGGTTTAGGATTTAGCCCATGAATTGATACTAGAGCTCTATCTGCGATCTCATTCAATTGTAAAAGCAACTATGTAGGTATATAATGTTCAAAACTGTTTTATGCAATTTAAAAAAAGGTACCAATATCTTATACAGCATGCGAAAAGAATCTCAAGTGGAGACTTCCGATCTTTATACAGATATTTGATTGGTCAATTCCTTCGGTGGACATCTTTTGTCGTGCTCCAAAATTGCCACACGAAATATATTGCCGGAAATCTACTGGCATTATCCAGAGTCTGTTATATTCTATTTAACCCAAACTAAGTTAATTGTTCATTGTTACGCATAGCTCAAGGTTTACTGAACATGTCTTTACCTATCTAAACATGAACGTTTTGCGTTGTGTCCTACAGAGGCCTCCCTATTTGCGGTCAAAAGGTATAAGTTCATCCACCCCCCCCAAGAAACCTTTTATTTAATCATATACTCTTCCCAAACTGCTGCGATGATTTGAACCACATTCAGATGGAAGGATTTTTATGCACAAATCTGATTGTCAATTGAACATGTGGACGTGTCAATATTGCATTGTTACAGCAACTTTCCTGGAAAGACATATGTGGGTAGGTGTAAATTATGATCGCTTTTCTTAACTGTCTCACTGCTACGAGCCACCAGTGTGACCAGACAATACTTTCAATGAGCAAAAACTATTGACTTGCTGCTTAGCCACCAGCAACTTTCAGTCAGATTGTTTTCAAAATATTTTGAACGTCCAGAGATATAATAACCACTGGAGTATGACATGTGGAAAATTTCAACAGTTAGACACTTAATCCAGCCATTGTCCAAATACTAGTGTCTCAGGTGAAGAGTATATGGATACTTGAGTTTCCTGTTTCTAATAATAGAGGAATCCAGTCCGTCAGTCAAGTGGCATCATAATCGATCATGTCATAGGTAGGCCCATAAAAATATAATACGATTTCTATGGGTTGGCCGACGTCATGATCAAATACGCAATGAATAGTATATCTAAGTCTGTCATAAACGCTTAATAGTCTGTCAAGTTATACAAATTGTCTTTACTATTTCATAAACATTCTGTTGAATATTTTGAAACGAATTTGACTTGGCGCTTGTACGAATTGTATGTCTTTACTATTTCAGAAACATTCTGTTGACTATTTTGAAACGAATTTGACTTGGCGCTGTTGTTCCCATAGGCACCAAGTCAAATTAGTCTCAAAATATTCAACCGCTTACATGTATAATTTTCTGGAAATTGAGATTCAGCGAGTTCAGGGTTCGATCGATCCCAACGTGGACAAAGCATGGACGGAGCTTAGCTAGGAACAGACGATTATAGCTAAAACTGGATTCAAGCATTGTTATTTTTATATGTCCGTAGTTATCGACATCAGTAAAGGCTTTCAATGACAACTGGAACATTCAAACCAACCTATGGTTACGTCGCATCTGCTACACTCGCGCCACCTACTGGCCGGTGATGACAACTAATTTCCTGAGTGCTTTGTGGCATGGTTGCTATCCAGGATATTATATCGCTTTTCTGGACATCACTCTGTTTGTTGTCAGCGGACGTCTGGTGAGTTTCAGAATGATGATTATATTGATGCTGTCTCATGATGACCACTGATGATGATGCCGACGATGACGACAGCAACAACAACGACAATGATGGTGATGATCATGATTATGATGGTAGTTATGATGATGATGACAAAGATGGTGGTGGTGGTAGTAGTGGTAGTAGTAGTACTAGTAGTAGTAGTAGTGGTAGTGGTAGTAGTAGTAGTAGTGGTGGTGGTGGTAGTGGTGCCGGGGGCCATGGTGGTACTGGTGGTGGTGATGGTGGTAGTGGTGGTGGTGGTGGTGGTGATGGCGGCGACAGCGGCATATGAAAATTCTGTGTGTATATAGCCAAGACTTTTTTAAAATAAGTTCTTTCTGTTATTAACAGATTAGACGAAGAATCCGGCCGTTGTTCCAGGGCAGTGATTGGCTCAAAATGATATACGCTGTGATCACGTGGTTTGGAACACATCTTGCATTGTCATATACAGTCATTCCATTCCTTACTCTGTTCTTCTGGACGGCAGTACATTTTTACACGTATGTACTGAGCACTGTTGTCAATCAGTGATAGCGTTTATCTGACAAATTATAATGCTGATTGCTGTTGCTGTCCGGAACAGAATCTTGTACCTGTCAGCAACATAATTTTCTTAGAAATTAGTGCCAATTCGCGCACTAGCCTGGTTGCCTGACAAGAGGATTCGAACAGTACATCTTTACAGAAAGCTATATGTGAACCTAGAGTATCTGAAACGTACCATATCCTTCATGGGCAACACATCTATGAAAAAGAATGATAATTTTTAATGGCAACAGCAGCAATTCAATTTCGCGAAAAGATTAACATGGACCATATCACGATTTGTTTAGAGGCAAGATGAAATTTCCACGTTTCAGTCCAAATTTCCATATTTCCTGTGTGACTTTCCACATTTCCCATGGTACTGGCCACATTTCCTGTGTAAATTTCCACATTTACCACCACGTAACTCTCCACATTTCCCATGTAATTCTCCACATTTCCCATGTAACTCTCCGCATTTCCCATGTAACTCTCCACATTTCCAATGTAACTCTCCACATTTCCCGAGTAGCTTTCCACATTTCCTTCGTGACTTGCCACATTTCCTATGTAACTCTACATTTCCCGTGTAACTCTCCACATTTCCCAGGTAACTCTCCACATTTACCATGTGACTCTTCACATTTCCTGTGTAGCTTTCCACATTTCCTGTGTAGCTTTCCACATTTCCTGTGTAATTCTCCACATTTCCTGTGTAACTCCACATTTCCCGTGTAACTCTCCACATTTCCCATGTAGCTCTCCACATTTCCCGTGTAGCTTTCCACATTTCCTGTGTGACTTGCCACATTTCCTATGTAACTCCACATTTCCCGTGTAACTCCACATTTCCCAGGTAACTCCACATTTACCATGTAACTCTTCACATTTCCTGTGTAGCTTTCCACATTTCCTGTGTAACTCTCCACATTTCCCGTGTAACTCCACATTTCCCATGTAGCTTTCCACATTTCCTGTGTAGCTTTCCACATTTCCTGTGTAATTCTCCACATTTCCTGTGTAACTCCACATTTCCCGTGTAACTCTCCACATTTCCCATGTAGCTCTCCACATTTCCCGTGTAGCTTTCCACATTTCCTGTGTAGCTTTCCACATTTCCTGTGTAACTCTCCACATTTCCCGTGTAACTCCACATTTCCCATGTAGCTTTCCACATTTCCTGTGTAACTCCACATTTCCTGTGTAACTCCACATTTCCCATGTAGCTTTCCACATTTCCTGTGTAGCTTTCCACATTTCCTGTGTAATTCTCCACATTTCCTGTGTAACTCCACATTTCCCATGTAACTCCAAATTTCCTGTGTAACTCCACATTTCCCATGTAACTCCAAATTTCCTGTGTAACTCTCCACATTTCCCGTGTAACTCTCCACATTTCCCGTGTAACTCCACATTTCCTATGTAACTCTCCACATTTCCCTTGTAGCTCTCCACATTTCCCTTGTAGCTCTCCACATTTCCCATGCAACTTAACATTTCCCATGTAATTCTCCACATTTCCCATGTACCTCTCTACATTTCCCATGTAACTCTCCACATTTCCTGTGTAACTCCTCATTTCCTGTGTAACTCTCCACATTTCCCATGTAACTCTCCACATTTCCCGTGTAGCTCCACAATTCCCATGTAACTTTCCACATTTTCCGTGTAACTCCACATTTCCGGTGTAACTCTCCACATTTCCCATGTAACTTGCCACATGTCCTGTGTATTAACTCTCCACATTTGCCATGTAACTTTCCACATTTCCCGTGTAACTCTCCACATTTCTCATGTAATTTTCCACATTTCCCATGTAACTCTCCACATTTCCACTGTAGATTTCCACATTTCCCATGTAAATTTCTAGATTTCTAGATCAGATCAACATTTTCGAGTCCAGATCTTCACATTTTCCAAAAAAATATTTCTACGACATTACTGTTTTTCTCCTAAATTTCTGCATTTCATTCATGGAAATTTGGTACTTTCTTGCCAAATTTTCATGTTTTATGCGTTCAGACCCTAATGTGACATGTTTCTTGTTCATATACTAATGTTCCACAGTTCCAGGTGTTATTATTAGTATTAATATTTTCTTTGTATTTCCAGGAGTCTATATTGGTCGCTTCACCTCCTTGCGATTTTGATAGACATGGTGATTATTTGCAGTTTTCCTACTTCACCACCGACATCGTCAATGCCATCATCCATCTCAGCTTCAGCAAGAAAAGATGATACATCTAGTCATGAAAACTCACCAGAAGAAAAGAAAATAAATTAGAAAGATCAAAAAGTCTATAGTATTCCTTTAATTCATTAAATTCGTCAACTGCTTCTACTTTTATAACATTGGCTATGTTCAGATATGTTGTTGGGGTAAGCGGGGTATAATTGGACAACGGTATCACGTGGTACAAATTCATATCACGTGGTACAAATTCGACTCGATTACTCCTGCTTCAAGCGAGAGTAAAAGTCTGCGCATGCGTACATAAGCAAAGCAACTACGTGATACTTACAGTCAGAGTAATGCAACAACATATCCAATTCAACCATTTTGAATGGTCTGCATATCTTCTGACAAGCTTTTAAACGCTTAACTACATGACTTTACGTGTTTGAACTGTATGTGCATGTGTGGGTGTCTGTATGCTTGCCAGGGTCGTATTTAGTGTGCTGTACCCAGGCCCAGAAGGGTAAATGAGGCCCCTGCTCGTAAAAATTTTGAAATCTAGATGCTCCCAAAAGGCATCGCCTGCATTTTCTGGTGTGAATATATTATTCGGTTGACTGTAGATTCATTCCATTTTTATCAATGTGTTCATGAAAATTGAAGAAAGTTTACATGAGTTTTCACAAAGAAAATATATTTTAATATTTGTCTCAACTTGCAATATCTGTGATGTTAGACATAAACAGTTTATATATGATTTTCACGATGGATACTGACGAAATGTGTCACATTACACATTTCAAAATGAGCATTTATCTACCTTTCGCACGAAACATCTTTAACTACGTCACCAGTTTTTTGGAATGTCTTATGTTCCACACTCAAAGCCATTATACTTTTAAGGTAACATTTAATTAATTTTTACTTTAAAAAGGATCGCTCCACAGGACAGTTGATGCCAAACATGCATAGATACAGACGCAGAGTTATCAGTACATTTAAGCAAGTTTCAACCCAGCCATTAGCATGAATGACCATCTTACAGTCACCACTTAGTCGGATTCAGTGATTACTTTGCTCTTATTGTGAGAATTGAATTAAAGGTACATATCCACAACAAAATGCTTGAAAATAAAATTGTTGAAATTATATACTTTTAGAGGCTTAAATTGTGTACCTCAGTGTAATCGAAACGGAAATAATGAAACGGAATAAATCGTAACATATGATAATTTCATAACATATAAATAAATTTTGTAAGCTTAGTTGTGAATCTGAATTAGGGACTCATGCCTCTAATTCAATTTGACAACTTAAAAGATCATATTAATTTATACGTAATGAAGTCATGATAGGCTAACATTTATTTCGGTTCATTACATCTAGGCACACAATTTCAGCCTCTAAAAGTATATAATTTTAACCATTTTATTGTGAACCATTCTGCTGTGAATATGCACCTTTAAACATAGGGGCGAACTATACAACGTCTGATTCCATGCTTTTCTCAAGGTAATGTGGATAGAATTTGACAATGTCCAGTTGTAGACCAAGAGAAGCCTATTTTTGAAGATTTACCGCTGGAGTGACTAGCTCAGTTATTATTTCTCAGACCACTGCAAAAACCGTTTTTGGCAGGTATGAGTCTTAAATGATTTTAATAGAAATACAAGCTTCCTTGAAGGACTACATATGCTTGAAGACATTGATTCATTGCAGCACAAAGTCTATTAATGATGGGAAGGTCGGCACTAACTCTTAACGCTTATCTCTAGAATTTAGATGTCAAGGCTATCGCGGTGCTGGGTTTTTATGAACATGTTGCTTATCATCCTTTTTCCTATCACCAGACTTTTCAACACGTTTCTGCTGAGATTCTTTAAACTACGGGCGCAAGTCTTCAACAAATTGCAAGGGAGACAAAAGTAAATGTAAAACTGTGTTAAGGGTCAGACCAGCCTTTGCAGCTGCAGACTTGTTTTGTGGAATCTGTCCAAAATTTCTGCCACAATTCCAGCAAAATCTCAACTCAATTAAACTGCCGGACAAAACCAGATGTTTCAACCCTGTTTTCAGCAGTGTGGATATTATCTACTGACAACTTTAACGCAGTGCGATTTTCATTATATCCTTAACTCGGAGCCTGCAGAAATACCTCAAAACATGCTATCACTAATATCATGAATATGGCTTTCCCGGCATATTGCTTGCATTGTTATAATATTGCCCACAGTATTCTGCAATGGGTATTTTCTCTCCGGAAGAGAATTGAGAATGATCTCGGTTATTTCCTTGCCGGTGTGACTGAGCAATGGTATGATTACTGTATTCTGCGGCTGTAGTAGTAGTAGTAGTAGTAGTAGTAGTAGTAGTAATACTAGTAGTAGTAGTAGTAGTAGTAGTAGTAGTAGTAGTAGTAGTAGTAGTAGTAGTAGTAGTAGTAGTAGAAACATCATACAGCTGCAACCAGTCCTTCTTCGCTTTTGCCGACTGTGTCTTGTCCTCAGCCGAAATCCTCAGCTTCCTCAAGTCTTTTCTTGACTTGAGTGTACCGCGTCCTACTTTCTTGAGGTCACCTCGTAGCACGCTTAGCAGATTTATGCAATGACATCCTCTCCTGGCTTTGTATTTGCTGGGACCGAGTAGGGCGAATTCCAGCGGCAACGTATTACACATCTTGTATAGTGCAAGATTGGACATTATGCTGTCTGGCCATCAGTGTCCAGTTATGGTGCGTAGGTGTTTGCGGTGGCAGACATCAAGTTTGTCTAGCGCTGCCTTTGGAGCTGCCCATATGTTACAGTTATACAGCATCAAGAATACGCAGGTTGTGTTGTATAAACGTAGCCTTTTAATCAAAGGGCATCTTTGATCTACGATTCCATAGCTTCCAGAAGGACTGGAAAGCTATGTTCCCCATGACACAGCGTGCCGCTATGTCAGCAGTACTGCAAAGCAGTGCGTCCAGGATTGTACTTTTCCTCCATGGTTCGTCGCCACGAAGAGGGTCATCATTTTCTTTAGTTTCATGCTTTGTAGATAGGCATATGTGGGTGAACTCTGTTTTGGATTCATCCATAAATAGATTCTCAGTTTTTAGTTTGCTTGCAGCTATTGGGAGAAGTTCGTCAATAGGTTTCTTTTCCAATGGTATAAGCATCAAATGCCAATCCGCTTATCCAGTTGACAAGACAATGCAGATTGGAGGTGGTTGCTATGAGATATGTCAGGGGTGGAATCTACAGAAATAGAAAAGTACTTGGCTTTTCGGACATAATTTATGATTGTAGAGATAACTTTGCCCATGCCTAAATACAGTGCTGACGCTCGTGTGTGCGCCGTGTGTGGGTTTGTGCATTGTTCATCTTTCGGACCAGCCTATCTATCAGCCTTCCTGACCATCATAAGCAGTTTAACATGTGACATGCAGTTATCAAGTTTTCAGACGGTTTGGCTGTCATGGTTACAGGTAAATCTAAAGATTGCATGCCCTTTGGATGTCTAACTTAAGTTAATGGGTGGGCATGTGGACAGGCTGCTGGGTGGGCTGGGTCGGGTGGCAGATGGATGGATAGATGGATGGATGGACAGACAGATATTGTTATTGCAATTCAGCCTCGTGACCCTTTGTAGTGAGACTAATTAAGGGATTTATGGGTGCAATACCTCTAATTAGGTCACATCATCTTAATCTATGGCTAATGTTGCTGTTAGCAACCGCTATGCTATAATATTTTTAGTAATATATTTGTCATGCTATTAATTCATTACGTCATTCCTATTTGTTTAGTAAATGTAAATGAGTGAGAATACCAGTTGTTATGCAACGTAAAATGTCATTACCCTAATACCTCATAACGCTGCCTACTGGGCCAGTACTGGATGAATACCGGGCCGAATTGGCCCTGTATTTGTCCAGTAGCGGCCCAGTAACTAGCGTTTTAGGGATATACGTCAAACTCAAGAAAGTAGTCCATATCCACAATTACTCGGAATTGTATTGTAATGTCTAATTTATTGTGCACAATACAATATTTAGTTTCAAATTGATTAAATTATTATAAAGTTTTACGTTTAAACATTTTATAAGATGAGATTATACTTTGTTTAATAAACGTATTACACAACGAGCGCCGGAACCTTAGTTGTATTATATAAGTTATTACTAACCCCTCGTGTGTCAACGTAACCCTTTAATGGGCAAACTGACCGAAACAACTCTGCAGTGGTCTTGAGGCATGTCTATTAGCAGGTCAAGAGAAGGGTATTTTTGAAAATTAACCACTGGAATGACTGGCTCGGTAACCGAGCCAGTCATTCCAGTGGTAAATTTTCAAACATACTCTTCTCTTGGCCTGCAAATGGATACTGGGTAGGCCAAAGCTTGAATTTTCTTTACCATTTCCCCTTTAATGGTCAAGCTAGTAAAATATTTCAGAGGTAAATTTACCAAGATAGTCTTCTAATATTAAAATTTCTTGAAACGTGTCGACCATTAAAATGCTTAATTGATATAAGTAGTATTTTTAGCGCTTTTAGGCGCTGTTGACATAAATGGGGTTAATGACTAGATAACAGATCGAGATTTCAAATTAGTCTATTCTATTCCCATTCATATGACAACTTTTGTTTATTTTGGTAACAGCAACATCTCCCAGCAACATTGTTTCCAAAATATACATTTTCATGTACCAAATGATGCGGAGGACAGGAAAGTGGGAGGGAGAGACAAGGAAATAATGAGGCTGTAACAGTGCATGAAATGATCTGTCAATCAAGTGTACGACATCATAATCGATTACAGGCAGGCTGATGTCACACTCATAATTGACAGAAATATTCCGTCGTGAACCTGGAATAAATAGACCGTCAGTTATACGAATTGTATGGCTTTACTATTCATTAACCCTTTAACACTCATATCAGCAAAAAACGGCTTCTGCATTGGTCTTGAGAAATGTTCATTTGCAGGCCAAGGGAAGACATTTTCTATTAGAAAATTACAGATTTCTTGAACAAATTCGACAATTAAAGGGTTACAAATTATATTGAATATTTTGAAGGTAATTTTACTGGGCACTGTTGCTGCTGTGTTGCTACCACCACCTACCTACCTATATAGTTAGTTAGTTACCTGGAAATTGGGATTCTGTGAATTCCGGGTTCAAAGTATATAAATCGATCCCAACTCTCACAAAGGGAAGACAGAGCTTAGCCAGAAATGGACCTTTCCAGTTTTAGCTATGCCCCTCCCATCTCTAGCTAAGCTCCACCCACACTTCGCCGTTTTTGGTATTGATCGATCCCCGAATGCCCTAACTATCAATTTCCTAAAAACTATACTGGTAAGCTGTTGCATATTTTGTAACTAATTTGACTTGGTGCTGGCAGCAACAGCGCCCGGTCAATTTAGTTTCAAAATATTCGACGGAATATTTACTAAATCGTAAAGTCATACAATTCGTACAACAACACTTAGTACGTCTTCAAATATGCGTTCCTGACATACTTATTATTCATGACGTCATTCATTATGATGCCATTCTACACTTCGCGTAGTTAATTATGACGTCATACGATGGTCGATGAATTGGAAAGGTCTATTGGCAAGCCATAACTAGAAGTGGATGCCACTGTTGTGGAGAAAACTAGGGGGCAGCAAAATCTGAGAGAGAGACGGGGGAGGGAGGGGTACTAGCAAATCTAGTACAAGGGAGGCAACTATGTATGGTTTTAGTATAACGGAAGAGTTGTCGGTCAGCGCCACCTCACATGATCATAACGAATTATGGTCATGGCAGGACAGTTCCTCATCAAGATGAAAGAGACCTACACATGCCGTGACCACCAAGATTTATCCAATTCATACTCCCTAGTCTACCCAGACAGGTTCCCAGGCACAATATAGGAGGCATGGTTGTGTTTCTTCCGGAAGAAATCTATTTCTTCTGGTACGGCGGAAGAAACTGGAAGAAACGGCTTTCACCATTGGTTTTCTTTAAACAATAAGGAGTAATATTAAATGCTGTTACTTCACCTCTGTAATTCTACATTGCTAGAAGTTTAGCTTCCAAAGGAGTTAAATAGAAAGGAAATAAAATTTTCTTAAATTTTTGGTAATTGTGTAATAGAATCATCAATTAAAGTTTTTAGGTCACCTGGCCTGAAAGGCCAAGTGAGCTTATGCCATGGCGACCGTCCGTCGTGTGTCCGTCCGTCGTCAGTCCGTCAACTTTTCCTTTAAACGACTTCTCAAGAACCATTAGGTCGATTTCAATTATATTTGGCAGGAAGCATCCTTAGGGCATAGGGATCCAAGTTTGTTCAAATGAACCCGATCAGCCAATTTGGCCGGTGGCCATCTTAGATTTTGGCCAATTTTTAGAAACGTCTAAAAATCCTCTTCGAAACCGTTTATGGGATTGATGCAAACCTGATGAAATATGATTTAGGGCAAGAGCTGAACAAAGTTTGTTCAAGGGAACTTAATTTGTCAAATGGTTTGGCGGCCATCTTGGTTGAACTAGTTGTAGCGAAAATGACTTCTCCAGAACTGCTGAAGGGATCGGGCCAAAATTTGGCAGATATGATTAGGGACCAAGGGCCATTAAAGTTTGTTCAAGGGAGGTTGATCAGTCAAAAAACCTGGACACCATGGGCCAATCAAAATATAGCATGCTTGGCGTCCATATTGGATTTTTCTATTTGATGGATTTTGAGGCCGAAATTGGTTTTATGTGTTTTTGGGTATTCTGATCTCAAATTTGCAATTTTCGAAACTGTCGTATAAACGGTTTGGTGGCCATTTTGTTGATAAAGAGCATTCTAGTTGAAATGCCTATGGCCCAGGTGAGCGATACAGGCCCCTTGGGCCTCTTGTTTTAAACTCAATAATGATGCATTCATTTGCATTGTAGATACTTGCTGGATGACACTCTTTAGCTAAAACATCAGCACGTAGATCTAATTAATTGTTAAACCATTTAACAATTAAATTTCTTTAAAAAAGTTCAATTTTCTCTTATAGATAATGCCCATTTGCAGATGAAGAGATTCAGCACATAGATTTAATTAATTGTTAAACCATTTAACAATTAAATTTCTTTAAAAAAAAGTTCAATTTTCTCATATAGATAATGCCCATTTGCAGATGAAGAGAAGACAATTTTTAAAAATTTACCCATGAAATGACTGGCTCGGCTATCGAGCCAGTCATTCCATTGGTAAATTTTCAAAGATAGTCTTCTCTTGGTCTGCAAATGGACATTTCTCAAGAACATTACAGAAGCAGTTTTTTAGCTGATATAAGTGTTAAGGAGTTAAGAGACGTGTTAAAACCACGAGGATCTGTCAAGAAGTAAGAGGAGGATGCCACAAGTCGCATCTATATGTATCTAGCTGTGTTTTTCTGCTTTCATTTACATATAGCGTGCATCTACAAATTCGAAAAGGCAACATTTCAGGATAGTCAGACGAGCAACAGGTTAACAGTCATTGAGAGTAGCCAGATAATCGCTCTATATCGGTGCCTATATAGAATACTATTCGTCCTATACCGTTTACGAAGCTTTATTCAGATCTGCTTTCGTTCTATTCGAGTCCGCGGTACCTGCGCACACATTTGAGACACGACGGGGCGCGAAGGACCAGCGACGTGACTAATTGGTTGCGCGTTAAGCAATACTAGACCTAGTAAATGCTTTTTGTTAAACGATTCATTTCTATGTTTTACAAGCCACCTATATTTAATATTGTATGGAATTACCAATAAACATTTATTTGGTAGTTTCCTTTCTCTTTCTTTAATTATCCTTGACGCATGTTGGAATGTAGGCCACATCGCTATAAGATACGCTAGGTTGACGTGGCCACTATTAAAATGGCGTTGATGGACTCTTTCACCGTGAGTGTTTCCTTAACCCTTGAACACTCAAGCCGGCCAAAAAACCTAGATTCTAAAGAGGTGTTGAGAAATGTCCATTTGCAGAGCATGAGAAGACTATTAAAAAAAATCTAATACTGGATTGACTGACTCGATAAACGGGCCTGTCATTCCAGTCGTAAATTTTCAAAGAATAGTATTCGCTTGGTCTGCAAACGGACATTTTCTGTTGAAAAATCTAAATTTTTTGTAGCAATTTCGGGTGTTAAATGGTTAAGTGTCCGTGGTGCGAATACATCTCACATTGGATTCGTCTTAAATTTGGTCTGGATATAGTTACACGCATTAATCGATTGAGGAATTGGCGCGACTAACACCATTTATCGACCCCTCTCTCTCCAGTAGTTCGGTACAGTAATTTAATTTGCGACGGCATTAACAGTTTGTCTACAGAGGTTTGAGCTGTACGTATGGATGTGTAGTGTGTACGACTATAGGCCAGGTATTCCCCTCAGACTCGTACAAAGGCAATGCAAAGAAGACAGCATCAGCGGCGGCGACGGAGACGACAGCAGACACAACCACCACCACCACCACCAGCAGCAGCACCAGCACCACCACCACCGCCAACAACAACAACACAATCCGAAATTGAAGATACAATGAGCAAACCACAGAGGAGATTTATTGTCTTCATCCTATGGGTTGGAACAGATGGATTCAAATGCAGTCTCCATACATACCAGTGTACCACCGTCTGAGAAATTGGCTCAATAGACGAACAAAACGCAACAGCCATGAAGGATCTTACTCTGGGTACGATGGATACAAACAATAATGGTGAGACTATATTCAGGCGTTTACATGAAGCTGATTTCAAGCAGAAGAAGAAGAAGAAGAAGATGGCTCAGCAGAAGGTGTGCCTAATAATAGAGATGCGAGCTACAATCGTGGATTCCGGGATACTGTGATGTCTCTGGAAATGAAAGCGCTGACTAGTTGGCCAAAGAATGCTTTTAACTGACATAAGCATTGGTCGAATGACGTTGCCGGGTTAGCCTATTCAAGATGAAACTTGAAGACATATATATGATCACGCGACACATCGGCGTCAGAATCTCATCGCATCCTTCAGAAATGCCTTAAGTATGTGGCTTTCGAGAAACACCCTGACCTCACCCAACACTGTCTTATCGTGCATGCCCTTCTGTAATTAATTGAGTGTGAATTTGGGGTAGATTCTCGGCAACCACATTTTCTACACTTAATATGTCATAAACTTATGAGAAAATGTGCTTGGCAATATCATTTGGTGGCCATCTTGGTAAATTTTGGCGGCCATCTTGGTATATGACATACAATATTCATATTTTGCTCTATATTTCAAGTTTCTTTTTCAAATTCTTTAGAAAAAATCTATGTTTTTTTAATTCCAAGTTGCTGCCCACGTCAAAATTGTGGTCAAAATCAGCACTTAGGGCTCTCTTGTCTCAATAAATATACACCAATTTATTGATTAATGTTAACATCAAATAAGTAGCTGGTATATCTTTTTGCAATTCTTGGCCACCATAGACTTCGTTCAGTCAATTTTCGCACAAAATAATCAACATGGCAATAGAATTACCGTCCACTGCAGCCAATAGTTGTAACAAATATAACAGCTACTTGATGTTCATATTAAGTAATAAATCTTAGAAATTTATTGAGATATGGAAACTTTAGCCAATAACGGTAGTAATGGGTGCATACTGATAATAATTTAACTTTATCTACTCAATCATCCTCCGTCTCATATTCAGAATCTGAATCGGAGTCATTTGTTACTTGTGTAATATTTGTACACATTTCATGGTTGGATTCACACTTGCATAACTACTACTAAGACTTTGTTATCTCTACAAGAGCAGCAGCGTCCACGACATTGACTACATTTAACTAACTGCACTAATGATTCTGCAGCTGGAGGAAGTCACGAGAGAACTGGCATGAGCTCATCATTTGGACCGCATGACCAACCTAGTTCAGTGGCTTCAAGCTTACTGGCCCTAACAGTAAGAACATGATGCCAAATTCTAATTTGCAAGTGTGCTCGTCTCGTATGTTCATTAATGGCACCCTGTGTTGGTGGAGGTTTTTCAGTACCATTATTATCTTTCAGTGGCAGAAAGTAAGACCAGCGTAACTCTTTTGCCTGTGCGTGCGTGTGTAGTCCTCTGTATTAAACAACTGGCAGACAAGTTCCTCACATCCTGTAAGTAGCATTTCACTAAGTTCATCGTCCACACCCAAGGCAGCCAGTGCATTGATAACCTTGGTATCAGCTGCAAGAAATGCATTCCACCATTCAGTTTTGCCTTTCCAATGAATGTGACCCGTTGTGTCACAAGCATGTACGCCTCTAAGCGTTAGAACCATTCTCTTTCCGAGTGCATTATAAATGGGCTGTAGTCTTACAAAACGACGCTTCTCCTCACCAGTTCCCATGATTAAAATTGCTTCTGAACCCAAATATGGTTGCGTAGATACGGCCAAAACAAGTGCATCTGTATCTGAGGAATAAATTTGGATGTTTAAACCAGATTTCTGAACTTCAGCTGCATAACGTATAATAATAGTGTCTGCTTCTTCTTGCGTGCTTTGAAGATCCACGAAATATGCTGGTTGCTGATTTGACTGGACACCTAGACGTGTTAACGTAGTAGCTGGTAAATTGGCATGCTGTACCAACTTTTGTGAAGGGTAGTGTTAATAGATACTTTGTCTTGGTGCTGCTTATGAAAGTGGCAAAATTCTTCACGGGAGTTGCATCTTTTACTTTATAACAAGGTTATTGTGTTGCTTTACCTCTTGTGCGTAGTTTCCTGGTTGCATCCGTCATAGAAGACTGAACACTATAGTCATCAAACACGACATAACTATACACATATCCTCGGGTTTATTGCTTGCACACACTATTTGGCCAGGTCATTGCAGTTTTTGATGACTGACTTAAAACCCACTAGTTCATTGACAACTGTCATTGCATCAAACAAAATGCATGTCTGGTCAGGAATCTCTGATTGCTCATTGAAATTCCCGATTATGGGATTAGCTGTTGGTTCTGGTACTGCCACTAAATCCTCTAACTCGTGTATGAATTGTGCTTTGTCTTGACATGGGTGGAGTCTGCCATCATGTGACATTAGCATCGGATTGGCGGTTGATAATTCGTATGTTCCAATGACCTCTTTCATGCCACTTTCCCTTGATGACCTGGCAATCTCCAGAAGAGTGACATTACTGAGTTGCATGCCCGCAGATGGACCTGTTCTGATGCAATGTTAATCTTCATTGGCTTACAGCCTGCACTCCATCCAAGAACTTTCACCTGGCTCATTCTTTCCAATAGAATTTTCTTTCTGCAAAGCCCTTCTTCTACAAACAATCTGTACGCATTTTCTCCTCGGGATTCTGTTTCACGTATGCTTTCAGTTACACTTTCAGGAAGAATGGCCTTTGTCATCAAATTGAACAACTTCAGTTCAGTTCCATCGTCCTACTCGGCTACTGTAAATGGATTTGAGCTGGATAATACTTTCTTCAATTGGCAGATATACTTATCTTGCTGATTCACTTTACTTTCTGCCATACGGTGGTGTGAACTTCTTGCAGCCTTTGATATGCCTAACATTCTCTCTAACTCAGCGGATAGTCGTGTCAGTTCAGGCGTACTTAGGCAATATCCCATTAGAGCTTCTAGGTTTGTGGTGATACCGGATACACCTCCATCATCTTTGTGACGTTATTAATGTGTTCTTGTGCTTGGTCAACTCCGACAGCTGTAACTGCTATTGGGGTAGTCTTCACAGTGAAGTTGCTCTGTACAAAGTCATCCGAGATCTCGGGGTCGGAATGCTGAAGCTGATACATTCGTGCTATGCATTCGGGCACATGCTGGGTATAATCTAGTCCGTTATATGTAAAGAACCAGATGCACAACTGTTCCAATGATGGCAAGTGCAAATCCCACTATTCAGGTCGAGTCACCTGAAGAAAGCGCATGTACACGTGAGCCCACTTATAAACAGGGTACTTGTCATTTGTAGCGTCAAACTCATCAATTCCTTCCCTAATATTGAGTTTCGTAGTTGTAGCTATTAAGTCCTGATGAGCTTTTGCAATATTGTCCTTCATTCTGCAGGCATCTGCTAGGTTTTGCATACTATCCTTTAGTGCTGCATAAATACTTGGGTTCTTCTGAAAAACCACCTCAAGGAGGAGATCAGTCAATACCTGTAATGTTACTGTGGCATTCTAGAGCTCGATTGTAATGTTTACCATTCAAAGTCCAAATGACTGTCACATTACTGTACATGTCTGCCTGCACACATGCTTCATCCAGACCACTGCTATCAACTGTTTGGCCAAGGCATCGTAAAACACACAGGACAGTATGGAACTTGGGGATTCAATCCATTTATTTGCATATTGGGATGGATCCAGGTAGGCAAGTTTAATGACTCTTTTATATAGGTCCATATCAAGCCAAACACATACTGGTTTGTGAGGAGAATCCTTTCTGACAAGTTGATTCAGGTTGTGTAGATGCAAAAGCGAGGCCGTCAATGTCTGCCATTCACGTGCTTGTGCATTTATAAGAGGTAAAGCATGTACCTGATCAAGTGGTTTCTGTTGATCTGTTATTGGTTCTGTGATTATCACAGAATTCTATGCATCCCACATTGGTATACAATGTTTTGATACTTGTCCATCTGGAACAGGTGCATTTTTCTCGTGGAGATTCTCATTCTGAGCAGTGTTATATACACCATCGATGCGTGGGTGTGTTTCCAACACAAGTTCACTAGATGCCCCTGGGTTTGCGTGTTCGACAGCTGTATGCTCCATTGTGTCAGTGACTGTACTCATGATTGGCTGTGTTAATGAATACACTACTGGAGATGCAATGTCCTCTGGTTTCGGTTTAGGTGTTTGTCTGTAGAAGAATCGTCCTGGCAACCAAGCAGTAATACATTGCTCAGAATCTACCAACTTGTCCATATGCTGGGAAATTTAAATTCCGGGTAATGAGGACTTGCCTTTGCCTTAGGTGCTCCTATGGCATTACATGGCAGTTACTCTACTCCAGTTAATGGTAAATTCTTCAGCTTGAAAGTAGGAGATCCAGCACTCAGTTCAAATGGCGCAACTAACTTCAGCAATCTCGTCTTGTCGAGCTCTTTTCTGAAAAACATCGTCTGCAAGAGTAAGGAATGAATCTTTTCCATCTGGGGTGTCTACCTTTGCATCAATATTGTCGATAGCAGCATAGATAGTTTGGCTCTTTCTCAAGCCATGAGGTACGTAAGCGCCTTTGTTTTCAACTATGTTTTTCTGCACCACCCCACCGATCTGTGACACATGTTCTAACGAGGACTTCTAAGACGATCCAACCCCAGCATGTGTTAGAAGCTCAATCATGTTTCTACATCTATTCGAATGGTAACAGTGCAAGGGCATTCCTGTTGTTAGAAGAGTTTCAGTTGTGTTGCGAATTCCAGCCATAGGTGACCTTGGTTTATATGGAACCTGTCTCTTTGATTTGCATGATTGTATGACTTGCTGGGAAAAGTTGTTACAACTACGATGAATTATATTAGCACGCACCTCTGTCTGTGGTACACTTTGCCCCTGTACTATCCATCGTAGTAATAGTGCAAGCTCAGATGGGCCCTTTGTTTTCGTTAGGGAACCAGTGAATATCCATGTATTATATTGTGTGATGGCCTTGCGTGCAATTTGTGCACATAGAAATATTACCGGCACCTCTTCGATACCATTCTTTTGTGCTGCTGCATCAACTTCTGTATCTTGCGCAGCTGTGGAATGAATCAATGTCGCCGTAGACATATTTTGTGGTCGTGTGACTTCTACATTCTCAATGTTTCTAGCAAGCTTATCCTTTAGCTTTCGTCTTGTTATTATTGTCCCCGTCATGCTGTATTCATTCATTATATTTATATAATCGGCCACTGCTGTATTAATTGAGATGTATGCCCCATAAGATATATTGTCATTAGGTTGACTGTAAAACTGCATCTCAGCAGCTATGAAAGCCACAGTTTCTTCTGTGTCTTCCTCTTTAGCTTCATGCTGAGGAATACAGTAGTTTTTCCATGTCATGCAAAGCTTATGATACATTATTTCTCTTGATAATGCATCATTTTCACATAGAACGTCATAGTTCACCTTCCAATCAACAATTATTAGAAATTGCGATGATGTCTGACAATTGTTTGCCGATATTAGTAGAACTGCATTGATGAAGAGAGTGTCCAAACATTTGGCGTTGGCAAAACGAGCATTTTTCATTTTTCCTATAAAACTTATATATCTGTGATCGCGTAGGCCTCACTACCGTAGACGATTCCTCACCTTCAGGATTTATGTTTGTAGAGCTGATGGACAAGCCCTCTTTCCTTTTAGTTGTCTGGCATCCTTGGTAGCAACAGTTCTCTCATAGCGATGTCTAGCTCCATCAGAATATTTATAGTGAGTAGTAGATAACTAACATGAGCCGTACCATTTGGCTATTTTGTCCTTCAATATATCTACGCAGACGTTCCCAAATTGGAATGAACTCGTCATCATTGTCTCTATGCACCGCTTTTTCTGGGGTGGTTCTAACATATTTTCAGGATGTCCTTATCTGATCGACCATTTTTCTTTGTTCCAAATATATCGGAACAACCGACCGGATCGACCACTTGCTAAAAAATTAAGCAACAATTATAACATGTGCCATTTGCGAGGGAAAAGCCGTCATTGAATAGCTTGGTTTTATGGTGAAATGAGACAGTTCTAGAGCAGACGACATATGTTTTGACTCAAGGTGAAGTTTTTGTATAAAATAAAAAGTCATTTGACTTTAGTTTGATTTTTTGAAAATTACCCGGGTCCATATGGTATAAAAAATTAATAATAATTTTATGGGAGCATATCTTTTAAGTACGATTCTACAATGTCGTATGTAGTCTACAGATATGTTCTATACATCATTTGAACGATAATGGAATTTCCATATACATAACGCCAAGTTAGGAAGTTGTGCCGTTGTACTAGACATGCGTAAATTTGACGTGATACAATATCGCGCTAAGAAATTTCAACCTTTTCCTAGGGTGCATACCATTAAAACCGTAATATTCTTCGAACCCTTTATCAAAGCCCTTTATGGTTTAGACCGCTGGAAAGGTGATTTTATGCCCTTTAAGATGATATGTATAACATATATATAAAAAGTGAGCAAACATGCAGAATAATTAATTAACACTGCGTATCCCTATAAAAATCGGAGAGAAAGAATTGTCAAAATTCATACGATGGTAAGTAATTCAATTTACTCGAAAAAGGCCGCTAGGATTTTTGTAAGTTTCCATGAAGAGACTATACAGGCACAGGGTATTTATTTTCGTCTATTTATTTTAAAATTGGAAAAGAAACATGAAATATTAAGCAAAATATGATTTTCGGATGTCAAATTTCAGCAATAAATTTTAGATATTTATCAGAATACGAGAACTTTAAGTGATGGTTTTGGCATCCATTTTGAACTTCGCAGGCATCCTAAATTATATTTTATTCATGTGATATAATACAAAAGATCTGGAATTGAAAAACATGAATTTATACAATTGAATTTGGAAAGCAGTGTGAAATATTGAGGAAAATACGATTTCCATATGTCAAATTCAAAAATGGCTGCCAATATACCAAGATGACCGCCGAAAAATGCCAAGCACAGTTTTCCATAAGCTTATGATATATTAAGCGTAATAAACATGGTTAGCAAGAATCTACCTAAAATTCCCACGCACCTATATATCACGACACACGGGTATGCACTATAAGAAGAAACTAGGGAATATCAAAGGCCAGCTTGCAGGAACAGCTAACTTAAAAAAGGAACCGAGAAGAGACTATGCATATTTATGTCCACCCTTAGTTAGCGTCTGCTCTGACCATCAACAGTCCCTGTTACAGATATTTGGATGGATTTGACGTGATAGATAGGCCCGATATGTCGATTCAAAGAGCTGTCATAGGACCGTTTGGGGGGTCAGGGCAGGCTCTGACTCGTTCAGCATGATCGCACAAGTGGTACTCAGATACAGATATCATAGTAATGCGGGGTGCAGCATTCCAGAGAGCACACCAACAGATAAAATCATCACACGTGCACATGGACGAGGTTTGACTATGAGGAACTTGTTGTCAAAGAACAAGAAAAAACTAATTATTTACCAAGGGATTTATTCTGTCTTAAACGTTTAATAGTTCGACACGTTGTACGAATTGTATGTTTTTACTATTTAATAAACATTCAGTCGACTATTTTGAAACTAATTTGACTGGGCGAGCAAGTCAAATTAGTTTCAAAATATTCAACGGCTTACCTGTATAGTTTTCTGGAAATTGATAGTAAGGGAGTTCAGGGATTGACTTGAAGCTTAGCTAGAGGTATGCGGGGCATAGCTAAAACTGGATGGTCAATTTCCTGTGCTTCGTTAGCCAGCTTTGGCATCGTTGTTGAACAAGTTTGCTGTTAGAGCCTACAGCAACAGCCTATCTAAATGTTGCTCAGCTGAGCTATGCGAGTGGGCGGGCGTATATTAGTACGATGCTAAAAAATTTACCGTCATTCTAAGCCCGTACGACGGGAATCGAATCGTGTAATGAGGAGGATATTAACTGTTTATTTCAAAGTAATTCATGCATTGTATTAGTTAATAATTATTTATATTTCGCATACCGGGGCGCCTAGACAGTCCGGTTATAAAATATTCTTGTTTATGATTAATCAACAAACCCATGGCATACAACAATGGCCACTAAGCAAGCGGATGTGTGTGCGTCTGTATGTGTGCGTGAGTGCGTGACTCGGACAACGTACCGTCTGAAGTGCATATACTTGTCATGATAAGAGCTATCCACGCATAAGTGAGATAGAGCGTAAATTGCGCCACCACAAATTGCTTAAATTACCATAAGTTGCCGATATGCATTCTAGTCATGTAATCCGTGTTGTATTCAATGGCATGGCCAAATACTTCAGCAAAAATGTCAGACAACTTATGCAAATGAATAGCTATTATGTGTCACCTGCCTTCAAAGACCACCTTAATGTGCCTGACATCTGCTCAGTAAAGTTACATGGCCGCTTTATGCTGGTTGGTTAACAAGTATAATGTCGTTGTGGCTAAGAGTTGTGATTCTTAAAGACAGGTTGTGTTTCAAGCAGGCCAGTCGAGGGATCCATTTCTAGTTATGCACAGCCATTTCTAGCTAAGCTCCAACGATTTTTTTCACGCCTGCTGGAATCAATTTTTATACTTTGAATCTTGAGTTCCGGCAATCCCAATTTCAATGTAACTATATGTAGCAAATTAAAATATAATTCATTATAATTCGTTTTCAGGTTACAATCACAACGTCACGTTCGCCTCGGTCAGCTGTTTTACTAGGAACATAAATAGTGGCCACCTTTATTCAGGGCACCTTCAGTATTATTAGAGTAATTATGAATGATATAGGACCCCAGGATAAGCGAAGAAAAACGGGAATTAAATTGACTGCATATTGCGGAAAGAGGTCGCCATGGCTACATTTGGAAAAATCGGTGAATTCGAGGCCGTTAAAGACACTTTTACGTGCCATGTAGAGCGTCTCGAACAATACTTCGCTGCCAATGATGTAAGGACGGTAAGAAAATTCCGATATTATTAACTGATATTGAAGCAGATATGTATGGACTGTTACATAATTTGCTAACCACACAATACTATAAAACGTATGAAGAATTAGTGCTTTCTTCGATCAATCATTTTGCACCCACACCTTTGGCGATTGACAAGCGATTTAAGCTCCATCGTAATAATCTGAGAGAGAGAGAGAGAGAGAGAGAGAGAGAGAGAGAGAGAGAGGAGAGAGAGAGAGAGAGAGAGAGAGAGAGAGGGGTTATTTGGTCGAAAAAGCTAGCAACGTATTGTGATCTTGGAACATTCCTCAATCAGGCTTTGAGAGACCGTTTAGTGTGTGTTCTAAAAGATGACGTAACACGTCTCTAGCTGTCTCTAGCTTAAGCGTTGGCTGATAAGAACACGCAAGAATTCAAACCAGGTGCGAATAATAACGTAGGAGTTAATAGACTGCACTCTTCACAAGGACATTGGCAAACGAAAAAAAGCCAAACATTCAGAAAACTGGTTAAATGACAAATACATGTTATAGGTGTGATGGAAACCATTCTCAGGAGTCGTGTCGGTATAAAACTGAGACTTGTTTCGCGTGTTCGAAAAATGATCATATCAGCAAAAATGTGTTTATCTAAGAAACATTCAAACTCGAAAGCCAATGCTGCGCATACAAATATATGTGTGATGATTCAGAGCAGGGTGAACTTAGAATGTATTCAGTTTATAAGCTAGCCAGAGAGCCGCGTATCAAGTTAATGTTAAACTCAATGGTGAAACGGTCGAAATGGAAGTAGATACGGTATCAGTTATTCCTGAAAAACTGCATCGAGAACGGTTCAAAGAACTACCTCTGGAGAGTGCGCTAGTACAATTATAAACTTACTCGGTTGAACGGTTATCATTAATTGGACAAATTCGTATCAACGTGCAGTACATTAAATAGGAAGCTATGCTACCGCTGATTGTCGCAATAGGTGATAATCCAGCGCTTCTAGGCAGAAACTGGCTGGAAAAACTTAAACTAAATTTGTTTACGGTATCTGAAGATAAACGGATCAAAGCACAAGTTAAACAATTTCCATCTGTATTCCTGGAGTGATGCGGGACAGTGAAAGGGTCCAAAGCGGATTCTGTTAATGAAAGATGCTCAACCCGTATTTTGCCAACCACGACCGGTACATTATGCTGTAAGAGACACATTCAGTAAATATCTGGATCGTCTGAGCAAGACGGGATCATTTCGAAAGTCACTTATAGCCGGTGGGCCACGCCCATTGTTGTCGTTCCTAAAGCAGACAAGACTATCAGAATCTCTATGTATGAGTACTGTATTCTGCGGCTGCAGCAGTAGAAACATCAAACAGCTGCAATCAGTCCTTCTTCATTTTTGCCCACTGTGTCTTGTCCTCAGCCTTAATTCCTATCTTCCTCAGGTCCATTCTTGACTTGAGTGTACCGAGTCCTGCTTTCTTGAGGTCACCTCGTAGCACGCTTAGCAGATTTATGCAATGGTGTCCTCTCCTGGCGTGGTATTTTCTGGCTCCGAGTAGGGCGAATTCCAAGGCTCTCTGTGCTGGTGTCTCTTCTGCCATCCTTAGCGCATGACAAACATGGACCATCTTTGCTGGCCGACTTTTACAGACAGTGCCGACGTATTACACATCTTGTATAGTGCATCGTTGGAAATTATGCTGTCTGTCCTGTGATGGTGCGTAGGTGTTTGCGGTGGCAGGCATCGAGTTTGTCTAGAGCTGCCTCTGGCGCTGCCCAGCTGCTACAGTTACACAGCATCAAGAATACGCAGGTTGCATTGCATAAACGTAGCATTTTTATCAAGGGTATATTTGATCTACGAATCCATGGCTTCCAGAAGGACTGGGAAGCTATGTTCCCCATGATGCAGCGTGCAGCAATGTTAGCAGTACTGCAAAGCAGTGAGCCCAAGATTTTACTTTTCCTCCATGGTTCGCCGCCACGGAGTGGATCATCATTTTCTTTAGTTTCATGCTTTGTAGATAGGTATATGTGGGTGAACTCTGTTTTGGATTCATTCATAAAGAGATTCTAAATTTTAGTTTGATTGCAGCTATTGAGAGAAGTTCGTAAAGGGGTTTCTTTTCCTCATATTCCATCTCTAGCGGCATGCCCAGTATTGACACCGGGGTTGGGGGGGGGGGGGTAGTGGGGGGGGGGGCCGGGTGTTTGGTCTTGTGGAGTTATCCCGCACGGATTTTAATGCATCAGCCAGGTAACAAGTGAAGAGCACAGGGGAGCCGATTGATGTCTCAAACTCTACAGACTTCACTGACTTGACTCATACTCTCAGCTTGGTGTCTGCAAGCAGTAGTCTCACTAGTCGTAGCTCATCTTCATTGCAACTGGCCTGGCGTAGTACATCTAGGATCGTTGAACGTTTAATTGTGTCGAATGCTCGTGACATGCCACTTCCCAGTTTGTGGAAATCCCAGTGTTTGGACATGACTACTGACACAAGCATGCGTTGAGCCCATACAATGTCTGCGCAGCTGCGTCCACGTTTGAAGCCGCCTTGACATGATCCAGTGAAGTCGTCGATCTTGTCTCGGATGCGGCATAGAGTAACATTGGATAGGATTTTCCGTATGCTGTTAAGGAGCACAATGGGCCGCAGATTGGCTGGGGTGGGGCAGGTGGCTTCTTGGGCTCCTGCAGCGTCGATGGGAAGGTAGTGCATAAAAGCTGAATTGATTATGTGCGTGACTGGATTTGAGATAAGACTTGCACATTTGAATAGTTCATTGCTCATGCCATCAGGTCCAGATTTTTCAGTGATTTAAGTGCCTTCTCAACCTCTGCTGTATTAATTGGCGTTAGTAATGGCCTGTGGTCTCCTGAGAACGGGTGCAAGGGCTCATCATCGTGGTCAGTGAACTGTTCCTTGAACCATTCTCGAATTGCCTCGGCTTTGCCCTGGTCAGTCCCGATAAAGTGTCCTTCAGAGTTGTGTACAGTTAGTGGTGGTGTGTAGACAGTAACTCTCAGGGCTAGGGCTGCCCGAAACATTTTGTGGCAGTCACCCATGGCAGTGATTTCATCTGCTAGGGCGTCTGCTTGTTGGATAGCAAGATCTTTTAAGCATTCGCTAATGTGGTGCAGAATGTTATTGCGTTCTGCATTTGGTGCGATCTTCACTTTGGCCACTTTGATAGATGCGCAGACGTAACGCTTTCTGCTCTGCTGACAGTTTTACTACTAGTGGGTCATCAGTATACCTAGTTCTGCTGTTTTTTTAGAATACTTATGGTGCTAGTAGCTGATGACTCCATAGATTTCAGTATTTTGGTTAGGGCTTGGTTCAGATCGGATCTGACGTCTATGTTAGCGATCTGCTCCCCGAGGGCCTTTTTGTATGCCATTTGAGTGTCAGTGTCGCTGATGAACTTGGGTAGGTTGTAGGTGACTCTACCCTCTTGCCTGGTATGGCGTTCATACATCAGGTAGAGCTCGTTCATCTGAAGGCGTGTAATGACTGGTTTATGGTCAGAATTGAGGTCTGTACCTCCATATGAACAAACATTCCGAAGAACGGGTTTTGTTTTTGTCTTGCATTGTATGAAGTTTATCTGATTGAAGACAGCTGTTGTAGCCTTAGAACCTTTTGGGGCTTTGCAATCAGCCAGTCCGGTCCAGTCAATGTTGTCCTGTGATGGCATGGGTGTTTAAAAGCCGTATTTGTGGCAAATAGGCCATTGGGACTAAGGAATTCCACCAGTGCATCTCTATTGCTGTTGCGTGTCCCCTCTCCATACGATCCCATGCATAAGTCAAACCGTGTACATTTGTCTGCAATTCCGAGTTTACCCAGCTTGGAGTTGAAATCTCTGCACACGAACAGTTGCCATCTGGCTGGGATTGTAATGGCTGAGCTCGGTTCTGCATAGAAGGAATCTAATTATGCTGGATTTTCTTTGGCTTTTTCCGTAGTTGGGCCTTATGCGTTGACAATGCGACACTTAGTGGTGGCGTGTTTTTGCGTTGGTATAGCCAGGTCGATACATGCAACGCGATCACTGACATATCCAAAACTAATGACATGGTCCAAGACCCTTGGTCCGATTGCGAAGCCTAAACCCCGGTTTGTGGCCTGTTTTTGCTCCATGAGTACTAGCTTATGGCCTGTCTCTAGTTGCTGCTCTGAGTGCTTAGCTACTTTAGTAACTTGAATGCATATAATATCGATGTTATAATGTTCACAGTCTGCACCTAAGGTTTACCTCTTTGATGTTGCACAACGTACATTCCACGTAGCTATGGTAAGCTCCTGGGAAGATCGCGTCGTCCAAGTTTCTTGTTTGAAGAAGGTTAGACATATTCAGAGTTGCCTCTCTATGCGGATGTCAGCCCGTAATCCTTGATGACTTAGTTTCCCAACAAAGTTGGTACTTACGGAGGAAACCGGCGTGGAGGTGTCATCTTTCTCCACCTCTTTCACCAGAATCTGTAGTGACTATAATATCACAGTAAACAAAAACATTGAAGTACAACAGCATCCGTTGTCAAATGCTGAAGATATTTTTGGTACCTTTGATGTCGGAAAAGTATTCACGAAATTGGACCTATCTACCAACAAAGTTAGACGCACACTCGGAAGGAAGAACTACTAGCGATAAATACACACAAAGGTTTATATAGGTACCATAAATTAGCATTTGGGGTGTCACCAGCATCTTGCCGTCTCCCAAATTAAAATGGACCGGATCCTGCAGAGAATAGATCATGTCAAGCGCCGTCATGATGACATTTTATGCATCCTTTAATACTCATATCAGCCAAAACGTCTTGTGCAGTGGTCCTAAGAAATGCCCATTTGCAGCGCAAGATAACTCTTTTTGAAAATTTACCACTAGAATGACTGGCTCGATAATCGAGCCAGTCATTCCAGTGAAAAACTTTCAAAGATAGTCTTCTCTTGGTCTGCAAATGGACATTTTCTAAGAGAAAATTGAAATTTACTTAAACAAATACGATGTTTAAACGGTTAAGCACTTCAACAGCTTCAGAACACTTAACATTGTTAGAAACCGTATCTCAGCCTTTCCAGAAACATACGGTTCGTCTTAGAATCAAGAAATGTAAATTCACGAAGCCCAGTGTTGATTATCTAGGGCAAAGAATCGAGAAAGATGGACTTCATCCACTTCCTGATAAGGTGGAGGCCATTCAGAAGGATCCTTCACCTACTAATGTTTCTGAATTGAAACCGGTGCTAGGTATGATGATAAACTATTTTGCGAACTTTTTGCCCAATCCGTCTACAACATTAGAACCATTGCATGCACTTTTACAAAAGGATCATCAATGGGGTTGGACTGATAAGTGTGAAAGCGCATTCAACGACTCTAAAGAGAAACTGTTAAGTAGTCAAGTTTTGGTTGATCCTACGATAGTAACTATCCATTAAAACTTGCGTGCGGTAATGGATCATATGGTGTTGGCGCTGTTATTCCACATGTTGATGAGATCGGTGATGAAACACATATCGCATTCGCCTCACATAATCTAAGCTACAGTTAAAAGAACTACTCACAGCACGAGAAAGAAGCTTTGTCAATCATCTTTTGGGTGAAGAAATTTCATCAGTATCTTTACGGTCGAATGGTTGCGTTAGAGACTGACCACAAACCGTCGGCAACAATTCTCTGACCACATTCTGCGTTTCGAACTTTAGCTGCAGCACGACTTCAGACTTCAGCGTTGGACGTTAATATTGTCAGTATATCAATTTAATATTGTGTGTCATGAATCTGTAGAGGTAATGCAGATGGACTTTCGCGTTGTCCCATACCAAATTTAACAGTATCGGAGGAGGCGGAGATATTTCACTTTACTTACCTTGAGGAACTTCCAGTATCCGCGCAAAATATTAGCAAAGTTACTCCTAAAGATCGTATGTTATCTCGCGTATTAACCTATGTCATGGAAGAGCGATTGCATTGCCATCACCTCTTTGACCGGTGCCATTATCATCGTTAGATGGCCTGTTGTATCAATATCAATAGTTTTAGTGAAATCAAAATATGTCCATATAAGATAATTTTGAGTAATGGTATTATTTGAGTTAAGTTCAGTTTTCTTGATTCACACAGGCCATTTAGACGTTGCGATTTGATGTGCGGTGAAACACGAAAAGTAGGTAACCTTGACCTAATTCCCGTGCATGACGCTGTATTACAATCGGACAAGAATTTTCTTTTGATGTGACGTAAAGCATGAAAGGTTGGCATCTATTTGAAACACTGCACACGTGTACCCCATGATGTATCCATCCACATACCAGGTTTGGTGACTGTATTCGAAAAGTTGCAGAAATTAAATCCGGACAAGAATTTCCTTTGATATGCAGTGAAACATGGAATGTAGGGCGTGTTGATTTTCGCTTAATACACTGCAA
The DNA here is from genome assembly GCA_034401795.1 of Chaetoderma sp. LZ-2023a. NCBI lineage: Eukaryota > Metazoa > Mollusca > Caudofoveata > Chaetodermatida > Chaetodermatidae > Chaetoderma > Chaetoderma sp. LZ-2023a. The sequence goes on from CM067365.1 coordinate 1,819,574, forward strand.
ACATCCCATGATACATCCATATACGTGTGTACTCAAAACAATTTCAGATGGTCTGAACACGAAACAGATGGGCAGATGAATGGACGTCGGACGCCATTATAAAGCAAACCCCACATTTAATGCGGATATGTAAAAATAAGTAGCTCATAAATAATTGACTAATTATAGATACCCATATGATAATATTTCACCCTTTTAAAGTGAGAAAAAACAATACAAAGACAATAGCATTACACTGCAAGAGATATTCTGTTGAAGATTCTGGCTATGCCAACACTGATTGCTGTCGAATATGTTTCAAAATATTCAAGATCTTACATATATGGTTTGCTTTATATTGAGGTACAGGGACCCCAGGGCTGAAGGATAAACGTCAGGGGAGTCCGCATGTGGACGGTGTCAGCAGCGACTATGCTGGGGGTACTTCCACCGAAGTATGGAAGCACATAAACTGAACTTCGCCATTCATTAGATTATATCTAGGATGCATTCGAATCAATTTCTTGTGATAAATTCTAGTCCAGTCCAATCCCCCGTGTTTTGGAGCACTCCGTGTACGTACAATTTGATCTTGATCTAGATATCAGAATCACGAGAAAATGTAATCATAAGCTACAAAGGATCTTTTCTTGTGTTAACATTTGAGTCAAAATGGATTAGGTTTTCCAGACATAGCCAAGCATGATCGAATTAACTGATGAAATGGCAGGTAGGCAAACAGACAGACAGCCGGGCGGGCGGGCGGGCGGGCGGGCGGGCGGGCGGGCGGGCGGGCGGGCGGGCGGGCGGGCGGGCTGGTTGACTGACTGTCTGACAGACGCAGACAGGCATGTTGGCCAGCAGACTGATATACAGACAGATAAGCAGACTGACAGACAGACATACACGCAGATTGACAGCAGACAGACATACAGACAGACGGGCGGACAAACAAACAAGCAAGAGAGACATATTTCATCAGTTTTTATTTATCAACATAATTTTCGGAGAAAAGTAATTAACATATCGGGTGGACAAACAAACAAGCAAAGAGACATATTTCATCAGTTTTTATTTATCAACATAATTTTCGGAGAAAAGTAATTAACATATCGGGTGGACAAACAAACAAGCAAAGAGACATATTTCATCAGTTTTTATTTATCAAAATAATTTTCGGAGAAAAGTAATTAACATATCGGGTGGACAAACAAACAAGCAAAGAGACATATTTCATCAGTTTTTATTTATCAACATAATTTTCGGAGAAAAGTAATTAACATATCGGGTGGACAAACAAACAAGCAAAGAGACATATTTCATCAGTTTTTATGTATCTACATAATTTTCGGAGAAAAGTAATTAACATATATGTAATATATAAGACAATTATAATAATTATTTTTAAACATAGACAAAGGCGAAAGCCAGCTACAGTTACTTTGGGCGTTACTTTCCGTTTCACGGTGCTTAATATAATCGCAAAGTTGGAAGTATTTCCATATTGAGTTCCCGCCACCTGCATCGTCACTTCTTCCGGGTATTTTTTTTCTATTCTCTGCTAAACGTGTCTTGAAGACCATCGCCGTACGGGTGTACCTTCCTGGGGGGAGTGGCTACATTTTGCCTCATTGGAAATGTAAATCAGGGGGGGGGGGATTCCTCCCCCTGAAAATTTTGAAATCTAGACGCCATCTCCTGCTTTTCTGGAGGTGACTATGGACCGACAGTTGGTTGTAAAATTATTCTATTTTTATTGATTTTCTCCTGAAAAAAATCTTTATGACATTATTCTCTAGGACATTAAAAAATTAATTTTATTATTGTTAAAATGGCTTGAAATGGTTTCTCGAAGAGGCCAAATTGCTAAATTTTTGCGAGAAGATCCTCGTACCCTCTGACTGCCGGAGGAGAGCACACACCCATTTAAGATCCACTCCAAGGTTGGTTTACTACCCTCAAAGTTGAGATCGTTCCGCCTTCCTTACGATGAACAACCTGACTCTGATAACTGCAAGACCATACATAAGTGACATACATCCCAGGTTGGCAACCCGAGATTTATGTTGTCAGCATCATATCGAGTCGGGCAGGCATGATTTCGGTGTGACAATTTATCTGAATCATGCTCGATTCAGCTATACATCACCAACGTCCAGCAGTGTCGGGCATGATTATGAAAAACTCTCTCTCTCTCTCTCTCTCTCTCTCTCTCTCTCTCTCTCTCCCTCTCTCTCTCTCCCCTCCCTCCCTCCCTCCCTCCCATCTAATACCATATAAGTACGCGGTTCAATTTGCTCAAACCAGACAGTGAGAAGGCAGTTGAAACGCTCCACTCCAAGGTTGGTTTACCACCCTCAAGGTTGAGATCGTTGCGCCTTCCTTAGGATGAACAACCTGACTCGGGTAACTGCAAGAACATACATATGTGACATACGTCCCAGGTTGGCAACCCGAGATTTATGTTGTCAGCATCATGTCAAGTCGGGCAGGCATGATTTCGGTGTGACAATTTATCTGGATCATGCTCGACTCAGCTAGACATCACCAACGTCCAGCCGCGTCGGGCATGATTATGAAAAACGGTGCTCAAACCAGACACTGAGAAGGTAGTTGAAACGCAGCAGGATGTGCAAATTAAGCACCACCACAATGGACGAGGTTCGTCACTTTCAGTCGGTTCGCGTAAAAAACGTTCGTCCAGGGGAGGAGAAATGGATTTCCGGTGTCATTACTCGGAAACTTGGTATAAGGACATTTCTTGTCAGTGGTGGCTGTACAATTCGGAACTCAGCTAAGTTCACAAATATGGCGAGACGGTATCCTATCCGTGAGCGTAAGGCACCGCAGAAACTCGACTTATAAGACTAAAACATTGCTTAGTAATACACGCGAGTTAATCTAATCAGATGTTGAAACATCAAAGACACACACATTTCATTATGATGCTTAAATTGCATATTATTTTGATTTGATATTGACACTTCCATTAAGAAGGGAAGGAACGTAGTATATTAAAATCTAATTCATTGTAATTCGTTTTCAGGTTACAATCATTACGACACGTTCGCCTCGATTACCTGTTTTACTAGGACAATAAATAATAGCCATTTTTATTCAGTACACCTTCAATATTATTAGAGTAATTATTCATGATATAGAACCACAAGATATTACACTATACAGGTAACACGTTAAATATTTTGAAACTAATTTGACTGGGTGTTTATTAAATAATACATCCATCAAAGACATACAATTAATACACTTGCCTGACTTTTCAATGTTGATTAGACTCTAATCCGCAACATGTTTCTGTATTATATGATTCAAATAAAATATGTGGTTAGTGCCGTAATTAATGGGGTTGCTATTAGCTCGAATAAAAAATTTAGCAGCCTAAAATAAACTTATAATTTTTGGGGTGATTTTGAATTGCACAAGTTTCCATTGACTTGAGAATTAATTGTTGACGTCCGTCACATATCATGTTACATGTGGGTTTTTCTGAACGTACACCCACCTCGCCACCATAGTGAGCAAGTTTGATAAAAAATATCATCATTGAAAAGCCATATAGTCTGTACCTAGACTACAGGTCATTCTGCATTAGCCTATATAGTTAAAGTGCAATCTAAGGCGATAATTAGTCTTCGATATGGTCCCCAACCAAAATGTCAGACAGACAGACGGACAGATTGGCGGACGGGCAGGCGGGCGGGCGGACAGACGGACGGACGGATGAACGGACAGACAGACAAGACAGACAGAGCGACAGACAGACAGACAGACAGAGCGACAGACAGACAGACAGACAGACAGACAGACAGACAGACAGACAGACAGACAGACAGACAGACATACCACTCTCTAGACAGGTAAGCAGGCAGACAGGCCAACCTCTAGTGGTGCTCCATACCCTCAGCATCAATTCTGTAACTTTTTATCCCAGCACTGGTCCATAACTAAATTTTGCCATCAAACCTTTTGTACTCAAATGCATAATTAAATGCCAATGGCTCTCGGACTAATATATTTGAGAGCCCCCCACCCCCACACCCCACCCCAATCCCCTCTAAAAATAGGAGGATCAGCATCGCGGGTCATTACTTGCTTAACCCGTATCACACTGATTCCATTATGCTAGCTATGACAGAGAGGTACAAAGAACTGGTGTATGTTCTCTAAGCTGCTGAAAGTTGTTGCTGTCTTAGAGACCAACAAATTATAGAAATGATGTTTCCAAAATAAACACCAGTTAACGTGAATGAGAATGGAATTTCGTAATCTGGAATCTCAAAGGTCGAGAGGTTAGCCGTGTATTATTAATAAAACATAATGATAAAATAATATGTAATGTGTTTATTATAGAAAGTAATATTTCATTTTATGAAATGTTTGAATGTATGACATTAACGCATTAACAAATTACAATATAATATTAAAATAGCACTTTAAATACTGATTTACTTTTAGATATGAAATTTAGCACAAGAATACAGGAGTTCAGATATTCAATCAAATAATTTTTTATTTGGCAACATAAAGTTTAAGTCAAATTATTTGTAAACCATTCAACGGATATCATCCATAGCTGGCTGGACAATAGCGGAATCAGATCCGTTGCTCAAGTATCCTACGATATAATGAAATGCGTAGCACTAGCTGACGTCACAGTCAAAATGACGTAGCTCCGTCACGAAAATGGAAACGTCTGTCACGAAAGAACGAATTGTGTGTCTTTTGGTGAAGTGACAATTTAATAAACAATCTGTTGTATGATTTGAAACTAATTTGACTGGGAGTTGTTGGTTTAAACAGAATTTTATTTTGTTCAATGGGAGCACAGTAAGACATAAGTCTTATACACGTGTCTCCCATACATACAAATACAATACATTAATAAATACATCAAGATGGGGTATAATAAAACATAATTAAATAGTAACGTATGTATAACTAGTTAAATGATAATTTATATCAACCACTGATTACAATTGTCTAGGTAGTTCGCACGCTTACGTACGTGTACGTGAATATGTGCGTGTGTGTGTACGTATTGGCGTGCGTGTGTCATAATGCGAGAGAGAGAGAGAGAGAGAGAGAGAGAGAGAGAGAGAGAGGGGGTGGGGGGAGAGCGGGAGAGAGAGAAGAAGAGAGCGGGGGAGAGACAGAGAGAGAGAGAGAGGGGGAGGGAGGGAGGGAAGTAGAGAGCGAGCGAGAGAGAGAGAGAGAGAGAGAGAGAGAGAGAGAGAGAGAGAGAGAGAGAGAGAGAGAGAGAGAGAGAGAGAGAGAGAGAGAGAGAGAGCGAGGTTGGGATGGAGTGTGTATGTGTGTGGGGTGGGGGAGAGTTAGGGAAAGAGAGACAAAAAGAGAGGAGAGGAGAATATGAGAAACAGGGTATAAACTAAGAATTTGACAAGAGTGAGAAAGGTAAGGTGAGGCGCTCTTAATGCAGCGTTCACCATGCTTGTATATGTTGGGCTGTTTGCATTTCGGTCTTATAGTTGCGAATTTAACAAATAGGAGGTTACTTAAAGCGGTTGGTATTGACTATGTATTGGCTATTGGGAGTTGTTACTGTCAGGTGCAGCAACAGTTCCCAGTCAAATTAGATAAAAATATTCAACAGCTTACCTGTATATTTATCTTGAAATTTAGATGATCGGAATCCAGGCTTCAAAGTTTCAAATCCATTCCAACACATGCAAAAATGTGGGCGGAGCTTAGCTAAATGGGCGGAGCATAGCTAGAAATGCGTCCCTCCATTGACATAATTTAATGGAGGAATCCAGTTTTAGCTATACCCCACCCACATCTAGTTAATATCTACTCACACTTCGCCGTGTTGGGATTGATCGATCCCTGAACTCCATGACTATCAATTTCTAGAAAACTAAACAGGTAAACAGCACCCAGTCAAATTAGTTTCAAAATATTCAACAGCATCTTTATTAAATAGTAAAGACATACAATTCATACAACAACGCTTAGTCCGTCATTAATTATGCGTTCGTGACAAACTTAGCTACGTCATTCATGACGTCATAGATTATGACGTTATCCGTGACATAGATTATGATGTCATATGATGGATGGATAGGCTGTAAACGTCCATTATATAAGTGATAAAAATGTCATTTGACTTGTCTGACATGGAGAATCTGACTCGCTGTCATTCAAAATTAAAATTATCAACAGACGAGTTCAGTAAATATCATTTGGAATAACTCTTTAGCGAGTTAGATTACTGCTAAAAAACAACTTTAAACTGTTTCCAAACAAAATAAAAAGTACTGTTGGATATTTTGAACTCAATTTGATTGGAAGTCATTGCTGCCTAAGGCAGCAATGACTTCCAATCAAATTGAGTGCAAAATATTCAACAGAACATTTACTAAATTATGTTCAAAATTGTACAAACTAACGTGTTTATGTTTTTGTCGTGGAAATATATTAACTTACTCATGCGCTGTATTGTATAGTGATATTCCCTAAATTTGACGTTAAATGAGAGCAAGTTTGATATTCTAATTATTATATAAACAGAATGAGCGTCATTTACGTAGATCTATTACTAGCTATGCCCCGCCCACTTCTAGCTAAACTCCGCTCACTTTGTATGCCCGTTTGAATCGATTTTAAGTTTTAAGTTTGCTTTGAACCACAAATATAAATTCCAAGGGAACTATTCGGGTAAGCTCTTGTATATTTTGAAACTAATTTGACTGAGCGATCTCACTGCCTATGTCCAAAACAAGTCAGAGAATCGTGTTTCGCCTAGGACTTGTCTTAAGATTTGCGGAATTCAGCCGTGTTATAAAAATGGAAACTGTTTAAACAGTCTAATACTGTAATATATTACAACATGAATGGACCCGATTCGGGGTTTTACTGTTTTAATCAATTTTCCTTTCTTCAGATATAATAATCCCTTTGTTCTCGGATAAGTCATCGGACGTAGCTTTATCGTCCTTTCTAGCTGAAGGTGAGGTGGAAGATGAGATTGTCGATGATATTGCCGATGTTGGTGGTGAGGTAGGAAAGCTGCAAATAATCGCTACGTCTATTAAAATCACGAGTACGTGAAGAAACCAATATATACTCCTGTAAATACAGAGAACAAGAGAATAGTGTTAACTAGAAGACAGGTACTGAAGTAACTGTGAATCTGCGATGCCTGGAATTTAAGACATAGTATAAGGTCTCTTCTAACATGATAATTGAACATGTCTGGACAAGTGCGTTGATTTCTGCCACAAACAATAACTGGTAACTCTGAGGCACTATGACCCAGGGGTAAGAGAAACGTGAAAGGATGTCACATGCTGTTGCCTAAGGCCCTAGTGATACCCTTCTTCAGTGGGTATGTGACCCATGGATAATGTTAACATGAAAGGGTGTCACAGGGTATCTTCTAACATGGCCTTCGCACTTCTCTGTAGAAAGGGAAGTCAGTTCTGCCAAAAACGAAAACGAAAACAGGCAGCTTTGATGTCCAAGGGGTGTCTCTTCGGAACGTGCCCACCTAATCATTCCACACCTTCGGTACACCAATGGCTACGCCCTAACCAAGTATGGTAGTGATCCAATCAAAATTCTATGTGTAGTCGCACTTTAAAGAACACTACTGAAAATCCCCATAGATTTCCTATGTGACTTTTGCACACTAAAACGTGGGTAGCTCGGAAACCCTTGGGCAGTTCCAGATGAAGAACAATAGCACACGATTCCAGAATGGGTACCTGAGTGATTTCAATAATCTGCTATTACATCGTAGATTAATAACAGGAGACCTAATGGAGGAATCCAGTTTTAGCTATGCGCCCAGTCAAAGTAGTTTCAAAATATTCAACAGCATGTTTTTTAAGTAGTAAAGACATACAATTCGTACAACAACGCGTAGTCCGTCATCAATTAAGAGTTCGTGACGACGAACCTAGATACCGTTATTCATGACGTAATTGATTATGACGTCATCTTACATGTCGCATAGTGGATTATGACGTCATATGATTGATGGATAAACTGGCATCCTCCCCTGGCATATATCGCTCAGCTTGAACATAATTGAACCAGGAAGTATGACACACAAGCGCAGTGTGTAAAGTCTTAACACTTCCCATCACATTTTTGTCACATTGTAAAATCTGATTTTCCGGATTTTTCGGAATTTACATATTAGTATCATGACTAATGTTGTAGAATCCTAGTGTATGGTAACACAATTGCTTGTGGTAAATTTTGAGCCAAATCGGCTCAGCAGTTTCCCAGATATCCATAGTTCAAGAATTTGGTCCCACCCAGACCAGGAAAGCGAAAGCCTCTTTTGCGCTAAGATCGTTTGTTATGTTAAAATTGGACTCGTCTCAGTGGTATTTTAGCTACAGCCCCTGACGGTGGGAATGCTCGCAAACAGACAAGCGCGCACGCACGCACGCACGCACGCACATACACAATACACGCACTCACGCACAAATACGCACGCACGCACGCGCGCGATGACATGAATACAAAGCTTTCTTCCATTATCTCTATGATCTAAGGTCGTGTCCTACAAAATCTTCTTTAAATCGGCCAAATGGATATTGAGCGCAAGGTGTTTGTTACTGACTGATGACGCACTTATACAGGCACCCACTCGCGCATGAATGCAATCTGCCAATCTAACATTCTGCCTTCCGCCAACTTCTGAAAGGCCGATAATGGGCATTTCCATTTTAGCTATGCCACGCCCATCTCTAGCTAGGCTCCACCCAAACCTCGCTCGTGTTGGGATCGATCGATCGCTGTACTCTCTGGCTATCAATTTCCAGAAAACTATACAGGTAAGCTATTGAATATTTTGTAACTAATTTGACTCGGCGCTGTTGCTGCCTATGGCAGCAACAGCGTCCAGTCAAATTAGTTTCAAAATATTCAACAGCATGTTTATTAAGTAGTAGAGCCATACAATTCGTACAACGTGTCGGACTATTAAGATCGAAAGACGGGCCAAACAGAATCCTTTATGACGTAATGATTATGACGTCATCATACACACCACCTAGCTGCTTATGACATCATGTGACGTCAGATTGATGGATACTCTGGAATTTCTTGTGCTTACTGCTGTTTAACCTTAACCAGAGCCTGTACCTGGACTATAGGTTTCGGTTAACGTTAAACAGTAGCAAGGGAAGTTGGGTAAAGATCGAATACAGACCAATCAGCAATACAATTTTTCAGAAAAGCCCAATATAGGGGGAGGGGGGGGGGAGGTTGTGGTTGTCCATTTCTAGCTATTCCCCGCCCATATTTACCCAAGCTACGTCCACGTTTTGCGCGTGCTGGGATCGATTTATATAGGCCTACTCTGAAACATGATCAGAATCTCATTTCCATAGTACTTATCAAGGTAAGCTTTTGAATATTTTGAGACTAATTTGGCTTGGCTCCCAGTCAAATTAGATTAAAAATATTCAACAGAATATTAAATAGTAAATCCCTCAAAGACATACAATTCGTACACACGACGGACCTTTAAATGTTCACGACGGAACCAGATACATCATTCATTACGCATTTTAAGTGTGACGTCAGCCTACATGTGGCATAACTGATTACAACATCATATACTTGAATGACAGATCGGATATATCTATTATTTATTAGAAATACGTTGGTCAATACATACGTGTAGTAATATACTGCCGTATCGAAGAACAGAAAAGGGAATGGAATGATAATATATGACAAAGACAGGTGGGTTCCAAACCACGTGATCACAGCGTATATCATTTTGAGCCAATCACTGCCCTGGAACAATGGCCGGATTCTCCGTCTTATCTGTTAATAATAAATTACGTAAATGATTTGATTATATAAACAAAGCTATGTAGCACTTATTTGACCCTTTCACAAACTGGCCAAAACGTTTTCTAAAGTGGTCTTGAGAAATGCCCATTTGCAGGCCACGCGAAGACTAGCTTTTGCCATTTTACCATTGAAAAGTCTCCCTAGACAACAGACTCAGCCAGTCATTTCAGTCATACATTTTAAACAAGCGGCCTAAGGGCCCGTGACGCTCACCTGGACCATTAGCATTTAAACCATTTGCATTTAAATAGGCATGGTAGATAATGTTCGGAAAATCCACGACAGTTGATCAATCAAGATTCTCGACCGATATGTTGAAGCATACTGCGATGAGATCGTTCCGCCCAAGTTTCGTCAAAATCATGTCATTGATTGAGTAGTGCTGCAAATGCTTCCAGAAAATGTTTGGAAAATCCAAGATGGCCGCAAAAAACCCCACTCAAAATGCTGAATAGATACTCTAGAGTCTATCATTGTAAGCTCCTTCCAGCCAAATTTTGTCAAATCTATCAAGCCGTTGAGGAGATGCAGTTTGAAATTTTTTGGAAATGTTTTTTATAAAATCAAAAATTTTCACCCGAAAAATGACCAATCAAAAAATTATTAATCTAGTGCCTACTATGATAGGGTCCTAGATAAATTTTGTTGAAATCTGACAAGCAGCTAAGGAGAAGCGTCTTGACAATTCCTAGTAAATGTTTCACAAAATCTAAGATTTTCACCCAAAAAATCAACCAAACAAAATCTGAATAGATGTTCTGGAGCCTACCACTATAGAATCATTCCAACCGAATTTGGTTTAAATCTACAAAGCGTTTAAGAAAGAGAGATATGTTTAGACAATTTTCGATAAATCTTTCATAAAATCTAAGATTTCCCCCCCCCCCCAAATTGACCTATCAAAATTTTAAATAGAAGTTCGGAGTAGTGGATACTAGCATGATATGGTCCTTCTAGCCAAATTTGCTTCAAATCAGTCAAGCAACTAAGGAAGAGAAGCGTCTTGACATTTTCCGGTAAATTTTCATAAAACCATTTTTCACGAACAAAATTTACGAATCAAAATCCTGGTTGGATGTTCTGAGGTGTACCATGCTAGGACACTCCCAGGATCCTCCCAGCCAAGTGTCATTAAAATCTGTTGACCTATTAATGAGGAGGATGCGACAGACTGACGACAGACCGGCGACGGACGAACCAGATGGCATAAGGTCACTTGGCCTTTCAAAATAGAAATTTTCTAAAACAAATTCGAGGTATAGGGCTAAAGAGGTTAACAAGGGGTTACTATTCACAGTACACAACTGGTGTAATACGTCGTCGTCGTCGCCGTCGCCGTCGCCGTCGTCGTCGTCGTCGTCGTCGTCGTCGTCCTCTGTAGAATCATTACTCACCAGACGTCCACTGACCACAAAAAGTGTAACGTCCAGAAAGGTGATATAATACCCAGGATAGCATCCATGCCAGAGGGCGCTGAGGATATTAGTTGTCAGTACCGGCCAGTAGGTGGCGCGAGTGTAGCATATGCGACGTAACCATAGGTTGGTCTGAATGTTCCAATTATCAATGAAAATCTTCAGGGATGTCGACAACTATGGATACATAAAACAGCAAGTATTAGAAACAGGATCTATATTCTGATAACGCAGGTTACTGGCCCGTGCTGGCCCATTACTGGCCCGTACTGGGCCATTACTGGCCTGTATTGGGCCCATTGATGAATCCGACCTGTCAGTCAATTATATAATATCATAGTCAATTACATCACGTGTAGGCTGACGACTCAGTTCTACAAATTGTATGTTTTTACTATTTAATAAACATTCTGCTGAATATTTTGAAACTAATTTGACTGGGCGCTGTTGTTGACAGAGGCAGTAATAGTACCCCAACAGGTAAAATTAGTTTCAAAATATTTAACAGGTTAGTTCTATAGTTATCAAGAAATTGGGATTCTGAGAATTCAACATTTAAAGCATCTATGCATGAGCGGACCTTAGCTAGAGATTGGCGGGCCATTAAGTATATTTATCCATACTGGGCCAATACGTGTGTCCACTTAATGAGGTGTTTTACCCTTTTCGGGGTCATTAAGTGAAGGCGGGAAATTGGGATTCTAAGAAGTCAACATTCAAAGCATCTAAAAGGACTCCAACACGCGCAATGCAAGAGCGGACCTTAGCTAGAGATTGGCCGGGCATAGCCACATTAAGTATATTTATCCATACTGGGCCAATACTTGTGTCCATTTAATGAGGTGTTTTACCCTTTTTGAGGTCATCAAGAGAAGGCCGGATTCAAAGCCGAAGTCTCGAATTCGAATCCTGTCTCGGGTTGATGACCCCAAAATATCAATGCATTACATTCTTTATTATGTAATACTCATCTTGTTGAATATTTCGAAACTAATTTGACTGGAAGTTGTTGCTGCCTATGGCAGCAACAACTTCCAGGCACATTAGTTTCAAAATACTTAACAGCTTACCTGTATGATTGCCTCTACACTACATTGTCAAACTAAAGCTGGCGTCTCTATGACTGAGCGTATATACCGAGGCAGACACGCTAGGTTTTTTCTGATTGGTTGAAAAGTAAACCATGACAGCCATCATAGGCTGTAGAAATGTACCAACATTTAGCTACTAAAGCCTGAATATCTTCCATAGTCGGCACGATAAAAAGCTAACGCGTCAGGGATGGGTTGAGGGTGGAAAATTCTATCACCTGACTGGTTAGTATAATATAAGGTGAGATTTCCTTTAACACTCTAAAAACATAGTTCTAGGCAGAATCTGTCAAATCTAAAGAGTCAATATGTTACTGTGGCACCTGACAGAAAGTCAATTTTTTTAAATAGTTGAAAAATGCTATTATGGGGTACTGAAATGAAGATAACATCACATTTACATTTGCCTAGAGTAATGAATGATCGGGCAAATTGATCCCTGTGGTCGCCTCTATGACATCATATATGTCATATGAAAAACAGCGGTATAACTAGGTTAGCAAGGGTAAAAAACTCAACAATTTGGGCCCCTGCTTAAAATCTGACAGTTATTCATTGCTGATGACAAAATCATCAAAAAGGAATAGGTTGGTGTTAACATCTCGAAGAGTGAACGATGGGTACAGTCTGACAAATCAAAGTGCATATTAATGTTCATTTATTTTAGGAAATGATGTTAATATGGCAATGGCTCTTTCCATTTTTGGCTATTCCCCGCCCATCTCTAGCTAAGCCCCACCCACACCTCGCCCGTGGTGGGATCGATCGATCTCTGAACTCGCTGACTATCAATTTCCAGAAAACTATACAGGTAAGCTATTGCGTATTTTGGAACTAATTTGACTGGGCGCTGTTGCTGCCTATGGCAACAACAGCGTCCAGTCAAATTAGATTCACAATATTCAACAGCATGTTTATTAAATAGTAGAGACATACAATTCGGACAACGTGTCGGACTATTAAGAGTTAAAGACCGGCCAAATAGAATCATTTATGAGGTAATGATTATGATGTCATCCTAAACGCCACCTATCTGATTATGGCGTCATATGACGTCAGATGATAGATCGATACTCTGGAAAGGTGAATTGGCAGAATGCTCACTTTTAACATAGAGGGAAATGCAATTATGGAGTAATGTAAAACGAAATGAACATACCATTTCATCTACATAAAGTAGTGTAAAATGATGACATGGAGTGTTAGTATTGATGCCCTCTACGTACAAGACAATAGATCTGGTAACATCGTCTTTCGATTAGTCATCGGAACTATCATTCATCACCTTGCTGGTAACATGGTTAGGTGA